>OX371262.1:21307143-22507143 GCA_947311025.1 Lypha dubia | reverse complement strand
AGTATGAGTGATAACATTTTGTTTCACTTCCCTGCAAAATCTGCCTAACCGATACACCAATACATTTAAAGATTTTTAAATTTCAACATATACGGACGCACACTTGTATTCCATAAGCATCTTAAGTCAGAAAGAACTAGCCTTTTCGATTAAAGAAGCGTGTTATACCTTACTCTTTCTACGCTAATATGAACATAAAAGAACTTTCATAAAAAAATAAACCAAGACGCGCATGAAAAGAAAGTTAAAAAAGTGTGATAAAAGTGAAAAAATTAAAGTAATTAAATTAATAAAAAAAACTAAACAAAATGCGTTAAGCGTTGAAAATAAGAAATTTAAAAGAAGAGTGGAAATATACAGAAATATAAATAAATTTGCAATTGTTGGTAGTGTTGAAAAGTGGCCGTCCGCTAGTGAAAATGCGGATATTTTGGCACATGAAGTGGAGATGTCGGAAAATATTGAAGAAATGGGGAATGTTTTCCGAAATACTGATATATGTATATATATAAGCTCAAATCGTGGGCTATTCGTAATAATGTGTCTCAAAATACTGTGACAGAATTATGTGTTTTTATTATATTTCTTTTCTATTATTTTATGTACTTTTTTCTTAAAACAAAACAAATTGAAAACAATAAAAAGGGCTTTATTAATACAGTAACAATAACCAATTTTTAGGAATACAATAACTGGTGGTATTCAGTAACACTAACCTATATTAATAACGGTTAACTAATAGATATATAAAGCGGTTAACTAACAAGTTACTTCTTAAGTAGTAATAACGGATATGTGTATCGGTTAACTAAAAAGTTATTTATAACATTATACTACCAGTATCGCTACCGTTAGCTAGGCAGTTATATACACGTTAGCACTGATGTGTATGAGCGAGAGCACTATCGTTTTTTGTTCTAAGTAATAACGTGAAAGAAAGAGATATCAGCTCCTACGTACAGAGGAGAATAGGTTAGTTTTTTCCCAAAGGCCTGTGCAAAATAACTGTGTTTTAGAATTTTTAACTTATACTTTCGTTATGAGTACTTTTTATGTAACGCGTTATTTAACCCGTACTTTTCTTGCAGGGTTCGTTAACACAAAGAGTTTGTTCATTGTGCCTTCACACACGGCATGAATTATGCTGGCATAAAATGAGAATTTTTAGGCGAGAGCGCTTTTTCGTTGGCACAATTTTTCATCCAGCCTCATACCCGCACAAGCAGCACAAAACTAATACATATACACTTACGAATACACAGGTTCAGCGTTGTCAACTTGGTGCGTTTCGCACCTTTTTTGGTGCTTTTCTAAATTTTTTGTGCGAAAAATATCTGAGTTGGTGCGTGGTGCGCTTTTTTTTTAATTTTGGTGCGTTTTTTTGAATTTTGGGTGGCTCCAAATCATATTAAACACAGTTTTTTGTTTCAGTATGAGAAAAAAGAATTTTGTACAAAAAATACAACTGTTTCAATACCATTTCATTCAATTGTGTACAATTTTTACATTCAATTTTACAGACCATAATAATAGCAACCATTAATGATGTTTAAGAGGTACCAAAACACATTCACGAAAACCGTTAAACGGTCTTGTTATAGATAATTTGTAACATTTCATTATAAGAAATTTGGAAAATCACTGAAATCAGCGTTACGTAATATGTGCACAGCCCCTTAGTGCGTTTAAAACAAAAAACTTGATTAGCTTCCGACGGATTTCGATGAGCCTTGGGTGGATTATTAAAACTAATTTTAATCGTAGGATGGTAACGATCTTCAGGCAGTGTAATAGATTCCGACTGGACAATTGTGCAATCATCAGCATCATTGACAAACACTAAATCAAGTATTTCCCCGAAATCATTGCAGACACAATTCATTTGATAGAGGGCTAATCCAAAAATGTCATTTAGAAAAAAATCATGACAGTTAATATTTTTCACCGGAATTAAATATGGTCTATCAGGTGTACATTTCCACGATATTGACGGTAGATTGAAATCTCCAACAGCAAAAATAGAATCATTTGTATCAGCAAACATGTATTGAGTAAACAGAAAGATCAGAGTCCGCGGAATATAGGAACAAGTAAATTTTTTTATATTTCAGTTTAACAGCGACAGCAACAAATTCAATGTTAGAAGGATCAGTTACAATGACTTCTGATGGGTATAAGCATGAAACAGCAATAAGAACTCCACCACCTCTTTTTGCAGCAAAAAATGGAATATTTGAAAGCTGCACAGGTTTATTAAGTTTTGTAGACTTGACGTAATGCATATAACGAAGATGATTGAGACTTTTCACTGATTTCGGAGCATTATAGACTGCCAATAAAGTTTGAGTTCCACTCTCTAATAATCTCTGGGCCCGAACAATTTTCTTCCTCAAATGCTGCAGCTAGTTCATCCAAGTTTGTCAGTTTCTCAAAAACTTTTAAAAATTATTTTTTTCCCTTTTTAAAAAGCGCAGAAGTTGTGTCACAGCCACTTAATGCGTGCAGAAATGAAATATGTTTCTTTGGAATGAGGATAATTATCAAAACTTTTAGTCGAGTATATCTCCGTTTTTACATTTCCTTTCCCAACTTTTTTAAAGAAAATTTCTTGTTCGTAAGACAGTGTACGCCCAATTAAAATTACAAGGAAAAAAATAATAAAAAATAATAAAAAATTGACAAATATTTATAATCATTGATTTATCGATAGTTCATCAACTATATATGGCGCGTTTTCGACCGGAGGCACCGGTTGACCTGAAGTGATCCTGTGACCGCGCGCTCTCCGCCCTCTATCTCGAAAACGTCTAACCATATAAAAAATTTTTTAAACAAAATTTGTAGAGAATTTTGTATTCTACAATATTGATCTATACTAATATTATAAAGAGGAAAGGTTTGATTTTTTGTTTGTTTGTTTGTTTGTTTGAAATGAATAGGCTCCGAAACTACTGGACCGATTTTGATGAAATTTTCAGAGAATCTTCAGAATATTCAGGCGGGTGACATAGGCTATATGAAGTTTTGATTGGACAAAGAGGCGTGGCACCGCCCATATAACCCAAAAATTTAAATCGCCATATTTTGGGCATTTTTTGACCTACGTCGATGATATTTCGTACATATGGTATTGGCCTAATTTGGAACACGTACCAGGGGAAAAGTGGAAAATGAAAAATCGTAATATAGTCTTAACTACTGGACCGATCGTTATTAAATTTTCACAATAGGAATTTTATTTTATAACGAGGGGGTAGAGAAGCGCACCGGATATATCTAGTAATAAATATAAATAGCAAAAAACCCAAGGAAATGAGATATTTACAAAAAAAACGCAAAAAACCGATTTTTGTGACCTTTGGCCTTGAAATTTAATAGTTGCGTACACCCTACCATATGTAGGTTTTGAGACAACTTTTAGGGTGTCAATATACAAGTATTTACAGACTTACAGCTGGGTTTCTCGAATTCCGAGATTCTTACCTAATTTAAGCTTAAATGACTGGACTAACAAGAAATTGTTACTGAACAATATACATATTTACTAGTTGCCAAGTACAAAATTTTTTTTAGAAAACTGAAAATTTATTTGTTATCAGGTAAATATTTTGGCATAAATCTAGTTTAGTGACGCAGCTCCAAATGAAAAAAAAAAAATACATAGGGCGATAGAAAATCGAAAAATAAGACGAAAATTTAATGTGGTAACTTTCTCGGAAACTCATAGTTTTAGAGTTATTGGCCTCTGAAGTTTGTATATATATATGTGCAATTTGCCTTTGCATTTATCAACGTATAAGGACAATTTTGGTATCATTTGAAAGCTTTTGACTAGATCTACCTATATGAATTTGCAAATTTTCTATTTAAATTTTGAAATCTTTAGGTGGCAAAGCAGTTTTTTAGATTTTCTGCATAGCCGGCCTTCGGCCGGGCCTAATGATTTTCTCCACCATGGTATTTCCCGACACGGCGGTATATAGAATAATTTTTCTGCATAGTCTGCCTTCGGCCGGGCTTAGTGATTTTCTCCACCATGGTATATCCTGACACGGCGGTATATAGAATCGATTTCCCCGCCGTGTCGGGAAATACCATGGTGGAGAAAAACATTAGGCCCGTCCGAAGGCCGGCTATGCAGAAAATCTATTCTATATACCGCCGTGTCGGGAAATACCATTTTTTTTTTTTTTTTGGTGGTAGTTTTATTATTTATTGAATCTTCAATTATAAATTGAAACATCAATAAGTTTTTCAAATCTTAAATCTAAAAATACATAAATATATGTTTAGCCAGTGCTAAACAAAATTTTTAATTCCAACTGTTGATTTTTGATGTTTTACATCTCTCGTGTACGGCTGAGAGAAAGAGTATCCCTCCTTCTCAACCGGGTGTGGCCTCTATAATTTAGAATGTTGCGCGCAAGTGGATTTGGGTGCAATACTAGTTTTTCAATATATTTTTTAGCGTGTTTTGAAAATACTGTCTTCACCAACGGAACATCAAGATCTTTCTGAATTCGCTGAAATACCATGGTGGAGAAAATCATTAAGCCCGGCCGAAGGCCGGCTATGCAGAGACACATAGTGTATAACCACTGTTTTATATAAAATCTTCAAATGCACATAGCTCTTTAAATAAGGATCGCCACACAATTTTTTTTGTTTAATACTTTCTTCTTATTTTTAATTTTTTACAACATTGTTTTTGTTTTTGACCGAATTCATTTAGAAATGTATTGGATATTCCCTTTTATATGCAAACTTCAAAGGCCCATATCTCGGAAAATATGGGTTGCCGCCAACTCTTTTATTTTATATTTTCTTCTTACTTTTCAATTTTCTATCACATATGTAGACTAATTTTTATTTTGTTTGGGCCAACTTCACTAAAGTGCATTTGTTCCGTATTTATATTATACATATATATATTAAATATATATTTATTTTATACTTACTATACTTATGTATATATATTTTTTCACAAATTAACAACATAATTATATTTTACACAAAATATATGCATATTTTATTATAATAAGAATTATACAGGAGTTTTAATAAAAATCAGCACAATTTTACTTAACACACACACAAACTAAATAACGTTTACAGTTATTAAAACGGACATTGCCATATATCTCTTCAAATATAAGATTAAAACACATGGTGCTGCCACTCTAATACATAACATTGATTGTAAAACGCTATTACCGTCTTCTTTGAGTTTTTCATTTTATCACCGTGATCCAAACAAAATTTTCTGTCACGCACAAAACTTTTCATAGTTGAATTACATAATAATACTATGTTCACACGGACAGAAATTATAGAGGTTCGCGCTCTCATTCTTGGTTCGCGGGCCAACCTTGATTGATCCTACATGTTTCGCCATACAAAATTGTGAGAGCGAACCTACGTGTTTCATTTTGAACCTTGTTACGAACCCGTATAATTTACTATCATCTCTAATTTTGATAACAAATTATCGCTAGTTTATCTGAACTAGTTGTCCAAAATTATTTTAACAAAGAAAAACAATTGATAAGTGCTAAAATTTAATAAAAACATTGAACAAATATAAAACATATATTTATATTTATGTAAATAATTAAATAAAATGAAAAAGCAATAAATAGTCAATCGTATTTTAAACAATAAAAGAATGTCGAAGTACGAACCAACCTAGAATATGTCGTGAGAACACATGGGTTCGCCATCGAGGTTCACGGAGCGAACCTAGTGTTTCAGTTTGTCGTGTGAACATAGTATAAGGGTAATCATTAGAGTTGTCAACCGATTAAGAATAATTCGATTAATCGATCAAACAAAACTAAATTCATGTTCGAGTAATTTTAAAATGCCGAATTTCGAATAACGAATAAATCGATTAATTTATGTTCAGTTAATCGAACATATTTTTGCATACGTAAAAAATGTATTAAATTTGTTTGTATGATTTGAAACAAAGCGAGTACTTTATATCAACCAATACATGTTATTTTGGATGTTTGTAGTTGTTGTCGAACTGCGCATATCTTGTAGTCGTGCTATGTTTTAAATGAAACGTTAAGCAATTTGAAAGAATGGGGTTTTTTACTGTCAGGTGAATAAGTTAGAAATACACTAAAGCCAAAAAATTGAGCTCGGTTTGGAAGTACATAGATATTTTACCAAGAACAAAAATGAAAAAAAAAAAAAAAACAAAGACACATGTAACAAGTGTCCTAAAGTATACAAAATGGTTGGATCAACAACAAAAAAAAAGTAATAATTATTTTGCAAAAGATTAACTAAAACGCATTAATATAAGAATAAATAAGAGACGTATAAAACATTAAAATACGTTAATAATATTTTTTAAATTCTGGAAATTTTTCGTGCAATGAAAGTTTTCAAATATTCTTTAAAAATTTAAACTAAAGAACATGCTAATTAATTATACTCTAGATTATTTTATGTTGAAAGTAACCACAATAATATAATAATAAAGTAATGATATAGAAGAAGTTATTAATAATGAAAATAAAAATCTTTTATGTGAATTAAATAATTCTATTCAAAGTATTAAAATTCAGATAATAAAAAAGAATTCAGCGATATATTAGACAATATAGTATATTCGGAAAAATCTAAAAAAGAGCAGAAAAATTAGATATTTAAACTATTTCATGCTTTTCTCACTACATCACCTACCTCGACAATTAGCGAGAGTTTTTTCAAAATCTAATTTAATAAAAACAAAAACCAAAAAAATTGTTTTTAAGAGATTATTTCTTAAGAACATCCTAAATTGTCTAATTTAACAAAAAAAATCATTTGAGATATTTTGACTGAATAAAACATGTGTGTTTGAAGTATTAAAATCGAAGTAATCTCAGTTATTACATTTTTAAGTTTTTTTATGTATTATTAATTTTATGTATATTTTTTGTTGATAAAAATAAAATTTTACTTTTATTTGAGCATGTACTCAAGTATTTATGTTTTAAATTTTATTTATTTGTTGCGAGTTAGCAATATCTAAATATATATTTCGTTGGTAGCCATACCAACTCATCAGTAGATTTTTACCCTCTATTAAAAAAAAAAATAAAGCTTTGGATGAGCTTTAAAATTTTTTAAACATAAAAGGTAAAACATCTACTGATGAGTATTTTAATAAAAGTTGATAAAAATATTAACTATTTAATTTTTAATTTATTTTGATTATATACTTATGCATTTTTGTGTTAATGACAAACTTTTATTTTTTGTCAATAAATTATTTTTAAGCATTTTTTTATTCGTTGTTCTCATCGATTAATCGAATAAATTTTTAGCTTTAATCGTTTGATCGAACGAACCAAATCTATTATTTGAATTATTCGAACTAAGTTGAAAGGCGAATAATTGACAACTCTAGTAATCACGATGAGTAGAGCAAACGATACAAATGTGTGCAAAAATACTCACACATTTGCACAACACAACAACAAAATGTATGTATTTGCAGAATCACCATCTTGATTACCCTTAATGTACTTTTGCTTAGGGCCAATAATTACGGTGACCATCCGTCCTTTTTTAATAAGGACAGTCCTCTTTTTTAATACAGCGTCCTTGTAAATTTAAACAAAATAAATTGTCCTTTTTTTAATTGAATTGTCCTTTTTTTTTTTGATGGCTAATGTTCTTCTTTAGTTTCCAAAATAAAAGTTTTATTTTCTCAAAATACCGAAATTTTAAACTCAATACAATATAAATTCATATTCACCCAAGACAGAAATTGCCTAGCAACGCTGAAAAGTGCCAAATTTTCTGTCGGCTTTCAAATAGACTGTGCAGAATTTAAATTGTTTTTATCAAATAACATTGATATAATAAAAAAATACATTCTTCAAAAAAATTTCAATAATATATAATCCTTAAACTATTGTTTTTAGTTATTTTTATTTATTGAATTTTGTTATTTTTGTATTATTGGCTAAATTTATTTTCTTTGTTAATATTGATTAATTAATTAATTTTTTGTTTTAACGACGTATGAACTTCTAGGCATATTTAATTTCTGTTTTAAACATTAAAATAATTACATACCTACACATGTAACTACTTGTACTATTCACTAAATTCACATATTTTGAATTATACAGTCGAACTTACATAACTCGAACTTCTCTAACTCGAATTTTCTCTAACTCGAACTAATTTGGTTGGCAGTAGCGTTAAAAGAACAAATCACATACAACTTTCCTTCCGTAACTCGAACTTCCATAAGTCGAAGTTCTCCATAACTCGAACAAAAAACATACACATGAACTCTATAACTCGAAGAATTTTGCTTGTTTGAACGGTTTTTTGTTTTTTTTTTAGTTATGGTTTGCTTGTTTTACTCTCTTTTGTTGTTTGTATGTATGGTTTGTATATTTTACATGCTATTTTTTTTATATTTTTCGGGGAATTACAAATTTATTTCTTTTTATTTGCGTAACTATCAGTTCTATGCATAATTCGGGCTAGATGATAAATGTTGAAATGGATTTTTTTTATTATTATGGCAACTACACGTGTTTTAAAATGCTTATCAATTAAAGAAAAATATAAACATATAAAAGACGTCGAAGATGGATTAAAGAAAAAGGAAGCAGCTGATAAATATGGTATTCCGGCAAGCACGGTCTCAACAATTTTCAAAAATAAGGAATTAATTATCAACTCGTTTGAATCTGGATTTCGTTTATGTACTAAAAGAGTTAAGACGCCAAATTCCAGAATGTCGACAAAGCAATCATAGTTTGTTTTTCAGCAACAAGAAGCCAAAACATGCCTATATCTGGTGCAATATTGTGCTTGTTCTTTTATATTCTTAAGTATGTAGTTTTCCATTAGAGGCTATTTTAAATAAAAATACATAATACAAAAACCTTTTATTATATTTTGACAAAAAATTCTGTAACTCGAAGTCTCCGTAAGTCGAAGTTTTTTTTGGGATAATGGTGATTCGAGTTATGGAAGTTCGACTGTATTTTTATTTTATTGATTTGTATTGCTAATTTTTCGACCTTTTTATTGAAGTTATTTATATTTGATTGATGAGCTTGAGGTCAATTTTTTTATAAAAAACGTTATAAAATTTTATTTATCGATATTTCGCTACTCCCTTGTGTAGCTTCTTCAGGATTAAAGTTAAAAAACAACAAAACTGGATAACAACAATATTTTTAAACAAATTAATGAATCCAAAAATTATTCGCTTTAAAGAAAATTGATTTTTGCTTTTCCGGTTTTGAAATTAATTAAAATATTGTTTTTATATTTCAAATGGTTTATGAATTAAATAAATTTTTCCAATTTGTCAATTGAAAAAAAAAATATTTAAATTTGAGACGTGAGGAAATGAAAAAGTTACCCTTTTTATCTATTGTAATTGTTTACATTCTTAAGCTACGTACAGACGATTGGCAGATCTTACAATATTGTAAGATATGTCAATATGCTGACAACGTACTGACAATGAAAATTGTTACCAAAAGGTAAATTGTCAGTTCAGACGATCGTAAGCAAACCTTACAATTTCATTGTCAGACAATAAATTTATCTGCCAACAAAATTTGTCAGTTTACACGGTTATCAGCTTGTTGTAGGGAAAATTGCCAGATGCGTTGTTAAGCTTTGTCAGAACTGTCAAATCCAATAGTATTTATGGACAGCATTGCCAACAGAAAAATTATCTTACAATGGTGCCATTGTCAGATGCATTAATTTAAACACATCTGCCAATAAAACAAGAGCTTAAGCTATGTACAGACGATTGGCAGATCTTACAATATTGTCAGAAAAATGTGCAGAAAATGTCTCACAACCGTCTAAACTTACAATTTTTGTCTTGCAACGTTGCAAGAAAAAGCATTGTCAGTTCATTGTAAGACAATAATATTGTCAGACATCTGACAATCGTGAGAACACTCTACTTTGCCATTATCAGACATTGTAAGCTCTTGTTTTATTGGCAGATGTGTTTAAATTAATGCATCTGACAATGGCGCCATTGTAAGATAATTTTTCTGTTGGCAATGCTGTCCATAAATACTATTGGATTTGACAGTTCTGACAAAGCTTAACAACGCATCTGGCAATTTTTCCACACAACAAGCTGACAACCGTTTAAACTGACAATTTTTGTTGGCAGATAAATTTATTGTCTGACAATGAAATTGTAAGGTTTTCTTACAATCGTCTGAACTAACAATTTACCTTTTGGTAACAATTTTTCATTGTCAGTACGTTGTCAGCATATTGACATATCATACAATATTGTAAGATCTGCCAATCGTCTGTACATAGCTTTACAATGTCTGACAATTATCTGATAATGGAAGAGTAGAGTGTTATCACGATTGTCAGATGTCTGACAATATTATTGTCTTAAAATGAACTGACAATGCTTTTTCTTGCAACGTTGCAAGACAAAAATAGTAAGTTTAGACGGTTGTGAGACATTTTCTGAACATTTTTCTGACAATATTGTAAGATCTGCCAATCGTCTGTACATAGCTTTAGTTTATTGCCAAGGTACAATAATGACAGGTACACGCATTATCAAATTTGCTCTTCAGCTGCCCTGTCGGAAACAAAACTAACTTTAAACTAACTTGAATGTTTGAAAAAAACTAACTTTTTTAACATGGCGATGTCCTAGGGAAAATTCAGTTTTTCTTTCCACTACTTGTAGCTAACTTTAAGTTAATTTTAAAAAGTCAAAATGTAGTTAGTTAGTATACATAAAAAATATGTTTAATTTTTATTTTATTTTCTCAATTCTATATTCAGTAGTTTTATAGTAATACATATTGTAATAATAAATTTTTCTTCAAATTTTTTTTCACCGGTGCTGTGCTGGGACTCGAACCACAGGTCAAAAATATATATTATTATTTTAGCTATAAATAAGAATAATTAAGAACTTTTGAAATGTTTTAAAAGAATAAGAGCAACTTTCAGAACGATTAAAAGGGTAATAGCGAAAAAAGATGCCAAAATTTTATGCAACTAGTCAGCAGCCACAAATATTTTATTTGCATTTTTTCAAACAAGAAGAACAAGCAGTCGAAAACATATGTTCAATTTGCATAACTTAAACCAAGTTTAAATACGCAACGTTGGCTATTTAATGTTGATTTAATATTGCAATGAAAAACAAAATTTTTCATTTAAACGAGTTTTAAAAATAAATGAAACGTTATCATCCACTCATTTATTGGCCATAAAATTAATAAAATTTCTATTTACTAAAAGAAATATTTAAAGTTAGTGTCAATAATGGAGTCTAAAAAAGGATATCATAAGCGAAATACAAAACGATATGGAAATCACAATGTGAGTTTATGCAACGGATTCGGCCTTGACCAAATAATAACACAAAAGCAAGATGTTTTTATTGCAAATGTGATATCACGCCTAAATATCCAACCTTGTTCGGCATGCTGGAACACGGAAACACATTGCAGCTTTAAGCCCATTTAGCTACAAACGACATCAAGAACCAACATTGTACAAAATGTTTTATCCCATTACAAATATGATGTCATACTATTAGAAGTACAATTGGAATCCGATGTCGAAACATTATCTAGTATTGAAAAAGGGTGGAGAATGATTCACTTCATGCAATGGCACAATATTGTATCAACATTAGAATTTTGGACTAAAGTTAAATGTTGTAAAGACCCATAATTCAATAAAAATTTTCAATACAATAAATCTTTTAAAAAACATTAAATTTTTTAACGATTAATTATAAAAATTCTCAGAATTTACTTAAAAAACTACAAAAGTTCTAAGAGAATTAATAACTTACATACACAATTAAATTAAAAACTTGGACAAAAGATTAAAGATTTGTTACGGGCTGGAAATTTTGCACTGAAAAATTATTAGAAAGCGTTACGGTGGATGGGGGTATAAAATCTCTTAAAGCGGCGTTACGAAATATGTACATATGTGCACAGCCCCTTCATGCAAAAGTTGTGACCAAACAACAACGATGTCTTTTAGTTTCATGTCTTTTTTCCCATTTTTGTTTTGAAATAATGAAAAGTAACAAAGGTAAATAACAAAAGTAAGAAAAATAATGAAAAGTAACAAAGAGAAATAGAAGAAAAGTCTTGAAAAACACAAATCAAGACTTTTTGTTTACCCCTCTTTCTTCCCTACACCGCTCACCAACAAGCAAAAAGAGACGTCGAAAAAGCGACGTCGCAAAAGTCATCATGTAAATCGGGTGCAATTAATGTCAAGGTTAAAGATAACCAACTATATCATTCGGATTATAAATCATAACTTCAAATTTATTTATCCGGAAGATGTCGACAAAAGCAAAACATTCTCAAGACTTTGACACGGTCACACAATATTCTCCCATGATTACATACATACATATGTATATTTAATCGAAACTGCCAGACCCAAATACGCCTCTTGTAACAGCAACTTAAAATAATTTACCTCCTCAATGCACATCACTAAACACAATCTAAGGATTAAGCACTTCAACAACACTGCACCTCTCAAAATCCTACAACAAATTCAAAACTTCGACACATCTATAATTTTATAAGAGAAGCAAGTCTCAATATACATATGGACACACATGTATATGTAAGTATGGGCCTGTTCGGAAATGCATCAATGCGCCGCATCTGATATGCATGTGTGATTATTTTCCTCAACTGATAAAAAACAGCATGTTGTGTTACCAACCGTTGATTTTCAAAACTTATAACGCATCAGCTGCGGCGCAGTAATGCATTTCCGAACCGGCTCTATGTATATATATACAGCACAAGCTCGATTTTGGCGACTAATTAAAAACCAGACCTGTAGCGAAAACTGAATTTTCGCGATAGCAGAACCCAAAATTTTATTGAATAATTGTATGTAATTTTTAAAATTATAATTTTTTATAGATATATTTATTTACACAACGAATAACACGAATAAACTGACAAAATTATATATCAAAATCATACAAAAAGAAGGTTAATATACCAAAAGACGGGGATTTCCCTTTTTTGGTTATAGACATTGTAATCAATTAAAAAAAAAAAAAAAACAGATAAAAGTCGCGCAAATGGAACCCGTTTTTCGTAAACTGTCGCAATTATAGAACCGGCAATATTAAACATTAAGCCGCCGCGAATACCTAGCTTGCACTGTATATATATGTATGTTGAAATTACATTAAAAAACTACTTATATTTAAATACACCGAGCTGATAGCCCTGGCAGCAAGGCTCAGAATTTATTCATAACACTTAACAAATAAATAAATAAATAAGAAAAGTTTAAACATACTTTGTGTATAACAACTATGATTACGTGTCATAGTTTTTTTTTATTACAGTTCGGAGAAAAAATTAGAATTTTAGACATTTTAGTTCACTTGAATCCGATAGTATTCAAAAAGCAATGATATTATATGACATCAAAAAAGTAATATGATTTTTTTCAATAACGTAGAGTACGTTTGTAGTGCAGTAACTTTGTGC
This sequence comes from Lypha dubia, assembly GCA_947311025.1. Classification (NCBI taxonomy): domain Eukaryota; kingdom Metazoa; phylum Arthropoda; class Insecta; order Diptera; family Tachinidae; genus Lypha; species Lypha dubia. Next base: position 22,493,614 of record OX371262.1, on the reverse strand, counting down.
AACTTGCATTTAAGAATGTACCCACCCGGTACGTTGAATATAACTAAAGGAAAATAAACAAGAAATATTTAGAATTAGATTCTAGTTATGTTTCGAACAAATATATTAGAAATACATTTTATATTGATTAACAGTTTTAAATTATATCAATAAATCTTTTACTTTTAATAAAATCGTCAACTTTTGCAACTAAAAAGTTGATGTCTTCTTCTTTTTATATTCAATTATGATAATTTTGAACGTTTCTTTGCAATTGCATCCTCAACAGCTCTTAATTGTTTAAGCAGCTCCTCACGCCGAGATTTCTTTGCATCCTTTTCAATAGGTGGTGCATTCGATGGCGATGTCAACGCAGAAACACCAACAGTCGTGGGCTTCTTCAACTCAATTGAAATAGGAGATCTCTTTTTCGGCATATCTATTGTTAAACATAAAACATAAAACGTGTTTTTTAAAATGATTTTTTTTTATATAAAATATGCAAAATTTACCCTTTTTGATCCCTTTTCTATCATTAGATATTAATTTATCGGAAATTCTTAATCGCTTCGGGGGAGTACGGTCTTGAGATTGAGACGAACTTTCTGATGAAGAAGATCCAGTATCGGACTCTGAGTCTGAACCTGTAGAATCTGATATTTTTTAAAATAAAATAACCATTTAAAATAATACATAACAAATTGCATGCTTTACCAGAATCGGAAGAACTTGTAGAATGTCTATGCTTCAGTTTTGATTTATCACTACGTATTTTCTTTGTTAGAGGCGATAATCTCTTTCTTTTATGCACTGGACTGTATGTGCTTCCTCTGTTGTAAGCAGGAGAAGGTATATTGGCCCTTCTTTTTAAGTTTGGTGACTGCAGTAAACCTAAAATGAAAAAATAAAAAACATATCTATATAATTAATTGGCAAAGACGTTTTTTTTTGTTATTTACTTTATGTCCACATTATTCAACCGATTTTGACAAAACTTATAACAAATTAAATATATATATTTATTCACAGAACGAAATCTGTGGTAGGTTCAATATATTTGGAGATATATGCGTTTAAAATTGCAAATTCCTAAAAATAAAACAAACAAACTAAACAAGCATGTGCGTTATCTTTTCGGTTAAACTTTTTCTAACGGAAAGTGAAATCTTCAAAATGACAAATCCGTGAAAAAAAACAACTGCTCTACTACAACGTAATGATAATCCATAAAGAGAAGAGTTCAAAAATACGGCATTCAAGGTGTTTAATAAAGAATTCTTTTTTTCTTTTGCTATTAATATTTATTTATTTGTTTAAATTAAAGAAAATCTAAAATAATTTCACTTTTTGAAATTTTTTTCCCTTAAGTTTAAGTTCTTTATGATTATTATTATTTAAATTCACATACATTGCTATTTTTCGTCTAAATTATCTTTAATATAAATAAATTCAATAATTTAATTCGCATTTGCTCACTTCTGTTGCTCATTGCGCACTCTTTTCATGTTGTGTAGCTTGTGGCGCCGTCTTGCTGAAACCAAAGGTCACTGATGTCAACATTAGGAAATTGTGGCCCCAAAAAATCGGTTATCATTGTTAGGTAGCGCAGAGAATTCACGGTAACGGAATTTCCGTGTTCATTTTCGAGAAAATACGGGCCACTGATGCCGCCTGACCACAAACAGCAACTCACGGTCACTTTGTTTGGATGTAATGTTTTTTCGAGGACTGTTTGTAGATTTTGTGAGCTCCATATTCGACAATTTAGCGATTAAATTACGCACAGCGATCTCATTTTACGAAGTGATACAGTAAAATTGTCACCATTTTGATAGTAAATTTTCACAATTAAAATTCTTTGTTGAAGAAGGTAGGGTTCCATGGTTAATATTTTCCAACAATTTCCTAAATAAATTTCCAAGGATGGCAGCTTAATTCTTGACATTTGACAGCTAATTTACTTCCTAACCTCAAATTTGCCCACCCCTTTATTATGTCAGAACCAAAGTCAGCTATATAGATACATATGTAGGATATAAGAGTGTTTCACTCAGTAAAATTTGTTGTGTTATTTTTACTTTTGAAATTTTAAAGAAACAAAAGACAAGAGAGCCCAGAAAAATAGCTTTAGAATTTTTTTATGGTAATTTCTCTCTGAAATTTAAAAAGAACTTATTTAAATCTAGAATACGGTCAATTGTGTCGGCCGTTGGTTATACTATTAAATATTACTCTACGAAGTATAAACGTATGTGTGTATGAATTTATAAAAGCAAAATTTATTGATTCTGATGATATTGATTTTAATTTTGATGCTGATTCTGTGAATGGTTAATTTGCAAGTGGTCCAGCAGGTAGTGGGAGCATAAATATTGATTTTAATAATCTGAATTTTTCTAACAGTTGTTTCTCCTTTCATTGTGTGGACGAGCTGGAAATTTTATGTGCCTTAAAAATAAGGTGAAATCAAAATCTACTGGAGTAGATAATATCCCAATTAAGTTTTTGAAATTATTATATCCATACCTTTCTCACATAATATTGCATTTAATTAATACTGTCTTAACAACTTCTATTTTCCCAGCTGCCTGGAAAATTGCAAGAGTGGTACACATACCCAAATCTAAAAATGTTAGCAGTCCTGATGATTTGAGACCTATTTCAATACTTCCAGCGCTGTCCAAAGTGGCGGAACATATTATCAGAGAACAAATACTTTGTTTTGTGAGAAGAAGTTTATCAGATTGCCAATATGCTTTTCGTCAAGGTTATAATACTACTTCGCTATTAGCTGACTTGACGGATAAAATAAGAAACCATATTAATGATAGAAAGATATGTGTTCTATTATCGCTTGATCTCACAAAAGGTTTTAACTCAATATGCTTCTCTACTTTAGTTACCACGTTGAGAGACACATTTAAATTTGGCCTATCTGCATGTAAACTCATTATGTCATATCTTTCTGGAAGAAAACAATTTGTTGATCTGTATGGTAGTTCTTCTGACTTATTGCCACTCTTTTCTGGTGTGCCGCAGGGGTCTGTTCTGGGCCCATTGCTATTTCTACTATATGTGAATAATTTGCCTACTGTGGTTGATTTTAATTTTTGTATACCCAGATGATATTTTCCTTGTATTTGGTGGTAATGCTGCGTTTCTTGACGTGTTAGAAGCTAAAATAAATTATAACCTCAATAACATTACTGAATGGTTGAGTAAACATTCCTTGTCAGTGAATCCCCGTAAAACAAAAGTAATGTTGTTTGGAACAACAGGGTCCACATTACCAGTTCTTAACATATCTATTTGTAATTCCAGTAATGAATTTATGATTCAGCATAAATGTTTAGCGATAATTATTGATAATCAGCTGAACTTCAAATCCTATTTTGATTGTATTCATAGGAAAATAACCTTTTCACTTCGAAAAATATACTCTTTGAACTTATTTTTTCCGCTTGAAGTTAAGCGAAAAATATCATATGCACTTTTGATGTCTCATATTTTTTATGGTTTAGAAGTTATTTCGGGTACTACGGCTACGCATGTAAGAAAGCTGGAACGTATCGTCAACAGTATTGTAAGATTTGTATATAACGTTCGTAGACGTGAACATATTTCGGCATTTGTGAGACTTTCTGGGTTGCAGCTTTTACCAGTTTGTTAAACTTCGTTGCCTAAATTTTTTCTATGGTACAATAAATTCACCTTCTCCCGCTCTAGCCGCAATAAACAGATAGTTATACCCAATATAAGATTTGCATTTTTTGAAAGGATTTCGTTATTAGGGTGGCGAGATATTGGAATAGTCTTCCTAACGAGCTACGAATTTTTCCCACACTAATAACGTCTTTCGAATCAAGTTGGTAAGACTATTCTCGTTATAGAATTTAGAATGATAGAATGTAACTGATTTAGAATAGGAAGGATGTTCTAACATTCACACCGGACTGTAACAATACTTTAATATTTGTCCTCTTATTAAAGTTAATGTTATCTAATTATGGCTGGGGGGCCTATAGCTTGTAGATTATACTTACAACATACATACATATGTATATATGTAAGGAAAATAAATTCCCTTATTTAAAACACCTATCATGTACAGAAAAGAACGCACATATTTATATATATATATATATATGAATATGCTGTTTATATTCCTGCACTTGAATTTAAGAAATAATCAGACTGTTTTGTTTATTGCTCTGTAATACGATTATTTGGCCAATAGGCTTTGTATTACTACTCGTATATGAATTTGATAAATAACTAAATAAATAAATTAATAAAAGCTTACTTGACGGTCCCCTTGGTTTTCTTGGCGGTGGAGTTATTGAACGCATATTTCTGGCACTTGCTCGACGTGTTGCAGAAGGGGAAACTTTGTGAGAACTGCTATTATACCGACGCCTATGGCGATCTCGAGGACTGAGGGAACGACTGGATTCTGAGCTAGTTTCAGATTGTGAGCTGCTTGAGCTTGTATAAGATGAATTGCTGCTGTAGCTACGACGTTCGCGACGCCTTTTATCTCCATGTTCACGAGAACCTCCTCGTCCGTTTGGTGATTTTGAACGCATCCATGGATCGTTCCAATCATCGCTACGACCTAATGGCTCAACTCTTTGTACAATTACCTCACGAGTCGGCCGCACACGTCTCTCATCTTCATACTGTGGCATTCTGTGCGGTGGAAGCTCCCTGTACCGAGTAGATCGACCATATGGATCAATTTCATCATAATGTGGCAATTGGGGTGCTCGCCCATAACGTTCGCCAGCATTATATATTTCTGTAGCTGCTTCATACATGGGATGCCGAGGAGCCTATCAAGAGAAAACAAAATGTGTTCAAATTAACCAAGAAAAATTGCAATAAAAAGTTTAACGCTGACCATGACATTCCCTCTATAAACTGAACTTGAATTTTTTTAATATTTACGTTGTTCACGGAAATTTTGGCAATAACAAATTTTGTTCAATGGCTGGCTGCATGTAATAAATTAGTAAATATGAAATACTTACTACTTCGGCTGGAGATAATCTGTCCTTTAAGTAATATGGATCTTTTTCCAACTCATCCGGTGATAGAGTTAAATTCATTTTTTTATCTTCAAAATCCATATCTTGTTCTTTTCTTTTATTTGCTTTTCTCATCATTTCCTTAGCTGTTCGCAGTCCCCTTTCCCATGCACTTTCAACAACAACTGGGCCATCCAAAGGCAATTTGCGAGTTTCGTGACTGGCTGGATAAACAGTTGAATTATGATGCAGAGATGCAGTACGATGATGTATTGCTGGACGTTCACTTCTGTAATCATGAAAATCCGTAGCATGTATGGAATAATTAGAAACGCGATTACCGACTGTACTTCCGCTTTGTGACAGCGGAACAGGTCGAACAAGATCGAACATTGTATAATTGCCTTTATCGGTGACTCCAGGATGAAGAAAACGGCAACTCATACCCCACGTACATTGACCACGTGTATAAAATCTACAAACTGGTTTAGGCTCTGTCTCTTCTGGTCTCTTCTCGTCTTCGTCTGTCACTTCACCTTCCTCCAACTCTTCGTCATCTTTTCCGTTATTTTCATTTACGGGCAAATTGTTTTTTTCCTCTGACGTATTATTTCCTTTTTCGTCATCCATGTTCTCATCATTTCTACTGGGTTCTGGACATTCCCCTTCTTCAGCTTCAAAGTCCAAAGCATCTTCATCATTAGGTTTAACTAAATCTTCCAATGATTCTACTGTTTTTCCCTTGGTGAGTATGCTTTCATCGTCTATAGAAGTAGCTTCAATTTTTTCCTAGAGAACAGTACAAAATAGAAATGATATACTATGTATCAAAGATTTTTATTAAAAGAAAGGTAACATAAAAATAGATTATATAGTTTTGAGAGTATGTATTATAATATTAGGGTGTCATTGTTCCGTGAAATATTTCACAGCTATCCGTCAGCTTTACATTACGGGTGGGAATATTTGTTAAACAACAAGGGGATTCTTGAAGAAACTGAACAAACAAAACAATCTTTAGTGGTGAAATTCATTATTAGTGCATTTGTAACACTATGTGAACATAAAAGTCCCATGTTTAGTTTATTATAAAATGAATTATTTCGACTTTACGGTGGTATCAGTAAAAGACTATTTTATTTGCATTGATTCTTTATGAAAGTGAGTTCGTAATACATCCTTCCAAAAATATATTCTTAAATATATTACAAAACTTGCAAAATGCGACTAAAAATAAATAATCAAGAATAAATATTTGTGGCGAACATGTTCTAAGTCGCAGTGGATGTTAACAAAAATTACACTTTTATGAATTTTAAAACAATTCATTATTTTCTCCATTGCCAATCATGGTTGTCAGACTTTTCGCTAAATTCAATGTCAAAAATCGCCAAAGCTTTTTTTTTTAGTTACTTTTTAAAAATAAAATATAGTTTTTTTTTTTAATTTATAATTTTTTTTTATAAATCTCAAAAAGATAAATTTTGTTCCGAAGCGCTAAAATTTGCAAAAAAGAAAAAACAAGTCACCATGATATATATACATATATTTTTGTCGCTATACCAAAATGTTCTTAACACGCCACCTGCACCCTTCATCAATTTGATGGCAAACACATGAACACCTCAAGTTTCATACATAAAAATACCAGAATAAAAATAATACTATTTTTTTGGTATTGATTTGAACGATTTTTAAAACAGATTCATGGCTCATCTAAAATAGCCAACAATTTTATAGAACGCCAAATAATCGCCATGTAGCCGAATCGAAAGTTTGGCAAGAAATCGCCACAGATCGCCAATCGACTTTCGTATTGTTTGCTAGCTTGTTTTTAATATAAATAACTTACATTGGATTGATACTTCTTTTTTTCCAGTTTTTGGCGTAAGTCGGTTATAGTCTTTTCAGTATCATCATCATCATTGATGCTCTCGTTGTCTTTTGCAGCGTCCGCTAAATTTTCATCGCTAACTGATGGCTTCATTTTATAGAGGGAAGACCGCTTTTCACTCTCTAAATCGCTGACATCACTTAAGTCTTCATGATTGATATTTAACTCGGGCTGCTCTTGCTGCCGTTCAGCGCTAATGCTCCTACTACGGTTAGAAGATAAACTACTATCTCGAGAACTACGACGAGACGACGGCAAGGGTGAGGTTGACGAATTTCTCATCTTGCCGATTACCTTGCTATTCTCACTACAAACTGGACTGGACTTTTTTTCAATGTTCACGTTATTTGATGATTTCGTTTCTTCGTCTTCGCCATCACCGCTGAGGGATGTACTTGACGATGAGTCCGAACCGAATTTAGATTTCGAACGCGAGTTTTGTGAGCCTTCGTATATAGAATCCGAACGACGCGAACGTCGACTTCCTGTACTACTGGCTGGACTTGCACCTCCACTAGGAGATTGATTTTCATGTTCATGATTTTGTTCGTTATCATTGCTAGGCGATTGTCTAGATGTTTGCGAAGAGCTAGACGAACTGTTTGACGCCGACGATCCAGGGCGCGAGTCCTCTGAATCCATTGTATTTTTTCAGTTTTTGCACGTAAACCTAAAGAATGTTGTTAAAGATAACGAAAAATTATTAATACGTACTTATATTTAAAAGTAACATATTAAACTTAAGTACATATTTATATACACATATGCAAGTCAAGAGAAACAAAAATGTTATGTAAACAATATAAAAAACTGTGTATAGGCTTGTAGACCATCCATGGTCCTTCTCGTCAATTTTCAGGTCAAAGTGCAGAAATATCAAAATTATATAAATTAATAAATTACATTTTCCAGATTAAAAAAAACCATTTTTGTTTTGAACCTCTTGAACCGATTTGGAATACATTTCAGCTATTCATAGGTAAGTTTTAAGTTTTGTAATCGCTATACATATAAAATGTTTATTCATTTACTATTAAGAACTTAAAAAACCACGTAGAATTATGCAAATCGGTCGAAATTTAAAAACAAGATAAGTTTTCTTTAATTAGTACAAAGACCCAGCTATTTGCGGGAATTTTTACTATTAAGTTAAATATCGTCAAATTTCAACTAACTGAAAAATATTAGATGGAACCAAAGAAATCGACAAGCCTAAAGCTGTTCCAAGTCAACAAACTTATGGTTATCAATTCGATCCTATTTGTCGAACCCATTTGGTTGTTATTAAAATGCCAAGATTCTTATTGGATAATTTCTCTTATTTGATTTTGGGCCATACCTTTACCCTACTAAAATACTCTAGTACTTGCAGCACTCATTATGTTTTCTATTCTTTATTATGAGCATCGTATTCCCACTTCACATTTTTATCCCAAATTAAAGAGGCAACTTGGGTATTCGTAATCTAGGAAATACATGTATTAATAGTCGAAGTAGGGTACTCATGTGAATGCTGTTTTACTTGATTACTGGGTTGAATATTTTATTTTATTATGATTAAGCAAGATCTTACCTTTCAATGTTACAACTGTAGTTCACAAATTCAAAAACAAAAAACTTTTTTCTACTTTACAAACGATTTTTTCCGCACTTTTTGTTTTATATACACCACTGTACTGTCTTTGAATTTATTATAATACATTGCTATGCAAACACATTTAAACATTTTAAACAATTGAATTTTGTCACACATTTTCCTTTTTGTTGTGGGAAAGGAGTAGAAGATATTTTATATACGAGAAATTTCTTTTGTTTTCAGACAGCCTTACCTTTTCCACTTTTTCCAAAGATTTTATAGTTCCGCAGATGCCGGCCAAAAAAATACTTTATCCTTAATTACAATTATCCATATAGAGCGATGATTACAGTAAAATCAAATCTGTATTTTATTATTTATAAGTAAACCATCCAATAGCAAAACAAATTCACTGCAATTCTTTTATAGATCTATCTGTGATTTCAAGATACATCGATTAAAAAATATATCTACGAAAAAATATGGCTGCTTGAGCAGATCACGTGGCCGATAAGTAAATGGATCGGCGGCTGCTAATCAAAATGCCATATCTAAAAACAAGTGACGGCAAACATCAAAAACAGTGATGCCAGAAACTTTTGTTTCTTTATTATAGGAAAAATCAAGTCCCTTTTGTTTTTATTTAATGTAATTATAAATTAAATCAACATGACAATATTTATATATATATATACATGACAATATATATATATATATATTTACGGGTAAGACCCGTAAGACTGAACGATGTGTATACCCACTTTAATAAAACGGAAAAAACCTATTCAAAAAGTCGGTAATAGCGTTTTTCAATCATTGTTTTTATTAAAGTGGCAGCACTATATTAATTTTTAATATTTATTTGAAGGGATATTTATGGCAATATTCTGTTAACTGAAAACGCTATTTAGTGTGTAAAAAATAACTGTTTTTATTAAATTTCCTTTATAATTCTTATTACAATAAAATATGCATATATTATGCGTAAAATGTTAATTTGTGAACATACATATGTAAAAATAGTAAGTGTAAAATAAATATACACCAATGTGCATACATATGTACATACGTATGTATGTATATGATAAATACAAGTGCCTAGCCGATAGCATACTTATGAAAAACTTAAAAAAAAAGAATAAATATCGGAGACAAATTTTGTGTGGCATAAAAATAATATTACTTTTCCATCTTTAGCTGGCCATTGATTAAAGTGAGTAAATTTTCTATCTACATACATATGTATGTATTTTATAATACTATGTTCACACGACAAGATGAAGCACTTGCTTCGCTTTCTGAAGCATGTTTATGAATCTGGCTGTTCACACGACTCATGTACTTGCTTCGATTTGACAAATCTCTTTTTAGTTACAAATAAAATCTAAAATGGAAAAAAAATAAGTTAAATTATTACGCATTTTTAAAAATTCACAAACATAAGTATATTTAGTTTCCATTGTTGTTTTATCTTTATAGTTTTAATTCAATTTTTCACTTTTACTTAAAGTTTTTGTTGTGTTTTTTGTATGTAGCTAGTTCAGATAAACTTCCGATAAAATTTAGAGAAGACAGCAATTTTTCATGCTTTGGAAGTAGATTCCATATGAATCTACATGCTTCGCTCTTAAAATTTTGTATGGCTTCCTTCGCTCATGATTGGGGTGTGAAGCATGAATAGAGAGTGAAGCATGTTCCGTGTGAACATAGTATAATAATGTTTGATTTGAAAGCATTAATAGGCGTATTCGCGTACACAAGTTGTACAATTTTTCGTTTTATTAGCAAATTCTTTTCCAGCGATTTTTGTTTATGTAGTTCGAGATTTGACGGCGTATATCTAATTTTTCAAGCGTATCATTTATCAGAAAAGGGACATGGCACGAGTATCTTGCTGCAATGCCCGATTTTTGATTGCCTATCATTCCTGTTCTTGTTTATAGGGGCATATCTAATTTTAATGGGTTTGATTTCAAAGCAGTAAGCAGACGAAAAAAAACCACCGAAATTCGGTTTTATTTGTGTTCGAAAATGAAAAAAAACGTGTTGTTTTCATGACACCAAATGAAACCAATATTGGTTTGCAAAACTGAATCGGATTCTATGACACCCCTGATTGACTCAGTTTAAAGTTTGTTTATTATATTTGGGTATTGTATTATTGTATACGAGGGGTGGTTGTAGAAGTATAAATATATATGTAGCTCGTGCTGCTTTATGGTATGCTGGTTTAAATGACGTGTTGTGTGGATTGGGGCGGTTTACGTACAGAAACATTCCATAGTCTATTTTGGTCATTACTAGAGTTTTTGTTAAATACATAAACCAGCTTGTTTATATACACAGAAGTTTTTAAATACAAATAGCAAATTATGTACAATTTACTCTAGCTAGAACGCGTTTTTCAAATTAATTCAGTGATCTTTTCAATGGCATTTGCGGGAAAATGTCACTTATAGAATTTGTAGTTTATCAACATTGTTAAAACAATTCCATCAGCTTGTATGTTTTTGATATCCGAATCAAAACTTTGTTTTCTGCAGATATGGAGTTTTTTTTGTTTTTTTAAGATTTTTTTTTGCGCCTGAGTATTTTTACCATTTGCTGATGTCGCTCAAAGCTTTTGAGAATATGCTTGCTGATAGGTTATTGCCATTTCTTTTGGTCAGTCTAAGGCCACACACAACGATCTTAATTGCCCAACTTTTTCAGAATTCTCTTTTGAACTTGCTTTTATGTTCACACACGACGATTTTAGTTGGGCAATTCTTCCGTTTTGTTTAGATCTTATTTTCTTACAATTTGACATTTGTGCTTTCATAAAATAAACAATTTCAATAAAATAAACAAAATGTAGTAAGCTTTTACAAAAAATTCTACTCTATAATAATGTTTTTATTTTTACATATTTAAAACGTGTAATTTTTGCGTTTAATTGAAATTATAAATGATGTACACACCAAGAAGCGAAACACCGAATAAAAAGAAATGTCAAATATTCAAATAAAAAAAAAAAAAAAAGAATGAGAGAATTGCTTGAAATAGCCCTATATATTTCCCTCAGCGCAAACTCAAGAATTGCCCAACTTAAATCGTCGTGTGTGAACATAGACTTAACATGTAAAGGTCGTCTGCATATAAACAATTGTCAGTGTAGGAAATGTTATTTAGGATTTTGCTTATTTCGTTGAGTGCAATTTGAAATAATATTAGGTCCGTTTGTTTACTTTTACTGCCATACCTAAACAAGAGCGGCAAGCGTTTTTTAGCTGTCAAAAGTTCCCATGCCCATACAATTTGACGCGTGTGAAGAAAAAAACATGGAGTTATCAAACCGGAAGTTAATGTTTTTATGTTTTTCTTATGAAAAATATAAACAAAGAGTGAAAAAAATTACGACTTTAAATGCAATAATTTTAAAGTAATATTTTAATAAATTAAAAATATAAAAATGAGAATATATAGCAAAATTCCTCTAGTATCAGATTTTATGACTGTCATTATGGACATTTTAATTATAACGAATATATCCGGAGGTTTCTTCGAACAATTTTCAAAACACTATTTCATTGATATCTCAGAAACTAGAGAGGGTGCGCATATGACACTACACGCAATCGAATGAGGTTGAAAATACGCATCGATTGTGGTTTCAACTATTTTCCCGGAGGTTTTCTGAGAAAAGTTGTACACTTAACAACATTTTTTTTACAAAAAAAAAAAAAACACTTTTAGTAATTTGCAAATAACTCACAAAGTAGAAAGGGTGCGCATATGACACTACACTCAATCGAAAGAGGTTGAAAATACGCATCGATTGTGGTTTCAACTATTTTCCCGGAGGTTTTCTGAGAAAAGTTATATACTTATCAACATTTTTTTTTACAAAAAAACACTTTTAGTAATTTGCAAATAACTCATAAAGTATAAGGGGTGCGCATATGACACTACACGCAATCGAATGAGGTTGAAAATACGCATCGATTGTGGTTTCAACTATTTTCCCGGAGGTTTTCTGAGAAAAATTGTACACTTATCAACATTTTTTTTACAAAAAAAAAAACACTTTTAGTAATTTGCAAATAACTCACAAAGTAGAAGGGGTGCACATATGACACTATACGCAATCGAAAGAAGTTGAAAATACGCATCGATTGTGGTTTCAACTATTTTCCCGGAGGTTTTCTGAGAAAAGTTATATTCCATTAAAAATATGAAAATCGGAAAAAGATTTTTTTGTTTGAATCTATTGGGCAGCACTGTTCAATATTTTAGCGAACACGTTTTTTTCTGAGTTAACATATTGACTTGGCAGCACTTGTAAGCAAAAACATCACATATATTTTGTAAAAAACATCATTCGGCACTTGGTACGTGCTAAACGTAAACAAAGAATGAAAAAAAATTACGACTTTGAATGCAATAATTTTAAAGTAATATTTTAAAAAATTAAAAATATAAAAATGAGAATATATAGCAAAAGTCCTCTAGTATCAGATTTTATGACTGTCATTATGGACATTTTAATTATAACGTATATATCCGGAGGTTTCTTCGAACAATTTTCAAAACACTATTTCATTGATATCTCAGAAACTAGAGAGGGTGCGCATATGACACTACACGCAATCGAATGAGATTTAAAATACGCATCGATTGTGGGTTCAACTATTTTTCCGGAGGTTTTCTGAGAAAAGTTGTATACTTATCAACATTTTTTTTACAAAAAAAAACACTTTTAGTAATTTGCAAATAACTCATAAAGTATAAGGGATGCGCACATGACACTACACGCAATCGAATGAGGTTGAAAATACGCATCGATTGTGGTTTCAACTATTTTCCCGGAGGTTTTCTGAGAAAATTTATATACTTATCAACATATTTTTACATAAAAAAACACTTTTAGTAATTTGGAAATAACTCATAAAGTAGAAAGGGTGCGCATATGACACTACACACAATCGAATGAGGTTTAAAATACGCATCGATTGTGGTTTCAACTATTTTTCCGGAGGTTTTCTGAGAAAAGTTATATTCCATCAAAAATATGAAAATCGGAAAATGATTTTTTGGTTTGAACCTGTTGGGCAGCACTGTTCAATATTTTAGCGAACACGTTTTTTTCTGAGTTAACATATTGACTTGGCAGTACTTGTAAGCAAAACATATCGCACCCTAAATACAAAAGGGTCACAATTCAAAATAATAAAATTTTCATGTGCCAAAGCAAAAACAACATCCTGAAACAGTGTGTGTTAAAAATATTTAATTAATGTGAAATAATATTGACGTTTAATAATGATAATGCTTTTGAAAAACTTTATAATTGATTATTTGTAATGCTTTTACTTTTTATCTAACTAATAATGAAATTATTTCATTGAAAAGCATTAGCATTGTTCAAAAAATTGATAATGCTAAAAATTTAATTGGCATTGATTATAACTCAATGCCAATGAAATCGACAATTAATTAGTCAATTTATTTAATTACTCCCATATATAGTCTATATACTTTTAAATAAAAGTAAACTGCAATAATAGTAAATATTCGCAAAAAATGGATTTTTATTTGTCGCTAGGTGAGATGAGAAAAAAGGAAAAAGTACTTTTGCAAATATAAGAAGTATTGGAAAAAACTACCCATTAAAAGTTATTGCTAAACTAACTATTATAAATTCGTTTTGAAAATTGCAAATTGTGTAGGTTTCCACACTAACACTGAGGTACTACACTTAGTGCGTTGTCATTTTTTGATGGTTGACTTTCCCGATAGGCCTAAACCATTATTCACTTAAATATATAAAATTCATTCGTGTATAAACGAAATATGCCACATTTACATTATGAGCCATTTTTTGTTTATCACTCGTATACATATGTACTTGACATACTAGTCATAACTCAAAAAATTAGTATTGTAGAAAATTACTTTAATAAATTTTAAAATTTAATTGCAACTGAAAAATATAATTTTTTAATAAGTGTATACTAACTATTAGTTAAAAATTTTTACACAATGCAAGATCCGATAAATTAAATTATTCTGCATTATATCGTAAACGAATTTTATGAGATATGACTATGTTGGCTTTTGGCAATTTTGAACACACTTCTTTATCTTAAAATATGGTTAGTACAAATTTTACATTCAATGAAACTATCGTTATATATTCGTTTCAAGCAACTTTCGCAAACATAATAATTGCAGTTTGGGCATTTACGTTTTTTTCTTTTAAAATTATTACAGTTTCCACAATGTAGATAATGGTCATCTGCTACATCAAGATATCAATAGGAGCATTGCAATTGTGACATTTCTTTAACAATGTCTGAATTTAATATTCTTTAACTTTTGCAAACAATATTAAAATTAATAAATAGTAATTTTTTTAACAATATCAAGCGCGTGCATATCGCACCCTAAATACAAAAGGGTCACAACTCAAAATTTTCAAAACTGACTTTTTTCCATAAATTAATTCAGCGTACACATCTCTAACTACTGCAAAAATTTCTTTCACATAAGTATCTTCATTAACTGGAAAAATACAGTTATGTCTATTTTTATGTTAAGTGGTTGCTTCTGCACGAAAACAGTTTTTTGTCTCTCCTGAAAATTTTATTATTTTGAATTGTGACCCTTTTGTATTTAGGGTGCGATATGTTTTGCTTACAAGTACTGCCAAGTCAATATGTTAACTCAGAAAAAACGTGTTGGCTAAAATATTGAACAGTGCTGCCCAATAAGTTCAACCAAAAAAAATCTTTTTCCGATTTTGATATTTTGATGGAATATAACTTTTCTCAGAAAACCTCCGGAAAAATAGTTGAACCCACAATCGATGCGTATTTTAAACCTCATTCGATTGTGTGTAGTGTCATATGCGCACCCTTTCTAGTTTCCGAGATATCAATGAAATAGTGTTTTGAAAATTGTTCGAAGAAACCTCCGGATATATTCGTTATAATTAAAATGTCCATAATGACAGTCATAAAATCTGATACTAGAGGACTTTTGCTATATATTCTCATTTTTATATTTTTAATTTATTAAAATATTACTTTAAAATTATTGCATTCAAAATCGTAATTTTTTTTTCACTCTTTGTTTACATTTTGCACGTTGAAAAGTTAGCAAACCGGATGTGCGGTTTTTTACCTTACTGTTTCCGGTTTGCTAAAATGTTGTTTTCTTCTCGCCGATTACAATTTGTATGGAGCATCCCGAAATAACGCGGCGGCAACATTTTGCAATTGGAAAATCCGATTTTGACAACGCGTTTAATAGTGAAGTTAGCTGCAAAAGACAAGCACACGTGATACAATGACTATAAGGTAGTCTTACAAGCCCAGCTGACGTTTGTTGTAATCACTTTTATTATATTTCAAGTGTTAAATTTTGATTTGTATTTATTTTTTCGTATTTGAATGATTAATTTTTATTTATATTTTTGTCACAGTTTGAAACATACACACATACTAATTTATACTTTTGACTTGCGAGGAATTTTTTTGCTGTGTTTGTTTTAGAGATGCATGTATTATTCGGTTATGAGTATACTATTATAATCAGGGTTGTTATATATTTTGTAATAACCCTGTTTTTATGACAAAGCGTTGACGCTCTTGTTTAGGTATGGTATTTCAGCGTTAACGCTAAGCGGTAGAAAACGTTTACCCAAAAAAGTACGCGAACGGAAAAATTGTAAAAATTCGTAAGATTTAGGCAACAGCTGATGGAAAATAAATGTAACGTTGAAAAATTGTTACATTTTTGGATATTTGAACAATTTTTTCATCGGTACTCGATTAAATACTTTTTATAACACAAATCTTTTAATAAAATATAAACAATTTAATTTATGTAATCTTTCCCATATCTTCTTTTATTATTTTATTTGATTTTGCATATTTGTGTGTGGTTAAATTTATTCAAAGTACATGAATATTTGTAATTGCTACTGACTATCGTAAAAAGAAGTGCAGTACTAAGTACCCAAGAACTTTAGAATTTTACAACTCCAAAGAATAAAAATAAAAACTCCACAAAACTAAAATAACTTTTATTTTCCATTAAACGGCATGTAGGTAATTGTTTCACAAACAAGTTCAATTTAATGTTAATTTACTTTTAGTTTGGTTTTATTTTTACTTAAATTGTTAGTTTGATAAATGTTTTAGTCACAAATTGCACACGTTTTGTTTGTTTACCTTTTGAATCATATGTTTTCTTGTTTTACTAAACTTTACTGCGAAAAATTTCTGCAGTAAAAATTTGCAACTTCTCAATTAAGAACTGTCACTTCACTCTCTCAATTTGTGTTCTCATTTACTGTATTTTGTGTATACGAACGCAATTTAGTAAAATGCAGTAAAGTTCAGTAAAAAATAGTAAAAACTTTTGCGTACCCGAATACACTTATTTCTAAGAGAGGGGATCCCTGTATGATACCATTTTTCAGAGCGAATGTATTAGAGAAATGACCATTGATTCTTACCTTAAAATCAGGGACCGAATTTAATTGTTATTTTTTTTATTTCTGATAAAAAGGTTACAAGAAATTTCGTTTTATTTAATATTGGGAATTTTTAACCATTATCATTGCATATACTCGTATATTATATTGGTTATCGTAACCAATTAAAGTGAGAAATATTTTTTTTTGGTTATAAGTAACCATTATATCAACCAAAAAAAAATTTTATTTTAAATAACCATTTCCTCAACAACAAAGATTTTTTGGTTAGAAATAACAATTATACAAAATAATTTCTTTGTTTTGGTTATCATTGATGGCACAACTCAACAAATTCGTAAACGATTAAAATCGCAATCTTAGCTTTAAAAGTAATAAGTTAGCACTATTGATATGTTTGTACTTAAAATTGTGTTTTTTTTTGCGTTCCAGCAGTTCCAGGTAATTTTTAGAATTTGGGAGTTAGTGTCGAGCGCGCATTCTCAGCATTAGGGTTAGTACTAAGTGATCTTAGATGCAACCTTTCAGACGATTCCTTAAGATCGCTTATGTTTGTTAAGTTAAACAAAAATTTTAATAAATGAACTCCAAGATTTATGTTTACAACGACAATAGTGGCATACAATATTTTTAATATTAGTCTTTTTGAATTTATTTGTGAATCTTCAACACAGCTTCTTCTTTTATGTTTTTCAAATTCTTCCAGCAGTTTGTTTTCGACTATTGTCATTGTCTTATTTCAAGCGCTCTTATTAGAGTATCATATATAGAAGATAAACTGCTAAGTAACATTGAAATTAACCAAGATTCCGAGATTTCTTCACCAAGCGATTTCAATTTACAAAAAAGTAGTTTCATATTAGTAATATGTTTATCCATATCTTCTGCCGGCTTTAGTTTAAGTTCACAAATCATCCTCATCAGCTTAACTTTGTTGCTAAGGGTTGATTTTTCATCATATGCTTTAAGAACATTCCAGGCATCTCTAGCATATTTACATTTGGCAATACGAAATACTTCACTTTCATCAACAGCCAAACCAATTAATATAGTTGCTTCATTGTCACGCCCTTTCCAGATTTCACTAGGAGTTTCAGGGATTACATTTTCTATCACATCCCACACCTTTTCCTTCTTAAGCAATAATTTCATGCGATACTTCCATATTTCGTAGTTATCACGATTGAGTTTCGTGATTAAAAATTTTGGATCAGCCATTTCACACAAAATAAAAATCTATTCAAGATTCAAAAAACAAAATATCAGTAACCACAATTCAAGCAAAATGTTCTTTAAACATACCCAGCAGTAGATCAGATTTACCTGAGTCTAGTTCCGTCCATATGGACCTCGAGACTACAATCTTCTCTATTCCTCTAGGAATGGTTGGTTCTGCTAATTACCCAATTACTGACTTCCCTATAGTACTAACTGATTGGAGGTTTAACCGAATTGTCACTAACTGCCACATCTAATGCTGACCTAATTCTTTCCAGCTCATTTTCGATTTCGTTTCCCTTAATATTGCTAAATTTTCCATAAGCAAGTTGAGAGATAGCCTACACTTACTGACCAGCTTCGATTTGACACTATGCCCCTTCAAAGTTTTCAGCGCCGCCTGACTGTCAACGTAGAATGTTACCTCCACGCCTTCAGTTACTTCTTCTCTCACTAGTTCCGTGACCCCGAGGATCGCTAGGATATCAGCCTGAAATACACTGCATTCGTTCGATAGCCTAAAAGACCTACGAATGTGTGTTCCTATAAAAATAGACGCCAGCAGCCGTGCCTATTTCCATTTTCGATCCATCTGTAAAGACCACGCAGCCATCGTACAGTCTATCAGATTTGACCCAAAGATCGCTATCCGGAATGACTAGTGAAGGCGTTCAATTTGGTTGAATGTATAGTTGCAACTCTGAATAACCTAAAAGTTGGAAATAAAGCATTGATAATTAGTTCCTATTATCGGTCACAGAAATGTAATATTAATGATTTCATAACTGAACTGGAAAACTTTTTGTATGAATATGGACCAAATCCGGTTATTGTTGTAGGAGACTCCAATATTGACATGTTTGCAAGTCCTCATACTGTTGAATTATTATCAATGTTCCAAAATTATGACTGTCATAATGTACACAATCTAATAACAAGACCTGCCACCAACACTTGCATCGATCACATTTTCAGTAATTTTCCTGAGAAACTTTTTGTTGATGCAGTTGAATGCAACTTGTCAGATCACAATTTACTCAGCTGCAAATTTCAAAATAATACTTTAGCTAAAAATCATAAGGAATTTTCTAAAACATACTATGATTATGATAAAGCAAAGAATTATCTGCAGCAGCATTTACCAGCAAATTATTCGTCTTTAAGCGTTTCAGAGCTAGCTAACAAATTGATTTATAATATGGAAGCTGCTATTAAGCACTCAACTATTGAAACCAAGAGTAAGAAATCGTTACGTTTTGCAATTTCACCCTGGATTAACAAAAATCTACAGGAACTAATTTTATGGAAAGAAAAGTTTCTATGCAAAAGAAGAAAGTCAAGAAAATATCAATATAATGATACACTGAAAAGAATTTGTAAGGTTATTAAAACAGCAGTTAAAAGATGTAGAGATAACTATTATATTGATAGATTAGCTAAAACTGAAAATGATCCAAGAAAATGCTGGAATTTTATTAACAATACACTTGGCCGACTTAGAACGAACTATCCAATTCTTAACGACTCTTCTGGCCAAAGAGTTTTGAATGATGCGATGAAGGTTGATTGCTTTAATAACTTCTTTTTGGGTTGCATACGTGATCTTAAACAACAAATTGATCTTTAACCCTGTGACATGTTTAACTCTCTACGAACCCTTTCTATATTACAACATAGATTTTCATTACATAATGTAACCACTGCAGATATAGAGGAAATAATATTGAATATGAACAATAACAAAAGTCCTGGCAACGATAATGTAACACCCAGATTTTTAAAAGAATGCAAAGTAGAGATCTTGCCAATACTGGTTGATATTTTCAATATGATGATTTACTCCTCTGTTTACCCAGATATATTGAAAGTCCACAAAGTAGTTCCAATTTCCAAAGAACCTAACGCTAAATGTCGTTCAATATCAGTTTTATCAACGGATGATAAAATTTTTAAAAAACTCTTGTATGATAAGATTAGAACTTTTTAGTAGAGAATATTGTTTTATATAATTATCAGTTTGGATTTAGGAAAGGTTGTAGTACGGAGGATGCCGTCCTAAGTGTTGTAAAATTTGTTTGTAAGGGTTTGGATGAAGGATTTACAGGGGTGGCTGCAATGTTCTTTGATTTTAAAAAAGGCTTTTGATCTAGTTGATCACCAAATATTATTGCAAAAATTATCATGTTATGGTGTCCAAGGCCGAGAGCTTTTACTATTTAAAAGTTATTTTACCAACAGGAAACAATATGTTCAAATAAACAACGCAAAAAGTTTTCGCCTGAGAATAACGTTTACAGCTATCAGCCACAGAAGGGGGGATGATACTCCCCCTTGCGGAGTACCTCTTGTCACTAACCTCCTCAGGCTTTCGCCCCCTTACTCGAGTTGATAATCCTGTTGACTATCCACTCCACCAGGACGCTACTAACATCGAGTTCCTCTAGCGACTCCCTAATGGCCTCTAACCTAATATTGTTAAAGGCTCCCTAAACCCTTAAATAAATGATCGGATGAGGCAACTTTAAGCGTCAGAAATCCGAATGACGAAGAATATTAGAATTTACGATACGAGCACCTATACCCTACTGTCGGGACCAACATCATTTCTGGCTTTCAAAACTGTAAATGGTGTTTACGTATCAAACAGCTGATCGGGATAGAGGTTTATTCGAATATAATGATCAGTGAGAAAACCGAGATTTATTTATCGTAATTTTACTATTTTGTCAACCATCTAAAATGCTAAAACTATGGAAAAACTTATGTGTCTAAATATAAATTTAAATTTGACTGGCACAGATTTGAACCTAAAACTTTAGTCGAGTGAAGTTTGTAGTTAACAAGCCAAGGTTAAACACTTAACAGTCGTAGTAAAAGTTGGTGAATCTTATTTAGGATGAATATTATTAATCATTATGAAAAAATGTGGGGAGAAGAGCTTACGTCATAACATATTTAACTCGTAGTTAAATATATGTATACAGTCGGGACTTTGCAAAAATGGCTCGACGTAACTTTTTGGTGTACATCTTTGCTATTTGATTTAAACATATCTTAACTCAGATAATTTTGTCATTTGTGGGTACATTTTTGTTTGTCAGTCAATTGGGCCAACAAAAGATTATAGCCAAGGACACATTCTAATAAAAGAAATAAATTCCATTTCTCAATTGTATTTGAGAATTTCTCTATAAAATTTTGAAAATTGAACTCATGTAAATTTTTGATGATCTCGACGAGAATTTGTTCATTTGTGGGTACAGTTTTGTCTCTCACTCATTTGGACCAACTAAAGATTATAGCCCAGGATACATATTTATTGTATTTGTGAATTTTTTTATTATTATTGGTATTGAACAAAGTATGTTTATACAAGTGCATGCATGAACACAGCTGATCGTGTTTTTTTGTACTTACATATTTTCATTGCCTATTGTCAAAATTTTTTCATTTTTCTTTCTAAACAAATTTCTTTCAGTTCTACTGAGCAGAGCTGTAAAAGAATGATTCAAATTTGGTTTTTAATTCAAAATGATTTACAAAAAGTTTAATATATTAATTTTACACAAAATGTGAATTTAATTAAAATACGAATGCATTCCTCATGAATTAGAAATTCTCGCTTGCATTCACATCACTAAAAAGATTATCTAATCTTTTCACTAGGATTAGGATCATTATTAAAAAACTCTTGAATGTTTTAAAAAAATTTCAAAAAGAGTTTATGATTCTTTTCCCAGAAACAGTCCACCAACCAACATTTTTTGAAATTTATCCAACTTATTTTTTATGTTTTTTTTAGGCTAGATATAGTATAAATTAATTTATAAATAAATAAATATAAATTAAATTATAAATATAATTTGTTAAAATAAATACAAATGTGTTTATTTATATGCTACTAGAAAAAATGTAGCGTGCGTCACGTTGCCTTCGTCACGCAGGATTCGCCCATATACGTGATATTGATATACTTTGGTATTGAACATAGGCTTATATGTTTGTAACACATTACCTTAGACAAACCAGCCACATTAATATTTTAAAATCCACAAATATTGAGAAAAACTTTAACTATAGTTGCTTATGCTAATCCAATTCATTGCATTTTATTCAGTTGCAAAATAAAAGGTTTGGTTGACCTAATCAATTCAAGAATTGTCACAATCGTACATTGGTTTGTTACAATTGTGGTCTTATGGTAATGTGCATGGTTTGTTTTTTCGATTAATAGAATATTGATGGCGTTAGCTGAAATATGCATAGTCTTCAACCAATATTTTATCGGCTTAATCAGTTTCCAACAAATATATTTTCTGGGTGCAAATAAATATAAGATGTACAAACACCATCCGCAGGAACTAATACCGGGATATACAGTGACTCCTACTGCCACAACATTTCAAAAGAATCCTTGAAAAGAACACTATATATTGTCAAAATCACATCAAGCATTTAAAGTTGTATCAGTGAAAATTTGTTTGTATGTCTGACACCGACGACGCTTGATGAAAAATCCAAAAAATTTAGATATTGTGTATGCTTGATGTCAAGCATTTTGACAGTGTATAGTGCCTTTAAAGCATTATTATAATCCAATATACCAACAAAGTTAGTTGTCCGAGTATAAAAAAATTATTGAGAAATATTCACAATACATACGAGAATTGTAAATTGAAGCTATAAAAAAAAACGCCTGAAGCGTTAGCGCTCATGTTGTTAGCTCGTTGACTACTAAGAAACAATGACTTGGGGCATGGGCGAAGTAAGACAATTAAAAAAAATGTCTGCTAATACAGCTGCTGATTTACAAAAACTTGAGTTGCAGCCAAATCCACTTGCGCGCAATATTCTACAGTATGTTGTACTAGATTAAAGAAACACACAACATTTTTCTTTAATCTATTACAGCAGTCGAAGTCGAATCGAGAACCGTAATAAACCCCAATGGGGTTTATTACATTTGGACTTAAGATTTGAACAACTTATTGATGTTTCAATTTATAATTGAAGATTCAATAAATAATAAAATTGAAAAAAAAAATATATTTAGGCATATATGTAGTTGCAAAAGAAATATTGATCGAGGGTATACATAAATAAGTCTAACTTCTTAAATGTACGAATATTTTTTACAATATTGAAAAACAAAGAGCTGCGATGATATCTGACGATTAATAATTTAAAAATATTTTTTTTTCTCATATGAAAACTTTAGTTTCAATATTTTCTTTATATAAAATATATTGATTACACTATTTACAGCATCTTTTGTGTACAAAATTTTATACAAATTCATATGTAGACACATATGTACATACATACATACGGACATCCATAATTTTGAGTAGTTATTGTATTATCAAACCCTAAATAAACCAATAACTTACACAATTACACACCCCTTTTGATGTCAATTCATGCTGTTTTACAAAAAAAATTTTGAGATAAAAAATAACAAAAAAAAAAAAAAGAAATGTCAAATGCTGACAAAACAAAATAAATTGATTAAAAGAAAAACAAACAATAAAAAAAATTATATATAAAAAAGCAACCAGTTTTTGACTTAAGGATTCTGCGTTTGTTAAACGGGGACCCTTGACATTTGTTTGTTCTATTTAACACAATAACAATTACAAGTATCAAAGGTGTTGTTATCTGTGTGTTTTTATTATTGCACTTAATAAAGATCTATTGTTAATTGCTGTTAAAAATAATGCAACTTTTTTTGGTAAAAGTAGTAATTTTATCTTATTTTATTTCTATTTTCTAAATTGGCAAATCACATCCATTAGGGTGCAACAGTATTAAAATGAACAAATGGGTTTAAAACTGCTTTGTACGAACATCTATATATATAAAATTAAGTGCAAAACTTCCTGTGCGCATACTCCTCCTAGACGGCTTGCCCGATTTCAATGAAATTTTCAGGGGTGATTGGGGTCTGTGTGGAGGGTGCACATAAGAAATTTAGTGGGCGTGGCCCCTCCCACATAAATTAAATAACAGCATATATCTTGACTATTGTGATAGCAAGAGTTTTGAAACATTGCAATAGTATATATGTTACTCATGTGATAATCAGGACAAAAATGGGCGGGATCGGAAAAATGGGCGGGCAGCTCCCATATAAAATTACTATTTAATATCAAATATCTAGAGTTATATAATAGCTAGAGCCTTCAAACTTTGTAGGAGTGCATAAATTAATAGTATTAGCAGCTGAAGTGAAAATGGGCGTGATTGGACAAGTGGGCGTGGTAGATCTTATACAAAGTTTTAACATATAATATCTGGAGTACTATGACAGCAAGAGTTCTGAAACTTTGCACATGTTCTAATCTGAAGAGTTGTGAAAAAAATGGGCGGGATAGGGCTAATGGGCGTGGCAGCTCCCATACAAAGTAAATATTTAATATCATATATCTACAGTACTATAATAGTCATAGTCTTAGAAATTTGTGCACGTTGATTATATTATGAATAGTCATGGGAAAATTGGGCGGGATCATACCAGTGGGCGTGGCAGCTCCCATACAAAGTGAATATTTAGCTCATATACAAAATTAATATTAAATATCTAGGGCTCTATATTTTTAGGATATTCTTACGAAATAATAAATATATGACTATATAAATACTTTCAGTTTTATTTTATAACGATGGGGGTAGCGAAGCACACTGGTTTTTTCGGATTTTTATTATTGTTTTGCCGCAAGATTGGCAGTCCTGCCTTTTACTAATAAATAAACAGAGACAGCAGGCGAATGTCTACAATTATTAAAAAACTTATTTATTTGTTGCGGGTTAGCAATATCTAGATATATATTTCGTTGGTAGCTATACCAATTCATCAGTAGATGTTTTACCCTTTATGTTTAAAAAATTCCAAAGCTCATCTATTTATACAAAAACTCACAAATATATTTTTTTGTGAATTACAAAGCATAAAAATAGCCTTTAAAAAAATTTTTACCAACGAAATATATATCTCGATATAAATAATATATAAAACATAAATACTTGAGTACATGCTCAAATAAATGTAAAATTATTAAAAAACATTGACATCGCAACATTGTGTGTTTTTTCCACATTTAATTCAATCGATTTGCTACATTTATTCGAAAAGAATACTTTATCGGACTTACATAGTCTATAAGTATGGATCCTTGGCTTTAATTTCCCATTGGTCCAAATGAGTGAAAAACAAGTGTTATAGAAAAATTCTCAAATACAATTGAAAAATCGGACTTACATAGTCTATAAGTATGGATCCTTGGCCTTAATTTCCCATTGGTCCAAATGAGTGACAAACATAAATGTGCCCACAAATAGCCAAATTCACGTAGAGCTGAACAAAATTTACACAATTTTAATCTTTAAAATTTTATAGAAAAATTCTCAAATACAATTGAGAAATCGGACGTACATAGTCTATAAGTATGGATCCTTGGCTTTAATTTCCCATTGGTCCAAATGAGTGACAAACATAAATGTGCCCACAAATAGCCAAATTCCCGTAGAGCTCAACAAAATTTACACAATTTTAATCTTTAAAATTTTATAGAAAAATTCTCAAATACAATTGAGAAATCAGACTTACATAGTCTATAAGTATGGATCCTTGGCCTTAATTTCCCATTGGTCCAAATGAGTGACAAACATAAATGTGCCCACAAATAGCCAAATTCACGTAGAGCTGAACAAAATTTACACAATTTTAATCTTTAAAATTTTATAGAAAAATTCTCAAATACAATTGAGAAATTGGACTTACATAGTCTATAAGTATGGATCCTTGGCTTTAATTTCCCATTGGTCCAAATGAGTGACAAACATAAATGTGCCCACAAATAGCCAAATTCCCGTAGAGCTCAACAAAATTTACACAATTTTAATCTTTAAAATTTTATAGAAAAATTCTCAAATACAATTGAGAAATCAGACTTACATAGTCTATAAGTATGGATCCTTGGCCTTAATTTCCCATTGGTCCAAATGAGTGACAAACATAAATGTGCCAACAAATAGCCAAATTCACGTAGAGCTGAACAAAATTTACACAATTTTAATCTTTAAAATTTTATAGAAAAATTCTCAAATACAATTGAGAAATTGGACTTACATAGTCTATAAGTATGGATCCTTGGCTTTAATTTCCCATTGGTCCAAATGAGTGACAAACAAGTGTTATAGAAAAATTCTCGAATACAATTGAGAAATTGGACTTACATAGCCTATAAGTATGGATCCTTGGCTTTAATTTCCCATTGGTCCAAATGAGTGACAAACATAAATGTGCCCACAAATAGCCAAATTCCCGTAGAGCTCAACAAAATTTACACAATTTTAATCTTTAAAATTTTATAGAAAAATTCTCAAATACAATTGAGAAATCAGACTTACATAGTCTATAAGTATGGATCCTTGGCCTTAATTTCCCATTGGTCCAAATGAGTGACAAACATAAATGTGCCCACAAATAGCCAAATTCACGTAGAGCTGAACAAAATTTACACAATTTTAATCTTTAAAATTTTATAGAAAAATTCTCAAATACAATTGAGAAATCAGACTTACATAGTCTATAATTATGGATCCTTGGCCTTAATTTCCCATTGGTCCAAATGAGTGACAAACATAAATGTGCCGACAAATAGCCAAATTCACGTAGAGCTGAACAAAATTTACACAATTTTAATCTTTAAAATTTTATAGAAAAATTCTCAAATACAATTGAGAAATTGGACTTACATAGTCTATAAGTATGGATCCTTTGCTTTAATTTCCCATTGGTCCAAATGAGTGACAAACATAAATGTGCCCACAAATAGCCAAATTCCCGTAGAGCTCAACAAAATTTACATAATTTTAATCTTTAAAATTTTATAGAAAAATTCTCAAATACAATTGAGAAATCAGACTTACATAGTCTATAAGTATGGATCCTTGGCCTTAATTTCCCATTGGTCCAAATGAGTGACAAACATAAATGTGCCCACAAATAGCCAAATTCACGTAGAGCTGAACAAAATTTACACAATTTTAATCTTTAAAATTTTATAGAAAAATTCTCAAATACAATTGAGAAATTGGACTTACATAGTCTATAAGTATGGATCCTTGGCTTTAATTTCCCATTGGTCCAAATGAGTGACAAACATAAATGTGCCCACAAATAGCCAAATTCCCGTAGAGCTCAACAAAATTTACACAATTTTAATCTTTAAAATTTTATAGAAAAATTCTCAAATACAATTGAGAAATCAGACTTACATAGTTATAAGTATGGATCCTTGGCCTTAATTTCCCATTGGTCCAAATGAGTGACAAACATAAATGTGCCCACAAATAGCCAAATTCACGTAGAGCTGAACAAAATTTACACAATTTTAATCTTTAAAATTTTATAGAAAAATTCTCAAATACAATTGAGAAATCAGACTTACATAGTCTATAAGTATGGATCCTTGGCCTTAATTTCCCATTGGTCCAAATGAGTGACAAACATAAATGTGGCGACAAATAGCCAAATTCACGTAGAGCTGAACAAAATTTACACAATTTTAATCTTTAAAATTTTATAGAAAAATTCTCAAATACAATTGAGAAATTGGACTTACATAGTCTATAAGTATGGATCCTTGGCTTTAATTTCCCATTGGTCCAAATGAGTGACAAACATAAATGTGCCCACAAATAGCCAAATTCCCGTAGAGCTCAACAAAATTTACACAATTTTAATCTTTAAAATTTTATAGAAAAATTCTCAAATACAATTGAGAAATCAGACTTACATAGTCTATAAGTATGGATCCTTGGCCTTAATTTCCCATTGGTCCAAATGAGTGACAAACATAAATGTGCCCACAAATAGCCAAATTCCCGTAGAGCTCAACAAAATTTACACAATTTTAATCTTTAAAATTTTATAGAAAAATTCTCAAATACAATTGAGAAATCAGACTTACATAGTCTATAAGTATGGATCCTTGGCTTTAATTTCCCATTGGTCCAAATGAGTGACAAACATAAATGTGCCCACAAATAGCCAAATTCCCGTAGAGCTCAACAAAACTTACACAATTTTAATCTTTAAAATTTTATAGAAAAATTCTCAAATACAATTGAGAAATCAGACTTACATAGTTATAAGTATGGATCCTTGGCCTTAATTTCCCATTGGTCCAAATGAGTGACAAACATAAATGTGCCCACAAATAGCCAAATTCACGTAGAGCTGAACAAAATTTACACAATTTTAATCTTTAAAATTTTATAGAAAAATTCTCAAATACAATTGAGAAATCAGACTTACATAGTCTATAAGTATGGATCCTTGGCCTTAATTTCCCATTGGTCCAAATGAGTGACAAACATAAATGTGGCGACAAATAGCCAAATTCACGTAGAGCTGAACAAAATTTACACAATTTTAATCTTTAAAATTTTATAGAAAAATTCTCAAATACAATTGAGAAATTGGACTTACATAGTCTATAAGTATGGATCCTTGGCTTTAATTTCCCATTGGTCCAAATGAGTGACAAACATAAATGTGCCCACAAATAGCCAAATTCCCGTAGAGCTCAACAAAATTTACACAATTTTAATCTTTAAAATTTTATAGAAAAATTCTCAAATACAATTGAGAAATCAGACTTACATAGTCTATAAGTATGGATCCTTGGCCTTAATTTCCCATTGGTCCAAATGAGTGACAAACATAAATGTGCCCACAAATAGCCAAATTCCCGTAGAGCTCAACAAAATTTACACAATTTTAATCTTTAAAATTTTATAGAAAAATTCTCAAATACAATTGAGAAATCAGACTTACATAGTCTATAAGTATGGATCCTTGGCCTTAATTTCCCATTGGTCCAAATGAGTGACAAACATAAATGTGCCCACAAATAGCCAAATTCCCGTAGAGCTCAACAAAATTTACACAATTTTAATCTTTAAAATTTTATAGAAAAATTCTCAAATACAATTGAGAAATCAGACTTACATAGTCTATAAGTATGGATCCTTGGCTTTAATTTCCCATTGGTCCAAATGAGTGACAAACATAAATGTGCCCACAAATAGCCAAATTCCCGTAGAGCTCAACAAAACTTACACAATTTTAATCTTTAAAATTTTATAGAAAAATTCTCAAATACAATTGAGAAATCAGACTTACATAGTTATAAGTATGGATCCTTGGCCTTAATTTCCCATTGGTCCAAATGAGTGACAAACATAAATGTGCCCACAAATAGCCAAATTCACGTAGAGCTGAACAAAATTTACACAATTTTAATCTTTAAAATTTTATAGAAAAATTCTCAAATACAATTGAGAAATCAGACTTACATAGTCTATAAGTATGGATCCTTGGCCTTAATTTCCCATTGGTCCAAATGAGTGACAAACATAAATGTGGCGACAAATAGCCAAATTCACGTAGAGCTGAACAAAATTTACACAATTTTAATCTTTAAAATTTTATAGAAAAATTCTCAAATACAATTGAGAAATTGGACTTACATAGTCTATAAGTATGGATCCTTGGCTTTAATTTCCCATTGGTCCAAATGAGTGACAAACATAAATGTGCCCACAAATAGCCAAATTCCCGTAGAGCTCAACAAAATTTACACAATTTTAATCTTTAAAATTTTATAGAAAAATTCTCAAATACAATTGAGAAATCAGACTTACATAGTCTATAAGTATGGATCCTTGGCCTTAATTTCCCATTGGTCCAAATGAGTGACAAACATAAATGTGCCCACAAATAGCCAAATTCCCGTAGAGCTCAACAAAATTTACACAATTTTAATCTTTAAAATTTTATAGAAAAATTCTCAAATACAATTGAGAAATCAGACTTACATAGTCTATAAGTATGGATCCTTGGCTTTAATTTCCCATTGGTCCAAATGAGTGACAAACATAAATGTGCCCACAAATAGCCAAATTCCCGTAGAGCTCAACAAAACTTACACAATTTTAATCTTTAAAATTTTATAGAAAAATTCTCAAATACAATTGAGAAATTGGACTTACATAGTCTATAAGTATGGATCCTTGGCCTTAATTTCCCATTGGTCCAAATGAGTGACAAACATAAATGTGCCCACAAATAGCCAAATTCACGTAGAGCTGAACAAAATTTACACAATTTTAATCTTTAAAATTTTATAGAAAAGTTCTCAAATACAATTGAGAAATTGGACTTACATAGCCTATAAGTATGTATCCTTGGCTTTAATTTCCCATTGATTCAAATGAGTGACAAACAAGTGTTATAGAAAAATTCTCAAATACAATTGAGAAATCGGACTTACATAGCCTATAAGTGTGGATCCTTGGCCTTAATTTCCCATTGGTCCAAATGAGTGACAAACAAGTGTTATAGAAAAATTCTCAAATACAATTGAGAAATCGGACTTACATAGCCTATAAGTGTGGATCCTTGGCCTTAATTTCCCATTGGTCCAAATGAGTGACAAACATAAATGTGCCCACAAATAGCCAAATTCCCGTAGAGCTCAACAAAATTTACACAATTTTAATCTTTAAAATTTTATAGAAAAATTCTCAAATACAATTGAGAAATCGGACTTACGTAGTCTATAAGTATGGATCCTTGGCTTTAATTTCCCATTGGTCCAAATGAGTGACAAACATAAATGTGCCCACAAATAGCCAAATTCCCGTAGAGCTCAACAAAACTTACACAATTTTAATCTTTAAAATTTTATAGAAAAATTCTCAAATACAATTGAGAAATTGGACTTACATAGTCTATAAGTATGGATCCTTGGCCTTAATTTCCCATTGGTCCAAATGAGTGACAAACATAAATGTGCCCACAAATAGCCAAATTCACGTAGAGCTGAACAAAATTTACACAATTTTAATCTTTAAAATTTTATAGAAAAGTTCTCAAATACAATTGAGAAATTGGACTTACATAGCCTATAAGTATGTATCCTTGGCTTTAATTTCCCATTGATTCAAATGAGTGACAAACAAGTGTTATAGAAAAATTCTCAAATACAATTGAGAAATCGGACTTACATAGCCTATAAGTGTGGATCCTTGGCCTTAATTTCCCATTGGTCCAAATGAGTGACAAACAAGTGTTATAGAAAAATTCTCAAATACAATTGAGAAATCGGACTTACATAGCCTATAAGTGTGGATCCTTGGCCTTAATTTCCCATTGGTCCAAATGAGTGACAAACATAAATGTGCCCACAAATAGCCAAATTCCCGTAGAGCTCAACAAAATTTACACAATTTTAATCTTTAAAATTTTATAGAAAAATTCTCAAATACAATTGAGAAATCGGACTTACGTAGTCTATAAGTATGGATCCTTGGCTTTAATTTCCCATTGGTCCAAATGAGTGACAAACATAAATGTGCCCACAAATAGCCAAATTCCCGTAGAGCTCAACAAAACTTACACAATTTTAATCTTTAAAATTTTATAGAAAAATTCTCAAATACAATTGAGAAATTGGACTTACATAGTCTATAAGTATGGATCCTTGGCCTTAATTTCCCATTGGTCCAAATGAGTGACAAACATAAATGTGCCCACAAATAGCCAAATTCACGTAGAGCTGAACAAAATTTACACAATTTTAATCTTTAAAATTTTATAGAAAAGTTCTCAAATACAATTGAGAAATTGGACTTACATAGCCTATAAGTATGTATCCTTGGCTTTAATTTCCCATTGATTCAAATGAGTGACAAACAAGTGTTATAGAAAAATTCTCAAATACAATTGAGAAATCGGACTTACATAGCCTATAAGTGTGGATCCTTGGCCTTAATTTCCCATTGGTCCAAATGAGTGACAAACAAGTGTTATAGAAAAATTCTCAAATACAATTGAGAAATCGGACTTACATAGCCTATAAGTGTGGATCCTTGGCCTTAATTTCCCATTGGTCCAAATGAGTGACAAACATAAATGTGCCCACAAATAGCCAAATTCCCGTAGAGCTCAACAAAATTTACACAATTTTAATCTTTAAAATTTTATAGAAAAATTCTCAAATACAATTGAGAAATCGGACTTACGTAGTCTATAAGTATGGATCCTTGGCTTTAATTTCCCATTGGTCCAAATGAGTGACAAACATAAATGTGCCCACAAATAGCCAAATTCCCGTAGAGCTCAACAAAACTTACACAATTTTAATCTTTAAAATTTTATAGAAAAATTCTCAAATACAATTGAGAAATTGGACTTACATAGTCTATAAGTATGGATCCTTGGCTTTAATTTCCCATTGGTCCAAATGAGTGACAAACATAAATGTGCCCACAAATAGCCAAATTCACGTAGAGCTGAACAAAATTTACACAATTTTAATCTTTAAAATTTTATAGAAAAGTTCTCAAATACAATTGAGAAATTGGACTTACATAGTCTATAAGTATGGATCCTTGGCTTTAATTTCCCATTGGTCCAAATGAGTGACAAACAAGTGTTATAGAAAAATTATCAAATACAATTGAGAAATCGGACTTACATAGCCTATAAGTGTGGATTCTTGGCCTTAATTTCCCATTGGTCCAAATGAGTGACAAACATAAATGTGCCCACAAATAGCCAAATTCCCGTAGAGCTCAACAAAATTTACACAATTTTAATCTTTAAAATTTTATAGAAAAATTCTCAAATACAATTGAGAAATCAGACTTACATAGTCTATAAGTATGGATCCTTGGCCTTAATTTCCCATTGGTCCAAATGAGTGACAAACATAAATGTGCCCACAAATAGCCAAATTCCCGTAGAGCTCAACAAAATTTACACAATTTTAATCTTTAAAATTTTATAGAAAAATTCTCAAATACAATTGAGAAATCAGACTTACATAGTCTATAAGTATGGATCCTTGGCCTTAATTTCCCATTGGTCCAAATGAGTGACAAACATAAATGTGCCCACAAATAGCCAAATTCCCGTAGAGCTCAACAAAATTTACACAATTTTAATCTTTAAAATTTTATAGAAAAATTCTCAAATACAATTGAGAAATCAGACTTACATAGTCTATAAGTATGGATCCTTGGCTTTAATTTCCCATTGGTCCAAATGAGTGACAAACATAAATGTGCCCACAAATAGCCAAATTCCCGTAGAGCTCAACAAAACTTACACAATTTTAATCTTTAAAATTTTATAGAAAAATTCTCAAATACAATTGAGAAATCAGACTTACATAGTTATAAGTATGGATCCTTGGCCTTAATTTCCCATTGGTCCAAATGAGTGACAAACATAAATGTGCCCACAAATAGCCAAATTCACGTAGAGCTGAACAAAATTTACACAATTTTAATCTTTAAAATTTTATAGAAAAATTCTCAAATACAATTGAGAAATCAGACTTACATAGTCTATAAGTATGGATCCTTGGCCTTAATTTCCCATTGGTCCAAATGAGTGACAAACATAAATGTGGCGACAAATAGCCAAATTCACGTAGAGCTGAACAAAATTTACACAATTTTAATCTTTAAAATTTTATAGAAAAATTCTCAAATACAATTGAGAAATTGGACTTACATAGTCTATAAGTATGGATCCTTGGCTTTAATTTCCCATTGGTCCAAATGAGTGACAAACATAAATGTGCCCACAAATAGCCAAATTCCCGTAGAGCTCAACAAAATTTACACAATTTTAATCTTTAAAATTTTATAGAAAAATTCTCAAATACAATTGAGAAATCAGACTTACATAGTCTATAAGTATGGATCCTTGGCTTTAATTTCCCATTGGTCCAAATGAGTGACAAACATAAATGTGCCCACAAATAGCCAAATTCCCGTAGAGCTCAACAAAACTTACACAATTTTAATCTTTAAAATTTTATAGAAAAATTCTCAAATACAATTGAGAAATTGGACTTACATAGTCTATAAGTATGGATCCTTGGCCTTAATTTCCCATTGGTCCAAATGAGTGACAAACATAAATGTGCCCACAAATAGCCAAATTCACGTAGAGCTGAACAAAATTTACACAATTTTAATCTTTAAAATTTTATAGAAAAGTTCTCAAATACAATTGAGAAATCGGACTTACATAGCCTATAAGTATGTATCCTTGGCTTTAATTTCCCATTGATTCAAATGAGTGACAAACAAGTGTTATAGAAAAATTCTCAAATACAATTGAGAAATCAGACTTACATAGTCTATAAGTATGGATCCTTGGCCTTAATTTCCCATTGGTCCAAATGAGTGACAAACATAAATGTGCCCACAAATAGCCAAATTCACGTAGAGCTGAACAAAATTTACACAATTTTAATCTTTAAAATTTTATAGAAAAGTTCTCAAATACAATTGAGAAATTGGACTTACATAGCCTATAAGTATGTATCCTTGGCTTTAATTTCCCATTGATTCAAATGAGTGACAAACAAGTGTTATAGAAAAATTCTCAAATACAATTGAGAAATCGGACTTACATAGCCTATAAGTGTGGATCCTTGGCCTTAATTTCCCATTGGTCCAAATGAGTGACAAACAAGTGTTATAGAAAAATTCTCAAATACAATTGAGAAATCGGACTTACATAGCCTATAAGTGTGGATCCTTGGCCTTAATTTCCCATTGGTCCAAATGAGTGACAAACATAAATGTGCCCACAAATAGCCAAATTCCCGTAGAGCTCAACAAAATTTACACAATTTTAATCTTTAAAATTTTATAGAAAAATTCTCAAATACAATTGAGAAATCGGACTTACGTAGTCTATAAGTATGGATCCTTGGCTTTAATTTCCCATTGGTCCAAATGAGTGACAAACATAAATGTGCCCACAAATAGCCAAATTCCCGTAGAGCTCAACAAAACTTACACAATTTTAATCTTTAAAATTTTATAGAAAAATTCTCAAATACAATTGAGAAATTGGACTTACATAGTCTATAAGTATGGATCCTTGGCTTTAATTTCCCATTGGTCCAAATGAGTGACAAACATAAATGTGCCCACAAATAGCCAAATTCACGTAGAGCTGAACAAAATTTACACAATTTTAATCTTTAAAATTTTATAGAAAAGTTCTCAAATACAATTGAGAAATTGGACTTACATAGTCTATAAGTATGGATCCTTGGCTTTAATTTCCCATTGGTCCAAATGAGTGACAAACAAGTGTTATAGAAAAATTATCAAATACAATTGAGAAATCGGACTTACATAGCCTATAAGTGTGGATTCTTGGCCTTAATTTCCCATTGGTCCAAATGAGTGACAAACATAAATGTGCCCACAAATAGCCAAATTCACGTAGAGCTGAACAAAATTTACACAATTTTAATCTTTAAAATTTTATAGAAAAATTATCAAATACAATTGAGAAATCGGACTTACATAGTCTAAAAGTATGGATCCTTGGCTTTAATTTCCCATTGGTCCAAATGAGTGACAAACAAGTGTTATAGAAAAATTCTCAAATACAATTGAGAAATCGGACTTACATAGCCTATAAGTGTGGATCCTTGGCATTTATTTCCAATTGGTCCAAATGAGTGACAAACAAGTGTTATAGAAAAATTCTCAAATACAATAGAGAAATCAGACTTACATAGTCTAAAAGTATGGATCCTTGGCTTTAATTTCCCATTGGTCCAAATGAGTGACAAACAAGTGTTATAGAAAAATTCTCAAATACAATTGAGAAATCGGACTTACATAGCCTATAAGTGTGGATCCTTGGCTTTTATTTCCCATTGGTCCAAATGAGTGACAAACAAGTGTTATAGAAAAATTCTCAAATACAATTGAGAAATCGGACTTACATAGCCTATAAGTGTGGATCCTTGGCTTTTATTTCCCATTGGTCCAAATGAGTGACAAACAAGTGTTATAGAAAAATTCTCAAATACAATAGAGAAATCAGACTTACATAGTCTAAAAGTATGGATCCTTGGCTTTAATTTCCCATTGGTCCAAATGAGTGATAAACAAGTGTTATAGAAAAATTCTCAAATACAATTGAGAAATCGGACTTACATAGTCTATAAGTATGGATCCTTGGCTTTAATTTCCCATTGGTTCAAATGAGTGACAAACAAGTGTTATAGAAAAATTCTCAAATACAATTGAGAAATCGGACTTACATAGTCTATAAGTATGTATCCTTGGCTTTAATTTCCCATTGGTCCAAAAGAGTGACAAACAAATTTAATAATAAAATTCTCAAATACAATCGAGAAATCAGACTTACATAGTCTATAAGTATGGATCCTTGGCTTTAATTTCCCATTGGTCCAAATGAGTGAAAAAAATAAATGTGCCCACAAATAGCCAAATTCAAGTTGAGCTGAACAAAATTTACACAATTTTAATCTTTAAAATTTTATAGAAAAATTCTCAAATACAATTGAGAAATCGGACTTACATAGTCTATAAGTATGTATCCTTGGCTTTAATTTCCCATTGGTCCAAAAGAGTGACAAACAAATTTTATAATAAAATTCTCAAATACAATTGAGAAATCAGACTTACATAGTCTATAAGTATGGATCCTTGGCTTTAATTTCCCATTGGTCCAAATGAGTGAAAAAAATAAATGTGCCCACAAATAGCCAAATTCAAGTTGAGCTGAACAAAATTTACACAATTTTAATCTTTAAAATTTTATAGAAAAATTCTCAAATACAATTGAGAAATCGGACTTACATAGTCTATAAGTATGGATCCTTGGCTTTAATTTCCCATTGGTCCAAATGAGTGACAAACAAGTGTTATAGAAAAATTCTCAAATACAATTGAGAAATCGGACTTACATAGCCTATAAGTGTGGATCCTTGGCTTTTATTTCCCATTGGTCCAAATGAGTGACAAACAAGTGTTATAGAAAAATTCTCAAATACAATTGAGAAATCGGACTTACATAGTCTATAAGTATGTATCCTTGGCTTTAATTTCCCATTGGTCCAAATGAGTGAAAAACAAATTTTATAGAAAAATTCTCAAATACAATTGAGAAATCGGACTTACATAGCCTATAAGTGTGGATTCTTGTCCTTAATTTCCCATTGGTCCAAATGAGTGAAAAAAATAAATGTGCCCACAAATAGCCAAATTCACGTAGAGCTGAACAAAATTTACACAATTTTAATCTTTAAAATTTTATAGAAAAATTCTCAAATACAATTGAGAAATCGGACTTACATAGTCTATAAGTATGGATCCTTGGCTTTAATTTCCCATTGGTCCAAATGAGTGACAAACAAGTGTTATAGAAAAATTCTCAAATACAATTGAGAAATCGGACTTACATAGCCTATAAGTGTGGATCCTTGGCTTTTATTTCCCATTGGTCCAAATGAGTGACAAACAAGTGTTATAGAAAAATTCTCAAATACAATAGAGAAATCAGACTTACATAGTCTAAAAGTATGGATCCTTGGCTTTAATTTCCCATTGGTCCAAATGAGTGACAAACAAGTGTTATAGAAAAATTCTCAAATACAATTGAGAAATCGGACTTACATAGTCTATAAGTATGTATCCTTGGCTTTAATTTCCCATTGGTGCAAATGAGTGACAAACAAGTGTTATAGAAAAATTCTCAAATACAATTGAGAAATCAGACTTACATAGTCTAAAAGTATGGATCCTTGGCTTTAATTTCCCATTGGTCCAAATGAGTGACAAACAAGTGTTATAGAAAAATTCTCAAATACAATTGAGAAATCGGACTTACATAGTCTATAAGTATGTATCCTTGGCTTTAATTTCCCATTGGTCCAAATGAGTGACAAACAAGTGTTATAGAAAAATTCTCAAATACATTTGAGAAATCGGACTTACATAGCCTATAAGTGTGGATCCTTGGCTTTTATTTCCCATTGGTCCAAATGAGTGACAAACAAGTGTTATAGAAAAATTCTCAAATACAATTGAGAAATCGGACTTACATAGCCTATAAGTTTGGATCCTTGGCTTTTATTTCCCATTGGTCCAAATGAGTGACAAACAAGTGTTATAGAAAAATTCTCAAATACAATAGAGAAATCAGACTTACATAGTCTAAAAGTATGGATCCTTGGCTTTAATTTCCCATTGGTCCAAATGAGTGACAAACAAGTGTTATAGAAAAATTCTCAAATACAATTGAGAAATCGGACTTACATAGCCTATAAGTGTGGATCCTTGGCTTTTATTTCCCATTGGTTCAAATGAGTGACAAACAAGTGTTATAGAAAAATTCTCAAATACAATTGAGAAATCGGACTTACATAGTCTATAAGTATGTATCCTTGGCTTTAATTTCCCATTGGTCCAAATGAGTGACAAACAAGTGTTATAGAAAAATTCTCAAATACAATTGAGAAATCGGACTTACATAGCCTATAAGTGTGGATCCTTGGATTTTATTTCCCATTGGTTCAAATGAGTGACAAACAAGTGTTATAGAAAAATTATCAAATACAATTGAGAAATCGGACTTACATAGTCTATAAGTATGTATCCTTGGCTTTAATTTCCCATTGGTCCAAATGAGTGACAAACAAGTGTTATAGAAAAATTCTCAAATACAATTGAGAAATCGGATTTACATAGCCTATAAGTGTGTATCCTTGGCTTTTATTTCCCATTGGTCCAAATGAGTGACAAACAAGTGTTATAGAAAAATTCTCAAATACAATAGAGAAATCAGACTTACATAGTCTAAAAGTATGGATCCTTGGCTTTAATTTCCCATTGGTCCAAATGAGTGACAAACAAGTGTTATAGAAAAATTCTCAAATACAATTGAGAAATCGGACTTACATAGCCTATAAGTGTGGATCCTTGGCTTTTATTTCCCATTGGTTCAAATGAGTGACAAACAAGTGTTATAGAAAAATTCTCAAATACAATTGAGAAATCGGACTTACATAGTCTATAAGTATGTATCCTTGGCTTTAATTTCCCATTGGTCCAAATGAGTGACAAACAAGTGTTATAGAAAAATTCTCAAATACAATTGAGAAATCGGACTTACATAGTCTATAAGTATGTATCCTTGGCTTTAATTTCCCATTGGTCCAAATGAGTGACAAACAAGTGTTATAGAAAAATTCTCAAATACAATTGAGAAATCGGACTTACATAGCCTATAAGTGTGGATCCTTGGCTTTTATTTCCCATTGGTTCAAATGAGTGACAAACAAGTGTTATAGAAAAATTATCAAATACAATTGAGAAATCGGACTTACATAGTCTATAAGTATGTATCCTTGGCTTTAATTTCCCATTGGTCCAAATGAGTGACAAACAAATTTTATAATAAAATTCTCAAATACAATTGAGAAATCAGACTTACATAGTCTATAAGTATGGATCCTTGGCTTTAATTTCCCATTGGTCCAAATGAGTGACAAACAAATTTTATAGAAAAATTCTCAAATGCAATTGAGAAATCGGACTTACATAGTCTATAAGTATGTATCCTTGGCTTTAATTTCCCATTGGTCCAAATGAGTGAAAAACAAATTTTATAGAAAAATTCTCAAATACAATTGAGAAATCGGACTTACATAGTCTATAAGTATGTATCCTTGGCTTTAATTTCCCATTGGTCCAAATGAGTGAAAAACAAATTTTATAGAAAAATTCTCAAATGCAATTGAGAAATCGGACTTACATAGTCTATAAGTATGTATCCTTGGCTTTAATTTCCCATTGGTCCAAATGATTGAAAAACAAATTTTATAGAAAAATTCTCAAATGCAATTGAGAAATCGGACTTACATAGTCTATAAGTATGGATCCTTGGCTTTAATTTCCCATTGGTCCAAATGAGTGAAAAACAAATTTTATAGAAAAATTATCAAATACAATTGAGAAATCGGACTTACATAGTCTATAAGTATGGATCCTTGGCTTTAATTTCCCATTGGTCCAAATGAGTGAAAAAAATAAATGTGCCCACAAATAGCCAAATTCAAGTTGAGCTGAACAAAATTTACACAATTTTAATCTTTAAAATTTTATAGAAAAATTCTCAAATACAATTGAGAAATCGGACTTACATAGTCTATAAGTATGTATCCTTGGCTTTAATTTCCCATTGGTCCAAATGAGTGACAAACAAGTGTTATAGAAAAATTCTCAAATACAATTGAGAAATCGGACTTACATAGCCTATAAGTGTGGATCCTTGGCTTTTATTTCCCATTGGTTCAAATGAGTGACAAACAAGTGTTATAGAAAAATTATCAAATACAATTGAGAAATCGGACTTACATAGTCTATAAGTATGTATCCTTGGCTTTAATTTCCCATTGGTCCAAATGAGTGACAAACAAATTTTATAATAAAATTCTCAAATACAATTGAGAAATCAGACTTACATAGTCTATAAGTATGGATCCTTGGCTTTAATTTCCCATTGGTCCAAATGAGTGACAAACAAATTTTATAGAAAAATTCTCAAATGCAATTGAGAAATCGGACTTACATAGTCTATAAGTATGTATCCTTGGCTTTAATTTCCCATTGGTCCAAATGAGTGAAAAACAAATTTTATAGAAAAATTCTCAAATACAATTGAGAAATCGGACTTACATAGTCTATAAGTATGTATCCTTGGCTTTAATTTCCCATTGGTCCAAATGAGTGAAAAACAAATTTTATAGAAAAATTCTCAAATGCAATTGAGAAATCGGACTTACATAGTCTATAAGTATGTATCCTTGGCTTTAATTTCCCATTGGTCCAAATGAGTGAAAAACAAATTTTATAGAAAAATTCTCAAATGCAATTGAGAAATCGGACTTACATAGTCTATAAGTATGGATCCTTGGCTTTAATTTCCCATTGGTCCAAATGAGTGAAAAACAAATTTTATAGAAAAATTATCAAATACAATTGAGAAATCGGACTTACATAGTCTATAAGTATGGATCCTTGGCTTTAATTTCCCATTGGTCCAAATGAGTGAAAAAAATAAATGTGCCCACAAATAGCCAAATTCAAGTTGAGCTGAACAAAATTTACACAATTTTAATCTTTAAAATTTTATAGAAAAATTCTCAAATACAATTGAGAAATCGGACTTACATAGTCTATAAGTATGTATCCTTGGCTTTAATTTCCCATTGGTCCAAATGAGTGACAAACAAATTTTATAGAAAAATTCTCAAATACAATTGAGAAATCGGACTTACGTAGTCTATAAGTATGGATCCTTGGCTTTAATTTCCCATTGGTCCAAATGAGTGACAAACAAATTTTATAGAAAAATTCTCAAATACAATTGAGAAATCGGACTTACGTAGTCTATAAGTATGTATCCTTGGCTTTAATTTCCCATTGGTTCAAATGAGTGACAAACATAAATGTGCCCACAAATTGCCAAATTTCGATAGAGCTGAACAAAATTTACACAATTTTAATATAAATACTGTTAATTTTATTTTATAACGAAGGGGTAGCGAAGCACACCGGGATAAGCTAGTACATACATACATATGTATGTAATTTTATCTGAAGATGTATCAATTAATGTGGTGACGTCAATAAAACTGATGACTTGTTATCATAGTAATGATTGGAACAGCAGTGGGACAAACGACGAATTTCGTCGAGCAGGACGAATTCGTCGGTTAAAATTCGCCGTTTGAAACACAATTAAAGTTTGTCGAACTAAAAGTTGAACACAGAGAGAACAGATGAGTTGTGGCAATCGAATTTCTTGCCAACCGAATTGTGGCGGTAGAACCAACTATCATACAATTCGGTTGCTACAATTACAATTTTCATGTAGCAGCACTGAATTTTTTGTTAAGACCATTAGCCTAATAGTTGCGACAACCTATAAAATTGGATAACACCATGGAATCTTAAATTGAAACTAACCGGGATTATTTACGCTCATTTTTATCCTGGAACACAATTGATATTTTTAATACGTAACTAAATTAAATTGTTCATTATTGGTATTGAAGATAGAACTCATATGTTTGCAACACATCGCCTTAGACAATTCAGCCACATGAGTATTTTAAAATCGGCAAGTGTTGAGTGAGTACTTATTTTACAATAACTGGTTATGCCAACTAAACAATCGGTTAGGAGTATCAAACAATGAATATTGCCAATTATTCAGTTTTTATCGCCATTTTTGGATTTACTCGTAACAAAAGAAACCGTTCGGTTGACCTAATCAATTTAACAATTGTCACAATCGCATGTTTGTTACAATTGTGGTCTTATAGTTATGAGCATGGATTAATTTTTCGATTCTTAGAATATTGATAGCGTTAGCTAAAATATAGTCTTTGCAACTGATATTCTATCAACATAACCGTTTTCGAACCAATCTTTTTTCTGAGTGTGCATATCGTGTTGTTCTCAGTTACTCAACCCGATTGTAATTTTATTAATTATCGTGCAAATGAAAATTGAATTAGGACCAAATAATATTGTTCTTGATTTGTGTTGCGATAATAAATGCAGCAGTTTTTTTAAGTAAATAAAATATTATTTTAATCAACAACTTTTTATTTGCAGCATATAAAAATAAACTGCAAAAAGTATTTGTTGCAAAAACATATTTTTTTTCTGTGTAAATATTTATTTATTTTATTGTTTAATTTAGGCCCTAATTGTGTAAATCACGTAAGTGACTTTTATATTGAAAGCAGCATCAATATTTTAAAAATTATTTTTGTTTTTCATACAAACTCATCAAAATTCAAGCGTTCTGTGTCTTCCT
The DNA here is from genome assembly GCA_947311025.1 of Lypha dubia. NCBI lineage: Eukaryota > Metazoa > Arthropoda > Insecta > Diptera > Tachinidae > Lypha > Lypha dubia. The sequence continues at coordinate 22,450,684 of OX371262.1, read as the reverse complement.
AAATTTTAAAAATTTTAACGAAAAATAACAAGAAATTTTAAATTATGTTGTTGTTCTCCCAATTAATTTCACTTTGGTGAAGTGATTTACATAATTAGGGCCTTATTTTATTTTGTTTTGTACCTATTTGTCGGCTCCCATCCATGTATATGTAGAGTTCTGTCTGATTGCCGAAAACAAAGCTAGATGCTTGACCAGGATATCCAACGGAAACCAATTCAACGTGGGAGACAGTGCGTTCGTTGGGGTCGACCTGAGCGCTCCTGTTATCAGAGTGCGTGCTAGTTGGAATATTTTATCTAGATAGAGTCTTTCTCTCTCCTATCTCACTAGACTACAACACCATAAAATAGTATTGACTTAAATACTGCTTCAAAGATCCTGGTGGTCCTTCTGTGTTCGATTCCCCAGCTGCGACCAATTGCTCTTTTGCAGGTTTAAATAGCCACAAGGGCCTTATTCACTCTATGCTGGGTGCTTAGGTTCCAGGACAGTTTAGTGTCTAGGATTACACAAAGGTATTTAGTGTTGTCCGAGATCGTCAATGGTGTCCCGTTTAGTTTTAGGGGCACAAAATCTCGGACGAATTCAGTCTTGGCGTAAGCTATCTACTTGGCAAGCTTTCGCTCTAGGCTTAGGAATAAAGAGTTAATATTGAAATTCTGCAGGAGGGGTGACAGAACAACCCCTTGTGGAGTTCACCGATTTACTGCCCTGTAATCAGTGGCAGTTTCTAAGGAGGCACTTGTGATCCTATTTGCCAGCATATTCCTTGCAAACTTGCAGATATTAATCCCTATTTCCACTATGTTTTTGATGATAGACAAATTTTGAAAGCACCCACTATATCCAGGAAAACCACAATATGACTGACCAGAGAATGGGAAGCAGTTTCCACAGACTTGTCTTTTGTGTAGGCATGTTGTGAGGGAGAGAGAAGTTCCTTGGGAATGGACTTTCTCTTTCCAGTGCTTTTAGGAGAAAGGACGTTAGGCTGATTAACCTGAAATCTTTAGGTTTAGTGTAGGACGTCTTGCCCCCTTGGGGATGAAGATGATCCTACATAGATTTCAATATTTCGGAAAGTAAGCCCACAAGCAGATCCATATTTCTATGTAGATCACGTGGAATGATTCCATCTGGATCCGGAGATTTGAATGGATCGAACCTGCTGATCGCCAATTTAATACTGTCATTATCCATAGGTACAACGCTTACACAAGGTTTTTGTATATAGCTGGGTACTACCATTTAGGTAGCTACCCATACACTGCTACCCATAATTAAAATACAACAAAGAACAACTCCAGATTGATTCACGCAAGGGTTATTGGAACTCAAACTTGGAAAATTGCAAAAACTGTTATCAGAAAATTGTCTGGAACTCTCACCATTTAAATAAACGGCCGCTATATGTATATCATTAAAAAAAATGCTAACCGTCGCACACTAAAAAAATTAATTAAATTTTTGGAATTTTTACTTAATTTGAGATTAAAACGGTTGTCGTAATGGCGTTTTTTACAGAAACCCAGTAAAATTGTCCTTGACGGTAGGAAATACAACCTTCGTCTTTAGCAGGAAATTTTAACTAAAAACTAGGAATATATTTACTTAAAACTGTTGCAGTATTTATCCAAAAATTAGTAAAAAGTTCGTCATGAGTACCATCTGCGCATCAGTAAAGTGAGTGCATTTCCTAACTAATCGGTTCTTGTCTTGCTGCACATTTTTCATTTCCTTGTTTTACATTCTACTTCTTTTTGATGACCTCAGAGTGTTGGAACGTTCGGAAGGTTTATTTACACAACATGTAGCTGTAGATATTATCTGGAATTAGGTGTGCTAAAAACATGTTTATAAAACTTGAGTGCTTTGAGACTCGAACCAAGGAACTTTGGTTTAATAGGTAGGCACTCTAACCACCCCACTACTACACCGTGCTACATCTCACCAGCCAGTACACATAAAAAACTTAATTTCTTACATTAAAAAAAAATATTTTTTGAAACTAGTAATTTGTTAATATTTGTACAGGCTGAAGTTCGTAAATGTTTATAATGAGAGAAATATTAGGTAGACATTGTTAACATATTTCGAGTAACAAAGGAAAAATTCAATATTTGTACATCCCTTTTGTAGATTTTTCAACAGCACTGGCTGAATAGAAACAAACGTTGTTTTTCGGTAAAAGCCACTAAACCTCGTCAGTATTCATGTGCAAATGCTTTTTTCACTACTTTTTAGGTAGCTTCGTTGAACGTCATTACATACTCTATTTATACACAATTACATATACAAATCGCCCAGCTATACCATCCAGTAGAAATAAGTCGCGTATTCTATTTGTATTTGTAAAAATCTTTTATGACACATCCATTTCTTAAAAGGAAACAAAGAATAGTCGGGTATGGGGTAGCATTTATTGGCTCAGATTAGTGACTACACAGGTGTTCATGCTTGCATTGTCCCGATGAAACAACACTTTTTTCTTCAATAGATGAGTTCGTTTTTGTTTTGAATCAATATGAAACGTACCAAGGTGAACTTTAATGACAGGCCCATCTTGTCCATCTTTGGTCCACGCTCATCTGAAGAAAACCTTTGTTTTTATTGCTTTTTGATCTTTGCTGTAATGGATCCATGTTATTTGCCTACAGTTACCAAAACGGCGCAAAAGTTCGTTGGAATTACGCCAGAACATTACCAAACAATTCTTTGAATTGGTCACGCGTTTCCGCTTATGGTTCAATGTTAGCAATCGCATATCATATTCAAATATATATTAATGAAAAACGTGATCTACTCTTCCACTCTCTGATCGTAATTTCGTAAATTTTATCGTCTTTTTCTGGTATGACGACTTCTTTTGTGTGAGCTGAAAGTTTGGCGTCATTTGTAAACAATTCGAGCGAAACGCAGTAAACATCTTTTTAACCATTAAAATTTATGCACCAGCGTCTTTATTGGTTGGGGTGGTGGCATTGGCATAGATAGGGGAGGGCTGGGGTGGGCAAAACCCACCCAGACCCGCTTCTGACCACCCCATACTTTCTTCCTTTTTTTAAATTGCTATTTTCGTTTAAAATTTTTTGTAAGTGTATTGATATTTTCAATAGCATAACATAAGAGTTTACTTTCCATATAACAAAATTTTTTCTCGTGTAGACAACATAAAACCAAAGTAAACAAAAATCAAATAAATTCAACCAGCTTAATTTAAAATTGCCATTTTTGTTTAGGAAAGTAACCTTCTTCAGTAAGTTTTTATTAAAATGTCATATCCAGTTTATGTTTAATAACCGTTTATTTATAGAACCGTTTATGTATAGATCTCGCATCTAAAGTCGGAAAAGAATGTGATATTTTAACCATAAATAGAGGCAAAACATAACAAAACTCTTAAATCAACAAATCTAATTAATAAAACAGCATTCTGAATACAGAGATCAGATACTTCAATTAGAATTCACAATAAAATCACATGTATGTTTTTCAATACTTTGAAATATATATACATACATACATACATATATACATTGTATAAAAAAAAAAATAAAAAAAATTTAAATCCTTTAGTTTTTTTCCAATTTAGTAAAATATGCATTTTAAATTTCATTTTTGGAAACACCTTTTCTAAAAATGTATAAAAACTACAATCAAATTTATACAATAAAAATATATTTGTTAGAGAAAATAGACTTATACATACATACATACATATACATATATGTATAATATATTTTACAAATATATATTGCGATTAAACATGTTAATTAATTCAGGTACAACTGCTAGATCACAGCAGCTACATTTGCTTAGCTTTAAATAATCTTTTGTTTTTGCTTCCAAATACGACATTTTCAATGAATTTCAATTTATGTTTACCTGACTAAATATTATTTCCACATTTGCTGAAGAATGTGGTCAAACTTGGATTTTTGCAATAAATTTAGTCAAAACCAGAAACAAAAGACTAGAATCCCTCGTTTTCATCTTTGATATTTTTTTCCAAAAATCCAATAGTTGTATGTTTTTATCAGGACAATAATTTTAATTGTCTGAACTCCGTATCTAGCTCTTGCCTTTCACTTTCTTCAACAAAATAGGAAAGTTCTTTTATAATTTCGGAAAACCAACGACTTTTCTTCATTAATAATATTAAATGGATTAATTTGGCCAAGAGCTTTGTATTTATTTTCAAAATCAAATCTTGATAATATCTGATCACAAAGCTCTATATAAAAATTAACACAATTATTACTAATATCATATTTTTCTTTTTCATTTATTTGTGCTTCTTCCAATACGTCTCTGGCAAATACTTATGTGTTCCTAAATAAGGTGCTGTTTCCACAATACAGACAAATGACTTGTGTAGAAATTTTGTATGGGAATCACTCAAAAAACTGGGTGGTTTTTATACAAATTTTCTACTCAAACCAGTTGCTTGTATTATAGAAACCGCACATTATGTGTCTTTAAAAATTAAATAATTGGTTTTGTTTTTATAATCGAAGACGCTTGATGAAATATCAAAAAATTTAGATATTGGGTATGCTTAATGTCAAGCACACATACAGACGCTTGATGTCCAGTATTTTGACAGTGTATAGTGAGTGCCCTTTACAATTTTCAGCAGTTCAAGGTTGCTTTAATAGTACAAATAAATTTTGCAAATTAGAATTACATAAAATCGTCAAAATTAGGGTATAAATCGTCCCATCGTCACCATGTCATTTTTAGGACCAAAATTCGTCAAAATTACGATAAATCGTGAAATCTGGCACCTATTCCTGGATATAAACTTGTTACAGTAGAAATAAAAAAATTTCGCTGATTCGCTGATCAAACAGCACTCGTATTAATAAATAAAAAAAAATATTAGCTTTTAAAATCTTCGATATTATTTATGAGCTGTTTTCACATGACTAACAAGTGATTTGAGTGTAAAATTTGTATGAAAAGTACTCCAAAAAATTGGTAAGTTTTTTATTAGATCGAATATTAGCTTTTTTTTTCGTTCAATTTTAAAATTAAATTTAATTCTTAAATAAAAGATCTTCATGTCCGAAGCATGTTATTGACATGTGTTTGCATTTTAATTGTATAATTTGTAAAAATGTAATAACTGCCGATTTCACGATGTCGAAAGAATTTTGAATTTTATTTTCATTCGTACAAATACATTCGATACAAAAACAAAATTTTAGAATTTGTTTTTGCTTCAAATGTAATTATACGAATGAAAACATAAGGAAAATTTCTTTCGACATAGTGAAATAGGCAGTAATAAGAGTCTGGCGAGCTTTTAAGAAATCAATAAATAGGGTGACCAGTGAGCAATAACAGTTTTTCCCATAACGGCTATTACCCAAAATACACAAAAATAAATGCACATATATTTTTAAATAAAGCCAGATTTGGTATTTCATAAAGTTTTTGTTTTATTTAAATAAAATTTTCCTATCCTTGTTAACTAGTTACCCTAAACTAAAAAACGCCATTCTGCTGTTAAGGAGGGTTGATTGTTAACAACATAGAAGAAAAACTGACCATTGTTATTTAGAATTGGACAGCAGATTGTTACCCCGAACTCAAATTGTGTATTTCTATAGGGAAAACATAAGAATTCAACCATTCATAAATAATTCATGTGTTTGTATGTATGCTTACTTACAACCCTAATTATCTAAATATATAATATGTTTCTACTATGTACGACCGCGCGTCCGACCGACCACCTTCCTACCCCACTCACACACGCAACATTGAACATTGCGCCATTTTGAATAGCAAATGATTTCAAAAACAATTCCAAGGCCAAGCTAAAGTTAGTTTGAAGTCATTTTCAATACATTTATATTTTTTGTGATCATCTAAAGGAGTTGTTAATAAGTGTTTACACTAAATAATCGATACTTTTAAAAAATATTTTTATTTGACAATTACGCTCAAAAATTCATTTTGCTTAGATTTTGATTTGAATTTATTTTAAGAAAATCGTCAGAAGACTTTAAACATATTTTGAATTCTACTGATGATTTGGCATAAGCGCAAGTAATGTGCATATAGACATTCTTAGCACACAATTAATTAATTATATTTTTAATTAAATTGGCAAAATATCTGAAATAATAATTGAAAAAGAAAACTTGATATTAAATTTTGTTTTTTTTTCAATTTCTCCCATTGCAATGGAAGAAAGATTTGCTGGAAAAATGTCAGAGTATTCGCTTATTGTTATGAAATTCTCAAATAATTTTTGAAAATTTGTGCATAACCTCAATTTAACTATATATGTTTTGTGTAGTGAGGTTTTTATTTGTTATTCGACATAAAATTAAATAAGTTAAATGCTCTAAAGATGCCTTGTCAGCAATACTTGGTTAACTCGTGGCTTATAGTGGCTAACAGTGCGCTTAACTTTCATGCAAGAAAAAATAGCTCAGCTGTGTTATTGACAGCACCTGTTAAGTGAATTTTCCTTGATAAAGTCTTGAAAACAAAAATATATGAAAAAATTAGCTCAAATACAGTCGAATTGGGTTAAATGAAAATGTAAAATTACAAGCACTTTGTTCCGCTTTTGCGATATTTTCGATAAAAAGATATTCGAATAAGTGAAAAAATGTTTCGTTAAGCCCACTCACTGTAAAATAGCTCTATAAAACGGAAATATGACGTTAGATGTAAAATATTTGTGAGTTGGTTTTGATTTAAGATTTATGCTAAAAAAATTAAATATAAGCTTGCAATTTTAGATAAAAATAATAAACTGTTCACTATATTTAATTAAAATGTGCCGTCACTAAAGCACATTTCGTTGCCAGTTAATCAATAATTTTTTTTTCTGTGTCGATAATGATCAGAAATAGACTTGAGTACTTTACGAACTAGTTCATTTGAACGATTGCATCAATTGAACTGGAACTAGTTGAAGTTTCAACGGTTACTAGTTCCATTGAACTATAAAAATATGAACTAAAGTCATGTTTGCATAATTTTACTGAAATCACAATATTTTTCCTCTATTTACTGTTTCTGACATAATTGACAAAAAGTTATTGTAGAGGTTATGTTATGTTCATGACTGCAAAAAAAAAACACATGTTTTCAGATTTCAGCTTTTAAATTCTGACATTAACTACTTTTCTATAAGCTGGCACACTGCAGACATATTTCACCATTCATTCATAGCGCAAATTAAAACAAAGAGCGACTGAACTAAAAGACCGATCTAGTTCGTTTGGGAAATATGATCTAGAATGACCGAACACTCAAATCAACTACAGTTAACTCGCAGAAACGTGAACTAATTTTTACCGACGGTGTTCAGCTAAAAACACAACTTGCTTCACCATACAAAATTTTGGGAGCGATGTAGATGTAGATTCATATTGAATCTTCTTGCGAAGCATGAAAAATTGCTGTCTTCGCAACTTTTATCGTAATTTTATCTGAACTAGCTGTCAAACTAAAAAAACTTCAATTAAAAGTGAAAAATTAAAAAATTAAATTAAATCTAAAAAAAACAATAGAGAGTCTAAACACAATGTTTGCGGTGCGAAAAATAAACATAATACAACGGAAGACGACGACGGCAATATGTTTACATTTTTATTAATTTATATGTACATACATACATTTAAACATACTTCAAAATCATATATTTTGTTTACAATAATGTTGTGAACACCGCCAATTATTCAAAAACTATGACAATATCAGAATGAGAAAGAATATCAAAAATTGAGAGAATAAGAAAGTCCGCAATGAAAATAAAATAGATTTTAATTTTATACCGCTCCGCATTGCGGTTTTTTACTTCAAAATCGTATGAAAAACCGCACCGCAATAAATTATCGCAACATTGTGTTCAGACGCAGAGACAAAAATAAATGTTTGTGAATTTTTAAAAAAGCATATATATAAATTAAATTACTTTTTTGCGTGTAGAGCCAAACGCTAAAATTGTTGTTATGGAGCAAAATGAATAATCTCTGAAACCATAAAAAATATCGTCAAAGCATTTTTATATGCATCTAACTAGTGCTGCTATTTTGGAAATGATGAAAAGCGTCAAGTGTCTAGTAAAACCGGGTACTTAATATGCAATAATAAATTAGTTGAGTTTAAAGAGAGTCGATTTATGAGTTGATTTGGTTTAAAAATTAAATACTTGATAATTCTAAGAAAGTAAGAGTCAGAGCACTTTACAGAATTTATATAATAAAATGTTTTAAGAAAAAAATCAAGATTTTCCAAATTTATATGTCTCATTAGTTCGGTGTATGAATACTTTTCTCTTGCACGCTACTATGGGCTTTTTTAATTTCCTGTAAAATTATTTCAGCTCAATCGAGATTCATATCTGAGGTGTCGCTACACTTGAAAATTTCTACTTAGGAATCTTTGCTTAGAAAACCTTTGATTATCAAAAAAGGGCCACATACGATCTTTAACACAAATTAAGGAGAGAGAAAAAAAGGGCAAACGATGTTTGTATGATAAATTGAGTCTGCGATCGCAAACATCGATAATTTTGCATTCATCATACCAACATGCATAAAGAAAATTAAACCCTTAAGTGCATTCATTATACGTATGTTCGTAATTGAGTTTGAGTCAATTAAATAAGTGTGCGTGAGTGGTTACACACACACAGTAATTTCTTTTTGCGCCGTTTTTGTAACAGTATTTTACTAATTGTGCTGAGGCAAATTTTTTTTTAAATTTACTTTTTTCTAAATCTTATCTTCATCTGGCGATAAAATGAAGAAAATAGGCCTTATCACTTTAACGACTCCAATGTAAAATATATAGCGAACGTTGCCACAGTCTGCAGATTTCGTCACGACGACGATACCCGTAATAAGGCCGAATATCTAAGATTACAAATAAATCAGAATTTTAACCAAAAGCGAAACGAGAAGCACATTTTTTGTAACAATCGCAATATTCTTTTAAGAGAAATCAAAAAGAAAGTATAGCGAATAAAGAAACGTTTAAAAGAGGTTAAACGTAGCAAAAGCCGTTTTATTACAATTTTGTACATTTGACGTTGCAAATTTGTGTAATTCTAATCTGTAACCATCAACTATGAACGGTATTTTGTGTTTAGATTTCAATACTTTTTGCAAAACGCAAAACTTACGAGTTTGCTTGTTGTTAAATTTTCTGCAGCACGATTCACAACGATTTTGAAATAATATTCCGGAAAATTAAGCCCATAGCATAAATTTTTGCTATACAAACACTATACATACACTATACACTGAAAGGCACTTTTACATAAATTCAACGAACTAAATTAAATTCTTTGAAATTCAACGTATTATACGTTGTTTCAGTAAAATATTCCTTGAAAGTAAAAGTAAAATTTTATGTATTTATGAACTCATCGTTGAAACCATCATTTGATTTTATGCGTAGAATTAAACAATGAACTAGTTTAACGTATAATACGTTGAATTTAAGAAATTCGTTCATTTCTTTAAACACAATGAACAAATAGTTTGATTCAAAGAACCTGTTTCCTGATTTTAATTAATATACGTTGATTTCATTTACAAACATCACAAAAATTTTCTTCGTTTATTCATTTGTGATGTTTGTAAAGTTTTTTGGAAAGCTATTTTGCTTGTGCTTTGTAATTCGCAAATTATCTTTGCGAGTTTATGTATGAGTAAATGAATTTTGGAACTTTTCAAACATAAATGGTAAAGATCTACTTATGAGTTGGTATTTAGCAACCAACGAAAATTTTTTAAAAACATAAATCCTTGAGTATGGCATTCCCGAATAAATGTCATATTTTATATAATTAATGTATGTATATATATTTTTTAAAATAAAATACATAATTTAATATGAACTGACGTAGTTTTATCTATATTAATTTATAGTTACATTTGGGTTAAAATTCATAGTTAAAATTGGATCAAGGAATAGGTTCCTTAAATTCAAAGAACTATTTTCTTAAATACAAAGTATAGATACGTTGAGTCAAGGAATAAGTTCGTTGCATTCAACATACATATAGTTTCAATGAATTTACGTACGGTTTCAACGTATGGCTTCTTAACTTAAGGGTGGTGTTGGCTGAAGTGGTTAGCGCGTTGACTACTAAGCAAACAATGACTTGGGGCCTGGGTTCAAACCCTGTTAATGCGTCTACTTACTACCGGAGGCACCTCAACACTGCCTTAAAAATTAACATAATGCGCAAAGCAGAGTTGTGAAAGCGTTAAGTCTTCTAAATGTTCAACATCTATCTTAACTCTCCCTGAGTTCCGGCACAATGTACTGCAACGTAGGGGAGTGCTGGTCCTAATTAAAAAAAAAAAACCTCAACGAACTGGTACGTTGAATTCAACAAGCCAATGATTGCCATACGTTGAATTCAAAAAACCTGTTCCTTGGGTGAAAAATAAGGAAATTCGTTGAATCATCGAAATTTTTCCTTGAATTTAAATGCTTTTTTCGTTGTGTGTATTAAACGTTTCAAATGCCGAGAAAATAAAAGTAGGGTCTTTTCTTTAATTTAAGCTGAGAGTTATTTATCTCCGAACAAAAATTGTGTACCGATCACATTGATGGAAAAAAAGTTATTTTCTATTAGAGTTTTTATATAAGGATATACTGATGTGTATAATTTGTATTAGCAACCCATGAAATGCAGCATGCACACATATTAAGTAACCCATAGCAAAAAAATTTACTAATTTTAAAAACATAAATTCTTAGGTATTACTCGGATAAAGTGTTATATAATATAATATTTTTTGTAATTTACAACTCCATTCAACTCTTAGTGAAGTTACCCGTTTTCATACACTTATTTATTTTCTTCTTTCTTTTCTTATTAATATTAATTAAGTGTTGCGTGCTCAGAGTAAATATAAGGTTTTCCAATAGGGATGATATGATTTTGAAGTGACGTTTCGGTCATTTGTAATTTGTCATGATCTGTCATTTGTTTTTCATTGTATTCAGTAGTGTTTACAATTTCATCATGGAGAGATATACGCAAGAACAACGTTTACAAATTATTCAGTTTTATTATCAAAATAATCGTTCTCCAATTGTCACTTTTCGTGCACTTTTGCCATTTTATAGTCGTAATGATCGTCCAAGTGTGCTCGCTATTCGTCGAACTGTTGAAAATTTTGAGCTTACATTTTCTTCACATAATGTTCAAGTGCCAATAAGACAAAGAACCGCTCGAAGTCATGCAAATATTGCTGCCGTTCAGGCAAGTGTTGCTGAAGACCGCAATTTGTCGATTCCAAGACGTTCTCAACAGTTGGGACTGTCTCAAACCACAACCTGGCGGATTTTAAGAAAGGATTTGGGTTTGCATCTGTATAAAATTGTTCTTACTATAGAAGTGAAGCCATTGGACCACCGTACGTGCCACACAGCAAAGGCAACAGTTGAATTGTTGCGAGAAAAGTTTGGAGATTCGATTATTTCAAGAAATTGTGATATTGAACGGCCCCCAAGAAGTTGTGATTTAACACCATTAGACTATTTCTTGTGGGTTATTTGAAGTCATTGGTCTTTCGAAATAAACCAGACTCTCTTCAAGCTTTACAAGTCAATATTGAACGTGCCGTTCATGGCATACGACTTGATTTAGTGGAAAAAGTGCTCGAAAATTGGGTTCATCGAATTCGTTCCTACAGAAGAAGTCGTGGAGACCATTTGAATGACGTTTTATTTAGAACTTAATTGTATCGATTGTACTTCACATTAAATAAAAAAAACTTTTGCATTTCCTTAACAATAAGTGTGTTTGTTTTTTTTTAAGAAATCATATCACTCTTATTGGAAAACCTTATATAAACTATATGGGTCGGTATTCAGTGTTTAATGTAAATGGTCTTGCAAAACAGCGAATGAAAATTGTTTTAGAATTTGTTTAATTTGCTGTTTTGCAAGACCGATTGCATCTGATAATAGCAAAATTAAGTGTTTGCTCTAAACTGTTTTGCAAAAGTGTAAATGCAAAATGTTGTAAATTTATATCGCCGATCACCGTCATGCAGGAAAGATTAGTAGTTAAATATTTAAATTTTTGGTCCTCAACCTGGACCACCATTTGTATATAGTGGGATATTCCTATACGAGTACATCGCCATTTTTCCATAATTCATCCGACTGTTAAGCTTAACAGTGCTCTCTTACCTGTAAAATTGGCTTGACTAAAATTTTTTTTCTGGATCGAATCAATAAGATCTGATATTTTGCATTTGCATACTCTCAAGGATATTTGCACCAAACACTAAATATCACCATTTTGAGTACAACTAATGTCATTACATGGAAATTTGCAAAGAACAAATACAAATATGCAGAATAACTCACAAATACGTTTAATACTCGTAAAATTTGAAAATTATTTTTTAAAAGTTATTTGAATTATTCGAGTTGTTTTATTTTAACAATCCTATTCGACTAATCGATCAGGATTAAAATACCACAATCGATTATTTACTTGCTCGAACAAAAGTAAAATTTTGTTCAATCATTGAATGCTCTAAAATACATAACAAACATGTAAATATTCTAGAACTAAAGAATGCATACAATCTATTGTTTGTGCGTTCAAATTAATGTTGAGTGCATCAGCCCTTTAGAGCATTAAACAAATTTACGATCTTTAAATTTATTACAATTTTTATTTAATGAATAAAAATTTCACATTTGCCTAAACAACCCAAGTGAGAGCGTTACAAATAAAAAAAAAAAAAGATGCATATTTAGCAAGTTTAAGCCTTTCCTTTTTATCCTTGCAGTACAGTCCCTTGAATTAACGAACATATAATTTTTTTGTACCTTAAAAAAACAGATACATATTTACATTATAAATATATGACATATGCACATAAAATCTTAAAAATATTGAACATAAATAGGCAAATGTTGTGTGTATGTGTGTATTTTAGGGAAATACGTGTCATTAGTGCTCTACGTGATCGTCATAAATTTTTAATTGAATTTAAAAATTCAATATGAACATGCAATCCTTTTTCTTATCATGACACGACAAAAACATTTTTTTAAAATTGGAATATAACCCTTAAATATACATACAAACATACATACATACACACACATACGTAAAGTATTGTGATTTAACCTTTTCGCCAGTGTTTGCACAACTGACATTTTTGTGTTTTTTGTTTTTGTTTTTTCTGAACCAAAGGATTATTTGTTTCTCAGGTAATGCTTAAAAGTTTTGATTTTGAGTACAACATATCCGAACAAAAGATGAAAGATCATTTTTCTTATTCAGTTGTTTTAATCAAATTTTAGTTTTGAAAATTAAAAAGAGGCAACGAAACAAAAGATCATGGGATCAACATTTTTATATGACATGTGAGATAAAGCGGGAAATGGAAGAAAGCCCAAGTAAGAAATCCGCAGCGTAAGTAACCCTTATGTTGACATGAGTGACATTTCTTAACTTACGCTGACGGTATGGTATGGTATGGCATGTCCTTGTCCATCCTTGTCGTTTTATGTTTCTTAACATCATTAAGTATCGTTAGTTCAAATGCAAAACCTTATAAATAAAAATATTCTTTAAACTAACTAGAGTTATTCGAAATTTGTTCCGGGTTTAGGGTAGCAGCACACTTTATCACTTTTCTTTATTTCTTCAACTGAAGTCCACATTCCTGATAAGCACTATTATCGCCACGGTTGATAATCTTAACGTGTTAAGGGGACATAATAATTGATTTTAGGTTAATGCACTTGAATACACTCGTCAGAGAAGCAATATCTGTGGGCCCCAAACTTATATACCAAAGTCATACCGACAGAATTACAATGAAAAAACTCAAGAGTTTCGACTTGTGTCAATGGGAGGACGTGACTGACTGATTACTAGAAATAGGAAATATGCCCTGGGATTAAGATCAGTTTGTTACGTGCATAATAAAGAAAAATGTCAAAGCGCACGCATAAAACTCTTTCGGTGTTACAAAAACAAAAAATTTTTGCAGCCACTGACAATGGAGAGAAAAAATAGACGTTGCTAAGCGATTTGAAATTGCTCCATCAACTCTTACTTCAATCCTTCAAAAAGAATTGTTTTTTATGCTTTTTTTTATCGTTTTAGTAAATATTGAAAAACCCCGCTAATTCGTATTTATTTTATTTTAACCCCGTTAAATCGAAAATGGCCCGTCCCTTGCCATTACGAATTGTCGGGATTTGATTGTATAAGTAGCTTAGGATATCAACATGTTACGTTGTTTTTTTTTTTTTTTTTTTTTTTTACAATCAGAAACCGCAAAGCGATTCCTTGTTTGCAGAAAACACCCAGGATCTCTGGCCGGAATCGAATTAAGTTTTTCACTGCAAAATTAAGTCAACATTAAATAGCCAACATTGTGCACTTAAATACTACATAAGTTTTACGAATTTCCATATGTTTTTGACTGCTTGTTCTTCTTATATAAAATAAAGCCAATAAAATATTTGTGGCTGCTGGCAAACTGCATAAAATTTTGTCTTGTTTTGACGGTATTAACCTTTTAATCGTATTGAAAGTTTTATTCTTTAAAAACATTTCAGCAGTTCTTAATTATTCTTATTTTTAGCTAAAATAATAATATATTTTTTTGGATTTTTCTTTATTTGTTCTAGTCAGCTGTTCTTTAGGGAAATTTGTGGGAAATTTTTTATTTTACGCAGTGCTACCATATTTTCATCGTAATTAAATAAGAACTTTAATTACTCACTGAAAAAATGGAATCTTATTTAAATGCAACATAAATTTAAATGAAAATTAGCTGAATGAGTATTTAAATAGGAAGTCAATTATTGGCCCTTAAACGCGTCAGACAAAAATACTCAAAATTTTCAACTATCTGGCAAGACTTCTTTGAAGAAGCAGTCAGCTGTGTTCATCAAACAACAAAGTTATTAGTTTGCAAAAGCAGTAGTTGATAATTGTAATAAATCAACATTGCAATCAAAAATAACTAATTTTTTCACAAAATAATAATTTTTCCTGAACTATGTAAGTACTCGTATATGTACTTTAGGAACATACTAAAGAGTATTATTATAATAAATATATAATAATTTTAAAGATGGATTTATGTATTTGTTTTGTTTTTATACATAAGTATGTACATACGTACGTGTATGCATATAGATACATATGTATACTACATAGCATATGTATACATATATATTTAAATGAATTTTTGATCTTTTACTTTTACTAAATAATTAAAATTTGGTTTCGAAGCGATTAATTTAAACTGCATTTTATTATTATTTTTTTTTCAAATGCGTAAATATGCATCTAACCGAGTTTTTATAAGAATCTCAAATTGCGCATTTATCCGAGGACCCGCTTAAATCATTCCCCGTTTAAATGCGTGAAAAATTGTGCATTTTGTCCTGCGCACTTAAGCGGGAACTACTGTATACTGTTCAAATACATAGATGGGTCCAAACAATCACAATTTGTAAAAAAATCAGTAGCGTTCAATTTCACAAAAAAAAACCAAATAATAAATTTTGAAAGATATGGTTGGTCTCGAAACATCGTGATGTCAGTTCATCCTTCCGCATGCATACATATGTACGTGTACATGTACATAATAAGTATATAGAAAAGCTAACACAAAATCGAATATGGAAATTTTTTCAATAATACATTTTTGCAATTCAGCGACCGATATGCACAAATACACATACATACCTTCGTGTTAAAGTATTATTTAATACATGTTTGGAAATAAAAATTCATTTTGCATTTTGTTTTGTTTTGTTGCACAATTATAATTTCTTTAAAATGTCAACTTGAGTTTTGATGTGCGGGTTGGTGCAAATGAAAGTTTGACCCGGAAATCCGTTGACATTGCAATCAAGCCTTAAGTTAAAATTCTATTCGTTTATTGAAGCTTGTAAATAGAATGTGTCAATTAAAATACATACATACATACATACATTAGATATGATCATTTGCTGCAACTGCTTTACATCGATCTTAGTACTGTGTAAGAATTTCTTACAAACATCGTGTCTAATCAATTTTTGAGAGAAGAATAATTGTTTCATTCACGCACACGGTCATAATGAGTAGATATCAGTATCTAACAACTTATTAAATTAGTTAAAATGTAAAGTAAAATCAATTACTTTACCAAACAATAATTTTTTTAATATTTTCTTTTCCAAATTTATGTGAAATGTTGTAAGAAGGCAAAGAAAAATTAATCATAATAAAATCAAGATTAGGAATTCAACAGAAACCGTTGAAGAGATTCTGTTTCGAAAAAATATTTAAAAAATAATTCCTTAGAATGTTACAATGGTTATATTGCAAAGAAATTAAAAAAATATAGCATTAATAGGTCCGCTTGTTTACTTTACAGTAAAATGTAGTAAATGAGTAATTACTGAGCAAACAGCTGAGTTTACTCTCCAAAAAAATGTTTGTCCAAAATATTACGCGAACGGAAAAATTGTACAAATTCGTAAGATTTAGGCAACAGCTGATGGAAAATAAATGTAGTGTTGAAATTTTTTTATATATTTGGATATATGAACAATCGGTACTCGATTAAATACTTTTTATAACACAAATATTTGATTAAAATATAAACAAATTTATTTATGCAATCTTTCCCATTTCTTCTTTTATTATTTTATTTAATTTTCCATATTTGTGTGTGGTTAAATTTATTCAAAAGTGCATAAATATTTGTTTTTGCTATTGACTATCTTAAAAAGAAGTGTAATACTAAATACCTAAATACTTTAGACTTTCACAACTCCAAAGGATTAAAATAGCTACTCCACAAAACTAAAATAACTTTTATTTTCCATTAATAGGCATGTAGGTACGTACCATAGATCTGCTTGATTGCGATTCAAACGACATATTTTTGTCTTTTTTTATAATGAATACTGAGATAGCACTTAACACTAAAAAAGTTGAAGATGCCAATGCATGATTCATATCAATGAAACGTTTTTACAACATTCATATGCGTCACAAAAGGAATGAATCAATATGATTGTTTTAAATACTTTTTAATTTTTTTTGATAATTACAGATTAGTAGAGCACGTTTAGTTTATAAGGTAAAATTCCACTTTCCATAGATATACATATTATTACATTACAAAAATTATTTTAATACTTTTTACTTTTTAAATTTTGTATTGCTAATTTATTGCGCTTTTTTGAAATTATATATGTATATTTGATTGATGAGCTTGAGGTAAATTTAAAAAAAAATATATGTATATACCTATATATATGTACATAATACCATTTACATTTATTCTAAAAATGTGTGAAAACATACATACATATGTACATATACGCACTGTTTTGTACACATAAAAGACAGCAAGATTTTGTGAGTTAGTTGAATAGATTGCAAAATCATCAAATG
Source organism: Lypha dubia (assembly GCA_947311025.1). Classification (NCBI taxonomy): domain Eukaryota; kingdom Metazoa; phylum Arthropoda; class Insecta; order Diptera; family Tachinidae; genus Lypha; species Lypha dubia. Next base: position 22,433,247 of record OX371262.1, on the reverse strand, counting down.
TTATTAAAACTAGTTTATTTACTTAACGACACTTTTAAAAACAAGTGTAAGTTAAAGACTGTCACTTTTAAAAGAATTAAGACTGCAAGCAATATCATTAGTATATATGTACGGTGACCATCCGTCCTTTTTTAAAAAGGACAGTCCTCTTTTTTGACACAACGTCCTTTTAAATTTAAACAAAATAAATTGTCCTTTTTTTTAATTGACTTGACCTTTTTTTCCTGTCTTTTTGATGACTAATGTTCTTCTTTAGTTACCAAAAATAAAATTTTTATTTTCTCAAACTACCGAAATTTTAAACTTAATCTATATATAAATTTATAACCATCCAAGACAGGAATTGCCTGGCAACACTAAAAAGTGTATGTTCAATGTGTCAAATTTTCTGTCGGCTTTCAAATGGAATGTACAGAATTTAAATTGTTTTTATCAAATAACATTGATATAATAATAAAAAATACATTCTTCAAAAAACTATCAATAATATACATATAATCCTTAAACTACTGTTTTTAGTTATTTTTATTTATTGAATTTTGTTATTTTTGTATTGTTGGCTAAATTTAATTTCTTTGTTAATTTTGATTAATTAATTAATATTTTGTTTTAACGACGTATGAACTTCTAGGCATATTTAATTTCTGTTTTACACATTCAAATAAGTACATACGTATGTAACTACTTGTACTATTCACTAATATTACATTGTTTGAATTATATTTTTATTTTATTGATATAAAATGTATCTATGTAATTTAGTTAATACCAATAATTTTTATTTAATTTTGAGTGTCCTTTTTATTTGTCGAAAAATATGGTCACCGTATATAAGTACATATGTATGTATATGGATGTTTGACAACACAACAAGAGCAATTTAAATATGAGTGCAGAGCGAAAAGGAATTAACTCGCGCTCTTCTCTGGTAGGTACTTGTTTCATAAACAAGATCAATTGAATGTTGATTTGCTTCTTGTTTTGTTTCATTTTTACTTAAATTTAAATTTTAATTGAATATTTTTTGTTTGTTTACCCGTTATATGTTTTCTTTTTTAAATAAACTTTACTGCGAAAAATTTTATGAGGGCTTCCTCGTGAAGCAAAAAATATTAACACATGACTACTTACTCATCTGCAATCATGTTTATTATTTTTTTTTATTAAATACAGTGCTGCTAGAAGCACAGATTAGGCTAATTTTGCGAATTTTAAACGTCTTTTTAGAATAGAATAGAATGAAAATTGTTTTAATCGAAAAATTAAAAATTATGAATATCCATCTACAAATATCTTCTATGTATGTATGTATGTGTGTATGTATGTATGTATGTATGTATGTATGTATGTATAAGTATATAAATAGAAAAATTTATTTGTTTTTGTATATTTGTTTGTGTATGTGTTCCTTATGGTAGCCAAACAGTTTGACCGATCGTCTTGAAATTTCGGAACGAAATTAGTTATGACAGCGAAAATTATATAAAGAGACTTGCGTACTTTGACAGTTGATAACGGCCATCTTCTTGCAGCTACATCTGTCAAGTTAGTTGTCATTTATTCAGTCTGTGTTCCAAATAACCATGGATGGATATACATAGCATACTACAAAAGGTGCAAATAATTAAGTTATCTGATCAAAATTGGTGATCTGTTCGGCCAAGGTACCGCGCGCTCATCGAAAAATCATTTTGAGCGATGAGGCCCTTTCTGAATGAATGGTTACGTGAACAAACAAAATTGTCGAATGTGGGACGATACCAATCCACATGAGATCCAAGAGTGTGTAATGCATCTCGAAAAAGTCACTCTTTGGTGTGGAATTAGGGCTGACGGTCCTGTGGATCATTGGTCCATATTTCTTTGAGAACGACGTTGGCCACGCCATTACTGAAATGGATGACATGGACACCAACGACACGACACATAAGCTGACTTCCAAAACGTCAATTGCTTTGTATTTGAACAAAGCATCACATTTCATAACGCCGCAGTAAATAATTATACAATGTATACCATTTAAGAATGCCGCCGCCAAGTATTTTTAACGCAGTATGAAAGCAAACAAGGCAGCGGTTCTATAGTTGTTGTATTGTTTCGGAACTTTGCATATACATATACATATGTGATTTAAATGCAGTAGCAATACTGTATACAAACTTTGTATACGAACGTTTTGGAAGTCAGTTATATTTTTTTAACAGGACGGCGCTACGTACCACATTAGGTATTCTGCACGAGCGATTTGAAGGCATGGTCATCTCACGTGAGAGGCATGGTCAACTGATCACTGAGATTGTGTGATGCGTCCCCTTTAGACTATTTCTTGTGGGTTTTTCGTAAGTCGCAGGTGTATGTATGCGAATAGGCCACAAACCACAGCGGTCCTCAAAGCCAACATAACCCATGCCATCGGTGAAATTCAGCCTGATTCATGAAAAACTGGCAATTTCAGATGGACTCCGCCCATTATTATTTATGTTACATTCCACACATATTGACATCAATAATAAAAAATAATAAATAAATGAGCCATCGCTAAAAAGTATTTTGCCGCTAGTAAATTAAAATTTTTTTTATTTTATGCGTGGGATTTTATAGGAGTCACTCCTTTGATTTAAGCCATTATGCAAAAAAAATATGGTTAATATGAGTGTTCGTGATCCCTTCTACATACAATGAAAAATAATGCTGAAATATTTTTGGAGCTATTTAAGCAAGAAACTTGAAATTTTGTGTAATGCTTCCCAGAACAGAGAGCACGGATTAAACATATGGGTGTTGCATCTCCCATAATGAGGAATTATATTATACTAGATATACCCGGTGCGCTTCGCTACCCCCTCGTTATAAATAAAATTCTTATTGTGAAAATTTAATGACGATCGGTCCAGTAGTTAAGACTATATTACGATTTTTTATTTTCCTAAAATGGGGCGTGGTTCCACCCACTTTTCTCCTGGTACGTATTCCAAGTTATGCCAATACCATATGTACCAAATATCATCGACGGAGGTCAAAAATGCCCAAAATATGTCGATATAAATTTTTGGGTTATATGGGCGGTGCCACGCCTCTTTCTCCAATCAAAACTTTATATTGCTTATTATTCCTTCCAGAGTCACAGTAACATGCTGTGAAAATTTCAGGAAGATCGGTCCAAGGGTTTGGTTTTCCTAAATAGGGGCGTGGTTCCACCCACTTTTCTCCTGGTACTATTCCAAATTATGCCAATACCATATGTACCAAATATCATCGACGTAGGTCAAAAAATGCCCAAAATATGGCGATATAAATTTTTGGGTTATATGGGCGGTGCCACGCCTCTTTGTCCAATCAAAACTTTATATAGCCTATGTCACCCGTCTGAATATTCTGAAGATTCTCTGAAAATTTCATCAAAATCGGCCCAGCCGTTTTCGAGTCCATTTCTTACATACATACTACACACATCCTCTTTTATATATATAGATTATGGTTTCGGTGATGTACTCTCCTGAAGGAAAATCAAAGAATGTAGTGAATCCTTGGACATTAGCATGATTTTATTATTATCCCAATATTTTAATCTAATAAAAAAATATATTACACCCCATTTATACCATTTATGACGTGCAACTTATCACGTCAGTTTTAGTTTTGAGCAAGCGGTGTAGAGAAGAAAGAGGGATAGAAATATAGACTCGTTTTCTGTTTTCATGGGATTTTTTCATATTTCTCTTTACTCTAATTTATTTTTTTCTTGTTACGTTTTATTCTTATTCTATTCTTACCGAGTAAACAATAAAAATCAGCAAGAAAAATCGTATGAATTCAAATAATTCTTGGTAGCAACTTCGAAAGGGAATTAAGGAAAAGAGACGTCATAAATTTCATCGTATAAATTGGGTGTTACATTTTAAAGTTTTATTTTTCACCTCAAGACAAAAAGTTTGTGGTGTAGCGAAGCACATCACATCTGTGTTTGTGTATTTGTTTGTTTGTATGCTGCTTATAAGAAGGCAAATAGCAAGAATGATTGCCTTGAAATTTTATATTCGTATTACCGATTATTAGATGGGGGAAATGTTCCCCCATTCAAAACTAATAATATCTCAACAACTAAAATATTAAATGTCTTTAAATTTGCTGAAGGTTAAACCTGGAATAAAATACATTTTTGTTGTAAATTTTGAAGCTATAGGAGGGAAAAAGGGTACACACTAGTGATGTTACGAATATCAATTTTTAGAATTCGCGAATGCGAATGCGAATACGAATATTTGAAATAATAATTGCCGAATACGAATATTACTTTTAAGAATTAGAGCCACTTAATATATCACATTTAATTGGAAAAATTCCTCCCTTTGTGTCAGTAACACTAAAATGAAAAAACCATCACACTATTTTAGGTATTTAACATTATTAAAAAAGGGTTATCTTTAAATAAAAATTACTAAAAATTAATATATTTTTCTAGCTTTTATCTACTTTTGTAAACATCATACAATTTTTTTTTTTATTTTGAAAGTACAGTAGTTTTCCGATTTAACTGAGTACCTTATATTTTGTTGTAGTCGGTTTAACGAACAAAGGTATAGAAATGATTTACGGATGCCAGATTTATGCAAAAATATGGAATGCCAAAATCCACAATTATTATTATAACCCTAAAATCAAAGTAAAATCTTTTGAGAGAGCGTCATGAAGATGCAATTAAGTAAAAGATATCTATTCCAAAATGAGCTTACTGAATTTTTTAAATATACATATGTATGTATAATTTTTGTGTTAGTTTTTTTAATTCTTCCGTTCCTCATATTTTCAATGAAATAAGTATTTTAATTATTATAATTTTAACAAAACATTAAAAATTAAAATTTTTTTGGAGTTTTGATTTTCTCTTTTAATTTAGTACTGGATATAATGAACAATTCACTTTAACGAACAAACCTGACAACAATTAGGTTCGTTAAACCGGAAAACTACTGTATGTGCAAATTACTTGAGAAATATTCGCTTGAATTTGGGGAATACGAATATATTGAAATAAGCGAATAATCGATTACGAGTATTCGTAACATCACTAGTGATGTTACGAATATCAATTTTTAGTATTCGCGAATACGAATACGAATATATGAAACAGTATTCGCCGAATACGAATATTACTTTTAAGGTTTAGAGCAACATAATATTTCAAATTTAATTTGAAAAAATCCCTCCCTTTGCGTCAGTAACAATAATTCAGTGCGGATTTATATGTCATTTATTTTCAAATGTTATTTTTATGCATAATTTTGATTACTTGAGTCAAAGATAAGGGGCTTTCTTTCTTTAAATAAAAATTAATATAAAATTTTTACATTTATTTGAGCATGTACTCAAGTATTTATGTTTTATATTTTATTTATTTGTTGCGGGTTAGCAATATCTAGATATAAATTTCGTTGGTAGCTATACCAATTCATCAGTAGATGTTTTACCCTTTATGTTTAAAAAAAATTTTAAAGCTCATCTATTTATACAAAAACTCACAAATATATTTTTTTTTTTTTTTTTTTTTTTGTGAATTACAAAGCATAAAAATAGCCTTTAAAAAATTTCTCAAACACACACAACAATAATTTTCCATTATGAATGTGTTTACTTTTCTACACCTATACAATTAGACAACCGCTGGTTGCCATTAAAAGTATTTTTATAAGACAAAAATGAAAAGCAAATCTCCCCGTTACAAAATTTTTACATTTATTTGAGCATGTACTCAAGTATTTATGTTTTATATTTTCTTTATTTGTTGCGGGTTAGCAATATCTAGATATATATTTCGTTGGTAGCTATACCAATTCATCAGTAGATGTTTTACCCTTTATGTTTAAAAAAAATTTTAAAGCTCATCTATTTATACAAAAACTCACAAATATATATTTTTTTTTTTTTTTTTTTTTTTTGTGAATTACAAAGCATAAAAATAGCCTTTAAAAAATTTCTCAAACACACACAACAATAATTTTCCATTATGAATGTGTTTACTTTTCTACACCTATACAATTAGACAACCGCTGGTTGCCATTAAAAGTATTTTTATAAGGCAAAAATGAAAAGCAAATCTCCCCGTTACAAAATTTTTACATTTATTTGAGCATGTACTCAAGTATTTATGTTTTATATTTTATTTATTTGTTGCGGGTTAGCAATATCTAGATATATATTTCGTTGGTAGCTATACCAATTCATCAGTAGATGTTTTACCCTTTATGTTTAAAAATTTTAAAGCTCATCTATTTATACAAAAACTCACAAATATATTTTTTTTTTTTTTTTGTGAATTACAAAGCATAAAAATAGCCTTTAAAAAATTTCTCAAACACACACAACAATAATTTTCCATTATGAATGTGTTTACTTTTCTACACCTATACAATTAGACAGCCGCTGGTTGCCATTAAAAGTATTTTTATAAGGCAAAAATGAAAAGCAAATCTCCCCGTTACAAAATTTTTACATTTATTTGAGCATATACTCAAGTATTTATGTTTTATATTTTATTTATTTGTTGCGGGTTAGCAATATCTAGATATATATTTCGTTGGTAGCTATACCAATTCATCAGTAGATGTTTTACCCTTTATGTTTAAAAAAAATATATATAAAATATAAAAATATATTTTAATAATATAAAAATACTTTTAATGGCAACCAGCGGCTGTCTAATTGTATAGGTGTAGAAAAGTAAACACATTCATAATGGAAAATTATTGTTGTGTGTGTTTGAGAAATTTTTTAAAGGCTATTTTTATGCTTTGTAATTCACAAAAAAAAAAAAAAAATATATTTGTGAGTTTTTGTATAAATAGATGAGCTTTAAAATTTTTAAACATAAAGGGTAAAACATCTACTGATGAATTGGTATAGCTACCAACGAAATATATATCTAGATATTGCTAACCCGCAACAAATAAATAAAATATAAAACATAAATACTTGAGTACATGCTCAAATAAATGTAAAAATTTTGTAACGGGGAGATTTGCTTTTCATTTTTGCCTTATAAAAATACTTTTAATGGCAACCAGCGGTTGTCTAATTGTATAGGTGTAGAAAAGTAAACACATTCATAATGGAAAATTATTGTTGTGTGTGTTTGAGAAATTTTTTAAAGGCTATTTTTATCCTTTGTAATTCACAAAAAAAAAAAAAAAAAATATATTTGTAAGTTTTTGTATAAATAGATGAGCTTTAAAATTTTTTTTAAACATAAAGGGTAAAACATCTACTGATGAATTGGTATAGCTACCAACGAAATATATATCTAGATATTGCTAACCCGCAACAAATAAATAAAATATAAAACATAAATACTTGAGTACATGCTCAAATAAATGTAAAAATTTTGTAACGGGGAGATTTGCTTTTCATTTTTGCCTTATAAAAATACTTTTAATGGCAACCAGCGGTTGTCTAATTGTATAGGTGTAGAAAAGTAAACACATTCATAATGGAAAATTATTGTTGTGTGTGTTTGAGAAATTTTTTAAAGGCTATTTTTATGCTTTGTAATTCACAAAAAAAAAAAAAAAAAAAAAAATATATATGTGAGTTTTTGTATAAATAGATGAGCTTAAAAATTTTTTTTAAACATAAAGGGTAAAACATCTACTGATGAATTGGTATAGCTACCAACGAAATATATATCTAGATATTGCTAACCCGCAACAAATAAATAAAATATAAAAAATTAATATATTTTTGTACATTTTATATACTTTTTTTTAACTTTTTTTTGTATGATTTTCTTTGGGGAAATGTATGTGCAAATTATTCGAGAAATATTCGCTTGAATTTGGCGAATACGAATATTTTAAAATAGGCGAATATGCGAATAATCGATTACGAATACGAGTATTTGTAACATTACTAGTACACACATACAAAGAAATATTAATCATCATATGACTTTTTCATAACTAGACCGACTTTAAAAATAATATTTTGTTTGAAACGGGTTTCTATTCGCCCTATTTCGCTCTTTGTATTTAAATCTTTCGTTTTTTGCTCGAACTATGAATCGTTTACAGAATATTAGAAAGCTCCAGATTAAAAACTTCAATTGTTTAAAATAAAGAAAGTATTAAAAGCTCGGCAACGAAACTCACCGGGTTTAGTTAATATTTAATAAAAATTTCCGTTGAATAAAAACTTTTAATAAATTCTTTATTCCTATAAAAGTCTTAACATAGTCTATAATTTCAAGAAAAAAAGGTCATGAGATTTTATTTGGAACAAAGTTAAATTTTAAAAATTTTACAACACAATTAATTAATTATATGAGTGCATGAATGTGAGTGTATGTGAATATGTACTCCAGATTTATTTGAAAACTGTGACAAAATGATAATTTTACACTTCATATTAAGAAAATGTGTACATTTACTCTATCGCGTAAAATTTTTTGTAATCAGATAACTGAAACGCACCAGGTAAAGAAATACAGTAGCAGAAAATAAAATAAAAATAAAAGGCGAACTTTGTGATCTATTAAAACAGCAGGAAATCTTTCCGCAAAACATGCCCTTTCACACCACATTCTCTAACAGCCATCCATACATTCATGAGCTCAATTTTTTTCCCAGGCTTATCACATCATTTTTTAATCAAATCATAAATAAAATTAAAACTATTGTGTAATGCATCTAATGTCCATTAGAATTGGAAGGAAACGAATGAATTAGAGATCAGCGTAATCTGCACACACACACAGAATCATATAAAAGGAAAGGACATATGTACATACATACACACAAGTATATTCGCATACGTCTAAACATTTAAAAAATATTGATTAAATTGAATCCCATTTTTTTTAAATTATTTTAAAATTTCACACTCACATTTTGTTATACGCGTATATCCAAAAGATACTTTTGATATCGATAGATACACACATACGAACAGATACTTGCGATTAGGACGGATGAGTGGCAAAAGGGTTTTATATTTAGGGTATGTACATATGTATGTGAATGTTTGTCAGTGCACTACCCTTTATGTTGGTTCCTTGGATTCTTTCTTCATCTAAACTATGTTTATACAAAAGGGTACTCAACACACAAGGGTATAAAATAATAAAATTCGACCAAATATCAACAGAAACAACAATAACAACAATAACAACAACAACAACAACAACAACAGCAACCGAGGTAATATTTATTTGGAATTTCGTACATACATACTTATGTATGTAAGTATGTTTGCCTGTAAGTTGTCACTGTATGTATGTATGTATGTATGGATGACTACTCCTAGTATCCTGAATGAGTAGATTTGTGTTCGTTCGATATGTATTTATGGCAGGATCATCGGTGAAGTCAATTGTAACATATCGAATTTTTGCGCATTGAGGGATTTGATTTATTTGCAGTTATTTATAGGTTTTCAAACAACCCGTTCAGTTTTTGATAGCTGGTAGTTTGCTGTCGATGTACAAACATATTTGTCTCATTTATTAAACATATCGTATTTGCGTAAAGACACATACACATACACATATCTGAATGTAACTATGCTTGTAAGTATGTGTGTGCGTATGGGAAGAAAAGCTGGAACGAAAAATAAAATAATAATAAAAAAAAACGCAGAATCAAAGTTACAAAACAATATGTCCGTTTGTCTGTCTGTCTGTCTGTCTAGCAAACACTTTTGTCACATTAGATTATCCTGGTTTATCCAAAAATATTGGTTTCTACCCTTTTAAACTAAATAACTAATATTTTCATTTCGTCAATTACTACAGTTATTGGCCTTTGGAATATGCGCGGCAGCGTACGTACGTACCGCACAGCACCATGTTTTCTTATGAAACCATCAAATAAAAATTAGACAAATTGGCGACTAAAAACAAAAAATCAAAATGTATTAGTGACTGACTGATTGACTGACTGTGTGATGATGACTTTAATGAAGGTTTTTGTGTGTGCGTTCACGAACTCGATCCTCATTTGTCTAAACAGGAGAAACACTTACAGTCGAATTCGGATGAAAGTGCGGTATTTTTAAATGAAGAAAAAAAATAGCTTAATTGAAAATAAAAATTGTTATTTATTATTTTAAAGCAATTTCAAAGCACTTATGTACATTCGCTTAAAAGAAAATCATTGTATTTATGAAACATATCTTGCATCGAAAAGCGCTAATTTATATAAAACAAACGTCGCCCAAAAGAAAAAATTATTATTTATTTGCGAGTGCTCATTTTATTTCAATAAAATCAACAATCTATTATTTTCAAATATATGTAGTCGCAAGCTTATATTTAAATTTATAAAATGAATCAGAAATCAAAACCGACTCACAAATGTTTTACTTTTAATGCCATATTTCCAATTTTGCAGAGAAATGTCAAAGTGAGTTCGTGTAACCGAAATTTTTTTCACATAGGGGTACTTCCATGGTGTCGAACGTGGTAGTCGTATGCGTTAAGAATGCAAAAACAAAAAATGTAAACAACAAATATATTTAGGTTACTTTTCACCTTAAATTATAGCGCTTGGGAAGCACTGTTATCTATGCTAAAGTTGATACCAGGCGCACTTCCAAGTCAAATATAATGCCAAATGAAGTAGCGGTAGTAGAAGTAGTTTTCGTAGCCACATATAAAAAGATGCAATTCAGAAAATCCTGATACTTCTTTCGGAATTTTACGTATCAGTTTTACATACAAATTTTTTTGGTTTGATTAAAAAATTTTCTGTATTCTTTTAAGCCATAATCTGATTAGATAGGTGACGTTTCGCACGTGACATTTTTTCATAATAATTGAACTGAATACTGATTAGTAATTTTGAAACAAATTTATGCTTAATAGTAAAAAATATATGTTATAAACATAAATTAAATCATTATCTTGAGCGAATCGCCATCGGATACCAGGAATGTTTTTTCACTTCCTTCCATTTATTAACTATTTGAATGGAAAACTTTTCTATCTATTTGGTCAGACGAGATGTAATAAATATCTTTTCCATGAACATTATGCCGAGCAGATTGGAAAAACTAGAAAGCATTAGGTAAAACTGTATTTTTGGATTTAGTAATTTGACAACTTTTCACTCATCTATGTACATGTATGCACTCATCTACGTGTATCCATACATACATATACAAAATAAGAATTTATTTTTCACAAGTAAATTTGCTACTTACGGTGGCTAACGAGACCAACTTTGAATAAAAAAACAATTTAAATGTCATTTCTTAACAATTTATTTTTTGATGTTTAATGTCGTTGTCAGGACGAAATCTGTAAACTGTGGCAACGTTGTCTTACATTGGAGTCATTAAAGTTCGACTTCGACTACGACAACCGTGATAAGGGCTAATATTTTGACATACCTCCTACTTGCATTTGTCACGCGGTGGTAATAAACGATCTTATTCCAGGTTGTACGTGACATTACAAAATAGACTAAAACAGATTAGATATATTTTGTGGAATAATTGTTATCATATATCAGCTTTCTTAAAGAAGATGATATTTAAAAAAAAACATGCAATCGAACATTATCAGAACTAAGAAATTGCGTTTGTGCAACTTTTTAGTCTCCTTGTTCATCTTAGTGAAGGAATTTATGGGTAAATTTACAAAATTAATAAAATATGAATATTTCTCTGTAGCAATATCGTAAAATAATTACTTTTTAATAACTATAAATTTTTTGCTCACAGTGGACCTCTTGAATCCTAACATCTTTTTATCGAAAATCTCGCATAACGAAATGTGTTAAGACGACTTAAAAAAAGATGGAGGTTGAAGGGATCCGATTGTGTTTTTGCAAGGTTTAAATTTTAATAATTAATTTTTTTTTTTGAATGGGTTTGATTTCTTGGTTTTGATCCTCCATTTTTCTGAAAATCGTGGGCAAGTTACTCCCTTCGAAGTATTGATTATTTCCATTCCTAGACCTATTTGTTCTATAATTTTTTTGGAACATCAGACTGATTATAGAATTTTTTTTCGCTGATTTTTAATTTTGTTTTATTTAAGAGGACACTATAATCTCTCGTTTGTGTGAAATCTAAGCTAAAATTTCAGAATGTTGGGTTTTTAACTTTTCGATAGTTGCGTGTATTTTGTAATTTTGTATTGAAGTTGGTTTTTTTTTGCCATAATTATCAATCATTTACTACAATAATATTAGCCTCATTCACAAACTTATGCTAATGGTTGTATGTACATCATAGAATTTGTGAATGGGCGGTATTCAGTGTTTGGTGCAAATGGTCATTTATAAATTCAAAATATTCCTCCTAATTCTAGTTGTCGTCGTCAACATCTCTGACGTGGCTTGTTTGATGATTTTGAAAAATTAAGTTTTTTATTTATGATTATGATTCAACATCTTCAAACCTTTTAACATTCTTATCATTTTGCAGAGGCGTTTAAGGTGCAATAGTTTATTTGTATTGTATGTGGCGAAAGATAACTCCACATATTAACTTCTATAAACGTTCTGCTTCTACCAATTTTTGCTACTGGACTCCCTGAATTGCTCCCCTAGTATTCAGTTGTTTTTAAATTTGCAGAAGATTTGCTGCGTCTAGCGGGCTGAAAGTAAATTGTTTAAATATCATTCCACCTGTTGGATGACATTCAGCTTTCTTACCTCCCATGTTCTTCTTAACTTAAAACTTCAAGTATCGAAAATTCTATTAATGAAATAAATTTTTATAATGCACTATTTACGATCGTTGTTTCCTTGAATTTTGCCACTCATCATCTAATCTTGTCGGCGGGCCAAAAGAATTTAATAATTTTGCAATTCCTTTCCATTGTTCTGCGAAATCCCACTGCAAGAGAGGATTCTTTTACGGTTCATCCATTTTTAGTATTTTATAAAAAAAAACTATTACGATATACTTTTAAAAAAATATCAAATTAGAATGAAACTTATTCATAAAATGTAGTAATAATATACAAAGCTTTTTTTGTTTAACGATTGATAGAGAGAAATCCAGGGTGATTTAATTCTTATATAGAGATTTATTTTTGAGTTTTTAGTTTTATTACCTGTAAATCGAAAAATGGGGGAGTAGATGGAAAATCAATATATTAAGAGGGTACGGGAAGCATCTCCGATTTGCAAAAATATTTAACGAACCTAACTACAAGCATAACCTTGAAACAAAATTTGAGTATAGGTCCACAAACGGTTAAGTCTACGATATTTAATATATTGAAGGGGAGGGCGGAAGCATGTCTCTCCGAAAAAAATTATGGGACTAAACTGCAAATATATGCTTTCAATAAAAATAAATTTTGAAAATCGGTGCCAGCAAATATTTTAAATAAAGGAGGGAGTTATGCGAAGCTCTATATTTCTTTGTACGGAGTATCCTTTTCTCCCCCTATCGTTCCAAGATTTAGCTGCAAAATGATTTTTATTTCAGGAGTAAGCAACATAAAATTTCAATACATTCACTGTTGTACTTGCGAAAATATGTGAATATTAATAATTTCTTTGTTGGCGTGGTACCCGTTTCCCACTTCTAACCAATAAAGATTTGGGTGAATATATTATGTTATAGGACTACATCAAATCAAGTTTCAATATATTCAGTTTCGTAGATATGTGGGTGTTTATAAATACTTTGTATGGAATTAAAAATTCCCGCTCATCAATAATACACCTCTAAAATTTTTAAATTATTAAATTTAAATGATTTAAATTTGGCTTCCTACAAGGAACATTCAAACAAATATAAAAACACAATTTATTTTTTATGTATAAAGATAAAAAAAATAGAACAGTCCCGCAAAGCAACAAATTTCAACTTTAAAATCCAGTCCAAATTTCAGAACCTAAAAAGGTTTTCATAATTTCGCAAACTTAATTCGATCTATACTGTGAACATACCAACACAGTGATGCTGCAATTTACACTGCCAGAGGGATGTAAAACTCTTACATTGGGATCCATATTGAACGGATCTTAATATAATGGGATCATTTTGAAAAACGGAACGTAACTGGATACAAAGCGCAGGGTCACGTGGCAGTAGTATTGACGAAGTTTTGAGATTGAAAATGAAGTTTGTGCGCCAAATGAAAGTTCCTTCATTAATTCGTGTGTATTTTTAACCGACTTCAAAATAAGAAAAGCTTATCAATTTGTTCTATTTTTTTTAATTTTAAGTGGCCGCATAAATAAATAATTTTTGAACCGATTTTCAAAATTCTTTTAATGTTTGAATCGGTTTACTGGCATTTTGGTCTCATAAATAATTAGAAATCGGTTTGAAAGTTGTGCCTTATTCCAAAATATTGTTTATTGCATACAAAATTCTTCGGGGTTTCTTGCAGTTTGGTCCTATTCATATTTTTCGAATATCGGAGGGTCAAAACATGAAACCATACGTGGGCCATTTAAGTGTTTTTTGTTATGTTTTTTTTTTGTTTGAGAGGTGTTTGCTTGTAGTTTGCTGTCACATTCTTTTTCGTTCGAAGATATTATTAGAAATGTAAGTAGCCATCTGAAATACTGATTAACAAGTTACCCAAGGCTGGAAAATTTTACACCTTGACGTTGTGCCTTCTGGGAAAAAAAGTAATTGTCTTTTCCGGACATTGGGCGCGTTCAGCAGAAAAATCTGCTACTAAACAGTTATGATGTAGCAGCTTTTGATTTGATTAATATTTCTGAACGGTCTGCTCGCTTTTTTGTCAAAAATATCAAAAAATTTGACTTTTAAATAAAAATTATTGAATTTTATTTTGTAAAAATATTTCATAATATTGTTTTGTGAATTTAAATTAATTAAAATTTAAAAATATTTTATGAAATTTGATTCAAAAGTCAAACTGAACTGAAATTTCGTAATTTGATGAAATGTATCCTACTTTTTCTTTGCTACCAAAACCAGTGAGCGCTCACTCAACATGTTCGTTCATCGCTCAGTAATCAAAGCGTTCAGCAGATTGTTGAGCAACAGTTGTGTATCAAACTGTGTCTGCTGAACGCACCCATTATCTTTGGTCAATTACCCATAAAACTTATATGTTACTGCTCAATCTCTGAAACAGCAGGACAACGGATGTACTACATATAAGATGGAATAGGAAATATGAATCTATGTTAGTCTGGTAGAAGGTGAAAGAATAGAAAGTTAAACCTTAAGGGTTCTCTTTCGAGGCTTGACTAATAACCTAAACTCGTACTACGGAAGCCGGCAAGCACCACGGGAGAGTGGTGTAAGAAATTGCCACCTCATGTGACCCTCATGGTTACACAAGTGTGTGAGGGTGCTTATGAAAACATATATTCACACGGTGTTAAGAGCACTATGGGCTTAAGCCGAGAGGCAGGTTCCCACATTAATCTTTAACACATCTGATTAATAAGTAATTTCGCTGTTTCTGAACCGATTTTTAACTTTTTTGTATTTTTAATTGAAGGTACTTTAATCTTTCGTGATAGTAAAATATAAACTAGAATAAACTTGATCTGTTTTTCTATTGAAGTATATTTATTTTTCACGTCACCGTTGATTTGCTTCTTCAGAAAATTAGGAAAATCAATTTTAATTTTTCGATCAACCAAAGGTGTGGTGAAATATTGAAATATACGGCCTGGCCCACGATGTCGAACGAATTTTTCTTTCGTACAAATTACATTTAAAACAAAAACGAATTATTACTTTTCATATGTACAAAAGCAAAATGTTTGAAATTGTTCGTCATCGTGGGCCAGGCAGATAATTAAATATTTTTATAAAAAATACCTCAATCTAAAATTTAAATTAAGTTTTAAATAATCATCAAAAGGTCAAGAAAATTAGAAAATCGTTTAAATGCATATGCATACCCCTAGAATTAAATAATTTTTATTGAAAATGAAAAACAAAAATAAATTGGAAAAAGAACATAAGTCTGGGTTCACACGTGAAAGTTTTCTTTCATGAAAGTGGTAGTTTGTTGGTGAGAGGGGCGAGATGTAGAGATGTATAGTACCCGACACCATTCTTCTCTCCCCTCTCACCAACAAACTACCCACTTTCATGAAAGAAAACTTTCACGTGTGAACCCAGACTTATTTGTTTCTTATTCTTTATGTAATTTTTCATCAGAGTAATGCAAGGTTTCGTACCATTAATTACATTTTTCAATGTATGGTGATTACCGTAATTGGTTTCACTCCGGCTACGAACTGTAGTAGTATTTATTAGCATCCGTATGGAACCCTTCGAGTATGGCGCATTTTACTAAATTTATTTAATAGAAACTAAAAGTGCGTTCAATAGCAAGAATTAGCGATTCGTATACAAATTTACTATTCAAGTACGTAACTTTTTTAACTACACATTAAGATATTCCATAGTTCTACTTGCCTTTCTTATACATCATTTGAATGACCATCCTATTAAAACTTTAATCTATAAAAAAAAACAACCTAAAAAGGTAATTTAGCTAACAAACATACAAGTACTAAATGTACGTGCTCGATAATAAAAAAAGGATTTGTTTTAAGACCATAAACATCTAAAATATATATACAAATATTTTTAATTTATTAAATCACTTTTTTTTTGCCTACTGTACTGTACCTTACTCGGCAGCATGGAATAATGAATGGTTCTCTAACAATGTAAAAAGGATAGACCATAAACATACATATTTAAATTTCTTTAAAATATCAAAAGGACCATAACTAACCGATGGTTAACGTATGTAGATATTTATACCTATCTGTTGTTGTTTGAAATATTGTACATCCATTTATGCATATTTGCAAAAGTTGCTATAGTTCCTATTTTAATAGAATCGTTGCTGTGGTTGTTGTGTTTTTTACTTAACTTCCTTTTTTCCGTTTTTGCCTTTCTTTACTATTTTATTTTCATTTTTGTATACTTTTTTTATTGTTGTAGGTATTTGGGGTTGAATTTGAAGTTTTTCTTTCTTGTGCCTTAAGGGTTGTGTTTAGAGTATTGGTTTTGGATATGAAGAAAATGAAATGAACATGGCACAAGGACAAACTAAACGACTATAAAAAGGTCTTTGAAGAGGGTCAAATGGATATAAATTTGTGTATTTTTGGGGGGCAGCAGCTATAAGAAAGAATACAGTAGTAGTCACATCAACACAAACATGCTTGCATTTATTCTCATACTTATCTTAGTTCACATACCTATGGGCAACATTTTTGTATGTATGAATATGTACACATGTGTCCACACACAAATTATGGCCCAGAAAACATTTTTCTAAGATCGTGTGTTGTCACCTTTTCACTTTCAGTCAGGAATATGTTGTATGTTATAAGAAAAATTATAAGAAAATGTAAAATGCTGATCTTTTTTGGTGATTTTTTGTTTTTGTTTTGTGATCCTTATCTATTTTATTTGCATATAAAGTTCAAAATTTATATGTCAAATGAATGGATAAATGTGCAAGAAAGAACTTTAATCTTTGCATGGTCTTTTGGTTTATACTCGAGTATATCCAATTATCCGGCTTTTGGTGTTGTTCACTTATGGTTGGTTCCTAATTAATTAAAATTTACATAAATTCAAGTAATTTTTTTTTAAATTACAAAAAAATAATTGTGCTTGATTAAGCTCGAGTTAGTTAGTTTGTAGATTCAAAAGGACACAAAATTTGGAATTTCTGCTGTAGATTTTTTAAATGTGTTCTCCCACAAATTCGCCATTTATAAACCAGTTTCGAGTTTTATAAAATACTAGCCTATCCCAGTGTGCTTCGCTGCCCCCACTCGTTATAAAATAAAATTAAAAGTATTTATATATCCTATTGTGAAAATTTAATGATCGGTCCAGTAGTTAAAACTATATTACGATTTTTAATTTTCCTAAAAAGGGGCGTGGTCCCACCCACTTTTCTCCTGGTACGTATTTCAAAATATGCCAGTACCATATGTAGCAAATATCATCGACGTAGGTCAAAAAATGCCCAAAATATGGCGATTTAAATTTTTGGGTTATATGGGCGGTGCCACGCCTCTTTGTCCAATCAAAATTTCATATAGCTTATTATTCCTTTCAGAGTCACAGTAACATGCTGTGAAAATTTCAGGAAGATCGGTCCAAGGGTTTGGTTTTCCTAAAAAAGGGGCGTGGTCCCACCCACTTTTCTCCTGGTACGTATTCCAAATTATGCCAATACCATATGTACCAAATATCATCGACGTAGGTAAAAAAAATGCCCAAAATATAGCGAAGTTATTTGATAATCAATTATTGTGGCGGGCCATTTGCAACGCCCTACCGCCCATCACCCCCCCCCCCCCAATAGCCTATAATTCATCCGACAGTTCCAGTTAAATACTGTGAAAATTTCAAGAAGATCGGTCCAAGGGTTTGGCCTCCTAAAAGGAACAAACAAACAAACACACAAACAAACAAACACACATTCGGTTTTATATATTAAGATGCGGCTGAAAATTCCAAATAGACACAAGACGACACATTTTCTGTTTTAGTTTCCTGCGGGTAAATTTCAAAGCTTACCTTGGGGATGTTACTTTATATTATTACAGTGAAACTTTGATATAACGAAATTGAAGGGGATTGCAAAATACGTCGTTAAAGCTATTGTTTCGCTCAAAATTTGTGGGTCATTTTAAAATTGTTTGCGGCCTATTGATATGGGTATCAAACGAAAGGATTTTCTATAAAATCAGTAAAAAGCGGCCACCCATGTCACTGTGCATATATGGCTTGGTGAAGGGCATATAAGATTCGGTCCAGCCGAATGTAGCAATCTTACTTGTTTATATTCTTTTTTTTATTCCTGTTAATAAAAAAAAAATAATTATACTGAAATGCGGTTGCCATAACACAAGTAATAGATTTGAGTGGAAAATATTTATGAAAATTACTATTTGATTCCTATACAATTTTTCTACTAAAGAACTTGCTCTTAAATTAAACATTTAAAAAAATAAAATGAGAAGAAGTTTGCACAAATGCAAACAACTTTATTTAATTTATTTATACTTAATTGATGTATGGAAATTACTGATATTTTATATTGTCTTGATTTCAATTCTATTGATAAAATAATTGCCGATCCAATTCAAATATTAATTGAAAATAAATTTTGTTCTGAATAAACAATTAATTGGAAAGAATTAGACAATATTTTTTCTCTGTAAATTTAGTTATTTAGATATTTAATATAACTGGAGCCGATTTATTTAATTCTCGAAATTATCGATAGACTTTCGGAGGGAAATTATCGATATTTCCAGGAAATTAAAAAAAAAATATTTTCAATAATTTTGTTCATTTTCGGAGATATTTTTATAACAAGGACATAAGATTGGTAAAGAATTCAATAAAAAATGTTTTGTGGGTGCAAAGCTCCATACCTATATTTGCGTACATAAATGTATGTGTGCAGTTGTCCGTGTATACTTATTTGCATATATGTGTTGGCATATTGGAACAAAAATACTTATTTAGCATATATTTTTAAATTCGAACATCTTGGTATCGAAATGATGTGCTTGTGACTGTGTGTTTGTAACAGGTTTGGAATTGATGTGAATACTTCTTCCGTAACGACTTGTGTTTATTTGTTTAGACAACCATACAAACAAACATATGTACATACATACTTACAAACAAATATACGAGTAAATGGTCTTATTTACCCTGCCCAATGCTGTGGTGTTTTTCCTGGTTTTCCTATTTTTCTCTTACGGTCACTTCGATGGACGGACAAAACGTCGCATGGGACTGTTTCCTTAACATTTTTTTTTTCAGCTTCTTCCAAGTTTCTTTGTATCCTTCTTGTTTGCAAAAGACATATGGAAGTGGTAGAAGCATGAATGGGTCGGTTGGTAGGTGGGTGGTTGGCTGGATGGATGGTGATTTTGTCTGACTTGCTTTTATACTTTAAATATAAATTGCGTCTTTGGGTTTGTTTCGGTTCGGTTTGCTTGAGCTTTGCTAGTTATGTTAATTTGAATGTATGCCTGCCTGCCTGCCTGTGCGTGTGTGTGTGTGGGTTTTCTTTTTTGTTTCGGTTAAAAAAAGAGTAGTATAAATAAGTAAACAATCATTTTATTGTACCACAATGTTCGCAAATGGATGGATGATATTTACTTATATAAATTGGCATTAGTAAGAAATGTTTCTTTTATAAGCACGTTGGCTATTTGACCAGACTTTCTAATGGTGATTTATGAAATGAGTTGAATTTGCAAAAAAAATGTATGTTTATTTGTTTCTTTACTGCTAACGACAATTTCATACCAACTTTGCATTCAATGTAACATGATACTTTTTTGAAGTTTTCGAAATCAACCTGTCTTTTAGATTTTTGGTTTTTGATTTGATATTAGAAAATTTCATAAAGCAAATGCATACTGAGAGTCATATAAATTCAGGACATATTCAGGACTTGTACACATTTTTTAGTTATTTTTTTTTTTTTCTATATAGACATTTGATACTTAAATTGTCATAAAATTGGAAATTGTGATTTGCACCCTATGGAATATAAATCAAAATTTCATTCATCAATCACTGTCGCCGAAAACGTATGAGTGACTTGACCGAGAATTTAAAGAAATTATCCAAATCGGCTAATTGTACCTCTTGACCGTTTGACAAAACTTTAACTCGACGAATGTTAAAATGTCTTGGCCTTTGCCACAGACATGAAAAAGAAATTCAAAATACTTAAGTTTGCTTTCAGACGTCCATGCATACATACAATATGCATGTGTATTTGCATATGCATGCATACACGAGTACGTACCACACGTAACATTGTATGTATGTATGCGTGTCTGCCTGTACAAATGTAAACATGAAAAAAAAATGAATTCATATAATGAATTAAAAAAAAAGTTTATATGGAAACTATTCAAAGATGATGATACAAGTTGTGAGTAAAAATAAAGGGTTGCAAATCTTAATGGGAGTGCAAGACTCAGTGAATGAACAGAAAAAAGGACTAAGTGCTTAAGTCTACTTAAACAACTTTAGATTTTTTTTTATCGTGAATACCTCATTAACTCGGACGACATGTCATAATGTCCAATGTCGTAGTGTCCATTGATGTTATGAAGCATCAAGATGTGCCATTGTGTATCATGAAGTTGATTGGAAAATACGACCCCCAGTAAACATTTTTAACCAAAATGTCTGATGTCATAAAAAGTCTGAATGAAAGGCCATTTTATTTCCTTTGATACACTTAACGGGCAACGACTTTCATGGGTAACTTCTGCTGGTTGTATGATCTTAGTATTCGTGTAAAATTCTCATTTATCTCTGGAGATTTTGTGTGTAAAATTTAATATTTTTATATTGATTAAAAATTATTAAATAATTTTTGATGCGCTGTCGTCAGTACCAGATAAATAAATGTATGGGATGCACTACTAAAATAAAATGAAAACTGATCGTAATGGGAAGGAAACTGTTACATTCAATCTCCAGACATTAAAACAATGTAAAGTTCTAATTATTGGTATGCCATATTGAATGGAAAACATGAAAAAACTATAAACTTAAAAATGATACGAAAAAAACGATTCATTCAAAATATTAAAAAGAAAAAATGACACATATGGCTCGAGTTCAAATCTAGATATCAGACATAACATTTTTTTTATTTTATAATTAAAATGTTTTCTAACATTTTGAATTATAAAATAAACAATAAAAATATCTTTCTATATTTTTTAATTTTAGTATAACAAGTCAATAAATATATATTTTTAAATAATTTTTACTTGAAAACTCCTGATCTTCTTAATTCGGTCATTTAATTCTTATTCCCTCTTAAACTAAAAATCAAAGCATGAGCATAAAGTTTGTTTGTGTATTTTTTTCTACCGGTAGTCTAACTATCGTATTCTTCAATTCAAAAATTCAATTTTTTCATATCATTTGCAAAACTACGCGATAAATCTCATTTTGCTACAAGCAAAACGAAAATATTGTTAACCCATGTGGGGAATAAATTATTATTTATTGTTTTAAATAATTAATTTTAATGTGATTCAGTGAGTGATTTTATTTAAATTTAGTATTTTTTGTAGCTTCACATTCAAAACTTACTGATTTTACTTCCATTTTCGAAAATCGAGTTTTTACCATGGGAGTCTATTCTCATTATTTTGACGATTATGTCCGTATGGGTGTAAGCATATATGTATGTGTGTGTATGTGTTATGTATGTATGTAATTCCTCATAACTTAGGAATGGCTTTAGCGATTGGAACTAAATGTTCCTTGGCCGTTTTGGGCTGGACCGATTAAATTCAAATTGTAATCAAATTTTAATTAAAAAAAAAAAAACCAAAAAATTGTATTAACTGCTGACTGCAGGATGTCGAAAGAATTTTCATTTTTTTCATTCGTACAAATACATGCGAATACATTTGATACAAAAACAACTTTAAAAATTTCCTTTTCTTTTCATAAATCCATTTGACAGATATTCGAAAAATTTTTTAAATAATTTTAAATCCAAAAATTATTCTCAAATTTATTTTAAAAATTCATGTTTCTAAAACTGTGTCAAATTCTGCAAAATTTGTTAAAAACCAGTAAATTGGCTTAAGAGATATGGGGGTAGAAAAATTTTAAAAAAATTTAAATTAGTTATAAAACTTTTTGTGGTATTAATTTTAAAGATTGGCAAACTTTATATAAGGGTGGCTCTTGGCGAAAAGTCCCAGTTATGACCTAGAATGTTTACAGTATTTTAAACTTTTTTATTATGGAATACAAAAAAATAATTAGAATTTTTTTTCAATTAAATCTCAGAGAAAAAAAATGATTTAAGGAAAATCAATCCCGAGTTTAATTCAACACAGTTTTCAGTACTTTATTTATCCCCTACATACGTATTTTGTTAAATGTCCATGACTAATATGGCTCGTAATTGGGTGGCCATGCCAAAATATTTCATAACTCGAAAATGAGAGTTATAAAATTTTAAAATGTTAAAAAAAAAAAAATCAGAGCAAATTAATAATGAAAAATTTAACTGAATTGCCAAAATAACAATTTTGTAAAAAACAATTACATTTAAGTTGAAATTTATAAAATTCGCAATTTTTGCCAATTAATGTGAAAAACCACCTAACTTAATGATTTTTCATGATTTCTGGCTTATTTTGTTTCCAGAACATCTATTTCTCACATTTTTACATTTTGGATACATTTTTATATAAAAAAAATTTATTTAGCAAGAAGTTAAAAATTGTTTTCGCCCCTTATTTCAACACTGCGAAAAATATGCAATTTTATTCCGGATCTTTAGGTGTTATTCAAATAGGGTAAACCGATATCGAGTTTTGATACCTTATATAAATGCGTCCGCCCTATCTCAGGAGTCATGGGACTTGAAAAAATCTGTACGTGACAGAAAAAAATCTGAAACAGTTTTTTTATTTCAACACTTTATATTCTATATAAAAAAATTGCGAAACAAACATTGTTGTCAGATCTTTTAAGACACTCTGCGCCATAAGGTAGCCACTTAGTTCGCTTTTCGTAGCTATGTGGACGCCTGGCAAAGATTTTAGCGCTTTACTAGTCAGCTGCTATATTTTTCTGCCCAATTGTAAAGCTGATGGAGTTCTAAGGTAATTTTGGAGGTTAATTTTTGGAGAAACAGGGATGCCTCACCGCAACTACCTTGAGGCTGTTTCTCCTTATGCTTGTCGCTTCTTCTGAATTTTCTGCAGAAGCAGCCGAAGGACTTGGCAAGGACCGAACCTGCTATCTCCCGCTTAATAGTCTAGGAGACGCTCCGCTACACTACGCCGGTACACAATGCCAATTTAAAAAGTTGCAGCCCGTGCAATCTCCAACCGTCGAATATGGAAGAGAGGCGCAATTACACTCGGTCTGACTTTTCTGTTACGCATTTTTATTTTGCTTATTCCATCTGATTTGTTATTGTTTAGATCAGATTTTTCTCCTGCTCCTTGCAACACCGGTAACAGGTTTGATTCTGTTGGGTGTTTTTGTTTTGAAAATCATAAAGCCGAAACGATTTTACATTTTTGTAGCAGTCAAGTTTTAATTTTGAATTTTTAGGTTCACATTTGCAGTGGCGGTGCTTTAACTGACAATTTTGCGTTTAAATATCATCGGTTAAGTCATTATCATCAATTAAGTAAAAGCTGCGAATTTGAATCTTAAGCTACGTTCACATTTATCAAATATTTGTCGAAAAAACGT
Organism: Lypha dubia; assembly: GCA_947311025.1. NCBI lineage: Eukaryota > Metazoa > Arthropoda > Insecta > Diptera > Tachinidae > Lypha > Lypha dubia. The sequence goes on along the minus strand of OX371262.1, from coordinate 22,409,034 downwards.
AACCAAGAAAAAAACTAATAATTTATTTCCTTCAATTACAATATATTTTTTAATTTTCGGTTCGCTATTTTTTTAAAAAAGTGTATAAAAATACTTTTTTGTAGAGTAACTAATTTAGTTTTTTAATATAAAAAACAAGTTTAATCACACTATCCCTAAGAAAAACTAGTGGTTACGTTATTTTGGACAAATATTTGATAAGTGTGAACGTAGGTGTAATAATCTTGGAAACATTTTTATTTAATGATTTTTTTATTGAATTTTTTTAAATAAAATTTTCATTATAATTTTTTTTTATTTGCTTTTAATCACGTTTTATTTTAATATCCGTTTAATCCTTCCATCACGACAATAGCATTGAAAAGTTTAGCTTTAACACAGCTTCTGTTTTTGTTATGCACATTAAAAAAAAAATAAAAATTAGCTAGTTAAGCCTTTTTGAAATTATAATGAAAATGTTAACATTCGGATTATTTCTAACGTTAAGATAAATAATTATCTCAACGTTTACTTGTAAAATATAGTTTTCTAAAAACTTGATTAACCAGTCTAATGCACATTAAATACTTTTACACATCATAATTTTTAATACTACGAATAGCATATGCAGAACATAAACACACTCTGTCTGTGTGTGTACGTAACTAGTCCAGGATTTCAGCCGTTATCAAAACCAACCCCCATTTTGAACAATTTGTCATATTTTTTTAGGGATGAATACAAACTATAGCATTTTGTCCGTGTTTATTTTATAGTTTTAATAAAAATTCATTTTATAGTATTTAAACATGATTGGTTTATGTAATTCCAATTGGATATGGGAGGATCACAGCGTTCTTTTAAACAAAATCACTGATGGTCACCCTAACTCAGGACAAAAGTAGGAATAGTTGGAATTACAACTAGTTGAATTGTATCGAAAGTGATTATTTTTCTAACTAGAATAGATTTATGTGCAAATTCAAAACTAAAATAAAACAAGCTAGAATGGCTATGTGCTACTGTGCCGACTTTTATATTCCCTTCATCATAATAGAGATAAGAAAAAGTTTGTAAAATATGTTTGTTGTTTTTTTGTTTTATTGCAGACTTCAGTACTTTATTAAACTTATTTAATTGTAATTAAGTTCAAAATTCGATATACACAATCCATTCCTACGAAAGATTAAAGCACTGCATACGTGTTCTCAGAAAAATTCATAGGAATAAAAATCATGGTGAATTTGGGTACAAATGATTTAAGTTTAAAAATGCTATCACAGTCTTTTCCAGGATATGCTCACTCGGTGCCAAGATAAAATACGTAAAAGCTAAATGGTCCTTTTCTTTTTATTCAAAATCTTAGTTTATTTAAGAAAAATACAAAAGAAGGAAATAGCACAGGCCAGCAACTAATTCGATTGGCGTCGGGTCGCCTCTATAACTTTATATTTGATTTTTGAATGTGACTTAATTAATACCCCGCCTGTGAACTACGGCCATTATACAGTAGGTCCATTTATTACAGACGACATCTTCATCGATGATTGTCGTTTATAAAACACATTTTGAAAAAAATATGGCAACAAGGTAGTGAATCCTGTCGTGCTTTAAGACTTTGTTGTGAAAAGATTATGAAAATGTGTGCAATTTGATGTGCGTACGTACAGTCTTATTGCCGACAAAAAAAGGAAAAACTGCATCAAAGTTGTCGGCTAACATTCACTTTAACGTTGATAAACTAAAACAATGAAAAATGCGGAAAATATGCAAAATATTTATGTAGTTCTTATTTTAGACGAAACAGAAATTTTGCTGCTGGAGTTAACATTTGAAACATAATATTTAGCTTTTCAAAATATGAATATGAAATGAGCTTAATTTTAAGTTTTTGTGCTCTTTGCTCCAAACGTACTCAATAGTTAACTTGGAGTGTCATTAATTCTAAGTCGATGATAGAAATTAGTTTCAAACTATCTTCGTCGAAGTCTCGAAAATGTGGTCTACGGGGTAGCGTCTCCGCGCACTACTTCTAACGTGCCTGGGATCTATGGCTGTTGGAAACCATCAGACAGTCCCTATGCACAACTACTCGATTTGAGTGTGTTTGTTTCGTGGCTGGCTGCTGACAAATCTATTATAAACTTGTATTAACTGTCTATACACGAGCACAGTCATAGCTCAACTAATCTAGTAGTGATACTTTCAACTACCATATGCTACGTGCTAAATATTGTGGCAGCAATACACATCCAAGATCTCAATACACAAATACTAATGAGATATTCTGAGCAAGATGAGTATTGAATCAATACTATTGATTGATGATCGATCGTTCCGTGCTTAAACAAAAATTATTCTCTCAGATACTCTTCGTACTACATTACTATTTTAAATAACACATACATGTGTGTATGCAATGAAACTTTGTTAATATGTCAAACTTAAAAAAAACAAAAATATAATTAGAAAGAAAAATCTAGAAGCTTGTAACAATTAAACAGAAATTTGAAAAATTTGACTGCACTGGAGGCAAGGTTGAACTGACATCATGATGTTTCGAAGCTAAGCACATATTTATCGTAAGGGTTTTTTTTTACCGCTGAGAGTTCACTGCCAATTACAACAGGTGCAATCAATTAGTTAAATTTTCTCTATCATTCAGTTCATATTAATGACTTGGAAATTTACAATTTTCTTTGCCTTTTTATTCAATAGAGCTTTTTCTAGTATTTCTTTTTCTTACCTAGGCGGGCCCCATCGAGTTCGATACATAATGTTTGTGAACGTGTGATGTACATTCCATTTACTCCTATGCAATTCTTGTTTGAGAGTTTGTGCATAAACATACGAGTTTAAAAACTTTACAAGCATGGCTAAATATCTAGTGGTGAGTTGGGATTAGCACCCAACGATATTCTGTATCAGTAGATCAGCTAACTAACAACGAAAAAAAAATTATTTGTGAAAACATAAATTCTTGAGAATTTCTCCAAAAAATTATTGGACTAAAATTTTATTCTTCAAACATTTTGCGGTTCTAGCGAGGACAGTCAACTCGTATGCTGGATTTGTTCTTCCTAAACGTATAAATAATTTTAAAGGCCAATATCGGAGCACAGAATTTGATATGCGCCACTTATTAATTTTATATTTTTAATTATTAAAATTTATTTACTTATTTCTATTTTTAATTTAACTTCATGTTATTACTTTGAAAAGTTCCCCTTGAAATAAGGCTTACTTGTATGTTTGTAATTGATTTATTGATCCTGATTCACACATACATGCATATGTAACAATTTAAATTCAATCGAAATCTGCACATGTGAAGAAATAAGCATTTCATACTTAAATTATTTTATTATAATTAAAATTTGTAGAAAAAATAAATTATACTCGTACAACGAAAAAATTAATTTCCAGTGTCATGAATTGAACTCGAGCCACATATTTAATTTTTTCTTTTGCATTTTCCCAATGAAAAGTGTTACGTATCATGAGCAGCACAAAATTAAAAAAAAAGATTACTAGAAAAAAAATTCATACATGAGATTTTTCATGGTATTTTTTTTTTTTTTTGTATTGATGCCAGGAGTTCCGGTTCCATTTCAATTACGAGTATTTTTCCTTTTAGTTTAAAAAATGACAAATCGAATTATTATTGGAATATTTAAATGTAGCCTTAAAAAAAGGTTTAAAATCGTGTAGGTGTGCTTGACTACAGACATACCGTGGCTAAGAATGTGTGTTCTACCCCTGCTCAGAGCAAGTCAGCAACATTATGAACTTTCCTGTTGGCTAAGTGATGAAAGCATAGCACTGGCCACTGAAAACACCGGCAGGCCGATTGATACTTTTCTATTGTAATGCAAGTATGCCTTCGTTTATAAAGAATCCTTATTCACTTCTATTGAGCAAACAATTTTTACTCGCAATTTCTATTAAAATATTTTTTTTAATACACTTTCGTGAATATTTTCATGTATGTGGTGACGTACGAGTAGTTTTAATATTAAACAAAAACGGAAGAAAAACATACGAGTATGTCTAATCAAGTTTTCTAATAAATTTCAAATGAACTGTAAAAGGAAATTGATTTGGTAAACTATTGCGGATATGAGAATTTATAGTCACCAAAAGATAACAAATAGAAACATAACAAAAATCTATACCGCTTACTTATAGAACACTTCCGTTGCTTGTAATAACTCTTAATTAGAAGACTGATTTGTTTTTTTTTTTTGTTTTGCATTTTAAGATGCCAAAAATAACAAGAAAAGAAAAATAGGTGATCGGCTTTAACCAAGCTAAATCAAGAGTAACAACGGAAAAATAGAAATTTGAAATGAAGGGTGCGGGGGTGCAGTAACTCCGCTTAATGGTGGCCGATGCTCATATGTATCGAATTATGTACTACTTTTTAGCTTGAGTTTGGTCCTATAATTTCTTGTAGAAAATTGGACAGTAATCATTACCTGTCCGAAGCAATGATCTTTGGTCGCACAGCCCCGCCATTTATGGAACGTACTCACTGAAAAAAAATTTCTTTTTAATAAATGATTGTATTTGGGTCCATTAGAAATTTAGGAAATACAAATTTAGTTTTTCACAGGAAATTTTTACTAAAAACTAGTTCGGTGTTTATCCAAAAATTAACAGAACAACCTAAATTACGACGCAAAGCGTTGTCTGGGTGTCAAAATTTCTCATGCCCATACAAAATGTATGAAACCAACCGAAATAACGCGGCGTCAAGTCTTTGCAATTAGAAAATTCAATTTTGACCCGTCAAGAAGTGTTGTTTGTTAAGTAATGTAACTTTAGCTACTTTCAGCTCAATTTAGCGTCTTCATCTCTATTTCTTATTTTTATTTAGAGTTTTTCATTAATTAAAGTGAGTAAACATTACTGTTTCTGGCGCAACGTTAACGTAAAAACTAAGCGCTAAGTTACGTTGCGCTTTGCGTCGTAATTTGGGTTGGTCTGTAAGAAAAATGTCGTTAGGAACAATGTTTTCATGTAATTGTGAATAGTGGTTTATTTCCGAGCTATGTGATTCTTGCTCTTGCTAGGAATGTTTCATTTCATTGTTTTATCGACAGTGAAACTTTGATAGAACGAAGACGGAGGGGATCGAAAAATACTTCGTTTTACATACGTAATAGTAAAACCTTGTTATAACGAATAATGAAGATAAATGAAAAAAAATCCCTTTTAACTATAGTTTTTTATTTAAATTCTATATTAATGGAATATGTTATGTGATAACATTCACTTTTCAATTTGTGTATAATTTAATGAATGAATAATTCGCTATAAGAGGCTTTACATTTGTATACACATTTAGTCTTCGTTGTTTTGGCAACGATATTTTAGCAATTTTACTTTATTCTGAATTTCCTGTATAGAAGCTTATGAATGAATACCTCGTTGTATAAAAGTTTTATAGCTCGGAATTTCTTCGTTATACTTTGCAATAACGCGATTTTTTCAGGGGAATCAGAAAGCATTCGTTTTAAATAGGTTTTAGTTGTATCGAAATTTGTTATATTAAAGTTTCACTGTACTTATGAATCGTACATCGGCTATAACGAGGCTTTTAATGTTATCAGAACGCTGAACGTACGTAAATGTTTATTTACATAATAGGAGTATGTATTGCCTGGAATGGAGGGTGTTGAAGGATCTATTGAGACTCGAACAGGGGTACTTCGGGACTTCGGCTTAGTAAATATGCAATCTAACCACCTTACTTACTACACCTTGCTAACTCTCACCATCCAGTACACATATACGTTCTGCTCTGTTCTGAATCAGTTGATTAATTTTTGTTGTAAATACAAGAGATGTACAAGTCGTGTGTTTTTCTGTTCTCTTACAGTACAACCTATAGAAATTGAATTGTTTAACAAAATTTAAAAATTTATGAATGCAATTTTCCAATTTATAATTTTACAAAATAATATCAAACTACAGCAATTTATGATGCAAAACACATACATATAAGTGGAAAACTATGAATCAACTCTGGAATCGTGATACAAAATTAATGTTGTTATTTATTGTTTTTTTTTTTTTTAATATTGTTTTACAGCTAAATTATTTTTGGGCTCGAAGAAAAATGTCCCCAAACTGAAAAATATTTCAAAGAGTAAATGACAGCTATCCCCAAAATATTAAAGATGAACCCGAAAATTTTTGTTGAAAGAGAAAATATCCCCAAACTGAAAGTTGAGCAAGATTTTTAGTTGTGGTAATTTTTCGGACTTTGAAACCATGTTTCTTTTTTAATATTTTAACTTAAAAAAGGTGATGGTGTGCAATAGAGGTATAAACAATACGGGGACATGGCAATGCAGAGTCTGAATATAATATTAATATATCTGTGCAAACAAAGCACAGAATGTGTTAAAATTGGAAATGCTACTTTCAGAACAAAACGGAACTTTCCTTAAAATTTTGTGGTGGTAGGACGAGGGGAATGGGCAGCCCCAATTAAAATATTAATATTCATATATCTGTGAAAGTAAAGCACAGAATGTGTTCAAATCAACTATTTATATTTATTATAGTGGTGCTTTTATTTTACAACAAGTTTGTGCAGGGAATCGAACCGTATGCAGCGAGCTTAAATATGAATTTGTTTTTGTCCACTGTTGATATTGAAAAAGTTGCATAATGTATATAAGTACAATAAAAAAAGTCGAGTCGGGGTGTCACAGAAATCAAATTCGTACGAAAGTGAAAACGTTTTTGCCTTCTCCAGAAAACGCAAAAATTTTTCGTTTTCAATTCGATTGAAAATAGTATGGTGAAATTGGTAATTTTAAAGAGTACTTAAATAAAATAAAAGTAAAAAATAAATTACAAACGGTAAAGAATCCTGTTGTTTCCTAGGTTGTATCTTAAAATATATGTACAAGCGGTTGATAATAATTTTTATATGTTTTTTTAAAGTTTTTAAAATCAACAAAAAAAAAATATAAAAATAAGCAAAACAAAAAAATTGCCATATATATTTGCAATTCAATTTATTAGCAAAAAACAATGTTTTGATTTTTTTCGGATTTATGAAATCGTATGAAATATGAAAAAGCAAATTAAAAACGGTACGAATTGAAACATGTGTAAATTTTTTACTTTCGTACAAATTCTGTGACACACCTGATAATTTTGTTTTTGTTCATCTCTGGTATTGAACATAAGCAGATTAAGTGTGTAATCTCTCTCGGTATTATTTGAAGAGTATTTGAGTGATAGTCGTACTAAAATTTTTAAGTGGAACTCGTACCTAAAGTAAGCAGAATAACTTGAAAATTGTACGATCCCTTTTTTGCTTTGTAGTTCGCCAGTTGTGACGGTTTTAAAAGATGATCAATCGTTCACTGACCGGTTTGATAAACCAAGCCATCTGGAAGGTATGTTCGGAAGCTATTCTAACTTGTCGGAAAGCAGGGAACTACTACTATCCGCGCTTCACAGAGTATTACCGTATATACATTATGCAACTTTGTTGCATGCAATTTTCATTTTAGGTAGGTAGGTATAACTGTAATATTTCTTCTCTATCTTTCTCACCAAAAAAAAAAGGAGTTGCATGCAATATCATTGCTTAGTGTATATAAGTTAATTGTGCCAATAATATTTTTAAAAGATTTATATGTAGAACTGGTCTTCTATTTTTTTTTTTTTATATAATTTCACCCCTTTTAAATATTTTTAATTCGGACAGCTACACAATTTTAGATCAGTGTCAGAAATTAGATCAATTTACATATAGATGTTGCTGGACAGCATCCTAAACTCTGACCTTGCTCTGTTGACATCCTCTTTTCTTTATAACTAAGTTTAATATGGTTGAACTTAAAGGTCACAGCATCTCTTCTCGAAACAGGAAATAAACCAAATTAAATTGTATGGTTTTACCTCAATTTATCACATAATTATTAAAATTTATTTTTAGCATAAAATGTGGATTTTCTAGTTTTTTACTGATAAAAAAAAGGACATCCCAAATCTGTAGACAAACCATGTACGTTCGTTTTACTTGCACAAACTAAGATCTGCGTGTAGATGTGTGTGTTTATGTTTGGCTGTTTGCATCCGTATTTCAGTTAGGTGGCGGCACACAGCGTCCCATGCTGTAGGGTAATTTTTTGTTGACTGAAGCATATTTCGTATTTACTTTATTTGCAAAAGTTAAATGAGCAAATGGTTTTAGTTTATCTTAAAAGGAAATGATTTAAGGACCTTTCGCTCTACAATTAATTAAATTCATATTGATACGGAAAAGTGTCAGAAGGGACTACTAAATTCAATAAAAGTTTTTACAGTGCAAAATACGTACATACACACATAGATAAATATATACATATACATACTTGCATTAACATTAGGATGGCATTAGAAAATGTGAAAAGAGATAAATTAGGATTTTAAATAAGTACCCAAGTTAATTATTGTCCTATTAGGTTTAATAATTAAAGGTTCATAATTGCAAGAATTGCAGTCACGTGCATTAGTGTTATCTTGTAGTGATAAGTATGATACACATGAACACTGAGAGTGATATATGAAATCGACGTTATTCTGTTCTATTGTGAACGTGGAAACTTAAAATGATGTTGACTTTCCCTTGTTCCTTGAACTATTCGAAATGCACAGTGTTGTTAATTAAAAAAAAGATAATAAGTATACTCGTAGAACTTTAAAAGTACTACAGTACGCTTTTAACACTGTGCATGTAGCTGAACTAAGGACGGAGCTACGGGGACTAAAATTTTGCTGGACAAAACAATTGAAAAATTATATGAAATTGGCTTTGTTTCGTTTATAGTTTTCAAAATATTTAAAATTTTTTGTCTCAACTTTTTTGTTTTCCTGGTTCTAACCTTTTAGCCATGCATTCGATTTTAATTTGAAGTACACCATTTAATTGCCGATAAAATTCTAAGTAATTAGAAAAAACACTTAAAATATCTTTATCTGTTAAGGCGTAAAGGGGTCCCTAACCTCAAAACTTAGATGTAAATTCAATAAAAAAATCGGTAATTTTTTATAAAAACAATACTTTTATAATATTTAAAATTAAAAAAAAAATATAAATAAAAAATAACAAAAAAATCTTGTTCAAAATGGCAATTTTGTGTTTGTATTCATTTTCTATTTTTATTTTGGACAAAAATTATCAACTGTCAAAAAATTTGCGTGTTTAGAGGCCTTTGCAAAGGTTGCTTTTAAAATTCATGAAAGGCATTTTATCGCTCATGCTTCAAATGTAGCAAAGCGATTTCATACCAGGTAGTCTTACCCCTGCAACAATAACATTCGCACAAATACAAATACAACTTAATTACTAAATATAAGCAATTTTTGACAGTTCAGGATTACACAGCTGATGATGACGTAAGCTAATAATAAGAACACCTGGTAGTAAATTCTCCTTGAAATGTAAACAACATGCATAGGGAAAAATAAAAAATAAAAATAATTAAAATTTCACAAAGAAAGCGTGAAACTTTATATAAATTTTAATCAAAATTTGTTATTGAAATTTGTATGTACGTATAATCTTTAAATGCAGTATACATACTTGTTAAAAAAACGTTGATATACTCACATACACAGGGAAAATGCCAGTACTAAATTTTTATTTAAAGTATTTTTACTAGTTGTACTTAATAATTGGGGTACGAAATAAATTGGAGTTTAAAGAAGATATAATCCTTTTATTAGCAATATTAACATTTTGCGATAAATAAACGAATACTGGAATAAATCATTCTATATTTGATTAAAAAATTAATTCGTATTTGCGTACTTTTGAAATCGCTTGGATTTGATTTAAGTACACAAAGAAAAAATATTGGTTGGAAAACGGTTATGCCGATAAAATATCAGATGTATAGACTATATATCCGGTACCGCTACCAATACTCTATGGATACTACAACATGAAATGATCATAACAATAATACCACAATTGTAACAAACATACGATTATGACAGTTCTTAAATTGATTAACTTAAACAAATGTTTTCTTTTGCTACTACTGCATGCCAAAATAGTGAGCACAACTGAGTAATTGGTTTGTTAATATGGTTTGGTTGATACTCCTAACCGATTATTCGGTTGGTATAACCAATTACAGTAAAATAAGTACTTACTCAATATTTGTCGATTTTAAAATACTCATGTGGCTGAGTTGTGTGCGAGTTGTATGTTCAATACCAATAATGAACAAGAATAAATTTTAAATTTAAATAAGCAAGAGAACCAATTTAATTTAATATTAATTATTAAAAATATTAGTTCAACTGTATTCGAGGATAAAAATGAACGTTAATTATCCCGATTAGCTTCCATTTAAGATACCATGGTGTTAACCAATTTTATCAGTTGTCACAACTATTAAATTAATGGCCTTAACTAAAAATTCAGTGGTACTACACGGAAATTGTAGTTGTAGCAACCGAATTCTATGATAGTTTGTGCAACCGCCACAATTCGGTTGCCGCAACTAATCTGTCTTCTCTGTGTAGTAAGGGCATATTTGTATATCGTCTTAAGAAATGCAGAAATGTATGACAGAAAATGTAGAATTAATGTAGAAACAAAAACAAATAGTTTGTGACCACTAAACCAAATAATACCTTACATTAGTGAATACTAGAATGCAACATTGTAAGGCAATAATTACAAATGGGTGCATGATATAATACAAGAAAAGAGAACGTTAATAAATTAATTCATTCTGTTCGCTTACTATAATCATATCGACCCCTAACCGCAAAAAGCAACATATACCACAAAGAAAAAATTTTACAGGAGAAAGATTTTTTTAGTTTATTTTCAATTCCTTAGAAATTTTTAAATGAAAATTTATCTGCTGCCTACGAATGATCTTATTCAAGTTACAGATAAGTTTCACATCATATATCTGTTTTGTTTTACATAAAAAAGTCTATTTCGAAAAAAAATGTTAGTTACGTTTTTTTCGAAGTTAGGAGTCGATATATTTCAGGATCTTTAACATTCCATGAATTCACCACATATGTACCTACTGCGCTGAAACAGACACTTAAAACGAAATGCTCCAAAATTTGAACATCGCAAACAAATATCATGCAATACGTAAGTAAGCAGGGTTGTAAGCGAAGGGACTTTGGCATTCCCTTACAAACCTGCATACAGCAAAGCAGTAATTTTTGCTGGGATGTTGATTAGCCAAAACATAATAATTGAATAAATTTTTTAAAACATATAATGCAAACAATAGACAGTGGTAAAAAATATTTTTTTAAACGAAATTTAGGTTGGAGTATTGGTCAGCTGCAAAAATGTATGGAAACAAATTCTTTTAACTAATATGAGTTCTTTTTTTTTTTTTTGCTAAGAAAGGGTATGTATTTAGCAAAAATAATATATGATCGTATGAACCGGATTTATATTCTAAAACAGGACACAGATGTCAAAACTGGTTCTAAACTGGTCACTGCTACGCTACATACATTCACGTGTGTATATAAACAAAATAGTTAAATATACTGGGACTTTTTCAAAGAAGGACGATACGTGAAAACCAATGTTTCATTAAAAGGTTATTAAAATGCGACCTAAAAGTTTAACTAAAGCACACGAATTTGTGCAATGTTTTTAAACACGCGGCTGGCCTTGCCTTTATGTATTTTTTAATACTAAATCGTTAAATTCAAATAAAAGTACACGAGCACATACGCATGTGTCTGTAGAAGACAAGCAAAGTTATGAATATGAAATGTCACTGAGCATTAATAGAAATATGCACAACATAACATGGTTTCTTTTATTTTAAGTTAAAACGTATGCATGCGGACTTGTAATTATTCTGATACTGTTTCGCTGCGGGAATGATTATACCAATTGTCTTTAGCGTACCTGTGATATGAGCAGCGAAAAAATTACTTTACTTGAAAAAAAATTTATTTATTGTTCGAATATGGATAGCAGCCGAATTTTAGTTGCCAGAAAATCACTAAAAAGCGACTGAATGGCAACTGCGTGCTTCCAGTTGCTATCCGCAATATATAATTTTTAGCAACTGACAACCGAACTTAGGTTGAAATCCATAATCAACACATTTGTTTACTCGACATATTGTTAGAAATTCATATCACAAAATGTATTATTCGTTAACTCCAATGCCAACCAGGGCGTAGATCTTTAACTCCATCTTTCAAAGTTGTTTATAGGCACACGAGCTTGAAAACTTTGATTTTCACAAATCTACCGATGAGTTGGCATTAACACGAACGAATTGCTTGGATTTGTATTGCTTTAACCCACAACAAATAAATATTATTTTTAGGCTACAAAACATGTTATCAAAGTGATCTCACTGTACATATAAAATGTTTTCAAAGTACCTTGAATAAAGAATCCATCAGTGAGTGTCTTAATTGTGTCAATTGACTTCTTGCAATAACAACTTCATGCAAAATCTATCAGAATTGTCTCATATAAAGTTCTAAAACTTAGAGCTCGCATGTTAGTCTTTGCGACTCAGTTACATGATTCGCTTGTGACAGGATCTCTTCCTCTGTGTTCGTTAGGTTAGGAAGGGTAGTGTTTAAAACACTTCTACTCTGAGACCCAAATTGGGATCCATTGTCATTCAGTCTCTTCCATGAGTTACTCGTGAACAATACCCAGACTATATAACACGACGTCTGTAATAACATGCTAACATCGTATTCATAATAAACCAAAGAGACACCCCCTTGGTTTTTACTCCCAAGATTATTAAATTAATTTGAAATATTCCCAGAAATAACACAGTGCAACACAAAAACGAAAACCAACGGTTTTTTAACTATTTGATCTGGCAAAGGGCACCAAAATAAAAGAAAACTACATCGGCTTTTTGAAGGTTTACATCAGAAAGTAATTTAAGGGGAGCCAAAGTTCCCCCGACTTAGCATATTGTTAAAAAGTCTTGTAATCTAAAAATGAAAACTTACAAAACTTCAAGAACAGATCATCAGCAGAGATCATATGATTCTAAATCGTATAAATGTCTTTCTTCGTTAAATTAAAGCGATTGTAGACTCCTAGTGGGTGTATTAACTTGATACTTATGGGCGGCTTCGAAGCTATCAAAATAACTCTAATACTTAATAGTACAGACGAAATGTAAGGAATTTGAAGTAAATGAGACTGGATATTTTACCACCCAGATTAACTTAATCTTGTAACACATACTTGGATTTTAGATATACAATTTGCTCTCAATTTGAATGTAAAATACCACGAAGAGCACTAAGAAGGTGTTGGCTGAAGTGGTTAGCGCTTTGACTACTAAGCCAGCAATGACTTGTGGCCTGGTTTCAAACCCTGGCCAGAACAAGTCAATCAACATCATTAATTTTTCTAATGTACATTAGTGTTGCATTGTATTAATTGTTGTCGGACTATTTAAGTGATGAAGGCATAGCACTGGTCACTAAAAAAAACTGTTCCAAGCTGTTGTACACAACATCGCCCTCATTCGTCGGTTTGCAGAAACATCGGCGTAGTAAAGCAATTAAAGAAATGCCTGCTAATGCAGCTTAACAAAGTTAATGCGTCTACATAACACCAGAATCGCATCAACACTGCTATAAAAATTAACATAACGCGTAAAGCAGAGTTGTAAGAGAGTTAAGCCTTCTAAATTTTCAACCCTCTCCTTGAGTTCTGGCACAAAGCATTGCATAAGTTGGGGTCATTCCCTGAGTGCTGGTCCTAAAAAAAATGCTTTGCGGTTCAGGTAAAACCTTCCCTGTTTCGGCGATGAAGACGGGGAAAATGTAATTAGTTTCTATTGAAAGCCTTCAAAGAGTTCTAAGCTATGAAATAAACATGAATACAGAAAAATTACATGCAACTTAAAATGAGTATGTGCTCAGGTCACTTAGACTGATAACTTGTAATGATCGAAGGTCGTCTGGTATATTTTTTTTATATAATTTTATTATATATTCAATTGAAATTTCAATAATTATTAAAATTTTAAATCTAAAACTATTATATAGACATAATATGTATATGTACATAATTATTGTTTGTTTAGCCAACGCTAAACAAATTTTTTATAACTTCAACGAGTATCCCTCCTTCTCAGCCCAGTATGGCTTCAATAATTTAGAATATTGCGCGTAAGTGGATTTTGGTGTAACTAAAGGTTTTTTTACGTACATATGAAAAGTAATTTTATCAGGCTCAAGTTCAGTTTTATTGAATTAATGAAAATTCAAATTACTAAGAGTTATTTTTTTATGTTGAAAAATATTATTATTATTATATCCAATCAGTTTAGCAGAAGGTATCAGTACCGATTTCAAGGCCGCTACACCTCTCATCAGCGTTCAATTGTCAATCTTTAAAATTTTCGTAAAGTGGATACTAGGCTTTTGCACTAAGTACATTTAAATTCAAAAACATTTGCTTTTTTAAAAATTCTCAGAGTAAATCCAAGTACAAAAGGGGATCAAAGCAAGTAAATACAAAACGAAAAAAACAACAAACACAACATTTATTCTCTTTATACGCTCAGAGTATTTGTATTTACTCATTCTTATTCACTATAAGTAGAGTAAAGTAAACATTTTTTTTGCTAATATTCTGTAAGTATTTTGCAAGGTTCTTATTTTACCATGTGGGTATCATAGCTGCCAGATTTTTTTTGGTAATATCGTCATATTTTTGGGCAAAAATCGTCATTATAGTCAATATAGCTTATTGAAATCGTCATAAAAACGTCAAATGAAAAAATCGCTTTTTTTTACCAACAAAACCTATTGTTATTAAAGGCAAAACATAACAAAACTCTTAAATCAACAAATCTTATTAAAAAACAACATTATTTAAAATACAGAGATCAAATACTTCACTTAGAATTCACAATAAAATCACATGTAAATAGATTGCATATTTTTCAATACTTTGAAATATATTTATACATTGTATGGAAAAAAACAAAAAAAAAAATCAAATCCTTTAGTTATTTTTTTCAATTTAGTAAAATATGCATTTTAAATTTCATTTTTGGAAACACTTTTTTTAAAAATGCATCAAAACTACAATGAAATTTATACAATAAAAATATAATTTTTTAAGAAAATAGAAATATACATATTCATACGTATATGTATATATTTTACAAATATATATTGCAATTAAACATATTGATTAATTCAGTTACAGCTGTCAGATCATAGCAGGTACATTTGTTTAGCTTTAAATAATCTTTTGAATATAATATTGCCTCCAAAGACGACTTTTTCAATTTCTTATTTTAGTCTTATTTACGTTTACCTGACTAAATATTCTTTCCATATTTGCTGAATAATGTGGTAAAACTAGGATTTTTGTAATAAATTTAGTCAAAATCGGAAACAAAAGACTAGAATCCCGCTTTGCATCTCTGATAGTTTTTTCCAAAAATCCAGTAGTTATATGTTTTTATCAGGACAATACTTTCAATTGTCTGAACTCTGTTTCTAGCTCTTGATTTTCTGTTTCTTCAACAAAATAGGAAAATTATTTTATAATTTTAGAGAACCAACTTTTTTTTCTTCATTAATAATATTAAATGGATTAATTTGGCCAAGAGCTTTTATTTATTTTCAAAATAAAATCATGATAATATCTGATCACAAAGCTCTATATAAAAATTAACACAATTATTACTAAAATCATATTTTTCTTTTGCATTTATTTGTAATTCTTCCAATACGTCTCTGGCAAATATTCCTAAATAAATGTGTTCAAAATTTAAAAAAATGTTTTTATTTTTATAATCAGTTAAATAAAAGGTTTCAGTTTTAAGCAAACTAGTTTTTAAAACAACATCAAACATCAAATTAAATAAAAGCGAAATTTCATACAAACCAAATAAAACTTATAAAAATACTCGAGTATTTTAGCAAATAGTTTAAGTAGTGGTTGTCTTTACTTAATGTGCTTGGTTCTTATTATGCTTAGTTCTTACATGCTTTAATACTTGCTGTATTTATTTCGTACAAGAACAGTATTTATTGTGTTTGTTTCTTATAATAGAGAACAGAAGAAGGTATAGTAAAGAGAGGGTATAATAAAACAAATACACGAAAAAAAGAGAATGCATTTAAGTATTTGTTTTTTGTTCTTTTGCAAAAGCCTAGTGGATACTAATTGGGAAGCATATCAACAATTTAAGCAAGTTTTCAACAGAAATAGAATACGAGAATTAATTTAATTCACTTTTTATTCCATTTTTATACATTGAAAACAACTTGGGTTAGTACGAAATTCCCCATTGGAAATTACTAATAATCAACACCATCTCATAGTCCGTCATCTTCAAAGTATTCTCCTTTGTAATTTAAATTTTTTTTGTTTTTACTCTATATTAGGGAAATTCACATATTACTGTGACCCTTGTTATTAGGGTATGTAGCTCGTGCTATTCTTTTTTTTAATATATTTGGTCACATGTTTTGAAAATACTGTCTTCACCAACGGAACATTTAGATCTTTATGAATTCGATGATTTCTGAAATACCAGGGGCCTGCTTTAATTTATACGTAGAATTTTGTTTTGTTGCCTTTGAAATTTTTCTACATTTGATGCTGAGGCAGTGTTCCATAACTGGATTCTATAGGACCACATTGGTTCCAGGATCGCATTGTATAATAGAAGTTTAGAGTCTAGGCTTAGTGTAGAATTTCTTGCAATAAGCCAATTCAGTTGGGCTGATTTTAATTTCATTTGTGTCAACTTTGCATCTATGTACGATTTCCATGTTAAACGACGATCAAGATGGACATCGAGAAATTTTGCTTCAGTACGTTGCGGAATAGTCTCGGTATTAATTTGTATATTGTATATGTAAGTATTTCTGCTCATTTCTGTTTCATTCTTTTGATATACACCCTTGGAAATTGGTGGAAGCTTCTTTCGGATTTTCATGAACGCTTAGAAAAGCTGTATCTAGTACATGGCTGTGGAAAATAGAGGATAACTGTCAATTTCCTTCTTTGTGCATGACCACTACTATTACGTTGTCGATCGCCTAGTGTCCCGTCATGACGAGGACGACTCTCAAGATGTTACTACGGTTTCCTTTAGCCATCTAATTTCAATGTCGCTACCTAGGAAGAGGCTGTGACATGAAAACCATATAAAAATAGGCTTAGTCTGTCTTAGATGGGCATAGCCCATTTGATCTTAGGGATAATATGGCCACCTAACTATACTTCTTGACGATCAACACCCTGCCAGCTTCACTTACAGCCAAAGTTTTATCCTGAAATAATCTGGCTGGTCGTTCGGATTGCTTCAATTTGAGATCATCTTAGAAGACTCTAAAGCCAAAAAGTAGATCTCTCTTAATCCATCAGGATACTGACGTCGTATTTTTCAAATCTCTAATCCAGGCGCATGTTACTTCTTTATTTTGAAACCAGCAGATATTAGCATAAATCACAACTTCCACTATCTAATGAATTTTTCGATATGGCTGACTAGCAGTGAGAGAGAAGTATCGAACGTATGTACACTCTCCGCTGTATTTCGATAGTTCTTTCTAAAGTTTTGTGTGATGTCTTGTGGCCGATGGGAATACAGATAGCTCCATATCTAATCCAGCATAATCTTATATTCGTGAACAATTCCTAACGTTAAAGTACCCATAAAAATTCTCATATATGAAATTTTTATTTCTTCCTACGACCAACTTTTATTAGCTTTTTATTTTTTCATGTTCTTTGAGTTTTGTATCTGTTAATGACGCATAGACCATTTAAAATATTTCCATATAAAAATATTTACCAAACCAGTAATTTAGTACAGAACGTGAAACATAAACTTACCCCTTGTTGAATTGCCCCACGATGTTTGTGTAAAAGAGTTGACAACATTGATTCATATGTACAGTTTCTTCATATTCATCATGTCCAGCATTAGTTCAAACAAAACAATCTTTTTAATTTATTTCTAGGATGTTAAAAAGATCCAGACGTATTTACGTATGAAAGAAATAATCTAAAGTTTTAGTTAATAGCAAAGAAGAAAAGAAAAATTATATACAAACATTAAATCCATACCAACAAACACAAAGTCGGACGGCTGAAAATATGAACAAATTAAAATAAATAAACTTTTCGATTTCCTTACGTAGTTTTGATTTTGCAAATTTGTAATAGGTATACTTACCTCAATTCGCTTTAAAAACTACCTACTTCCCAACGCAAACTCATGACAGGTATACTCGCCTCAACGCAACTAGTTCCCAATTACAAGAGGAGAATCAAGGCGAAAACAATCACATGAGCTTTCTAGACTACCTCCTATGATTTTGCCTTGGTTTTGCTTGAGAAAATTTCTATTAGAGAATGTTCTATTTAAATCTAACATTATAAGTTTTGTAACTCGTGCGTATATCATTGAAACGGTTCACTAAATGAAGTTTATTTTCCGCTTGTATTGAACCGAAAAAGCCAATAAGAACTTGATCTCGTAGTCTGGGAATGGCACTTATCTGGTAAAGTTGATTTCCATCCACTTTAAACTGCTACATTAATTAAAAATTTCTCCGACTTTGTCAGGACGGATGATAATACACTAATTTGATCAATTTATTCTATTGTCCTTATCAGGAAATACAAGGATCAGGTTTCCTTTTCTGCCGAAATATATCACTCTACCGTCCCAGTTCGGACCGATTTTCAAAATTATTTATTTGCTAGAAAGTTTTTTTTTTCGCAGTTTGGTCCCACAATTATTTTTGACAGAGGCTTGCCTTCCCTCCTTCAAACTTCAGTATATTGATCATCGTGCTTAATTTTTGTTTATTTGAAATGGGTTTTTTGCAGCTCGGACACATTTTTTTTTTTTGTTTGGTTGAAATGTTCTTTCGAAATATGGCGACTGATTCAAAATGATCGTATTAGTTTTCAATTTACGTACTGATTTTCAAAATATATTTTTCAGAAGAAAAGTTGCCTGCCGAATATATCAATTATCCCATATCCCATTTGTGGACCAATTTCTAAAGTGTACGCCTGCAGTTTGGTCCCACATAAATATAAGTGGGAATCAGACCGATTGAAATGACCGATTTTAAGTTTTTAATTTATTTTTATTAGCATCGCCTTGATTTTGACTCACTTTAACGGGTCAGATTAATTAAAAAGTTTGAATAATTGTCAAGGACGGATGACATTAAACTAATTCGATAATTTTGTCCCATTGTCCTGAGACCGTTTTTGGCGTAAATAAACCAGTAATAAATATTATCTGCTCTTAATTAATAAATAAATAAAATAAATTATGGCCAGTTTTTGACTTCATATTTAAGTATGTAATTAGTTAATTTTTATTTAAATATATGTTGTATTTAAATAAGATTAATTTTTTTCAGTGAGTAAGTAAGTAAAGTTCTTATTTAATTACGATGAAAATATGGTAGCACTACGTTAAATAAAAAATTTCCCACAAATTTCCCTAAAGAACAGCTGACTAGAACAAATAAAGAAAAATCAGAAAATATATAATTTTATTTTAGCTAAAAATAAGAATAATTAAGAACTGCTGTAATGTTTTAAAAGAATAAAAGCAACTTTCAAAATGATTTAAAGGTTAAAAGCGACAAAACAAGGCGCAATTTTATGCAATTTGCTAGCAGCCACAAATAATTTATTGGGTTTATTTTATATAAGAAGAACAAGCAGGCAAAAGCATATGGAAATTCGTAAATATTAATTATTATTTAAATACGCAAGGTTGTTGATTTAATTATTAATTTTGTACTTTTTTAAATATGCCGTCAAAAAAACAGTTTGGTATTTAATTACAACTTAAAAATAATTATAACTTAAATATCAAGTCAAAAATTGGCCCTTATAGTTTAAAAAATTAAAAACAACGCTTTTATAGTTAATGGAACTAAAAAGTAAAAAATAATTCTTAATATAAGAATAATATTGTTGAAGAAAAAATTAAGGCCTGACCCACCACGTCGACCACTCGATAATGCTGGAATTGTAAACAAAAGAAAAAAACAACTAATTTGAGACTTTCTAACAATCCATTTTATTTATTTGTTTAGCCTTTTTGTCAGTAAACAAATAAAAAGTTAAATAAAATCGGTAATTAGTACAAAACAAGTTAATTTTTTAAATTCTAGAAATCCAGTGATCGATTTCGAGTTTGTCCTCGAGGGTCAGGCGGTTAATGTCATTGCTCTAAAAGCATGGGGTGCTCTGTACTAAATTTTTACACTTACTCTACATTTCGCATTGAGACCAGTGAGAAATAATAACGATTGATAAAGAATTTATCAATAAAATTTAAAAAAAAAATTATGACCTCTACTAATGCCATGCATTGTGCCGGAACTTAGGAAAAGGGATACGGGAGAGAAGATAGATGTTGAACATTTGGAAGGTTTAATTTTTTTTACAGCTCTGCTGTTGCTCGTTTTGTTGATTCTTAGAGTACTATTGCAACGCCTCGGGTATTTCGCTCCCGAACCAGTTAATTCCGAAGAAATTCCTAGTTTACAGTCATAACCACAACTGTTTGTTGTCTGGGTTGTTCATTACAAATCTTCAAATATATTCATGTGTATGTATGCATGTATGTGTGTATGTCATATATATCCGCAAGATACACATAGTAAATTTGGAAAACAAAAAACAACCGCAGACCTAAGCCTTGAGCTAAGTAAATATTTGCGGTTACCAAAGGATACTTTGGCTCGAAATGTGCGTAAACTCAAGAAGGCAATTGGCATCTTCTGCGTCTGCTGGCCACAAGTGCAAAAATTTAGTTTTGGGTGAACACAACATACATACATATCTTATGGCTTTATGTATTTTCAAATACAAATATGTATACAAATACATACTAACGTTCACATGTATGTATGTATGTATCACTACACGTATTATATATGACTATATAAATAATATATAATATGCCTATATACATAGGTATGTATGTACACACATATGTACGAGTATGTACATTCATACAAGCAAAGTTATATTTAATTTTAAAAAAAGTATTTGAATGAAGTGTTAACGTCTGCTTATGAATTTGTACAAATATGTAAATAGATACCGTATTATAAATATGTACATATATAATATTTGTGAGTTTTGTTATTCGAAGGAATCTACGATATTTCAATCAACTTCAAGAACTCTTTAAATAGAGTGATATTTTACCACATGAGCTTTACTTTCGTCAATTCCGAACCGTAAGGAACTTATTATGAGGTTCAAAATGCGTTGCTGTTTTTTTAGTATTCAAAAACAAAACCCATGATAGTCGTTCTCCTTCTTGCTACAATGCGGCCATAACATTGAAAGTATTCTGTAGTTTCCTTTTCATCTATATTCTGGTAATTAATTACTAACTTTTCGGCTTAACTTTAATACTTCAATTAATGCAAATTAGTATTATTATTAAGTGAGGAGCATAATAGAATATCGAATATAAAGTAGCAGAACATATCAGTATACTGATTTCAAGCCCGTATTATTGTTAGTTCTTAACACTTTCTAATGGTGGATACTACTACTTGGTTAATAATATCAACTATTTAAACAACTTTTCAGTTGAAATAGAATTCGAAAAAGACTAGAAAAGATTTCTTGTAATTTCTTTCATTAATAATAATATTTAAATGTTTAAACAATTTTTAATTAATATGAAATTTGCCACTTCTGAAGCATTAAGCACATTAACCACAGCAGGACTACATGACTACACTAGTGCTGGCAAATTCTACTACTTTTCATTACTCAATAATATTCGATACTTTTCATTTGGGTACTCAATACTACTCGATACTTTTAACGGATTTTTTGAATTTGTAATGCATAGTTTTTATCTGCATATTGAAGTAGTTTCTTCAAAAATAAAAAATAAAAAATAAAAAATCTACAACTATTATTGTAAAGCTAACTTTTAATTCAACGTTAACAACCTAAGAAATAATTTAATTGTTATCAAAAAAAATTTTGTTACGCATATAAGGAAGGGTTCATTGGAAAATTAATGTTTTGATTTGTTTAAAGAATTGAAAATATTTACAAATGCATGAACATACATATGTGCCTGCATGTGTAATACATTGTGTATGTATGTAAAAATTAAAATATAATATTTACATGTATGTATATATACATATTTAACTAATATACATTTTTAAGTACATTTAAAATGTAATTTATCACATGTGGTTGTTCTATTTTATTGACAGCTTTACTCGTATTTCGGCGGTTGGTTTAATTTTGTACAGTGATGTATTTTTATACACTATTTTAGCAACTCAACTGCTTAAAAATACAACTCTGAAAGTATCGAGTAACTACTTTTGAGTATTGAGTATCCAAAAAAAGGGCAAATACTCGATACTCGGTACCCACTACTCAATACTTTGCCAGCACTAGACTACACGGCTACAAATTAAGCCCTGTAGCCAGCTTTTTAATTATTTTGAAAACGACAGCTACATCAAACAATATAAATATTAACAGCTTTGGCAAAGATTCCTCTATTCCTGTTGAAGTTAAATTTAAGTTATTTTTTCTGTGGCCATAAAGAAAAAGTGCTTAAGTCGTATTTTATAGTTTTGTAGAACAGCACTTTTAATGGTTTGAGTGGGTTTTCATAATACGAGTATTTCTCCCATTGTAGTTTAAGTTGATCAATAGTTCTTCGATTCTTGAGATTTACTAACACATTGTTCTGCCCATCATAAGAGAAGTATTTAATTTGAAATTTAATATGTTAAAAGGCAAATTTAGCCGTTATTCCATATTAGATAGAAAAAGAAGAGCACCAAGTAATTGTGGCAGAACTTTTTTAAAACTCGTTATATATAAATACAAATTTACCCAGAGATACTTCTGAATATGGTGATTACGATGGTGATAATAACTCAAAATTAACTTATCTCGACTTAAGCACTTTTTCCTTTTTGCCACAGATTTATTTAATTAATAATTTTAAAATATTTTTGTATTATTTTTTTGTTATGTAGTATTGCTTCTTATCTTTATTTATTATTGTATTTCCAAACAAGGTAATTTTTTCATGGAATTTTATTGTTTATGTGTCACTTTCTTATTTTGCTAAATCAAAACAATATTACTTATGTTGAGTACATGTCGAGTGGTAACTTTAAAATATTGCTTCTGGAAAACACATGTGCAAATACGTCTAACAAATTTTCAATTAAAGTTTTTTCTATTTTGATTTTGCAAACCGTCTGAAATCCATGTTGTACGTCTGTTTTTTAAGAGATTTTTTTACGAAAATTTCTCTATCAACACTAAAAAAAATATTTATATCTGGAATTGTGTCGGCGTGTGTTGTTTATAATAGTTTTTATAGTTGATTGTTTTAATTTTTTGTATTCATGACCATGTAAATTACAACAAATTATTTATGCTTTCTTTCCTACAAAAAAATTTTATATTTTTTTATGTTAATCGGGCTTAAACAGAATACCCTCTATGTGTGAATTAATGTACAAAAAAATAAATTATTGGATTCATTGCTGTCATGTGATGCGGAAGAAATATTATCTGCCTGGGCCACGACATAGCACGAATTTTTCCTTCGTACAAATTACATTTAAAATAAAAAAAAAAAATATTTAAATTGTTAAATTTATTTAATAGTATCCGTCAACCAAAGAACACCCTGTTAGCTATTAAAAACAGGGCATTACAATTTGTCATAAGTTGTGAATTGTTTTCGCCAAAGGTAAAACCACATTATTGCATCTTTCTCTAAGGTGAAATTTTTTGTGTGGAAAAGAAAACACCATAAGAGTTTTTTTTATATATCACTTGAACAAGAAAAAACTACTGTAGAAAAGTGATCCATGTAATTTAATGATATTAAGCTCAAAGAATGTTTTGTTTAATTCTTAAAAGAGTCTTTTGTATTAAATTGCTTTCCGGTGCCGTATACTTTTCTAGAAACCAACCCCCAGATTATTTGTATTAAATATAGAGAGTCTTCTTCATCTTGATCACGAATACACTGCTTTGCAATGGGAATCAACATATGATCTTATCAGATCATATTATGGCTCCAAATAAGTTTTAAAATTGTTGAAAACCGATTTGAAATATTCTTTTCAGTTTTTTAACCGAATTAAAAAAATTTTATCGATTCGGCTGTATTTTCTTTCAGTCATTTGCGAACAGATTTTCATAACATATTTTTTTGTTTTCTAAATGTTTTGAATACTGGGGGAATTTGTTCACCTAAAATATTGATTTCCGAAGAACTCCTCCATTTATGGACCGATTAAAAAATCTTTTTTGCTTGCAACTTGGCCTCATACATTTTTTTAAAAGTAGAAAATGGCCTTACACTTAAAAAGAAAATAGGTCCTAAGATTTAGGAAAAATGGCCTAAATTTAAAAACAAAAAATAGAAAAAATGGCATTAAAGTTCGTGTTTTGTTTTAAATACAAAACTATGGGACTATTTTTAATTTTTATTTTGGGTGAATTTTTCACTGGGGACATTTTACATGAAGCCAATTAAATGATATAATGAAAATATTCATCTGTTATTGTAGATTCAAAATACTCAGAATGGAATTAAAAAAATATGTAAATTTTACATGCTGTCGGTTTTGTTTTTTTTTTTATTAAAATATAGTAAATAACTTTCGGTTATTTATGGCCAGTTTTTGACTTCACATTTAAGTATGTAATTAGTTAATATTTATTAAAATTTATGTTGTATTTAAACTTCTTACTTAATTACGATGAAAATACGGTGGAACCACGAAAATTTAAAATTTCAAAGAAGACTACTCAGGTAGACATCGAACTTCTTTAAATTGCCAGATGATAAGAAAGTGGTAAATTCAAAGTTTTATAATTGCAAGATACACACTTTATGGTTTCATTAAAAGTTTGTAAGTTATTTTCGGCTGAACAAAGAAGCATTTAAATATATCCTGGAGATTATTGTGCGGTTTCTATAATATAAAGAATTGGTTTTAGTAAAAAATTTGTATGAAAACCACTGTTTTTTTTTTTAATGATTTCCATACAAAATTTCTACACAAGACATTTGTCTGTATTGTGAAAACATCACCTATTGGTTCACATTTGATAAAAACCAGAGCCAAATTAAGTTTCATTGAAAAAACGAATTTCGCGGGTGTAATTGGATGCGGGGACGGATCCTATATAAAAATTTTAGGGCCAAATAATTTATCTTTTTCCATTTTATTTTAATATTAAAAAAATAACAGAAAACCAATTTTTGTCAATACCAAAATCACCGACGGCAAAATCAGAGTCACATTTTGTTACAAAATACAAAAAATATGTTGGCAGTAATCAATTACTTTCAATGTTGACATTGGAAATACCGATTTAGCTGCCAAATAGAATAAAGGTGAATTTTATATATCAAACTTATTTTCATAATAGTATGATGTTGCACCAATTATAGAATTCGATTATAAAATGATGCTCTTAGATTATAATTGCAGCAGCCATGTTCTTTACCTTGCATGTGGTGAAAATTGGAGCTCCCCCTAATCAGAATCCCAGTTGAGAATTTTCACAAATATGCTGTCAGTTATTATAAACATGTTATATTTTGTGTTGTATTGTGTAATTCTAAACCTAATAATTTTTTTACAGTTGTGTCCTCTTTTAATTATGGCACATCGGTAACCATCACAAATAATTACGGCTGTATTTTTATTTGGGGGGGACCGATTTCTATAACAATAAGCTTTCACAAAACAACGCCATTTTAAAATTCAAAAGTTTTCCATACTCACCCACTGGTCAAAATACTCGTACTCAATACTCTCATTGTACAGTTGGTACAGACATGCTATACACACACTCATACATACTCGTACATATACGAGATATTCATTCATGGTCAATATGGCCTTTGCCTTTCCTGTCAGTAAAATTGCAAGGAACGTGGTTGCATGTCAGCAAAAATAGACCGCTCCATGCAACAACACAAATATAAACAAAATCTCCCTCAAGGGGTTGAAAATAATCAACCCTTTTCTTGATGACATTTGCTGGAAGATACGTACATACATACATACATACATACAAATATGTCCATTGATATAAATAAAATTTCGAGTATGTGCTTAATGTTGTGCGAATATTTATAATTAGTAAAAATATATGTATGTACATATGTATATGTATGTATGTATGCATATCACCCTTATAAAAATTTATGGATGTGTGTTTGAGTGTCTGTTTCCGAGTTAGAATTACGATAATATGAACCGTTAATGTATTCATAATAATATTATAATGTAGTTAATTTAGATATACTACACAACTGATTTGCGAGGAATAATTTGATAGTTTTTATAAAACTAAATAGATTTATAATAATGTCGAAACATTTTTTAGACTTCGTTTTGGCCAACTATCATGTTACGAAAAGTATATTGAAGTTTCGAAGAACGATCATCATGAACGATCATGAAGGCTATTTCATTTGGAATCATATTCTGTAAAGAATTTCGATGAATTAGTAAATAAATACTTTCCATATTCAAACAGAAATGTCTGAAACATTTTAATTGAGAAATAACTAATTTTTATAGTTAAAAAAATATCATGCTAGTGACTAGAAAAAAAAAGATTTTCAAATATATTATTTAATTAAAACAAACAGATTGTCTTACTGCCTATTTCACGATTTAAAGCAAAAGCAAATTCTAAAATTTTGTTTATTTATTTATTCAACATAATCATAAAGCCTTATATAGGCCAAAACCTGGAATTTGATTTCATTAACCAGATATTGGCTACATTCTCAATAACACTGCTCTGCAAAACATCACTTTTTGGCTCTCCTTTAAATAAAACCGTGTGGACTATATGGATTTTGATGTCCTAAACTCAAATCTGTTTTCGGTTTTTCTCCACCACGTAGGGGTTTTTTATGGGCGTGGCAATTTTCCCCCCTAAATAAATCAGGGGCCAAATTACGGCATTCGATATCGATCGAAATTTACATTTAAATTGTATTGAAATTTCGATCGATATCGAGTGCCGTAGTTTGGCCCCAGGTACGAACACATATTTCAGCCTAACTCGAGAACGACTCATCCGATTTTCATAAATAAAAGACCATAAGATGCGTAACAATTATATTTAATTTAGTTCGGAATAGTTTTTTTTTGTATATTTTTTCATTTTGGAATTATTCAAAAATTTAAAAGTGGAACAAATTTTTTTCTTGCAAAATTCGTTTTTTTTACACATTTTTTTATATTTTTATATTTTGCACATTTTTCTGAGAGCTAAATACCTCAAGAATTATGTTTATGAAAATCGGATGAGTCGTTATCGAGTTAGGCTGAAATATGTCTTCGTACCTGACTAATTTAGGGGAAAAAAATGCCACGCCATTAAAAAAAAAAAAAACCATACGTGATGGAGAAAAACCGAAAATGGATTAAAGGCAAATCCGACATCAAAATCTATATAGTCCACATAGTTTTATTTAAAGGAGGATTTTGCTGCTGAGCAGTGTAATTAGTTTCTTTCTTTTAAATAATATTGTTTTTACATTAAGAGTTCTTTGTGCATCAGTTGAATAAGAACAATTTTTTATAAAAATATCATAATTAATTTAAATACATATTTGACACGGAAAATATCTTAACACTTAGTTAAAACATTATTAATTGATTCAATTACGGAATGAATTGAAACTAGTTTTAATTTTTGATTAAATGCATTAATTGAAAATTCTTCATGACTAGTTTTCCTGTGAATTATGGAAATGTTTATATTTACCGTTAAATTATTCGATTCTTATTTTTCTTTCGTTTCAGGTAAGTCACAATTTCTTTTGTGGTTTGATAAATACTCTGCTTGCGTAGGTTTGTTTTGTGTTTTGTTTGCTGTTTAGTTGCATTGAAATCAAAACCTTTGTAAAATTATAATTAATTAGATTTGATTGAATTTATGTGATTATAGAGTAATAAATTTTCATCGGCCACACTAGCATCATTTAACTGAGTGTGCACAAGATAAAATTTCTATTAACAATTTTCAAACGAAAATAAATTACCAATAATATTTTCCTAAACTGCCACAAAAACACGATGAAATTAGCTATGAATAATTCCGAGCAAGAATTTTGTCCTTATATCTATGCCAAGTAACTTTTTCAAATTTTATTTTACAACTGCTGTTTTCGGCGTTGATATTAAAAAAAATGTGTAAAAACATTGAATTCTGCAAGAAAATGTTTCAACAAAAATTTACTTTTCTATAGCACTGTAGAAGTTTATGATTGCAATACATGAATTTATGAAAATTCAAATTATTATTGAGAGAGAAAGTTAGGTTAGGTTAGGAGGTTGCTGTGTAAAAGAAAGTACATTCCAGCCCACTGGGGTACTGTTGTGATCCCATTGGGATTTATGTAGGAAAAAGAGAAGAAAGGGTAGATTAAACGGAGATAGGTCAAGAAAGTTCCAGAATTACATGCAGCAAGAGATAAAAGAGATACAGGCATACTAAGCCCGCTGTTGCATGGTCAACGAGAGAACCACCCACTGCTCCTAATAAAGGAATTTAAAATCCTAAGTTCCCTTGCTGAAAGCTTGAGAGAAGGAATACAGTAATTTTGACTTAGCTGCATACTCAACTTTCCATGATTTTTTGTGCAGAATAATCAAAAATGCTATTACCTTAAGTAATTGTGGTTCCCTGCCTAAAAGTGCAGCTAAGGTAAAGGGTTCAAAAGCATAATAAAAAACGTTTGTTAATTTTTTATATTATAGAAATGTAATAAGCAGAGAAAAAATTAGACAATGTTAACATATTTCAAGCAACAAAAGAAAATTTATTATCCAAACATCACTTAGATTTCAACTGCACGGCTACATAGAACAAACGTTTTCATTAACGTGTTGATATATTATTAAATTTTGGTTTTAAACAGAAAAACATTTTATTCGTACATTTAATATAAAAGCAATATAAAAAACAACTATTTTTTTACAGCTTAAGTTGGATATTTATTTATTGTGTGCAGCTAACTTTAATGTTTTATATGAAAATATTTTAAAACTGCCAAAAAATTATGGTAAATATGCTGCTATACATAATGCAGTTAAAAATGGATTTTGAAGATTAATTACAAAAAATATGTATTTTGGGAAGTTAAGTCAAAGTGCTGCTAATATTGATTTTATTTCTATGAAAATAATGTTAAAAGTCCAAAAATTTTGGAAATTTATCTTAAATGTACCGTTGAAAAGTGCACTTAAATTTTGTGCTGTTAAGTAAAAAGTGCGTTTAAACAAAAGGCAGTTATATCCACACTACTCTATTAGAATATCCATCAAGGCAGTGTCGATATAGTGATTTTAAGGCCCGCTACACGTGTCATTAGTGTTCGTTTCTACCAATTTTTTTAGGTGGATACTAATTGGTCGAGAGTATCAACTATTTTGGCAACTTTTACAGTTGGGTCACATAAAATGAATAACTCTTGTAATTATAGAACGATTTTCATAATTATTTTTGTATTTCAGCGGGTTTTCGTGAAGTTTGATCCCATATAATTTTTATAAAATTCGGAAGAAGTGTGTCCCGTCTAAAATGTATGTACGTACATATATTATTATCACATTAATCTATAATTTTTTCAAACATGATATGTTTATTGTTTTAAGTTACTTTTAGATCTTATAAAGGTAATAAAAATTCATAAAATTATATTTTTAACTCTTATAAAATTCTTTTTTTTTGTTTTTTAATTGTCGTTTAAGGGGACCTCTTTTTGTTTTTGTAGGACCAGCACTCATGCATTGTGGCAGAATTTGGGAGAAATTCATAGGGTAGAGAGGTTAGATGGTGAAATGTATAAGAAGGCTTAGTTCTCTTACAACTATGCGATTACGCGTTTTGTTAATTTTAGAGCATTGGTGCACGGTCTGGTGTTAAGTGGACGCCTTAACAGTCTTAAGCTGTGTGAGCAGTCATTTTAGTAAATTGTTTATTTCGCCGACGATTCTGCTATTCGCCGAAAGAGGGCACTGTGCTGCACATCGCTACCGGAACAGTTTTTAGCGACCAGTGCAATGCCTTCATCACTTAAATATTCCGACAACAATTTATGCAATGCAACTAGGGTTGCCAGACAGGCCTGATTTGGCCTCATTGTCAAGTTTTTTAATGCGCGTCAATTGTCAAGTGAAAAAGTGATTTGTCAATGTTTTTTGTAAGTAATTTTTTTTCTCAAATTTATTCTAGCTACATATGTAATAATACTTAAAAAAAGTAAGTTTAAATTTCTATAAAACACATCGAAAGAGCATATTTTTAATATCAATACATTTAAGGACTAATATGATGAATATATTTTTCTGTGCAATTATAATTTAAAAAATATAGTTCTCTTTAGGTATGTACAATTATAATAAAAGTGCCAACATTGATATTTACCCCATTACTCAGATGGTAGAGTAATTCTGTATCTAAGAATACGAAATATATGTGGCAAAATAAATAGAACCTACATATATTTTTTTTCTTAAGATAGTACCTATATTTTTTTTTAAATAACGCCTAAGTTTTCTTTAAAATATGTAAAGACTGAATTTTTATTGTTATATTGTTTTTTGTTTCTTTTACATTGTTTCTGTTATATTTACTTTTTATGATATTTTTGTTTTTATTCTAATAATTTTTATGAAAAAAAAATAATAAAAAATTAAATAAAAACCAATAGTATGAGTGTATTTATTTGTCAAGTTTTTTTTTCAAAATCAAGTTTTTTTTTGGTCAATGTCAAGCTTTTTGGCAAATTGGATCTGGCAAGCCTAAATGCAACACTAATGTACATTAAATTAAATGTTATGATGTTGATCGACTTGCTCTGACCAGGGTTTCAACCCAGGTCCTAGGTCATAGTTTGCTTTGAAGTCAACGCGCTAACTACTTCAGATAAGACCATCAGCTTTTTAAAGAAAACAAGAATTAGAGGATTAAAATGTTCAACAAAAATGTTCCTCGTGATGTTGTACTAAACACATCATAAAAATCAAACATTTGATATACAACACTTCCTATGCCGATTCAATATAAAAATGTGTAAAAGGTCGAGGAATCTTAGCTCTCCTTAAAATAAATCGCAGATGAAAATTTTAATACATACTCATATAAATATACATATCGCTCCTTTATTGCAACATAGTCATATCTCAAATGATATATGACTATGAAATATGACTATGTTGCAATAAAGGAGCGATATCTTTTACATACATACATATATAATGTGGTCATCATTCTTTTTAACAACTTATTATTCGAATATTTTGAAAAAGTTTAATTTTGTTGCACTAACCTAATGAATAAAGCAACCAATAACCGTAACGGAACCATTTTCGAACATTTTACTTGGTTCAGTATGTATTGTTATGATGATGTCTGTATGCATGTGTGGTTTAGCCGATCGCAACCAAATTTGCGACATTTTGAAGACATTCAACTTAGTGCGTTGTAGTGAGATAATGAACCGATGCGGCTTAAAGATTTTCTTTTAATAATAATTTTAAACTACTGGACTGAATAAATCCAAAACCTAATGTGCTCTTAAGCTCAGAAAATAACGTCGACTGCAAGGTTTGATTAAAATCGATTAGCTTGCTCGACAGATAGATGTGTGTATGTTCCAGAGACCGGCAACAGCTATAAAAGTTTTGAGTGTATCCAAAGAGTTTTTGTTCAACAACAAGCAATCATTGTAATCGCAATAGATCATTTCAAAATATCACTTTTAAGCTCGAAAAACTCAATTTTCCATATTCATATACCCTTTTTCTGGACTTGCAAATCTGCATCAAATGCCACAAAATTCATCAACATTTTTGTTTAGTGGTAATTTTTCGAAAAACCTTTTTTACTGTAAAACTTTTTGAGATTCTGGGATTGCTCTCGAAACACTATTCAATTAATTAAAATTATTTGTATACATTTTTTGGATTGCTAAGAAAAAAAGATATATACTTTTTAAAAATCCTTGACAATCTCTGTAACAATTTCACTCACTCACATCATTTGGAATTTGGACTTAATACAAACAACTTTATCTGGGCGTTGTTTGATAAAACTCTTTGAACACAACATGTGTAATACACATTGTGTATGCTGCTCAATTTGTTGGCGTTTGTGTGTGTTTATGTGTGTTTGTATGCAGGCTTGTACAAATAACCCTTAGTTGGTCTAAATGAAAACAAATAAGTGGACAAAATGTGCTCAAAGAAAACATAAGGGTTTACAAATGTTTACGTGTGGCATTACTCACCAGTTCGTTTGATATATTATATTTTTAGACGAGCTCCTTTTTTTAACTCTTTATATCTTTCTCACTTTCTCTTATGCGAGTATACAATATATATATACTGACCAGTTACATTTAGATACAGTGGGCAGAGAACAATAGCAGCCATCATATGTGTAGTTAATGGATGATAAAAAAAAACTTAAACAAAATTTAAATTTATAGACCTAAATTTTAGGGAAGAAAAAATATTATCATGTGCTATTTAAAATATTTTTAAGATATTTCCACAAAAATATTGAGAATTTATCTCCTAACTGAGGGAGTGGTGGGTGGTAACGCAGTGCAGGATTGGCCATTTAATAAGAATAGCCAATATGTCTATTAGAGTTTGCTTATAACCGAATATTTTTATGTTGATGATTACGATAAAAGGATGCGATTAGTTAGCAGAAATTAAAAAAGGAAAAATTAAAAGAAAAGTTGGCTTTAATTAAAAGTTCACTTTTGCTCTGCTATAGATAAAATAGTGTCTACACCTGGGATAAAATGTGCGATAATATGTGAGAGAACGCTGCTCGAATAACTAAATACATTTTCTGAAATCCCAAGCAAGGGGGGGGGGGGAAACGTGCTCATAATAATGCCATGAAATTTCATAATATTCTGACCTTAGAGTTGTAAACTTTTATACATCTGTATGTATGTATGTATGTTGTACACATTTTGATTGTGAATTTTTTGTATATTTTAAACAAATACCTTTATGTTGTTTGATAATAAATTAACAAATAATCAACAGCGTTGGTAATTTATGTGCTTTAAAAATCCTTAAGGCACCTTGTTTGTGTGTATGCTTTTGACAGCTCATCTCATGAAATTTTTTGCATGGGAGATCTCATGGCAACTCTTTCATGAAAAATCTCATGATACCAAAGTATATGAATATCAAGTACATGCATCTCGGCAACAACTTAAAAAATAAAATAAACAACAGGCTTTTTGTTTGTGGAAAATAAATTTACAATTGTCAAAAATAGCTCAGTAGCAGAGCTGTAAAGGAATGATTCCTTTTTGAAAGAATCTACGAATCATAAAGGCTTTTGAAATTTTTTCCTTAAATCAAAATTTAATTCAATTAGATAATCTTTTTAGTGATGTGAATGAAAGCGACAATTTTTAATTTATGAGGAATGCATTCGGGTTTTAATTCAATTCAAATTTTCTGTAAAATTAATCAATTAAAACTTTTTAAATCATTTTGAATTAAAACCGAAATTTTAATCATTCTTTTGCAGCTCTGCTCAGCAGAACTTAAAGCAAATTGTGTAAAAAAAAATTAAAAAATTTTGACAATAGTCAATGAAAATATGAAAAATAAAAAAAAAACACGACCAGCTGTGCCCTGCATGTACTTGTATAAATATACTTTGCATGATACTAATTTGAAGTCTACACGTGAAAAAACTATCTCTGCGATTGAAATTGACAATTACTGAGAGAAATATCTCAAAGATTATCCCAGATCTAGACCCCATGTAACATACAGCTGGTAGATACTGTTTTTATCTTTTTGTGATTAATTTATATAATTTTTTCTCCTTTATTTTTCAATACGTTTTTACTTACATGTGTACATTCGCAGATAGGTTGATTGAAGTATAGACTTTTAAAGCGCAAAATAATTATTTTAAGCCATTATTAAGTCTGATCCGGTCTTTATTTAAGGCACAAATTAGATGAACAATCAGAGCGGCTTGAAAATACGAAAGGTGATCGTCATTATTATGCATCCAAGCCGCAACAGATTATTAAACTTAAATCAAGGCTACCGAATACTTAAGAACTCGGTTACATTCGCATTTAGAAAACGACAACTGAAAGACAAAATTCACGCAATTTTTTTTTTTTTTTTTTTTAATTAGGACCAGCACTCAGGGGATGACCCTATACGTATGCAGTGCATTGTGCCGGGGCTCAGGGAGAGAGATAGAGTAGAGAATATGTTGAAAGTTTTAGAAGACTTAACTCTCTTAAAAGTCTGCTTTGCGCGTTATGTTAATTTTTATAGATGTGTTGAGGCGCCTCCGGTGTTAAGTAGAAGCATTTAGTTGGTTAAGCTGTATTAGCAGGCAGTTTATTAATTGTTTATATCGCCGATGTTTCTGCTAACCAACGAAGGACGACGATGTTGTAAGCATTAGCTTGGAACAGCATCCATCAATCGCTGTCGGAACAGTTTTTTAGTGACCAGTGATATGCCTTCATCACTTAAATAGTCCGACAACAAATAATACAATGCTTCACTAATGTACATTAAGGAAATTTATGATGTTGATCGACTTGATCTTGGCCAGAGTTTGAACCCAGACCCCAAGTAATTGTTTGCTTAGTAGTCAACGCGCTAACCAATTCAGCCAACACCACCCTCGTAATTAAACTAAGATGATGAATCTTAAATTTAATACAGCTTTATTTTTCAAACTGTACCAATCTATGCTAAAATTTAATAGCCTGTTCCACAATGTATGTAATTTTTATTTCTAAGGTATTAATAAATCTCTAATAATGCCAGATCACAAATTCCATATTTAATTTGGCGATTTCCTAGAAAACCGCCAAAAATAAAATTAAAATCAAAGAGTATACAATCAATTGTCATCATTTTGACGTTATAATTATTTAATGATTGATTTTTTGTTGTCTTATACTACGTTCACACGGAACATGCTTCGCTCTCTATCCATGCTTCACAGCCTAATCATGAGCGAAGCAACATGCTTCGCCATACAAAATTTTGAGAGCGAAGCATGTAGATTCATTTTGAATCTACTTGCGAAGCATGAAAAATTGCTGTCTTCTCTAAATTTTATCGTAATTTATCGGTAGTTTATCTGAACTAGATGCAAAAAACACAACAAAAACTTTAATTAAAAGTGAAAAATTGAATTAAAACTATAAAGATAAAACAACAATGGAAACAAAAAACATGTTTGTGCATTTTTAAAAATCCGTAATAATTTTAACTCATTTTTTTTTATCTATTTTAGATTATATTTGTTATTAAAAAGAGAACTGTCAAATCGAAGCAAGTACATGAGTCGTGTGAACAGCTAGATTCATAAACATGCTTCAGAGAGCGAAGCAAGTGCTTCATCTTCTCGTGTGAACATAGTATTATGCTATGTTTATACGGTACATGCTTCGCTCTCTATTCATGCTTCACACCCCAATCAAAGGAACATGCTTCGCCATACAAAACTTTAAGAGCGAAGCACGTAGATTCATATTGAATCGTCTTGCTGTCTTCTCTAATTTTTATCAGAAGTTTATCTGAACTAGCTGTAAAACTAAAGTATTTTGACAAAAAGCAAAACAAAAAAAGTATGTGAGGCACTGTGGCATAGCATTTGTTATCAACTTATGCAATTATAATTATTTATTTATTTTTATTTATGCAGCATTTTTTTTCTTTGGTATTTATTCAAGTTTTTTCTTTGATATTAATTCAAGTTACACTTTTTGGGCGTGGTGGCCGATAACAAAATAATTTTTTATTGAATAAATGAGAAGTTAATATCGTTTAAAATATTTTTATTATTTTACAATACATGTAAAAATCTGTTCTGGCAATACTGTATGTTAATGAAATCAATAGCATACTTTAGGGCGATTCAGATACTTAAAAAAACAAAAGACTAAGGAAACAAACTTAGTGTTAGGTTTTTTCGTTTCGGAATTTCTTGATTCGGTCGCCGCGCTCAAAGCCCGCAATAAAAGCTATGCAATAGCATAAAAGTTCAATTAGGAGTGAAAACTTGAATTAAAACTATAAATAAAAATAGGAAAAAAAACAATGGAAACCAAATATACCTATGTATGTGCATTGTTAAAAAAGCATCATAAATTTAACTCACTTTTTTTGTCCATTTTTGTTTTTTTTTTTCACGAAAGTTTGTAACTAAAAAATTATTTGTATTTAAAAAGAGAACTGTCAACTCGAAGCAAGTAAATGAGTTGTGTAAACAGCTAGATTCATAAACATGCCTAAGAAAGCGAAACAAGAGCTTCATTTTGTCGTGTGAACGTGTTTCGTGTACAAACATCAAAGAATACATAAAAATTATTTTAAAGAAAATCGTCAAAGTACGGAAAGCCCTAAAATGGGAAAAATCGAGACAACGAATTCAAAGCCGTTAAGACAAATAATAGACTAACTTTAAAAAAAATGTCAATGAAAAAAAATCATTAAAACTAAAAAGGCAGGTTCCGCACGAAACACAGCACCCTTCATATGCCGCAATAAACTACGAATATCTATTCCGTTATTGGTCGAAACGATATCAAAAATAGGTCAGTTTAAGGTGTCGTTGTTCCCAATCATAGACAATTTTCAGTCAATTGAAAATACTAATAGGTTAACAGTAGTAATCTGTTATACGGTCGGGGACGTATGTAAGGGCCAATAATTCAGTGCTTATCTATACGCCATTTATTTTTAAATTCTATTTATACATAAAATTGAGTTTTTCACTGCAAAATTAAGTCAACATTAAATAGCCAACATTGTGCATTTAAATACTACATAAGTTTTACGAATTTCCATATGTTTTTGACTGCTTGTTCTTCTTATTTAAAACGAAGACAATAAAAAAATTCGTGGCTGCTGACAAGTTGCATATAATTTTCGCTTGTTTTGTCGCTATTATCCTTTTAATCAAATTTGATTATATACTCTTAAAACAATTCAGCAGTTCTCAATTATTCTTATTTTTAGCTAAAATAAAAATATATTTTTTTGGATTTTACTTTATTTGTTCTAGTCAGCTGTTCTGCAGGGAAATTTTTGGGAAATTTTTTATATTACGTTCAATACAATTAAATAAGAACAATTAAATACGACTGGAAAACAGAAGTAGCACTTTAATGCAACATAAATTTAAATGAAAATTAGCTGAATGAGTATTTAAATACGAAGTCAATTATTGGCCCTAAGTGTTTATTTATTTTGTTTTCGATGTTGTGTTGATATTGGACCTTATTACGATTCTATAATCTACTTCGACTGTTGAACTTGATTAAAGAAACGTAGAACATTTTTCTACGATCCATTACAACAGTGGAAATCAAATCGAGCACCGTAATAAGACTCATTGTCTTGACGAATAGTTACGGAATAAGGACGATTACATTTCTCTTTATCCTACTTTCTCATATCATATCATATATTATTGTTAATTGGTTTTAGATAATAGATAAATAAAACGTATATTTTATTTGATGATTAATGCCGTTCTAGTATCTTTACTTTGCATCTCTGATTATAAGTTGGTTAAGTAATAATAACTAAAGGGTTTTCCAATAAGGACTTAACAACTTTTTTTTAAAGTAAAACGCAAAAGATTTGAGATTTTTCCAAAACTCCTTTTATAATAAATATTTAAATTATATCTTAAAGACACAAAACAACAAAAAACTTTCCAAAGCTATTTTGAAAACAAAAGATGTTTTGGGGGATATGAACAAAAAGTACAGCTCACCAGATTCTCATTATGAAATTCCAAAAGTATGTAATTTGTTTATGCAAATCGTTAAAGTAGTTTGTGAAGTTACAGTTAATCTATCATTGGCATTAGAGCAAAATTATTTTATTGCCTTGCAGCGCCATCTACCTTTCAATAATTGATTTAACACAGAATTTTCAATATAAATACATACTTTATAATTACGGTACGCCTGTAGGTAAACTACGTTATTTCTATCTTAAAAATCATTACTGATCATTGGTGCACCAACACCAAATACAACAACCACGTATATAAATACACTATTATCTTAGCCAAGTCATGCATCTTTTTTTATAGTGTCATCTAACAGTATATTACAAACTGTATGAGATCATTTCATTTTAGCCAATTTTGCCATCTAATATTGCCGACACTATTTATTGTTTCATTCTAATAGCTGCTTTTGTTTTAGATGCGTTGTTCGGTTTCCCAACGTTTTTTTTCTCTGGGTGCTAAAGTAGTGTTTGTAATTCTACCCTTCACAAAAATCCCCTGTGTAACCATTACAATGTTCATATGAGACCGATTAAGTATATACGAGTATATTCTGGATCCTTATAGATAGAGAAGTTTGTACGTAGCATTGTGGTTTTCCGAAACCACCAGAGAAGTTGCAGACTAGGGCTGCTGTGTCAGGATTTGCAAAATAAAAATAAATCATCATCTATGTATTTATCTATATAATTAATAGACAATTGCTTTTTTTGAGCTACCCTTCATGAACATATTATACATCCGAATTTAACCAGACTTCTACCAAATTAAGACATTTTTTCACAGAAGTGAAAGAGGTATTGTGAGTGTTTTAGGGCTCAGTATTTTAGGAACTATAACCGTTAAACCTTGCTACTACTACATTCACACCTAATGCTAATGCATGTAAGTTAAAGCCAAACAAACAGCACATACTCGTACATGTGTTTTACACATTTAGGTACCCTGCATAAATGTTAATGCCTTCAACCACAAATTTTTTTTTTACGAGTTGAAAAAAACTGTACCGTTATTCCAAAGAAAATCAACAACAAAATAAAAACGATTTTATGTAAAGGTACGGTCACTTCTGTCAAACATTTGCCCAAAAAAGCGTAACCACTAAATACGAATGAAAAACTTTTTTAGTTTTATTTAAGCCTAAAAATATTCTAAATAATAAATATGCTGTAATAAACTTTTTGTTTTTAAAACCTCTATATCTTCTGAAGTATTTGACATATGAAATTTTAATAATCCCAAGAGTCTATTCTCTAGATGTGTAAAGTTTCAAACCTCTAGGATCAATATCTTCGGAGTTATGGCTCGATTTCTAAAATTGAAATCGGAAAAAAATTACACAAAATCTCCGGAGTTTTTGGTCAGATTTTGATGAAATTTTCTGTAGATGAAAGGTTACATACAATCTCAGCTGTACTATACGCGAAATTTGAAAGTGAAAAAAACTAACAAGGCCTTGCAAAAGTAGCAATTAAATTAAAACGCCAAATTTTGTTCTTAAAAAAGTGGGTGTGGTTGCAAATTTTAAAAGTATCTTATTCTCCATTAAGAATTCGACCATTTCACCAAATTCCATGAAAATTTCTTTAAAAACACTAGAGATATTCAAAAAAATGTAAGTCTGTTTTTTGTTTTTACGCGGCAAAATTTGCAAAATCAATGAAAATAAATTAAATTTTTCTGTCAAACACCAGGCTCTCAGAATTAAGCAGCAAGTAACTTTTGGAAAATGATTTCCTTTAAACAGCTATAACTCCTTAACCTCTTTAGATATTTAAATTATTGTTTCACCATATTATAGATCGGAACGTTGGCTTAAAGACAGCAAACCTTTGGCTGAAAACCTGATGACTAAAAATCGCTTTTATATTTTAAAACCCCATATATGTATCTTCTGAAGTATTTGACATATTAAATTTTTATAAATTGCATAATCATCACAATAGTCCATTCTCTAGATGTGTAAAGTTTCAAACCTCTGGGATTAACATGTTCGGAGTTATGGCACAACATTTTTTTTTAACTTACAAATTTTATTTAAAAAAAACGATCGTTATTCGTTCGGTAGTATGCGGTAAACAAAAGCTGAAATAAAACACAAAATTTTTTAATATGAATGTTTTGCTTGTTTTTTTGTTTATTCTATAGTTTTTTTTTATTATTTTCTTTTTTCGTTTTAATGTTTTCTTGTCTTGTCTTTTTTTTTTTTTTTTTTTTTTTGGTTTTTTATTATTTATTATATATGAAGAAATTTTAACACATACACTATAAATAAGTTTTTTTTGTTTTTTGTTGTCTTTTGTTTTCGTAAGAAACTCTTAATTAACTACTTAATTGAAAAATATTGATTTTAATACGTATTTGCACAATTTTCTTAATTATTTTTTTCTTTTTTAAATAAACGAACAATTAATGTGTGTGTAGAGCTAGTTTTCA
Source organism: Lypha dubia (assembly GCA_947311025.1). Lineage (NCBI taxonomy): Eukaryota > Metazoa > Arthropoda > Insecta > Diptera > Tachinidae > Lypha > Lypha dubia. The sequence continues at coordinate 22,368,707 of OX371262.1, read as the reverse complement.
TTACAAAAAAAAAACGTTTTATTGTATTCCATATTTTTCGTAATAATAAAATATAATAATAATTTACAATGGATCGATGTTAAAGAGTCCCCATTCATTCGTTCACAAATTATCATTATGATTTTACAAAGGTTGTTTTGTTTTCGTTTAAAAGTTAGAACAAAAACACCTTTTTGGACGGGCAAAGTTTGCTTGGCCAATATTTGCTGGATTCCCTTTTCAAGTTTCTTTCGTGTTTAAACATTTAGAAAATTTTGTTTACGTCTTTTTTATTTAAACACTTTTGTTGTCAAATATGAAAATGCAGCAAACTTCAGGTTGCTGAGTGCAAGAAAATTCTCTTCTCTATAACCTCAAAACATTGCAGCTAAGTAATCTTTTCCTGTGTAAAAGGTGCCATAACATAAATGTCTTTTGCTTTTATCTTTATTATTATCTTTATGTATGTATGTACATTTTTAATTGGCTAAAGTGGTTAAAAAAGTGGTTAAATAAAATTGATCATAAAACAGAAATTATAATTTAATTACAAAAATAAGAGAATAATATAATTTTCCAATATCGTTTTCTCTTTATTTTTATTTTCAATTTATTTTAATTCATAAGATTACTTATTGTTTTTATTTATTTATTTTATGTTTGTTATTACAGAACAATTTTCTAGTAAAATTATTAAAAAGAAACAAAAAAATATATTAATAAGAGAAATTACGAGTAAGAATGATACAAGTGGTTGTGGTATCGATTTGTACATTTAAATTTAAATACATTTAAAACTAAAAGAAAAGGCAAAAATAATTTACAAAAAGGCTTGGGAGGATTATAAAGGATATAATAATAATAATAATAATAGTGATAATAATGTAGAATGATTGTTGCGGCTGAAATCCGTTGTATTGGCAAGTTTGTGCGAAAAAACATACGCCAATAGAAGAGATTTCATTCTTTGGACACTTATGTATGTGCTGTTTCCTTAATACAGACAAATGACTTGTGTAGAAAGTTTGTGTGGGATTCACTAAAAAAACTGAGTGTTTTTCATACAAATTTTCTACTCAAACCAATTGTTTGTATTATAAAAACCGCACATTAAGCGGGGAAAGACAAGAAATTCAATACTGATTACACGCTGAACAACCAGCACAAGAATTTTTGCTCCCCTTCCCCTCCCCAAAGATGACCACCTAACTGTCTTAACTATCATTTTATATGTAGTACATATATATTTTCTACAATCCTCTTTATTTTTTTTTAAACTAGAGTTCTATAAACAACACAATATAACGAACGATCTAAAGATAACAATGATGATCACAAAAAAATTGAAATCCTTAAAAATCATAACGGTCATAACTAAAATGTCAGTCAGTCCTCAAAAAAAAAAAAAAAAAAACAACATTCTGTCAAGTAGGCTGAGAGTGAAATAATAATAAAAAGCACTCGAAAAAACATGGGTCAACTATTCCTAATTTGTGTTAAGATTAATATTAAAATTAAAAAAAAAAAAAAAAAAAACACATAAAATCTACCTTATTTTCTTTTCTTTTGTTTTTCACTGGGGATTAATTAATTCACTAGTAGATTTGTTGTTGTTAAAAGCTAAAAAAAAAAACTAAAAGATAAAAGTATTTAATCGTGAAATAATGAAACAAAAAAGTTTTGGTGGAGTGAAGAAGGAGAATCGCTTATTAGGCTTCCTGTTGTTGTTGTTGTCTTTCGGTATTTTCCATCACTGTATGATTAAGGGGATGTGTCCTAAATTAATTTGTGTGTTTTTTTTTAAGACGAGGCGCTTCTATGATATGGTAGGCTAAGAACTTAACTAACGCCGGAAAAATTGTTGAGCTCAGCTTTTAGAAAGTGGACTCAAGCTGCTGCTGCTACCGCACCAGCATTGATACATTTATATATACAAGAATTTCCTCCATCCAATTTGGGTGGGCGATGGAGGGAGGTGAAGAAAAAAACTACATCTTTAAAAGATACGTGATAAAATGCGATTCACCGTTGGCAGAGGATGTTGCAGATGGTGATGTTGCGCCGAAGTCAAAAGGTGGTGCTGCTGCTGATGTGGCTGTTGTTGCTGTACATGCAGGGGTATTGCGGAAGAGTTAAAGCTGCCAGAACTATTGTTCCAATTATGATAAAGTCATGCCTCGTGTTTTATCGATATGGCATGCTGCGATGATACACTTGTCGAGGCATTCGAATCATTATCGCCCATGCTGCTCGGCAATGAAATTGAACTGCCTGTCATGTTGGTAAATTGCGGGGCAAACGAGGCATTTGATTGTGGCGATGATAGTTGCTGTGTTGGCATTTGGACTTGTTGTAGTTGAGCGGCTGCCGCTGCTGCCTGAGCAGCTGCAACAGCATTGGCAGCATTGGCTGCAGCAGCAGCTGCCTTACCCTGATTTACCACACACTTGCGCATGTGTTTCTCTAACGTGGAGGGAACACTGAAAGGCATGTCACAGAAACGACACCGATAGACATCTTTGCCACTGCGACCATGTGTTTTCATATGACGCGTTAACTTTGAACTCTGTGCACAAGCGTAGGAGCAGAGTTCACATTTGTACGGTTTTTCGCCAGTGTGGCTGCGGCGGTGGACGGTGAGATTAGAGCAATTTTTGAAAACCTTTCCGCAATACTCACATGTATCGTTTCGTTGGCGGCTTTCCTTTTTCATTAAAGGATTCTGATTCATTAACGAGTTGGCCGTACCCAGACCCAGCGGTTTCAGTTTAAGATTCTCGAATAGAGAATCGTTTCGATGCAGGGCCTGGATATTCCACCATTCGTTACCATCGATTTTCATACGTTTCGAGAGTTCGAATGGATTGGGGAATGGATTGAAAATTGGTACCTGCGTTGAGGAATGATTCGATTCCGGATGTGGCGGATTTTGAAACATATTTTTGGCAAACTCTTCGCGCAGGCGCAGAGCAGCAGGAAACCCATTTAGCTTGTCAGCCATCTGATTCATGTGAGCATTATTAGAGTTATTATTGTCGCCATCTTTGGTAAGGTGTTTAAAATTTCCCGATTCTTGCAGAGCCTGTTTATATGCCTCGGAGTATTGAGCTATATTCGATAAACCAAATTTATCCATTAATTCGCCCACTAACGAAGTGGCCGGCATCGATGCCACCCCTTTAGCATTATCGCTTTTATCCTCTAAACGATTATTGCCAACACTCAAATCTTCTGCTTCGTAGTCTATTTCGTCTTGTTCATCCATTTCTTCATCTTCGTCTTCATTGATTTCATCGTCCGGATTGTCTTCGTTATCCGGTTCTAGGTCGTCGGTGTCACAATCATTTGTTTCCACTGAGCCTGTATTGCTTAGACCATCCTCCATGGGACTGCGATGAACACGCATATGTTTCATAAGTTTTTGTATGTGTGAACACTCAAAATCACAGGCCGTACATTTGTAGGGCTTTTCTCCGGTATGCGTTCGCTGATGTATAATGAGATTATTTTCAAAACGAAACTTTTTGTCACAGTAACCGCACGTGTAGACAGCTGAACTTGCCACTGATTCCAGACTTGGCTTTGATGGTGGTGTGGAGGCAGAGCGGGGTGTTGTATTTAACGTTGTTCCATTTTCTATCGATACAATATTGCTTTTTTCAGGTGGTGTTAAGGAATGGGGGCGTGTATTATTTGTGACTGGAGTGGGAGGGAGTTGATGTGACGGTGAAGGACTCGCAAATTTCGGCGATTGCTTTTGTCGTGGACTCGGCGAGCTCGAGTTAACAATGTTTCCAGCTCCAGGACTTGTTGTTCCTGCAAGCTGTCGCAATCGCTGCGAGTAAAAATCCATCTGAGGTTCCAATGAAAGCGTACTAGTCTGTGGTGTTCCCGTGTTTGAGGACTGTTGCTGTCCGCCCAATAGTGGTAATGTAGAGGGCGTTGTCGAGCTACGATGACAACTACTACTGGATGGTGGTCTCGGCTCCACACTACCCGCCGCTACATTAGCACTTGGATTAAATTGCGATGAGGGTGTATGTGGAGCAGTTAGTGAGTTGGCAGCAGCAACGGCTGCTGCTGCTAAATTGAGGCCATGGTGTCGAAATTGCTCAGACACTAACTGCTCCATGCGATAGTGTTCGGAATGGGGCCGTGGGAACAGGGGTGAAACTGTAGGAACTACTGATCCCTGAGTGAGATTTGGTGGCAGAGGCATTCTTAATAAGTTGAACGGATTAGCTGAATGCATATCGGGCGGTGGTAACAGTGGATGATTACGCATACCTGCAGCAGCAGCAACAGCCAAGTTTTGAGCATTTTGCATCGCTGTTGTTAAGTTATTTTGCTGCTGTTGCTGGTGCTGCTGCTGCTGTTGTTGTTGTTGTTGCTGCTGCTGTTGGTGGTGTTTATGCTGTTCGGCCGCCACTGCTGCTGCTGCCACGGCTGCGGCTCTGTGATGCAACTGTTGTTGTAGCTGTTGTTGGTGATGGTGTTGTTGCTGCTGCTGATGTTTTTGTTGCTGCTGTTGTTGGTGGTGTTGTTGCTGTTGTAGTTGCTGACTGCAAACTGCAATGGGCGACGTTAGACATACCGAACTATTAGGACTGCTATTGGTTGTACTATTCGAATTATTTTGCCTCTGTTGGGCCGTTATTGTCAACTCCGACTCCAGATGTGTTGAGTCCACTAAAGACGTTGTAGATTCAACATAAATTTTTACTCCATGCGCATGTTGTACATGCTGAATTAAACGCCATGCCGAAGTATATCTAGTTGTACATGTTGAACAGGTATAATTATTAGGTTCTGAAAATATATTGTAGAGAAGAAAAATTACAATTAACTAAAAACTAATGCACACAAAAACGTATTATGTCTGATTGTTTGTGTTACATTATCTAATCAAAACAAGAATAAATTCAAACATTAATTTCACTGAGATGCCTTCTTCCCACAGATTAGTAGGCTTGTAATAAACGTTTCGTATTTATTTATTATTTTTTGTTCGTCTTCTTCTTGCTTTATGCAAATGAGTCGCTAAACCGATCCCTAAATTACTCTCTCGCTACGATTTCATTAATATAATTAATAGTGTGCGAAAACGCAATGTTTGTGTGCACACAATTACAAAAATAACAACTAAGTTGCAACCACGCGACAATATGTACAAACAGACACACATACATACATACATACACTTTTAAACAGCGCACCTCAACTGCGAAGATGTGAATCGCCGTCAAACTGCAATCATGGCATGATACAACAACAACAACAACAAACTTATCGATGGAGTTGCTGTTTCAATTGTAATTTTATTTTCAATTGTTATTATTGTTTGCTGTTAATGTTGCCATACATAGTTGCTGTTGTTGTTGTTGCTGTTATTATTATTATTTTTTTGTTGTTGTTGCTGTAGGTATTGTATGTGGTGCGCGCATTCATTATGAATGAGTCTTAGGTGCGGACGCTGCAGTGTGTAGGCAGAAAGATTCCCAATAACATTTAAGTCAGTAGACAATTTGGTCGTCTTTGCCTTTACTATTCTCGTAGTCGTCGTCATCATTTTGCTGTTGTTGTTGTTGCTGTTGTTATTAAAGTAGTTGTTATTGAGGAAATTCACAAAAGTTAACGTCACGCAACACACCTTAATTTTTGATCAAAACTGGGCACACCATACGAAAGAAGACATCACTATGCACACATAAACACACTGCACAATACACATTTACACACACACACATGCATGCAAACAAACATATAAGAAATACATTTATATGAGCATACCCAGTCAACATTTTATGTTACTATTGATTACATTAAAAGGTCGAAGAAGGTCATCACTGATATGAGAGTAGATAACTTTACTGATTCGATCAAACACTCAATGTGGGTTGCGTTTCACAGTTTTATCGCTGATATAATGAAATATGTTTTTGTTGCCGAAATCCAATCTTGATTTTACGAACAACATGGTCTTTACTAAAAGTTACGAACTACGGAAGTATGTAAGACCCAAATAAAATGCACATGAAGACTAATCCCCTGCCTATCCTCTTTCCCAATAGAAATTTTCTGACTTTCAATGCATTGCATGAGTAGAGGCCATACCTACCCTGAGTGATCGACTTCTATAAAAATAAATCTCTGCTTTAAAAAGGCCAATTATCACAAACTGAATAAATTATTGAATAGCACACAAACTGAAGTCCTTTAGCATCCATTTCGACTTTTCATAATAAACCTGCTTCAATTAATGACGTTTTCATAAGCCAATTTGTTTGTAAAAAACCGTTTCTAATCCCATTGGCCCTCCGTGAAATACTTCTTATCTTTCAAAATATTAAAAATAAAAACAACAAATACTATAAAAAGTCCAAAAAATCTGTATTATCCCTGCACTTTGCCAAATACGCTCGTGATCGTGCTGATAATAATAAAATAAACCAAAGATTGCTATAATTGTTACAGCATTAAAATGAGAAATAAATTTAAAACAGATCCAAGATCTTTCTACAACTTTGTAAATGTAAAAAGAAGAATCTATAGTGATGATAAACAATATAGCTTCTTTGGACTGGGGAATCAATCAATTTAAATCCCACACAGAGAAAACAGTGCCAAATAAATACCTAAGAAAATAGAAACAAATTAATAAGATGTCTCTATGGTTTTTTTTCAAGAAGGAAGTCTTATTATTTTAATAAGGAAAACCTTATTGAAAAAATCAAGAAGGAAACTTATGGTTTTTATTAGGTATTCTTATTGTTTTTTTTCAATAAGGTTTTCTTCTTGATTTTATTAGGTATTTTTATTGTTTTTTTCAAAAAGGTTTTCCTTATTAAAATAATAAGACTTCCTTTTTGAAAAAAATTCGTAGAGATATATTTATTAATTTTGTTCTATTTTATTAGGTATTTATTAGGCACTGTTTTCTCTGTTGTGATGTTAGGAAATACAAATTTGATGTCATCAGAACGTCATGGTGCGTCCCGAATGCTTATTTACAACATGTATTTGTATTATCTGGATGGAGGGGTGATGAAAACATTTTTATAAAACTTACGTATTCAGGGAGTTGAACCAAGGAACTTCGGTTTAGTAGATTGGCACTCTAACCACCTCACTACTTACTACACCTTACTATAGTATACAAGTTAGCAGCCAAAATAATAACAAAGCCAGCTAATGAAATCAAGAAGATATTCTTATTAAAAAAATTTAAAAAGATGATTTACACATGATCATACAGGAACCTAATAAAATCAAGAAGAAAACCTTTTTGAAAAAAACAATAAGACGACCTAATGAAATCAATAAGAAATCCCATTTATTTACAATTCATATGAAAACCTAATAGAATCAAGAAGTTTTTCTCTATGGATTGTTTTTTTGGTGCCAAAAATAACGGAAATTGGGTAACAAAAATTGTAAATAACAAGTTTTCTTCTTGATTTTATGTGTTTTCCTTATTGAAAAAATTAATAAGATTTACCACATAAAAACAATAAGGAATCTCTTCGAAAAAATCTTCGCTTCTTTCTGCTGGGATACCCCCCCTTAGCCTAAAAGCGTTTCATAGAGAAAATCTTCTTGATTCTATTAGGCAGTTTTGGCTCTGTACATTTATGGATGAGTATTCAGTTCTCGGCTATTTAAGAAAGTTAAAATATGGACCGGACAAACTATCGAGCTTTGTCCTTGTCAAAAGTGATGACGGTTTAACGTTCCAACGTACGTTATGTGTGTGTGTCTCTCCAGAAATTTAGAAGTAGTCGTATCTTGTACCATTGTTTAAATCTGGTAGCAGAAATGATATTGAAAATTATAGGAAAAGTCGTAGAATCAGCATCGACTTTTCATAAATCGGATAAAAAAGTACAAAATTTATATTTACTGCCGATTTCACGATGTCGAAAGAATTTTGAATTTTGTTTTCATTCGTACAAATACAGTAGTATTATCAGGCTCAAGTTCAGTTTTATTGAATTAATGAAAATTCAAAATTACTAAGAGTTCTTTATGTTGGAGAATATTATTATTTATATCCAATCAGTTTTTAGCAGAACGTATCAGTACTGATTTGAAGGCCGCTACACCTCTCATCAGCGTTCAATTGTCCATCTTTACAATTTTCGTAAAGTGGATACTAATTGAGAAGAATATCAACTATTTAACCAGTTTTCAAGAGAAATAGAATATGAGAATTAATTTTTAATTCATTTTTTATTCTACCTTGAAACAGTGCTGGTTAGTACGAAATTCCCTCATTACTGTTTGGAAAGTACTAATAATCAACACAAACTCATAGTCCGTTATCATCAAAGTACTACTTTGTATTCTAACGTTTTTTGTTATTTTTACTCTATATTAGGGAAATTCACATATTACTGTGACCCTTGTTATTAGGGTATTTATAGCTCGTACCGAAGCGGAATTAATCGGGTCTGTTCTAGAATCCGAATTCACTCGAAAGTGGATTGCTTTAGCATTTTTGGTGTTCTGCAATTCAGATCCACATATTTTTATTAATAAAAACATGTGGATGTAAATTGCAGAACACCAAAAATGCTAAAGTAATTCACTCGAAAGTGAATTCGGATTCTAGAACAGACCCGAATATTTTTTTTATATTATTATTATTACGAATAAACGTAATTATTATTTGAACTTATATTGATGTATATATGAAATTCATTTTTCACAAAAATGTTCAGATTTTTCTCATATAATTCCTATCAGAATTTGTACAGAATTCTCTTACGATATTTCAACGAGTTCTTAGAAACTTCCTAAAAAAGTTTTTCCAAGATATCAAGAAAAAAATGTTTGCTGGGTATATACAGATGCACATACATGTGTACATACATACATTTGTATATTTTTGTTTTTTTTTTCTATTTTCTTAACATTCAGACCAGACCCATACAAAATTGTTACATTTATATGGTAGATTTGTGGTGTATTCGGCCCACAGTTATCTGGCTACGTGAGGCGCACAGAGACACACACACAGATATATATATACATATATATTGATGTAAAAATCTTCAATATATGAACATCTATTGCATATTGCGTGCAACAACTTCCGTTGGCCTTTATCTGACTATTTGGACTATTAAAAAATATGTACACAATTTTAAAAACTCAACCGCCAAATGTATCCTTTAAAATATCTTTTTTTTTTGCCTTTGACTCAATGAGTGTTTATTTCTTTTAATATGAGCTGTTAAGTTTAGTTTTTTACGCTGTTACGCATACAAATGATCGCCATTGAATAAAAGAGTAAGATTTTGCTTTTTTTTACTTCCAAACTGTCTTACCGTAACAAATTAGAAAAGTGGTTTAAATAATCGAACTAAATCATCCCTTTCCCATACTCAGGGCACAATTGAAGATAAACTTGCGGTTATTTGTAATGTTTTTTTTTTTTTTTTTGGTGTCGTTGTTATTAAAATAGAAAAATAACGCATATACAAACACATTATCAAAATAAACTAAAAATTTAAAGTTCAAACTGATACCGTGTTATGTGGTGGCCCTGCCAAACAAAACGAGAAAAAAGCGACGGCGGTGCAAATCTACATGGCTGCTGCAGCTTGATGATGTGTTACTGTTGTTTCTGTCTCTAATTTGATGGCTCTGCCATATGTTGCCAAAAATGAAAAATTGCAAATCCAGCCGTTCGATGGAGAGTAAAATTCGCAATTTTAAAAGAAATGTAACACAGTTGCAAAAAAAAAAAAAAAAAAAAAAACAATAAATATATAACCGCACGTAAAACAAATCTTCACAACCATGTGGACCCATATATCACGCACATTACCATCCCTTTTGCCAATTTTAAGAAACCGCCAACATTTTTCATACTTAAATTCGAATGGTTTTGAATTTTTTTTGACTACAAACTTTTTGCAATTTTTTTAATGTAAGTATGTATGCGTGTGCTTCTAAGTTTACGCATACAATATGTGCAAATACCGAGCAAAATTACATATGTACATACTCGTACATAAACATGTACATACATGTTAGCATATGCATGAGAGTTTACATCCCTGTAAAATAATGAATTATGTACGAGTATGTTTATGTGCCTCCTGAAGCAAAAGCTTTCTATTATCATGTAGAAGAAAACTATTGAAATTGTATACCTGGTTGTTTTCTTTTTTTAATATTTTTTTGGGAGAAATCTCCTCAACATTCAGATATAAACAATGGCGCCTAATCACACGGTAAAGTTGGTCTACTTTAAAAAAAAATTAAGTACATATCGAGACATTGCTGCAATAGAGTCATAACTCAAAAGCTAATAATGCAGCATTAATTCTCATATCATGCTTCAGAATGTGTAAAAATTTCATTCAAATATCTTGCGTACTAAACTTTTGAGACAAATATTAAATTTTCGTTTAGCATTAAGTTGTTAGTTAGCTTTAAACTCCTTTTTTGCAAAACTACTTTTTTTGAGTTATGTCTCTATTGCAGCAAAGGCTCGATATGTACATATAAATTAAAAGTTTGTTAATTACTATTTTCTTACTATAGTCAAAAATTAAAGTATGCTTTAACCTGAACGATCTATGTACAAGTAGATTATATTGTAAGCTTTAACAAACAACAAAATGTATCAAAAACGATATATGTATTGAAAAACTACTTATAAATAAAATATTTATGTTTCGTTCTGGCAAAAAAAAAAAAAAAAGTCTTTAATACAGAAAGCCAATCGAACAGATTAAAAGATCTTAGCAACTATTCAGTCCACAATAACAACGGGAAAAAATGTTCACTGAAAAAAATTCCCCTTATCGTGAATAATTTTTTCCCTCGGAATTTTTTCACTTCTCCCTTTGATATTTTCATTTTATTTTTGATGGGGAATAGAACAGAAAATGTATGTAGTTCTTCTTATAATTCGAATAGTAAGCTTACAAAATTTATTTTAAGAAAAATATCTGATAATAATGCACAAACTGATGTATTGGTCAACAATATGCAAAACAGCACACAGAAAAACAATAAAAATTGATTTCAATTAAAAAATTTGTGATATCAATTAAAAATTTAATTAAATTTGCACCAGTAAACAAATTAATAGTATCAATTAAATTTTTATACATTTATTAACTAAAATTTTTTATTACAATTAAAAATTTAATTAAATAAATTAAATATTTAATCAATTTTTTTTATATTTTTAATTAAAGGGTTAATTGAATTAAAATTAAATATATTTTTCTCTGCAAGGCAATTGCCTGCGGATTTGTAAAGCTATAATTTGTTGGAATTATTTCGTTTCGTTGGCTTTCCAAAAAGTAGCCCAATTATTTTACCACACACAAATTAGAATGCAATAAACAAACGCTGCAACTAAACTATCGCTCCAGTGCTGAATATTTTAGCTTTGCTTTTTTACGTTTTCTTTAATTTTTTTTTTGTATATTTTTGAACAAACATTTCTTTTATTTTCTTAATCTTCTTTCTTTTTTCTTTAATCTTCTTTCTGTTTTTACATTCACTGAGAACTGATAGCGGGACTATTTTTTCACGTGAGACTCATGATAAAATTTCATGGGAACAAAAATTCCACTTGTTATTCGCGATAGGGGTGATTATCTTTATTGCCAAAGTGAATAAAACTTCGTATACAAATAGTAAGGACTACAGACTAACTACTATGACGTCCTTTTGAGTCTACAAAGAATAATCAATGATTAGATTAAAATGAAGATTAACACTAAACGGATATCTTCCTTTCAGCATGCCCATAAAAACAATGGCAAATCTGTTGAGACGGCACTACATTTATTAGTGGGCCACACCCATTACACCCATAAGTCAATCAAATTTAAAAACCATCCATCATAAAAATCACTTATTTTCAATGGAAGCAACATTCTGGCAAATAATGTATTACTTTTTTTTTTGTGAAGGTGGAGTAATGAGAAAAGGCAGGCGGTGAAAATTTGGGAGAAGCGACTTTATTTATTTTTTATAGTAGGACTAGGACTCAGGGCTGGCATCTATTTATGCAATGCATTATGTCGGAACTAGTGAAAATGAAAAATATGGAATAAAAAATTTTAATTTTATATACATAAAATACGGTAGGCCAATAGCTAAATTTATAAAAAAAAAAATAACGAAAATGAAACAGCTTAGAAAAGATAAATGGTGCAAATATAGAAGAAGAATCTGCTATTACGCGTTTTTACAAATTTAGAAATGTGTTGCTACACCTCAAGATTTAAAAAGTCACATGAATTATTTTACTTTGCCAACGATTCTGTATAAATTAACAACGAGGGTTCACACCAGTATCAATCAGTTATGCAAATGGCGTTTTCAGACTTACAACAGAAATAATTAATATACAATGCCAAACATTAATAATGCCTTCAGCAGGGATTAACGAGCTCACGTTCGTAGTGAAAATTTTCTTTATCCACAACACGCCAACCACTTTTGGCAACAGCAACCTCAAATTGCGTAGACAGTACCTCTGCCGGATTCAGACTAGAATTCTTTTCACGTAGAACTGTCAAATCCTCTATGGGGTCGACGGTGTGGCGGGCTGCTAAAGCGCGATGTTATATACTGTTCCCTTTGCCAGATGATTTGGTATATTATAGCATCGAAAATTCACCTTAATCGGATATCCTAGAACGCGAATCGGCTTTAAAAAAATATTATGGAATAAAACTACGGTTCTGTAATATATTTGAGCAACAAAATTTTAATAACTGCTACGTTAAATTAATTAATTAATATTTCTAATGTTCAGTTTAGGTGTAGTTCCACCTTTGAAGACTTATAGTAGAAATTTATCAAATATAGAACATTTTATTCCGCTAAACTTCCGTTAAAGGGGACATTTATGATTCTCTTTCAAAGAAAGAGACAAAATGAAACATAAACGAAAGAGTTGAAGAGATTTGAAATATTTCACAAAAATGTTCCACACGATGTCATCATATCTCAAAATGTAAAAAGTAACTGCCTGTTCGCCGATAACGAAGAAGTTCTTTCTTTCGAACAATTACATTTAAAACAAAAACAAAATTTTAGGATTTTTTTTTGTTTCATATGTAATTATTCGAAAGAAAAAAACATCTTCGATATCGGCAAACAGGCACTAAGAGTGAGTTTTTAGGTGGCCGATCTTTTTCTAAGATGACAATTAACTACTTTTAATTGGAAGTTTAAGCGGCCAAGGTTGGTGGGTTAAACTTTCAGAAATACGGTAACACAACAACATGAGAACATAAAAAATTTTTTTTTTAATTAATCAGGTATGTGATGAAAATCGTATTCGAATTTAAATCGATACCAAAACGTATAAAGTTTTGATGCTCACTTCAATATCGATTTCATATCTATTTTACTTCAAATCGTATTCGATTTCATTTTTTATTTTGTTCTATGAAAACTTCAACAAAAAAAGGTGTGATGGAAAACGAAATTAGAATTTTTTTAACTATTTCAAATCGAGCGTATTATGGCTGCCGATTTAAAAACTTTTTAATTATTTATTTTTTGTTTGCAATAAATTGCATTAAAATTTAAGTAAAATCCTTTCATGTCATAAAAAATGTTTTCCTTTTTGTTTTTCTTTTTCGATAAAATGTTCAATTGTATGCGTGTTTTTAACAATTTTAACTACAAAACTATATCGCTAAAGTGAAAATCTGCAAAAATTGCAATATTTTAAATAAGCCATAATCTCGATCAAAAATCGATAAAAGTTTAATATGTGCAAAACATCCAAAACAAGTGAAAATGGCACAAAATAAAAAAAAATTTCGCTGTCGCGAGAATTCGCTAAAAATTGCAAATTTTTATACAACCCAAAATTTTTATTTCAAATCTGCAAAATATGAACCAATGCAAAATATTAGTTAAAAATGGCTAAAATTTATCGCTTTCGGAAAAAATCGCGAAATTTATGAGAGTGCAAAAACTTGTTAAAATTTTAATTTATGTTTGATTAAAAGTCCCTAAAGATGTAAGACTGCCAAAAACTTTGCAAAAATTACGGAAATTGCAAAAAACGGCAAAAATTTTAAAGATATCATAATTATGATTTAAAATCGCTAAAACTTTAACGAATATAAAATAAAATTGTAGAAATCACGAAAATGGCGAAAAATCGCAAAATCTTGGACAAATGTAAAAGATTATAGAATGCAATACTGATTAAAAATGCCGAAAAATCTAATAAAACCAAAAACTTCGGCAAAATTACACCATTCGCCATAATTTTGATTAAAAATTGTCAAAAAATTTGAGAAATGCAAATAAGGCATTGAAAATCGCCAAAATGCAAAAACTTGCTTAAATTTAAAAGATTTAAGAGCAAATGGAAGAAAGTAAAATCTTTGAAAAAATTAATCCTGACGCAAAAAAAAAAAAATGAAATTAGCAGGAATCTTCCAATATGTATGTAAATAGATTCCTGTAACTGCGTTAGATAAAATTTTAAAACTGCAAAAAATTAATAATTTTCCGATAAATATTTATTTAATTTGTAAAAAAGAGAAAAAGTATGTTTTTCTTAGAGACATGTGTGGTATTGAAACAAAAATGAAAAATGAAATCGATCCGATTTCCATCACACCTAAAGTGCCCTGGAGACAATTAAAAAAAAACACATCAACGTTCTAAGTGTGTGCGTGCAGTCGTGCTTTTTCGAATACACGTATACGTTGTCGGCTCTGATTGATGAAAATCAAAAACTTTTGATATTTTATTTTGACATAATTATTTTGATGGTCTCCAATTGTGATTGACGATAACAAATGTCAGTTGTTTTGTAATCGAAGTGTAATGAGTAGAAAGACTGCAGCACAGGGATACTTGTTAATTTTTATCTCTGGTATTTTTGTGTATAAACAGTGTCAAACGCATGTATTTTTTGTTTTTTGACAAATTTGCACAAGATACCATTAATAGTAATTCATCATCCGATGATTTGTTCACAAACCAACGCCGCGAAGTCACAATGAAAATGATGATTGACGATTTAATTTATACGTCTCCTTTTAAGCGACAAAAACACGACACTCACACATATGCATTGATTGACGTGTTTTTCGATCGTCTCCAGGGGGGTTATTCTGAATTGCGATGCGAAAGCAAATGCGATGCGAAAGCAATCTTATTTACATTGTTTTCGCATCGCATTTGCCTTTGCATCGCAATTCAGAATAACCCCCCTGGGCACTTAAAAGTATTTGATACGATTTAAGTCTTCGATTTCATTTCAAATCGAATCGATTTCTATCACATATCTGATTATATAAAAAATACCAGATATAAAAGTAATTAAAATTCCAAAAAGGGCGGAATTTCTCCTTCTTTTGCATAAAATGCACTGTTGCCTAGAAAAAACATTGACATTTGAAATGGTGCTTCAGTATGGCAATTTTGCGCACGGTTTAAGCTATCACTCAAAAACAGCAAACACGATTAGTACACGATTAAATTTATAATCAGATTACCTGATTTTAGTGTAACAAGACGCTTAAGCTCTTTCCTAAAAACTAACTCTAAAAGATTATCTATTCCGATTCACTACAAGTATGTTGAGGGAAAATTTAACTGCCAGAGTTAAAAATGCCGGTATGCGTTTTTTATTTTCTGCCGTTTACCAGAATCAGCCGTTAGAGCCATGTTAATTTTTTGTGTTCTACTGTGTACGAGTATATGTTTGTACTCATGTTCCAGCTTACATATAAATACGTACACACATATACATATATTTATAAGTACCCTGTAGCATACTCGGGGCCAATTGTCTCCAAGTCACCACTTTTGTCTACTTGTTTGGTGACTTCTTACTGGGCTTATTGCTGACAGGTCACCAATTTGACGACTAGTGCTGACTTCTTGATGACATTGTCAATGACACGTCTACACTTTTTAGTTTGTTTTAACAGATAGACTAAAATTATATTAATGCCCTAGTAACATTCTGGTTTGAATGTCTTCACTTGGTCCCATTAGAACTACGTAATCACTACCTAGTCAACACTCTTAATGTTACTAGTATATTTTCAATGACAATCACATGATAAATGTTTATAGCACAAAGCATTGTATGGGGGTAATATAGAGAGTAGTACTGGTGACAAAGTCAAAAGCGAGTCAGTATAATTTCACTAACGACATTTCCTGCAGGGTATGTATGCATGTACTTGCTTGTGAAGGAGGGGTTGCACAATACTTAATGAATTAAAATAATAATAATAATAAAAAAATCGTATGGCAGAAGTGAGCAGCTGCAAAATACTTTTTATTTTTATGGCTAAAAAAAAGAAAAGAAGTAAAAATTTTATGTCACACTGTTTGCAGTTATGCATAAACATTAGAATTTATAAAGATAGTTTTATTTATATCGAATAACCTAAAACTATCAATTAACAATGTGCAGGAATATATTGTATGCATTATTTCCTTTTTTTTTTTACTTTTTGGCTCGTGGATGTATTGTCATCTAAGCGTTATCCTTTCAATTTTTCCTTAATTAGAAATCAGTTTGTATAGCAAAGGTTAGCAAGATAGACAGACTTTAGAGTTTAAAGGGTTGCACAAATTGTTTTTGTGTGTGTATTATTGTTGTACACATGCAAATGAAGCTCAACTTAAGGGATACACAGAAAAATAAGGAAAAAAGAAAGATGAGCATAAATAGATGCATGCATGGATGTGTGCTTAAATAGTTTTTATTGTAAATAAAATTGTGGAAAAAAATTCTTGAATAAAATTGTTAAAAATATAGGGTTGAGGGCAAACAATGTGTTACAAAAATAAACGAGATTTATTTTTTGTCTGAACAAGCGGGTCCTTAAGAAATAATGTTTTACAAAAGTTTGGCATGCGCGCATAAGTTTTTTTTTTATATTCAATTCATATTAATTTACAAAAAAATAAAGGAAAATAAAAATGTGTAAAAAAAACTGAACACATTTTATCTGTTTGAGTTGATTTCAAAAAATGTTTGTAACGTGGCAAAACCATCTTTGGTTTACGCAATTTGTCGTAAGCATCGCATGTGCCAATCACTTTTTAAACAGGAAGTTCGTTCCTTCGTTTATATGTTTTGTTTGAATTTTAACCCATTTTTTGTAGACAGCAACGAGATGATGATGACGATGCTGATGATGACGATGATGATGATTTCATTATGTTATGACATATGTATTTACATACATACGAGTATAAACTAAACTGACGTTCGTCCTGCCTATCTGACTGACTGCAATTTATGTGAATAGACTTACTGCCGTCTGTGATGCCCTCGTAGCCAAAATGCACTCTAAAGTTTGATAGAAAAAAACTAAATATTAAATAAATGCTATCAGCGGGAGCATACTGTCATAATACGCGTTTCCTTCCTTTCAAAAATATATATCGCATAAAATGTGCATATAGTAAACACATACATACATACATACATACTCGTATGTATACATAAGACGATATAAAACATATGCGGACTTCTTATTGCCAAAGAAATGTTTGTATTAAAAAATCCTTCTTCCAAGAACAACACACGTAACGAAAATATAACAAAAAAACCTAAAATAGAAAAAACAAATGAAAATTCAAATAAAAACCATCATCTACTGTTTTTGGCAGCTTGAAATGAATGCAACCCTTTAGATGTGGCGGCCAGCGAAGCGATGATAAAGAAAACAGCAAGCGACCAGCACAGCACCCCCACCACTTAGCACAAGGGATAAGTGACCGCATTTGACAAGAGAACCATAAACAAAACAATTGGTCGCCTGCTGATATGTTGAATGTTGAAAACTCTTCAGTTTGTGATGTGATAATAATGTCGCTGGATATGCATACATATTCTTTGTTTCCGTTTTCTTATTATAATGTTTTCCTTTCGTTTCTCTATTATTTCTTTATACTCGTATGTATGTCTGTATGTCTGGCTGTCTATAATCATAACTAGTAGCTTCTTTATTTTCAGTTATTTGAATTTAAGAAACATTCTAAATAATGCTGCTGTTCACTTTTGTCTCATACATACATACATATGCATGTTTGAATGTATGTAAAGAAAGCGGATTATGTTTTCTCAATGGCAGCACCACCATGCAACATTTATTCTATTTTATATTATTTTATTTTACTTTTTTTCAAAGACATGTTTACGTTCCTTTTTATATTTACTTTCGTAGTAGAATGATGCGTAAAGTTGCATAATCGAAGAAAAAGTATAATCCTTTCATCTTAATATACTCAATATCCTAATGTCCCTAATGTTGTTAGCACAAACAACACTCAAACATATACTGCGACTTAACATTTGTGAAATGGACGGTTATTGGAAAATTCTTCTTTATTCTTCTTTTGCTTACTCTCAGGATTTTAGCGGATTTAAGATTATTTACAGTAGATCATTATTTTGTTACATTCATATGGATACATTAGAGTGGGGCGACAGACGAAAATGAAATCTATTTAATAAGTAGGAATGTTAGATCCAAAATTGCAAAATTTTTATTTTATCTTTTATAAGAAAAGTTCTTGTATAATAAAGTCATAATAAAAAGCAACAATTGTTAATTTATTTAATAAATTATTATTTTTTGTTCGGACCAGCACTCCGGGTATGATACCTACTTATGCAGTGCATTGTGCGGGAACTAGGAAAATTGGTTGAGGGGAAGGATAATAGAGGGAGTACTATTTGTGCACATTCGATTTCAATTTTATCATATTAAAGGCAACTGGAAAGACGATCGTTCTCTGTAATGCGTAGTGCGATTCACTGGCATATCGACCACAAACGGTTGTGGTCTTAATGAAGAGCGTGTTGCATGTAAAAAAATGTCGGGTTTCAGGAACAAGTTCCCTGATTAGAACACATACTGTTGTAGTACCGATAGAACAGTGAAACACACTGCGACGAATCACTAGAGTTGGCTACCCCCCTACTATCACCGATATGCTTCATCACCCTCTCCTGTACGCGGTCGAGTTACTTCAAAATATACTTTAAAGCACTGGCCCATACATAGGAGTTTTATTAAATTTTCGGTCGAATATATTTGTCATCTAGGCGCACGGTAGTGCGCCAGGCCAAGTTCGGCCACACAGTGTGTATATTTATAACTTTGCTCCTCTTGATCATAATATAATGAAACTTGAAACATAAGGTCTCCCTACAGAGGTGACCTCACAGGTTAAATTTGAAAGTTCTACCGTAAAAGCTTCCCGAGATATTAAGGTGTGAAAAGTCCATATTTTAGTACATATTCATTGACTCACTCACTGACTCATCACTATTATTGGGCACTTCCAGTATAGCTAGAGAGCTGAAACTCGGTACGCAGGTAGGTCTTGGTGAGAAATGAACCAGAAAAATCTGAAAACAGGCACTTTCCACCCGGGGGACTTAGAGCTAGAAAGCTAAAATTTGGTACACAGGTAGGTCCTGATGAGAAATTAACAAAAATGATTTTTAAACGGGCACTTTTTACCTGGGGGGACTAGGGTTCCCCTTCTTTGAAATTTCGTACACAGGTAGGCCCAAATAAGCAATACATATAAATATTTATACAAAAAACAGCTTAGAAAAAAGAAGTGAGATCCGCACAAAAACATAAATGTGAAAATAAGGCCAAGTTCCTACCCCAAAAATTTCGGCTGTAAAAAGTACTGAGATCAAAATAAGGACCAAGTTTTTGATAGGTACAATACCATCTCATTTCTAGGCAACATATAATATTTTTCTCATATTAGAAAGGCAAAAAATTATTGCCAAGCTAACAGGTTGCCTAGAAATGAGATGGTATTGTACCTATCAAAAACTTGGTCCTTATTTTGATCTCAGTACTTTTTACGGCCGAAATTTTTGGGGTAGGAACTTGGCCTTATTTTCACATTTATGTTGTTGTGCGGATACATATTAAGAAGATCAGATGGAGTGAAGTGTGTCGTACACCGTCTAAAAAAACCCAGGCACTTGATTGCTTCTTTTGCGACATGAAAAATATGATCAGTCTAACGAACATCACACCAAGAACACCAAAGGCTTTTGATTCCCCGATACCATAAATAATTACTGATGAAACAGCCTGTAAAATATTCTTCCGCGCCTAAAAATTGGGTCTTACGGGCGTTAAAATCTACCGTATCCGCACTACCCCATTTGGAGTTTATTAAGAGGTCGGCATTAAGCGCATCATTCATGTGTTGCCTCATATTCTTAACCTCCGACAGGTTTGTCCTGGGACTGACTGAAGACGAATGAACGATTCTGCTGTCAACTGCAAAAGAGTAGATACGGTTGGAAGTTTGACATAGGAAGTCATTAAGAAAAGGAAGAAATAGGCTAGGAGAAAGAAGAAAATAATTTGATTTAAACTTTTAATCAATTTAAATTAAATATTGAAATAATTTAATAGAAATACGGAAAGAAACTATTCAAATATGTTATGCAAATATATAAAAAAAAAACTTTCATTAAAGTAATGAAATAATTTCTTTGAAATTATATTACAGAAATAATGATATAATTTCATTAAAACTATGAAATAGTTTTATTAAATGAACGCAATAGTTTTGCAATTGTTTGTAATGCATTAATATCATGGAATAATTTCATATAAACTATGAAATTTAAATAATAATAAAATAATGTTATTGATATAAAATTATTAAATAATATATTTTAATTAAAACAATGAAATATGTTCAATAAAAATATTAACTATGAAATTATTACATTAAAATAATGAAATTCATAAGACTATTGAAATAATGAAACAAATTTGTTAAAAGAATGTAGAAATATCATCAAAATAATGCAATAATTTCATTAAAACAATGAAATAATTTTGTTAAAATAATGAAATATTTTCGTTAAAGTAATGAAATACTTTTGTTAAATGAAATCACGTTTGACGAAATGTGCTTTCATAATATCAAGTGATTAATTTTTAAATTCACCGACTTTGTAAAAAATTTCGCTCAATATGTGAAACGCTGTATATAAAGTTTATGAATCAAATATAATAATAAAGTTGTTATTGTTTTATGAATAACACTACAGAAAAAACGGGTTCATGTACAATTATTATTTTTTCAAAACCTTTCAGAAGTTACATAAACCTGTGCTTGTAAGGCGATCCATTGTAAAACGATTCAAAGATGAGTAGTTTTATTCTTATATGAATCATCCTGTATACATAATAAATTTACAAATCTATTAAATTTTTCTAAAGACTTTTTATATTTTATTTGCCGAACTTATTGATCTTATTTAATTTACTTGGGTTGGATCAAAACTTTTAGTAAGAACAAATTCTATCATCCTTAATGCATATATATTTTTCCATATGTTCTGTTATTTATATTTTCTTAAATCCGAAATGAATGTCCTTAATGTTAATGTAAAGAAATACCAGTATTTTATACATATGTACGTGTACTCGGATGCACATACATAAACACATACATACATATTCATTTTCAAACCAATATTTCCTCATTCACACACCTGTCGCTTTCAAATCAAAAATAACCCTTTGGCATATCCTTTTTATCCATTTCAATACAAAGCATCTTGTACTCGTATGTGTGTATTTTTGCATACAGCCATATTTATCGATGTAAGTGTGGGCGTGTATGTGAGGCAAGAGTTAATAAATTAATATCAATTTTCATTATTATTTTTCTCTTTCAACAACATGACACAATACGGATTAAGGAAATGTGGAAAAAAGTCTTTACTAATGGCCTGCACAAAAAAGTAAATGGATCATTTGTTTAGGTCTGCCTATTTTCAAAATAGATGTAAGCAGAAACCGCTTAAGATTAATGGAAAAATTGTAGCAATTGCAAATTATTGAAGTATAAAATACACCAGCTATAGAACTTGAAACAAATTAACACATTCGCCCTTCAACAAGTTATCTTATGCAGTGCTCTAGTACATCTATGCTCTACTCATGTGTACTCGTATTTCTATTTTATTATTGTTACACATTTAAAAATTCATGAAGTAAATGTGCAAGATTTAATTAGACATAAAATACATAATTGCTTTTTAAAACCACAATTCATTCAAAAGTTGTTAAAAAAACTTACATCCATCCATCAAAATCTGTGTTGGCAAAACGAATGAATGAATATTCGTGTAATAAGTAAGTGATGAAAAGTGATTACGAATGTCAGAAGTTTTATAGAAACAATTAAAATAAAATTTTAAAAGCAGTTGGACGTTCTGTAAATGTAATTGTATGCATGTAATACATACACACATGCATAAATAACACTAGCCAACAACATATTGTTTTTCTTAAGTGCAGCAATATACTATTATTTTGTGAGAGGCCTTGCTGCCTTCATAATAAAATATTTTATTTCATCTTATTTAACATCGTGATTTTAGCATTATGCAGTTGTTAATTTCAGTGTTTCCGGTTTTCGTTAAATTTCGTCGTCTAAAACGTGCTTCGTCAAGAATAGATGAGGGTGCTAGTATTTCCGAAATCATTATCGAATGGTACTACACCGTTTATTAAATTTTCAAATAAAAATATTTTTTTGATACATAATAAAATTTTTTTAAATTAATTTTTACAATTCCAAATTCTATCGAGCCTAAAAACATACATATGCTCGCACCTTATATATCGACCCTTAACATCGAAAATAGCTTAAACGACATGGTTTTCAATTTGAGTTTTTTTTATTAAAATAAATAGTTGGCAACATTTGCATTGTATCTTACCATCTCATTTAATAGCACAATGGGACCATATCAGGATCCAAGTCGGCTAGAGTCTAATTTCCTACCATCTCATGGTCACGCTCGAAACCGTAACGAATTTATAAGAAACTTCAACTTTAGTTTAAGATTGTTTGTTTGAATTTTTTCGCGACATCGGCTTGTCTTCGACTGTGATTAGACAGAGACAAACGATAATATCTGTCTCGAATAGCTGCCCTTACCTTTTTTTTTTTTTTTTTATTAGGACCAGCACTCAGGGGATGACCCCTACGTATGCAGTGCATTGTGCCGGAACTCAGGGAGAGGGAAAGGGTAGAGAAGATAGATGTTGAAAATTTAGAAGACTTAACTCTTTTACAACTCTGCTTTGCGCGTTATGTTAATTTTATAGCAGTGTTGAGGCGCCTCCGGTGTTAAGTAGACGCATTAAATTTGTTAAGCTGTATAAGCAGGCATTTTATTAATTGTTTTACTTCGCCGATGTTTCTGCTAACCGACGTAGGAAGGCGATGTTGTTTGTGCACATTAGCTTGGAACATCATCAATCGCTGTCGGAACAGTTTTTTAGTGATCAGTGCTATGCGTTCATCACTTAAATAATCCGACAACAATTCAAACAATGCCAAACTAATGCACATTAGAGACATTAATGATGTTGATTGACTTGTTCTGGCCAGGGTTTGAACCCAGGCCCCAAGTCATTGTTTGCTTAGTAGTCAACGCGCTAGCCACTTCAGCCAACACCACCCTCAAACATAACTGTAAAACGATTCGGTTACTCCGCATGGTTTAGACAAATTTGATCAATATTACTAGTGAAAAAATGATTAATATTGGTCCAATAGTTTTGCAGCCAACTCCATACCAGCAAACATACAATTAAAATAATTTATTCACTTTATAATAAAGGGTAAGCAAATTTGAGGTTAGAAAGTAAATTGGCTGTCAAATAATGAAATGTCAAGAATTGAGCTGTCATCTTTTGATATTTATTTTGTAAAAAGTTGTGAAATTTTAACTATGAAAGGCTACATTCTTGACAAACAATTTTTAATGTTAAAATTTACTATCAAGAGAAATTTACTACAATGAGAAATTTCCCGGTCACGTAATTTCTCGATTTGGCAATATCAATTGGCCGCCTCGTTCTTGTGATTTAACACCGCTGGAGTATTTTCTATGGGACCATTCGAAAGACCGGGATTACGTGAACCCACAAACAACTGACGCTCTAAAATATGAAATTCGGCGCTGCATTGACAAGATAAGCGAAGCTTTGTTGCAAAATTTTGTGAAAAGAGCGGACGTCTGCCGACGTGCTCGAGGTGGACATTTGCCCGACATCATATTCCATTATTAATTCTCATATTGCTACTTTACATTGGTATCAATAAAACTGAATTTGTCAAAAAATAATTTGTTTTTAATTCAATTTACTTCCAAATCTTTATTAGTATGGCTAGAAGTATATAACAATATTGTTGCCAAGTCCAGTTAATGACAACCTGCTATTTTCCTTTATTCCCCAATTTTGCTTTATTTAAGTTTTATTCCTCCAAATAGAGACACAAATACAAAGGGAGAAGTAAAATATAAGATTTTATATTTTCAGCAAATATTGATTTGGTATCCCCACATGTTTTTCCTGTATATACATGTGTTTTTGAGCCCTTGTTTTTTTCCCCATTTATTAATGTTTTATTTTGATATTTTATGGAAATGGCAGTTTTAAAAAATATATATTTCGTAAACAAGTGAAAAATAACAGAACGGTACTAATACTATGTTCATACATACACATTTTATTGAGTCAATATTTGGTTAATTGAGAAAATTATTTTAGTGTCCACACATACATAATTAAGCTAACTCAATAAACTTTGTCAGCTGGAAAAGAACTTTGATTTTATTTTAAACTGGCTCCTTACAGCCCGATTCGCAATTTTCTTTATTTTTAAACTTACATATTTATCTAAGTTGTTTAACATATTTTTTGTTATATATTATAAATTAAATTTAAAAAATTTAAATTTAATTTAATTTTTTTTTGTTGACACTTGGCATTGTAGATAAATTGCAGATAATTTTCATCACTGAACATACAATTTCGTATTTATTGCAGTAACTTAATTAAAATTTTGTATGGAATATTGAGCTCAATAATAGCATTTATTGCGATTGTCGCAATAAATGAGTATGTCTGAACAGGCTATAAGTGGATGTAATTAAGAAGTGTAGGGCTACATTTCCTGAAATATCGCTTAGGAGTCAATGGTAAATCCATAAGAGAAAATACATACTGTGAGATTTTCTGGTAGCCATTTAAAGTTCCAATTAATTTTGATATATAGAATAGAAACCGCCTTAGTTCCCTAAAAAAATAAAGCAGAAATAATTTCAATCATTTAATAGGGAGAAGTTCCATTTTCCATTTTCATTCGAAATGTGTATAAATGAAATACATATGTAATCACGACGTTCAACAGAACTATCTAATAAGTAGTGAAAACATTATACACAGGAATACTGGCCCACATAAAATGGCACCTTATTGAGAGGTACATATATAAAATGTCTTGCCAACCTTGTAATAATGCACCTTGTTATTTCACTAGAACTGAAGACAACGTACGAAAAAGTGGAACGCCCTGTTTTCAACAGCTGATAGCTAAGTTTTACAGGGCACTATCAACACTGTCGATTTTTACGGGGCAAAAAGAGTGCAATTTTTTTAGAATCAAACACACTACCCTTTTAGAGAGCAAAACATTTTTAAGAAACGAACACCAAAGTACATTTTCTGCATGGAGATGAACCATTTTTTTGTAGAACAGAAAACACCATAAGTGATGTTGGATGAAAAAATATTGTCTTTGCTGCTTGAAATATTAACAATGCATAATTCTTACGGTTATAACAAAAAGTTATTGTTTACTTTCACATTATCGATAATTTTTTTCCTATATTTTTCATAACCTGCTACATATGTTAACCTTAACTTCTCCTTAGTATACTTCCCCTTTTCAAACACAGCTGTTTAATTTTAGGTGTGAAGCTGTCAAACAAAAATATATATTTAAACAAAATAGTTTACCATACGCAACAAATTGTAAGTGTATTTTTTGTCAGTTAAATATTTCTCTAGTAATCATGTGCTGATTAGTTTTAGTTTAGTTAAATATTCATATACTCACTCTTACTATTGTAATCATTGCAGATCTTGCAAGTCTATCTTATTTTCATCAGTTTGCAGCAATGCAATAACAAAATATCTAAATAAGCTATACCTGCAAGAAGTGCAACATATGCAAGAGCAGTTTTCAACCAAGAGTGATTACCCTCTATGATTTTTGTATTAAAATTGCAATGGCGATTTCTTGTTACAAAATTTTGTTGATCAGTGCAAATTATTTATATATTTTTGTTTTAATAAATATGAATAATGCACTCTTATTTATGTGTGTATGTTCATTAGGGATATAACTTTTAAACAATTTTTTAAAATATCAAGCACAGTCCGATAGAGCATAAGAAATTATAAGAGAACGTAAGTATATTTATTTTTTCGCTAAGGTCAAAAAAGTTCACACACCAATCGCGATGAAACTTTGAAAATTTTTAATTTTCTTTTTGGTTAAGAAAAATTAATAATATGTTTATTTAAAACGAAAAATAGTTTAAGTATGAAATTTCATTAATATTTAGAGATGGTAAGAGATTTTTCTGCAAACCAAAACCTTTTTTTACGAAAAAAAAAAATTAAAAATGAATAAAAAACACCGTATAAAATTGAATATTCAATATAAATTGCCAAGACGATACGATGTATCCAAATTAAAATCCTCAAATATTCTTGAAAGTTACGTAGGCTCCCTAACGACTCGCTATGAAGATATTCCGAACAGCAATAGCGGGCAATGGAATGCTATAAAAAGCATTTTCACAGACAGTGCGAAGCAACATCTTGGGCATCCCCAACCTAAGCGTAAAGTATGGATCTCAGACGCTACCTGGCAACTTATTGAAGATAGAAGACAACTTAAAGGTTCCATTAACGTTGCCCGAACAAGAGCTTCTAAATCTATCCTACAGGCACAGTATGCTAGCCTAGATCGCCAGGTAAAACGAAGTGCGCGGCGAGACAAGCGGGTTTGGGTAAAAAATATGGCCATAGAAGCACAGTCAGCTGCCGATACACACCGAAGTAGGGATTTGTACAAAATTGCAAAGCAGATATCAGGGAACTCCCGTTCAACCACATATCCCCTTAAAGATCCGATGGGAGGAACTGCCTCGTCCGTGGAGCGGCAACTGGCAATATGGTCCGACTATTATGCCGGCATACTGTCAATTCCGCAACCCACAACTGTCTGCCAATGTCAATGTACTTCACATCAAATAAGATCCGACATAAATACAATTTGCCCAGAAGAAACTGAGATCGTCACTGCAATACGTGCACTGAAGAATGGCAAGGCACCAGGCGTAGACAATATTAACCCTGAACTGCTTAAGGCTGATCCAACTCTTAGCGCTAAAATAATCTACCTTATTATTAGAGACTTTTGGACATCACACTCTCTTCCTGCTGAACTAAGTGAACGAGTGATAATAAAACTACCCAAGAAAGGAGACTTAACAGAATGTAAAAATTGGCGGGGTATAACTCTTTTAACCATGATCAATAAGGTGTTAGCGAATATAATCCATGCTAGACTGGCATCATCAATTTCAGCAGATCTTCGAAATGAGCAAGCTGGTTTCAGACCACACCGATCTTGCACCAATCATATAAATAGTCTACGGATCATAGTGGAACAGTCGGTGGAATGGAGATCTCCCCTATACCTGATATTTATCGACTTCACCAAAGCATTCGATACGATCCACCATCAGGCAATTTGGCACGCACTTCGATGCAAGGGAGTTCCACCTGTGCTAATCGACTTAATCAAAGCTCTGTATGGCAACTCAACAAGTCGAGTACTGCATGAACGCACGTTAAGCAATCCGATTGGAGTAACCACTGGGGTACGACAGGGGTGTATCCTATCTCCGCTGTTATTCAATATTGTATTGGATTCAATTATGCAGCAAGCAACCCGAATAAGAAGAGGCATTACATGGGGTATGAATGGTCGATTGGAAGACCTTGACTACGCTGATGATATTTGCCTTCTCGCACATAACTTTACCGACATGTCAGCCAAATTGGAGCAGATACATCAGCTAGCATCTGGTGTTGGTCTTCATATTAACTTCGACAAGACTAAGGTTCTACGTATCAATTCGACTAATCTCTCCAAGTTCAGAGTAAAGAACATAGAACTCGAGGATGTCCAATCGTTTTGCTACTTAGGAAGTATCATATCAACAACAGGCGGCTCACGTGATGATATTGCATATCGCATAAGAAAAGCAAAACAGTCTTTTGGTGCATTACAAAGAGTGTGGAAGTCACCACCAATACATATAAAAACTAAGCTTCGCCTTTTCTCCTCTAATGTTCGCTCTATCCTGCTATATGGATGTGAGTCCTGGAACTCTACTGCAAGCGACATCCAATCCCTGCAAGTATTTGTTAATCGTTGCTTGCGAAAAATTTTGCGAATATTTTGGCCGAACGTAGTTTCCAACAGAGACCTCTGGCAAAGAACAGGTGAAATACCAATCCGCATAGAAATTGCAAAGAGGAAATGGAGCTGGGTTGGTCATATTTTGAGAAGACCCCATGATGATATATCAAAGATGGCAATTGACTGGAACCCTCATGGAAGCAGAAGAAGAGGTAGACCCGCTAACACCTGGAGAAGGCAACTAGAATCCGAAATTAGCGAAACAAGAAGAACTTGGTCTGAGATCAGACTAATCGCACAGGACAGATCCCGATGGAAGAATTTCGTTACGGCCCTTTGTTCCAACTTGGAACCATAGGAATCAACACACAATATAAATTGAATATTCAATAGAAAAACCAATTGGTGCGTGAACTTTTTTGAGAAAAATTACAAAAGATTATGATTTTCGTGGTTACTAGGACATGGTTGACCTCATGGTACTATGCCAGAAAATTGGTTATACCCCTAATGTACATATGTATACATATGTATATTATATACCGGTTAAATTAGCTTACATGAAATTGTAATTAAATTTGTTAAAAATAAACATACATATGTACATACTTACGACTATATTTATCTATACATGTACTTAAGTACATATCGGCTGTGATTTTTATTTAACAGAAATGTCAACGTCAGTAACATCATGATGAATCCCTTATAAAAGTCAATTTTTAATATAGAATAATAAATACATATAAAAAAACGTGTATGAATTTTTGTTTGTGTGTGTTTGTATGTTTGCATTAGCCTCAAAAAAAAAACAAAAAACGAAAAAAATATGTGATAGCTAAATTTTTTGACTTTGGCATACTTTAGTTTGGAAGTCTCATCGATTTAACAAATAAATAAATAAATACAAAAGTAAAACATTCAAATTACATGCCACTACCAGAGTATGGACAAACTGGTGTGCAATATTTAAAATTTAATCATATACGCTGATTTATGTACAAATGTATGTAGATGTTAATCACATTCTATTTTAACCAACTTTTTATTGTAATAACCAGGGCATGCACAAAATTAAAGAAAAAAAGCAAGCAAAAAAGCACAAAATAAACGCAAATTAAGCTCAAGAATAAGCAAAAAAAAGCTCAAATATGCTTCCAAAAATTAAATAATGTAACCACTTTTCATATATTTTATTAAATAATTTTTTATTGCAAAGCACAACCATGTGTTTTTTTAGATTTTCTAAAAGAAAAGATCGATTATGGCATAAAACTGTAGAATAAATTGAAAAAATTCATTCAACATCATTGGATGTAGTAGGAGCGAACTTAAACAATAATAATTCGCTTGGAGATAGCGAATCAATGGGCGCGTTCAGCTGAAAGAGCTGCTACTAAACAGTTTAGATGTAGCAGCTTTCGATTTGATTAATTTTTCTGAACGGTCTGCTCACTTTTTTGTCAAAAATATCAAAAATAAAAAATATTTTACTTTTCAATAAAAATGATTGAATTTTATATGTAAAAACATTTCATAATATTTATTTCATAATTTATATTAATTAAAATTTAAAAATATATTATGAAATTTGATTCAAGTCAAACTGAAGTCGAATATCGAAATTTTATGAAATGTATCGTACATTTTCTTTGCTACCAAAAACAGTGAGCGCTCACTCAACATGTTTGCTCATCGATCAGTAATCAAAGCGTTCAGCAGATTATTGAGCAACAGTTGTGTAGCAAACTGTGTGCTGAACGCACCCAATGTATTCATTCATCAGCTTCGCTTTTGTTTTAAAAAATATTATTTTTAATTTTAACTAATGTTTGAATTTCAACGTTTCGATTCATAGCTTTGTTGAACTTTTAAAAAAATATTTTGTTTTCAAAATTTTTCATCTTTTCTTCCACTTTTTCTATAATAGACAAATTTTCTTTGAAATAAAGTCCTCTTCTTTCTAGTTTGATTATACTTCGGCAAATACACTCTAAATTATCTTTTATGTACGGGAGATCAGATTTTAAAGATGCATTTTTAAATAGAGCTTTTGCTTTATATCTTGATTCCACATCATCATTGGAAAGGGAATTTAACACATTGCAAATTTCTGTATAGTTGTCACAATAATAAATAACAGCTTTAAGCCAATCTAGTTTGCAATGTCAAGAGTTAAAGAATAGAAAATTACATGTGTGAAAATAGGACAAACTTTTGAATTTTATTTGCAACAGAAAGATTCAAAAATTATTTTCAAGAGCTGCCAAAGTGCATTATAAGCAAATTCAAGCAGAGTATATCAAATAAAGCAATTTTGCAAAAAAAGGTACAAAATAAGCGAAATCAAGCTTTTGGAACAAAAAGCTTAAAAAACTTGCCCTGGTAATAACGATTTTATCTGTAGTATGCAAGAAACACATTTTTCATTCTTTTATAAAATTATTAATTGTTTTAGTGCAATAATTCATAGTTTAAATGAAAATATTTTATTTTAGGTGTTGGTGCAACATTTCATTGTTTTAATAAAATTTTGTGGTTTTAATAAAATAGTTAAATGATTTTTTCAATCTTTATATTAATTATTTTCATGTTTTTAACGAAATTATTCTATTGTTTTATTTCATTGGTTTAAAGAAATTAATTTATTGTTTTAATGCAACTATTTATATATGTTTTGATGACATTATATTAAATAAAGTAATTTGTTGTTTTAATGGAATTATTTCAGTGTCTTAATGAAATTATTTTATTGTGAAAATATAATCAACTCATAATTTAAATGAAGCCATTTGATTGTTTCAATTTGTTGATGAAATTGTTTCAGCATGCCATTATTTTATTATCTTAAAGGAAAAATTTCATTATGTTGATAAAATTGTTTGATTATTTGAAAGAAATTAATTAATTTTTTTAATTGCATTATTTTCTTGTTTCAATGGAAGTATTAATTTAAACGGTTTTATTGACAATTCCATGCTACAAATGGGCAAAAGCATAATAGAGAAATTTATACTGTCGATGATCGTTTATAATATCGGAATCAGTTTTATGTTTTTTTCCTGTTGTGTTTTTTATTGTAAAAAACATATCACTTCTTTATTGCAACGTAGTCATATATCAAAAAACAAAATTTTACAGTTGCTGACGAAAAAGAGTTTCTCAATACCTTCTTTATTTGTAAGAAATTTTTCATATTCATATCTCTATCTAAACCGAAGTTATAACGACTTACATGCTCAAGCCGTCCATATAAATACTTACGTTTTGAAAACATTAAATGCAGTTTGCCACGTTTAAGTTTTTCTGAGATACGACTACGTTGCAATAAAGGAACGAAAGGAACAATTCCTATAAAATTTTTTCATGAAATTTGTTGAATATGTATTTGATATATTTTACAATGTTTGATTAAATTAAATTGGTAAAATCTATTATAAAAGTTCATCCAAGTTCATTAATGACTTAAAATTTAATTAAATTACAATTTGAACATTTATTTGTTATGGATGTAGCCATTCTATTGGCCTGCATTTCGTGGTAATGGTAATGCTAACTCACCACCAGATTTTAACAATTGTATTTGAAAAGTTTTAAACACGATGCTTGAAATCAACTGATAAGTTGGCATTAGCACAAAATGCAGGCCTATAGAATTGCTAAATGATTCCCTTCATTTATAATTTATTGACTAATTATTCTCCTTACTGCCCCAGGAGAAACAAAGAGCCGTTATCATCCATCATTCAGCCATTTAATTCCCATGATAAAGCGCCTGATATCCTCAAGTTTGCACTTCGCGATATTACTAATGCCCTCATGGAAACGTCTGCTCAGCAATCTTCGCCTATGGCGTTGCTACCTTGGGCAATGACAGATGATATGCTCTATAGTTTCTGGCTTCTCTTTATCCCCACATATCGTATAGAAATCCCCAGTGCCATTTTCCCATATGCTAGTCCTCGCTGTAACAGTAGATCAGATTTACCTGAGTCTAGTTCTGTTCATATGGAACTCGAGACTCTACAATCTTCTCTATTCCTCCAGGAATGGTTAGTTCTGCTAATTGCCACAAACTTTAGATTTTGTTTTATTTACGTTTTTGGTTTAATAGGTATTAAAATAAAAGAAAGACTACTAGAGAATATCGACAAAACATAAAATATATAGCACGACAGTAACATAATATTAAGAGTGTGGGTTCGAAAACATGCTGAGAATAGTGAATTTCTATCATGATTTCCATTCGGTATAAAGAATTTATCAATCTACTCCTTTATAGAATACTTTAAATGTTAATTTGAACTCAAACATATGTATGTATATAAAATGTACAAATAATAAAGAAAATTAAATAGAAGATGGTAGAACTTTAAATAGAAAAACAAAAGATTGGACAAGAACATACACAAGAACTTAAAGCGGTCAAAAGAAAAGTTTTATATGCTTGAATCGCTTCTTAGTGCTTATCGTGGAAGAAAGAGTGACAAGAAAATATGAAACTTAACATAAAGACAAGAAAAGAAAATGTTTCAGCTTGATAAAATTCATTTACAACGAACCAACCAGGACTTCATTCAAATGATAAAGATACACACACATACAGACAGCCACACACACATGCACATAAAGGATTTTATTTTTCTGAGATGCTGAAAGGAATATGTATATCGTTATATGAAATGTAAGAAAATTTATATAATTTATGTCCAAAAGAAAATTTAAACCAAACGTACTTAAATCAAGGAGAGAATAGTAATGCCAGGTTACAAGTTCGAATTTGTTTGCCTAATTAGGTCCGCTCCGAACTTGAGTCATACGAAGAGCACGATATTGTTATGCTCTTTTACATTTCGCATCGTCATATGTACGTAAATGGTTAAAGTTTCTTCCAATAAAACTAAAATAAATGTTCTAAATAATGGACATGTATGTATGTCTCTTTTACAGTTTCTATGCATATACGCATATGTGTATATGTATGTATGTATGATTGAATGTATGTACGATAACTGCAAAAGTTGGACCAGAATAATAGATGTTAAACTCTTTTCCAGTTGTTTAATATTCACAATTGAAGGTCATCCAAGCACAAATGTAATGACAAAAAAAGTATGTATTCACTCGCAAACATACATATGTATATTCAACAATAGGACCTTTACAAAGTTAAGTTGTATAAAGCTTCGTTTCAGGCAATTGCTTTGTATTGTCTCAATCTTCTCCTTAATGTTCATACATACAAACATATGTACAAACTACATAAACTTATTCATTAGGAGTATAACCAAAATAGCCACCTATCGGCAAAACGTAGCGGGCACAACCCACTGCTGAGCAACAACAAAATTTTATTTTCATTAAAAGAAAATTAAATGAATTAGTAAAAATATATAGTCAAGAAACAAAGAAAAGAAGATTTTAGAAAAATTTAACTAAATCTTATAAATTTTAATGAAAGTTGCACCCAAATCCATTTGCGAACAATATACATACTAAATTATAGAGTACACACTCAGCTGAGAAGTGGTGATACTCTTTCTCTCAGCCGCACACAAGAGACGTAAAACAACAAAAAGTTCACAGCTGGAACTAACAATATGGTTTTTAAGTTTAAGATTTTATTAATTATTGATATTTCAATTTATAATTGAATTTTCAATTTATAACAAAAAAAAAAAAAAAACACAGGCAAAGGCAAAGGCAATTAAACATTGGTAAATAAAATTTGAAGTTAATTTTAGGAATGGCCGATTAATTTTGCTTCAAAGAGCGTCGTTATGTTCTGCAGTGTATAGTGTGGAATTAATTAACATTCAGTTTTTAACTGATACTTTAATTCTTTCTGACTAAAAATTTAACCAAATTTATTCTAATAACTAACAATATTTTGCACTCAAAAATATAATCAAAATTGCAGTAGGCAACACGATTTTCACTTTTTGCAAAATCTTAAAAAAAATTATTTCTATACTAACTGCCGATTTCTAGTGTTACCCTTATTTGAATGCGGGAACACGGAGAAAACACGGGCAACGTCATCGCTGACAATTTGGCCGGGAGAGGTACAGAGTTAGAGGCTGCTGAAATTGACAATTTCTGTGGTCTTCCGTTCTTGGCCTGCTGGAGGCGAATCGAGAAAGCCCTTATGCGAAAGGCACAAACAAGATGTTTTAATGAACCATCCTGTACCACAGCAAGGACCCTATAGCCTTGCATAGATGTCAACAAAACCAAAAATCTGCTGAGCTTTCCAAAAATGCAATTGCGCAATCTTGTGGCCACGGTCACGGGACACTGCACCTTCGGAACCCAGACGCATGGGTCTACCATACAATGAGTATTGCTCCAGCTGCAATGACGAGGAAGAAGATGAAAGCATCGCACACCTTCTATGCCTCTGCCCAGCTATGGAGGATCACCGCCTCCGCTTTCTAGGCAGCAGATCCTTCAGTACCCTTTCCGAGCTCTCAAATACGGAACTCGGTTGTCTTAGCTCCTTCATCAGGAGCAGTGGATGGTTCGCCCAATAGGGGGCTTGACATCCTGACCGTTCTTCAAGACAACCCTTGCTTCAGTTTTTTCCCACCTGCTCTACTCTTCTCTTGTTCTTATATGGCCTTCCCTCATCTACTCTTCTTCCGACTCTTCTATCTCCTTTCCGCTATCACTCTCCTTCACTACAGGTAGCACAATGAGACCACATCAGGACCCAAGTGAGCTGGAATCTAATCTTCCCTTTACCAGCAGCCTGCTAACCTAACCTAACCTAACTGCCGATTTCACGATATCGAAAGAATTTTGAATTTTTTTTTTCTTTCGTACAAATACATTTGATACAAACACAAAATTTTAGAATTTGTTTTTGCTTCAAATGTAATTATACGAATGAAAACATATGGAAAAATTCTTTCGACATCGTGAAGTAGGCCGTAAATGTTGGTGAATTCGAAAATGAAAACAATTACTGTTAATTATTTGTTGGTTACTGCGAAACGTTCCGAGAACACTTTAATTAAGTAATTTATGCACAGGACAAAGTAAAAAATTGGTTAGCTATCAAAATAATTAAAACAATAAAAATATTTGCCCAATTCAAAAGCCCAGTTGTATCGCTTATTGTTGTACCATATATGAAAACATGATTTTAAACAAAATTTTTGTTTTAAAAAAACAAATTTAGAACAATTTATTTTTGTTGATAGAATTTTTGTTTGAAATTGTCCTTTCATATACAACAATAAGCGATACAACCAGGCTTGTGAATTGGGGAATTGTTTACATTTGGAAATTCATCAGTAGTCTTTAAACACATTTTGAGAGTTAAAAAACCTCTTAGTTTATGCACCAACTTGGAAAAAACATTTGAGAATTATATAAACACTAATTACATGCAGAATAAGTTTATATTATAAAGATTAACAGGTTCATACAAAAAAAAACTATTTCTTGTGGTTTGTACAAGTTTTTTAAAATTGTTGTGGTTTGCTTTAGTAATTCTCGGTTATTGTTTGAGATTTTGCGTACAAGTATGAGTTTATAAACTTTTCAAGCACAGTGGTAAAGATCTACTCATGAGTCGGCATTTAGTAACCAATTAAAGGCAGTATATACAGTAGCTGGCGCATTACATATATGTGACAGCGCATAGAGAGAAAGGGACCTAAGGGTAAAAATCAATTTTCACATTTTTTTTTTTTTTTTATGTGGACAACATCTGAGCATCGAATAAGACCGATCCCATGCCCAAAAAGTGTTCCCTTCCAGAGATATGCGCGTTTTATGAAAGTGAAGATACACCAAAGCCACACGTATTTAAATCTTTAAAATGGCTCTCCTGAACAAAACCGGTTTTTACCCTTAGGTCCCTTTCAATTTTGCGCGTCACATATATAATTTTTTAGTTGTTATGGAAAGTTTATCAAAAAAATCTTTAATTTAATGATGGTGAAAAAATTTAATTGATATTAGAAATCACTTTAATAAAATTTTTAATTAATATTACAATTTTTTTAATTGAAATTAATTTTTAATCTTGATCTATGTATTTACATATGTACGTTGTGTTTTATTTTGAACAATTTTTTGTTTGTTAAAAGTTATATCCTAAATGTTTTACAGTGTGTTTTCATCCCCGTACTTTCTGCTCTCAAAGGATCTAAGAAAAATTATATTTGCTTCGCGTACTACTGCTGTGTAGCAACATATTAGTCCGTGGCTTTCTTTGTTTGTTCTTTTTTTTAATCCATTGTCAACACTTATCAGCTATTGTGAACGATGACACATCATATTTGCGTAGTTTATTATTTTTGTTATTATTTAAAGTAATTTCTTAAAGAAACTTACAGCAGAAATCATTTCAAGTTATTCATTCGTTTGTCTATTCATATCATATACACATACATCCGTACTTAGATACAAACATGCATTCATACATATGTATGTACATACATACATGTACGAGTATACGTACACACTTTCTTACAAAATGTTTACATGCTTTATGATTTTTCAACTAAATAGATTTGTACGGTCGTCATTAACTGATAAGTCTTTTCACCGTTTTTGACACACGTTAAGCTTGTGTTGCTCAGTCTTCCACTCCTTTTTAAAATGACCCTCTGGCCACTGCGTTGCTTGCTTGACCAGTCAACTAATAATGGATTTAATTTCGTTTGGGTTTTTTGTTTTTTTGTAGCTTTTGACACAAAACCTAACTTGTTTATTTGAATGAAATGAATGACTAAGCACAGAAATTGTTTTTGTGAGCTTGACATGCAAATAATAAATGCATGAAGTGTGTCAGAGGTCAATTCGTTGCTTGTCAAAATATGAAAAAGCTGACCTTTTAAAACTGACACAGCATCCGCCTTTTTTTACACAGGGTTTTTCAACTAATAATTTCAACTATTTAGATTAACTCTTTAAGTTTAGAATGCTGGTGAGAGAGAGAGGGGCTGACTGTCCAGACGCTTCTCTGATGGCATTTACCCGAAATGAGTGTATGTTTTTTTTTGAAAAAGGGGTTGTAAGAACAACTTTTCGATTGTGAACGGAAGGACTTTTGTTTTTTATTTTTAATGTTCGTTCACAAGTAAGTGCTCTGCTGCATGTTTTTTGTTTTGTAAATATTTATTTTGTTTATGCTTTTTTCTGATTACTTTTGTAATTTAACAAATGTTGTTGTTGTACAGAAAATGGACCGGCATGTTGTTAATAGCAGATTATCTTTGCATTCTGGCTCTTTGTCAGCGGCGACAAATATGACATTTTACGCTGGCTTTGAAGCTTTTTGATGTTGTTGATGGACTCTTTTCATTGCAAAATCTCTTTGTTAAGATTTTATTTATTTGAATTTCTTTTTTTGTATTATTTAATTTTTTCATTTATCAAAGTACTTTTGACTTTGCCAAAAAAAAATGGTCAAAAACTTGCTGTATGTGCATTCACATTGGCAAAAAAAAAAACACAGCAAAACAATTCATGCTAAAGCACACACACACACATGTGAACAAAAGTATCAAGGGCAAACGGCCAAAAAAAATTTTGCACTTATTTTTACTAGGGGTTGATGCAGCCGTAATTTTTTTTTTTGTTTGTTGTATTGAGGTCAGTGGAATTTTAATTAAATCATAAACATTTTTTAGATTTATGGTTGCAACAATCAAAAATAAATTTTTTTGAGCATAGATATTTTAATTAGAAAGCAAACAAAAGTTATCTTACCTGTTTGTAACGTATTCGATTCAGCATCGACAAATTCTATTTTAGGACGTTTTGTTAAAGGTTGGCAGTCATCAGTATCAGTGTTACTTTCGGCTATTTCAGCTTGATCATCCTGATTCAGTTCTTGCTTAATAATTGCCGCTGCACTACCGCCACTTTTATGATCATTGCAAGTGGACTCTGAACTTTTGGGAGTTGTATTGTCATTTTCTATAAAAAATAAACGAATTTTTTTTTAACATAATCAACCGAGTTGGAAGTGCCACGATTTTTTTGTTTTCCTTAAATTATATTGGATGAGGGCAAAAGCTCTTTTTTGTCCTATGTGGATGCAATATTTTGAATCCTGTATAAACTTGAGTTAATTCCAAACTACAAAAATACACAGAAAAAATCTAAAATATACTAAGCGGTGCTTGTGTTTATTTTGTTGGTAGATGCAGAATCAGAAAGCAATTAATTTGATTTTCTAGTTATAAAATAAATAAAAACAACCCCAGTAGACAATTTTAGGAAGTTACTAACTCATCTATATTAAGAGCAGAAAAGCAAATATTTTGCAAAAATTTTATGACTAATTTGACTTTTCATTAATTCAAGCGTGTGTAAGTGTGTTTGACATCAAGCATACCGAATATTTATTTTTTTTGATTTTTCATCAAGTGTTGTCGGTGTCACACATGCATATACAAATTTTCACTGATACAACTTTAAATGCTTGATGTCATTTTGACGAATGTATAGTGCCCTTAAGCAAATTTACTTTCAATATAATTTAAAAAATTTTGAGTATAGAAAAAAGTAAAAATCGATTTCAATTACGAAATCTGCAGATCCAATTTAATTTCTTTGCTCAAAATTAAATTAAAACGGATAAAAATCTAATTTACTCAATTAGTTAAAATTTGGATACAACACGCTTTTCTATAAAGTAGTAAAGACTCTTATTAAAGTTGTAATTAAGAAATGCGATAATAAATGATAAGCCTTTATGTGAGGTACTTCACGACCTATTCCTCAGAAATAGAGGAATTCTCAGGAAGCTGGAGGAATCTCATTGATGTAAAATTCTTTATAATTTTCATTTTGGATATGCGCACTGTCTATAAATTAATTAAGAGCAAGTTTGAAGACTCACTTAAAAAATAAAAAGTAATTATAAGCAGAGTGTGGAGTGTGTAATCTAAACTTCTTTGAGGTCCTTTAAAAAACTTTAAAATTTTGTTTTATATTTTTATTAAAAGTTCTACTTACCATCTACCAGCCGTTTTGGTGTACTGGACGCACCATCAGCTAACATATCCGCCGGACTAGGTGGGGGTGTATGAATTCGTGAGCTGCCAGAAGCTTTACGAGTAGGTGCCGATAACGATGGACATCGATTCGCTAAACTCAGCCGTCTTTCGTCTTCGGTTTCAGCTCTATCATTTGGAGGACCTTAAAATAAATTTCATGTTAAAAGAAGAGACACCCTGTTCTGTATATTCCAAGTGGAAACAAAACTGTCGGAATTCCTATAGCATTGTTGTAAAAAAAACAAACAAAGGTTAGGTTAGGTTAGGAAGGGTAGTGTGAAATACACATCCACTCGGAGACCCAATTGGATCCTTTGTGATTCCCTTTAAACAAAAATACTATGATAATTCTAAACATGTTTTTGTTCCATCTATAAATACAGCACCAAAAGGGTTTCCATACAATACAAAATTACCTTGATTGGAACACTGGCCATAGTTCTCTTTATTACATTGCAAAACCTTATGCTGTATGAATTTGACTATATCGGAGAGAGCAAATATTTTTTGACAAAGTCCGCATGTAAGCATATCCTGAGCAATAGCATCTGCTTCTGTAGAGTCAGAATCTGTGTTTAAAAATGAAAAAAACAAAAATAAAACAATACATAAATATTATTTCTTATAGAAAATTTATTGTTATTTATTGAGAGAAATAAAGTGTTTGTTTGTGTGGAGTTAATAAATTAATCAATAAATTTTATCGCAATAAAACGGTTATAGCCTGACCTCCAAACTACCAATTACAATTGTGAAAAATAAAGGCATTTTACCAGCATAAAATATGAGTTTTATGGCGCCTTTCTTATATGGCTTATAACAAACCATGGGTGTAAGTTATTGGTAGGTTGGTTTATAGTTTAACTTAATTTGCAGTCAAATTAATAGCCTACCCATTTACGATGGATGATTCTTTTAAATGCTACTACTTCTGCTACTGCTACTGCTATCTACCTCCGTTCAATTTATATCGGTTTGCACACAACTACAGATATACACTACAAATCGTGCTAATAAATTCATAAGATGCGTATAAGCAATTAATTCTCCAAAAAAGAATATTGTGATAATGATATGCAAACTGATAAATCCTCGTTGTCGTCGTCTGTTACAATCAATATGTATGTAGGTAGTGTGTGTGTGTGTGTGGTAGCTATTAAGTCAATATGAGCTCTGTGATATTTATTTCACTCATATTCAGCTCTTAATTGTGGTATGGTATGGTGCTTCTGCTGTATTCTGTGTTATACAGGATTTAATCCCACAGCCATTAAATCTAAACCAATTTTTCCGTACACAATTTATTCATAACCTCAACTATTGAAAAAAATTTATACATATTAAATCGCAAAAAATTGAATATTTTCATACATGGATTATGTAAGTTTATATGGACATTAGGGGCATTCATATTCTTATATGTAAATTTTTTTTGGTTTTCAAAATAAACGAAAAGATTTTTCGGAATGAAACCATTTTCGAATTTGCAGACGGAAAGAGTTGATTTATTTAAAAATGCTTTAATTTGAAAAAAATCTTTGGTTTTTTAAAGAACTAAATTATGAAATCAATTCTGTTTTCGTAGGCAATCGATCTGTAGTTCAATTAGAGTAGCAGGTCTTTTATAACAACCAACATTAATCGGTTAATGGACTTTACAATTCGTCTTCAAAAGAAACAGGAGGAGGTTCTAAAATCCTTTGCGATTTGTTATTAATGGCTAGATTATGGTTTGGTTGAACAAACCTCAGTTGGGTTGCCAGTTGCCGAATGTTGTATTACGGATAGCAACTGGCAACTGAGAAATGCCAGTTACAGTTGCCATATAGCCATCACAAATTTTCAATTGCCGGCTGGCAAAGCAACTAAAGTTCAGTTGCCATTCATAATCGAGCCCTTTTTACATCGATTTGGAAATT
The DNA here is from genome assembly GCA_947311025.1 of Lypha dubia. NCBI lineage: Eukaryota > Metazoa > Arthropoda > Insecta > Diptera > Tachinidae > Lypha > Lypha dubia. Next base: position 22,327,444 of record OX371262.1, on the reverse strand, counting down.
TCCTATTGCACTTGAAAGGGTATGTTTCCAGATTAGATATGGTGAGTACGCTCCACGTTTCTGTTGAATTACACGCATTCACTATAAACTAATTACCATCAAGCTTGAAAACTCTCATTAATAATCTGTCTACTGGAAGATGGAGGGACAACGCATTCCTACACTTCTATTTAGTTTTCTGTAGAACTCATTATTTAACAAGTAATTCATTGCAAGTTTTAATTGGTATAATAGTATTTTCACATTGGCATCAATTTAACATATTCTGAAATTAACGTCAAACCCACCTGTTAAATTCTGGATTAACCATACAAAATTATTTTGTCAAATCCAACTTAAATCCTATTTTTAATTGGTTTTAATAGTGTTTTATAAAATACAGCCCTGTTGTCGCCGTACAAAGTTCAGTGCTGCCAAGTTAAAATGAAGCAGGAGCAGCTGATAACGTTTATATCAGTTAATAAGAATATATACATACTCGTATGTCCACACATGCAAGGAACAAAACAAATACATCTGTTGCACATTTTGTCAAAATCGTTCTATGATACATATATATAAAAAGTACAACAACAAATACATTTATAGGAGAGTTTTTGTTAGAACAAATTTAATATACTCGTACTACCTGTAAGTTAAATCCTGAACTTAATACATTTGTAGTGTAAATGCAAAATCAGCTGTTAATGGATTTAATCTTAAATTCAGGATTTAACATTTAGTGTGAAAACACTATAACATTGGAAAAATGCGTTTAAAAATAATTACTTTGTGTCGAAGTTACTCCTGCACCGTTTCGTACACCACCACTTGGTGGCAGGGCTATTAGATTAGACTTTCACAGACAAAGTATTTCTGAGGTACGATATAAATATAACAACTGCTTTGTTTGAGAGGTAACTCTCCTGCTAAACCTCTACTTTTCATGTTGGACTCGTCGCATTAACTATAAAGTAATTTATCAAAAGTTTAAAGACATAGTGATGTCCTATTTCAGATATGTGGAATAAACTCCCCGCAGAGGTCTTTCCTGCCACTTTCAGTGTGTTAGGGTTCAAATCGAATGTTCACAAACACTACTCCCTTTACCCTCTTTCGCAAAACCTACTTTCCTAGTTCCGGCCCAATGCTCTGCTTACGTAGGGGTCATCCCTTAGTGCTGGTCCTAATTAAAAAAAAAAATTACAAAATTAATTTGTATGGGTGGTACTTTTCCCCCTACAGATTCTATATTCGTCAAAATTTTACTTCGCGTATTGACTACCACATAATTCACAGCAATTTCGAAGACTAACTGAAACACAATTTTAGACATCCTTATGATTATTTTGAGTGGAAGGCACACAACCACTAATATATGTACACATGCATAAGTATAAATAACTCTCCACATAATTTGCAAAAGGTAATTTCATCATCATTGTGTGTGTATGTGCAAAACTTGTAAATTTCAATCAATGTTTGCTAATGGACAATTTACCAATATCCCAACAATCTATTGTGAAAATTATTCTCCCTTTTTTATATTTATTTATGGTTTCTTTACACTATTCACTTTAACTCTCTGACCACTATAAATAGGGGGTGATTTCCTTTTTTTTTTTAGCTTAAGGCAACTTAACACTACATTAACACACGTACTACGTACGATTTACGCAAAAGAAAAACATAAAGAAGAAGGCGAAACAAAAAAATGTGAAAAGTTTTCTTTAGCTGTGAAGTTTTGACATTATTTGACTTTTGGTTTAGTACTTGTGTCCACAATGGATCTTAGCATATGTAAAAAGTTTTGCCCTGATGATTTCATGATTAGCCCCATAACTAAAGGCATTTTTATTATCCTTGCTTGAGTTGTCAATACGGGAGATGTGTGTGTGTGTGTGTGTTTAAACCAACAGAACAAACAAATAAAAAAATAAACCACACTATAAAAAACAAATTGAAAAACTAAATGCATATGTATGTATGTACATACACACACAGTATGTGTATGTATTAATGTTTGCTAAATAACAATAGAACAGATAGATAAACAATAATATAAACTTGCAACAATCCCATGATAAAACAAGGATAATCACATTAACAAGCATAGCAATCCAGTTGTCAATTAGGTGCTGTATGACATAAAAAATACAACAAAAAACAAAAAAAAAGAACACTAAATTATGGACAATAGAAAGAAAAGAACGAACGAACGAACATTTAGTCATGATGATAAAACAGACAAATAATAATAATAACAATAATAAAAAAATAAATAAAAAAAAAACAACCAAACAAGATGATGATAAACGATGTAAGAAAAAAACGTAGGCTTACAAACATTTAAAATGTACATATGAATTGTATAGTTAAGTATGCAAGAATGTGTGTATGAATGTATGTGGGCAGCATCAAATCGACCGACCGACAAACGGATACAATTTTATGCCTGGAAGCTGCGGTATCTCACTAGTATTTTTTTTATAAATTGCATGTGTTTGTCTAGTGTGTGTCAGTAATTTCGGTTAATTTTTACAAAATTTCCTTGGGGGTGATACCACCAGGACCAAATATACATCACCAACAACAAGAACAAAAAAAAAACGGGAAAACTAAAACAGGAACACACACATTCATAGTTGTTGACTTATTAATTTCTGATTGACTGGGATGAGCTCGTAAACGATATGTTTGAGAATTGGCATTCTTTCGCCTGTAAAATATTCTTATTAGATGTGGTTCATTATCAAAACGATACCGAATGATTATTGTTATTATTGTTGTTGTTATTACAACATATATTTTTTATTGTCCTTTTTTTGTGGAAAAAATACGATATTATTTTTTTATGAATCATTTGGATGTGCGTGTGTAACAGTTTGTATGTGGGTTTATTGAAGGGGCGTCCAAGCAATAAAAAAAGGACACAGGATATTTAATCAATTAGTATAAATTCGTTCCTGCTATGAATTAAGATTTATTTTTTGTAATTTCTATATGTCCGTACATACCAATTAGCACCATTTAGAATAAAAAAAAAACGAAATTTCATTTCAAATAAAATAATAAGAATTTTATTTAGAAATGAACCAACAAAAACATTTTTGAGCTCTTACCAAAATGTGTTAACAATTTAATAAAACAAAATAACGATTTTTTTCCGGTGAGATCGTGGAGCCTGTTCCTTTTATTTACCCCGCTTGTTGTTCACGTGTCATTTATGGAAGCGAATCACAATAAATACAATTGGGTATCCGAATGTAATTGTTGTCCTTAACAGTTTTTTTAAATGATAATGAGGATGGACAGAAAATATACTCTCACTTCAATTCAGTTCAAGCATTTTACGTAACTCTTAGGTGAGTTACTTTGGACCGAACAGGCATGATATTCCTACGTTAAAGCAATGTCGCTCAAAACAGCTCTTGGTCTATATACATACGAATACCTGCAAACCGGAAGTTCGTAATAGATGAAGTACAAATTCCTCTAAAGTCAACTTGTAGTCGTATCCGTTTCAGCGACTAGAGAATCCAAATGAGCTGGTTCTTGAAAACTTGTGGTCTGTTTAATTTAACTTAAACACACACTAATAGAAAAAATCGAATTGTTGACGAACAGTCATCAGTTTACTGACAGCTAATGTCATCGTTATCATATAACTTTGTCATATTTGAAGTGTCATTTATGATGACTTCAGCGACATCAATTTGCTGACACATACATATCTATACATTAAAATTCTCCAAATGGAATGATTAACTTCCGTCATATACCAGAATAATCGTTCTGGTGACGTTTCTAAAATGATAAACCATAAATGGCTTTCATCAGTGTTATTCGTTTTTTTTAATTGATGGCTTTCGCGGTCTTCAACTAAATTACCGAATTGAATATTCTATAGTAGATCATGGTAGGTTCGATATGTGTGAACGTATATATGTATATCTGAATTCACTATAAGCTGTCAATATTTTAAATGGTGACGTAGCTGAAATTGTTCAGGCTTGGATTATTTATTAACATGCGTTGAATTGAAAAATCTGACATAAATAATCTTTTGATGACAGAGCTGTAGTCGTTGTTATGACAGGACAACCAAATGATGTACAAGTTGACATCACAATGGAACAAATGAAAGTAATTGTCATAAATAGAAATGTAAATTTAATTTTAGTTGGAATTCCGTAATGTCCACAGACTCTCTGACATACAAAAAAGCATCTTATTGCCAATGAACTCTGTGACCAGAAATAAAAATTAAGTTCTATTTTTTTCACCTCACGACGTTCAATATCTATAATGGATAAAATTTGGAGATTATTTGGTACATTTTTCTAAGGTATTTTTATGTAAGAGCTCCTTGCTTATCAATAAGAAATTTTTTTAGAATTTTTTGGATCTCTTTTTCGGAACCAAAATGTTTAAAATTTGGAATATTTAATTGGTTTTTTGAGTCATATACAATTAATCTGATATTAAGTAAAGTCAATCGGGTAAAAATCGGGCTAAATTTTGTACTTTTTAAGATCAAATCGGTTTTTATATGTATCTGTCATATTTCTTTAAAATAGGCAAACGAGAAAGTGATTATATTCCCGATTACGTTTTGAAAAAATTAAGTACTTTTTAGGAATGTTCTTTTTGTATATCTATTTTGTATACCTACAAATCTATTGGAAAAGCTGGGACTGTTCGTAAATGCATCACTGCCACTGCTAATCAGCTGTTGCTTATGCTTCTTTTTGCGCATTTTAATGCTTGCATTTATCAACGAAAAAATATAACAAAAATGGAAAAGTTAATGATAAATTTAATTAGTGTTTTGTGTTTATTTGCGCATAATATACTTCAGCGATGCATTTTTGAACGCATACCTTTTGCAGAGTTGCCACTGTTTGTATATATGAAGGTACTGTGCATAATATGCAGCGCAGTTTTGCATTTACGAACAGGCCTGCTATTTGACTTTTAAATAGATATTTTTTAAAATGTATTCTTTGTGAATGTAATTTCGGCAATAGGTACTGTTATTTAAAAAAATTTATGAAATTTATTTATTAAAGGAACGTTTCTAAATTACTTTTAGAAAAGGTTCTTCTTGAAAATGGTACACATTTGTACATGTACAGTTTCTACCATGTTCTCTTTATAAATTGAACTTTTTGGAAAAAAAACCTATTTTTTTTATCTATTTAGTTTTAATACAAAACCATTTCTTAAAGAAACCTTTTAACGAAAGTACTTTCCTTGGAAAACATATTTATTGCAAAAGATGAGTTTTTGAGAAGACCATTATTTTTTTAAAACGATTTTATTCTTAAAACATTACTTTTTTTTTAATGAAAAACGCATGTTTTAAAAATTTATTTTGAGAGGGTACTTTTTTTGAAAAGGTACTATTTTGTAAAGTGTAATTTGTGAAAAAGTTGCTTTTTGGAAAAGACACTCTTTTTAAAAGTATTTTTTTTAATGCTTTTTGAAGAACATATTTAGTTCCAAAAAGGCAGGTTTTCCAAAAAGTGATTATTATTCTTAAAAAGTATCTCTGTTCAGTAAAAAAAAATTACTCTTTGAAAAAATATTTTGTTTAAAATGTGTACTTTGTTAAAAGGGCACTTTTGTGAAAATGTACTTTTCGATTAAGTTAAGTTTGATTTTGGAAATAGTTATTTGTTTTTTAAAAATATGCCTTATGGCGAAGTTACTTTTGTGAAAACTGATTTGTGTAAAAGGTATTCTTTTTAGAAAAACATTTTTAAGAAAAATTACTTGTTTTCACACAAATATACGAGTAAGTGCATTTTAAATATGATACACTTTTAATAAAAAAAGCTAAAATACATTTTTAATGGTTACTTTTTTGTTAAGGGTCTTCCAGGAAAGAAAAAAAAATTTATTTCAAAACAATCTTTGGTATTAAAAAGGTTTCTTAGTGCAGTGGTCAATAAATTATCTGCTGATATGTATGTATATATTTTTTTGTTGAGCTTATGGAGTTACAGCAAAAACACATAATGGAACAATTGCTTAAATTAGTTATGTGGTAACAGCAGGTACACTTTTGAGTACTTGTCACCACCTAATTTTCTTTTTACTTTAATTTTTTTGTTTGTTTATTGTTGCATTGCTTGCCAAACACTATTGTTTATATGGATGAGTAGTACGCAATAAATGTGCCAGCCACAGCTGATGTTTGACGTTTTTCGCAAATGTCAAATATCAGATGGCCACTTACTGGCTCTTTTGTAAAGAGTTCATTTGTAGCCAAAATTCAACCCTTTTTAATAAATCAGTTTATATGTAAGTACACATATCACTTGTTTTGAAAATTTCTAATGTGTGATATTAAAGGCCAGATTACTGAGATTTCCTATTATATTTGTTCAATACTTGGGTAATATGTCAGTCAGTCAGTCAGTCAGTCATTCATTTATTGTAGCAAATGACAAAGAACTGTAAACCCGTTTATTCAATAATATGAGGATGTAGCAGCATCGTTGTTTGTTTCACTTTTAGCACTTTTCACCAGAGTTTATTGAAAGCAAACAAACAAAAAAAAAAAAAAAAAGCAAAAAAACATGTCATCTTTTGTAACATTATTAAAGTATTGTATTTGTATTTGTCTTTGTATTTGTATACTCAAATCCCCTCCCCCATAAATAAATTATGTTTTTCTAATGTAAAAACCGACAATCATATTCACGCATAATGGAAATCCTCTATAAAAGTATGTAATTTATAAGTATGTCCGCAAGTGTGTGTACGTTTGTATGTGTGTGTGGAAAATGTATTATTGCAGGCAGGCATTCGATTAATTTACACTGAAATTTTTGCAAATAGCAATCCTGCAACCATTTAGATGATGCAATTAATGCGATTTCTTCTTTAACAAATTAACTAGTTCAACTACGGCTACATATTAGGCGTGTGTCTGGCTGTTTGTGCTGCTTGAAGTTAATCTGTCTGTTTCAATAGTTTATCGACATTTGCATATTTATTGTTTAAGCGTATCCAATGTGTTGAATATTTAATGGAATCGAGCAGTACATTGTAATCGTCGAAGAATGTGATTAAGTGTGCGGCAAGTTAGTTTTCGTTCTCTGTTCGGCCCCCTTTCGAAAACTGTTACAATGATGATCCTTTAATACATTATTCAAATGTCAACAATGAACGCATGTTTATTAGTGTTTCCTCTTTTGTTGCTGATTTATTTAGTGGCGCCCAAAAAAAAAAAATTATCTTAAAATTTCCACAAAACTTATGGCTCAGATCGTATGGATGTCTTCTAAACGCAAATATTTAGGTCTGCCAAAAATGTACAAATGCCTGTGTGCATATGTATGCGTATACTTACATACACACTCGTATGTATATTGTTACATGTTTTTTAGTATCTGTACTTAATATAAATTGAATGGAATAAATAATATAATATAGCCTCGTTTACAAATAAATTATACAGTATTTTAATTGTTAGTAAATCAAGTCAACAAATATTTAACCTCTATTTACGTAAAACAGTTACATATTCTTTATAAATGGTTTGTTTATTTGGCTCTGTGCGTGTATGTATTCGTAAGTATGTAATTGTATGACTCTTTCCCAGTTAACTGTTTACACAGAAATTAAATAGAATACTTTTCAATTAATATTTTAATTGACTTGTTCTTTTATTTTAATCGACTTTTTTAAATTTTATATATTCCTAAAGAAGCCGCACAAAGAAGTGGCGAATTATTGGAAAATAATAAATATTGTTAACGTTTAATCGAAAACTATTGCAAAAGCGTAAAACTTTAAAAGATGGTGAATATAAAGAGTTTGAACAATCATTATATTCGTGGCTTGAGAAACAACGTGAAAAAACACCTACATACCTATTTAATTTTGGTATGAATTATTATAATTTTTAATAAATACATACATGCGTAGTAATCCGGATAATTCGCTACTCCGGATTGGGGTCTGCAATCAATTATCCGGATTATCGAATTTTTACTGTATTTCAATTTCATTAAACTTTTAAAATATCACGAAATATTTTTATTTAATTAATTAAGAATTAATTAATATTTTAATTAAATCTGCATTTAATTAATTATTGAAGTAATTTTTTATGCACATTAGAGATGACATTAACCAAGATATGAGATGAAAATCTAACTCTGACGTAAATATCTGTTGACTTTTGACAAAAATCAAAACGTTGTCGTATTTATAAGGGCACATCCTTTAGTCTAATCAGGAGATTCCGGCCATGCATACACTTGAAAAAACAGACATGTACTCCATATCGAGTCATAACCGCAAAAATAGCTTAAACGACAAAAATAATTTTAGCTTAAGTGACAAGCCTCTGTCACGAAATAATACAAAGAATCATTCCATGCACCCTTTAAAAAAAATTGATTTTACTATAAATTCGTAGCGGTTCCGTGTGTGGCCATGAAATTGTAAGATATTATGCAAATGTTGCGAATTATTTCATTTCTTACAAAAAAAAAAATAAAATTGAAAACCACGTCGCTTAAGCTATTTTTGCGGTTATGACTCGATATATTAAAAAAAATATTTAAAAAATGTCTAAATTTAATTATAATTTTATTAAAATTTAGAACATTTTTGTTTATATTTATACAGGCCAAAAGTTCGTAAATTTAATAATCAGAGAAATATTAGAAAGCTTAAAAGAAAAAATTTAATATCTAAAGATCCCTTTAGAGATTTCAACTACACGGCTGAGTAGAACAAACGTTGTTTTCTTTAGAAGGCACTAAACCTCGTCAGTATTCATGTGGTAATGATTTCACTACTTGTTAGGTAGCTCTCTTGAACGTGATAAAGTATTCTATTTAAAAATATTACGAATGCAAATAGAATACGCGACTGCTCATTACTAATTTGACGTTAGCTGGTGACATTTTATTTTTTCACCATACATTACAGTGTTGCCAATGAACATTTTTGTTTAAGATAAAATCAAATAGTTCATGTCTTTGAAAATTGTTCCTCTTATTTTTGTAATTTTAGGAAAGTGACCTTTTCGATAATAGTGAAATTATAGATGTTGACAAAATAATTTAAAAGATATGGCCTGCTAATAACAGAAGTTCAACTTCATCTAGTTATCTGATCGAGAGTGTATATGTACGTACATATGTATATATAAAGTAAAGTAAATGTTTGAAAATATGGTAGAAAAATAGTTTTTCAATTTTGAGTAGAGCTTCTTATAAATTTATTAAAAACATTTAGGGGATTTAATCGGCAGTTCAAATATTAACACGAAAAAATGTGAATGTTGTGAACAATGTCTTAAAAGTGAAGATGCAAATAAGCAGATCTAAAACAAATGAGAGAATGTATACTACAAAACCAATAAATTATGTAAAATGATATTTTTCAATTACTTCTCCGTTATTACTATGATTTATCTATCCTGGATCTAATGGAATAGAGACAGAAATACTGTTCATCATGAAAACCTTTAGACGATTACTGACGTTGATAAAAATTTAATCCGAGTTCAATATTTTAATTTTAAAAACAAACAAAAAAATTTTATTTGACATTCATTTACTCGTAGTGCAAAATTTTCTCTAAGATGATTTATCAGATCAATTGCGAGTTTCTCATCATCAAAGTAAATTGCCAACATTTTACATTTTTGATAAAAACAAATATATCGGAATTGCTGATCTTCATATTAAATTTGTTAAGTATTTCACAAAATTTTTTATTGAAACATCTTCGAGCTGGTTTCAATCCAAAATTAATATTTTTTGTTGTTAATAAATATACTTTTTAGTGTTATTTTGCATATCCCAGTGGTTGCATCATGTAAATTTTTTTCATCTAGGTTATTTTAGAGAAAAGCAGTCTAAATATTAAATTGTTCTATCTGCATCCTTTCTGATACTGCAATAGGTAGTAAAAGCCAAACAGAGTCGTACTTTACTATCGGACTATATGTTTCTTTGTAGTCCAAATCATGCTCTTGAATGACACATCTGGCTACTACGCGAGCTGTAATATCATTCGATTGTGTTGTCCATATTATGTTTCTCTTTATATGTTCCAACAACGTTCAACTAACATCCCTCCTTCAGGCAATCTACAAAGATAAAATGATCACTGAATGAACCACTACACCTAAATTGTTTAACCATTCAGCAAATTCTTCAATTTTGTCAATATTCTTTTCAATTGTATCGCCAGCATCCTTTTTAATATCATAAAATATTTATTGCAACAAATGAGTACTAACTTCTGATGGCAGTTCATGTAAAATATTCAGTTTTTTTTCTCACATTTCTGTGCTTCCATACAACATATCTAATATTTTACAATTGAATTATCCACAGCCAAGAGCACCAACAGTTCCATGTAACTTTTAAATTTTATATTCTTCAATTATCAACCCTACCTTATCTTGCACCAGTCATGTTAAAAACTAACCTTAAATGGAATTTTAATGGCACTTATTGTGTTTTTGACCTTCGGTTCCGAAGTTACTAAAATTCTTAGAACGCCTTGAGAATAGAAAAACTCTTGTTAATTTTTTAAAGTCCCTTCTGCTCGTCTTAATATTTCCTATAAAATATCCTTTTAGATGTCTTAATAGAAATAATTTAAAAACCTTTTAGACGTCTTGATAAAAATATTTGATGTTCAAAATTAATTTCTTTAGCAAGAATGTTATGGGAGGGCCAAAACCAGTTAATCAGCGATTTTTTCAATACATTTAAAATGTTTTCGCGATATGCGATCTTTTTCAATTAAATAGTTATTTGTGAATTCAAAGCATAGAGCCGATTCAATTTCGATATAATTCAAATAATATAATATAATTAATATAATTAATATATAATATAATTAATTTTGTTCAAAGTCGATCCACAAATCAGAGTTATACCATGTTCAGACAAACGCTTTAATTGTACAACTGAGAAATTTATTCAATTTAGGTCTTAATTGTGCCCAATTTAACATACAAGACCTCAATAAGTAAATTGTGCAATAAGTATTAAATTATACTACTAATTGATTAAAGTACGAAATGCAACTCTTGTCTAAAGGTATGTTTACTGAAAAGTATGTTCAATGGAAGAAAAATTCTTTACAGTGATAAGTTAAATGACAAATAAATAAATTATTAATATCAAAAATATACATGTAAAAACAAAACTAAAAATTTTTTTAGAAATTTCAAATTATTAAGTACTTTTTTTTAAGAAATACTATTTTACGGTTTGCAAGATCTCGACATTACTATTATAACATAATAATATGTCTCTTAAAACAGAATTTTTATTCATTTTTTATATCTCTATAAATTTAAACAAATTTATTTTTCAGCTGTGAAAAAACACTAATTGAGTATGTATAAACAGTAAATTTAATTGCTCAATTAATACTAAATTGACACAATTAAGATTGTATGTCTGAACATGGTATCATGCTATAATAAAAAAAAATATATTTAAATACGAGTGCCTCACCAAATTTTAAAAAAATTGCAACCAATTGCCAAACTTTAAAAATTTTATCTAATCAAAAACAAAAGGATTTTAAAAATCTCCTTATTAATGGAGAGAACCGCGGAGGGTAACTTGTACCTGCGCTTTTCAGAAAAATTTATATGATCGAAAATCGGCTCAAAAATATTATCCATGTATAAAAATTAAAACAATTTGCAGACGTATTCCTAATCCATTTTTTAATTGTACCATCTCTGCTACCTTCTTAATTCTTCGTTAGCACTCCGATGTTCGATTTAAATGCTTTTTTCGAACTCTCTATAGTTTAGTTTTTGTCCTCGGCTAAGCATTTGTACTTTTGACGTAAATGTTAAACAAGCTATCAAAAAAATTACCCGTTGAAATTTTAACATTTAAAAATTAATTTCAGTGTTTTAATCATCGATCTTTATGTTACAAAATTGCATAACAGTTTACTTGTTGAATATTAGAATCTCGTTCACAGTTTGCCAAAGATGGCGGCTTAACTAAAGAAATTTGAATAAAAATTTATTAGTTAAACCTGCCAGATTAGCTAACTACATACTGTGAATTTTTGAATACATTTAAAAAATTTCTTCAGATATCAGACATGTTGCCACGAACTATGCTTCTATCCTTCATAACCTTTAGTTAGCTAATCGTGGTGGGTTAACCAATGACATTTATATAAAAAATCGATAGTTAAACATGCTAGTTTAGCTAAATACAAACTATGAATTTACCCCTTAAATTTTTAGATTGCTTTCACAATCTTTCAGTTAATTAATGAAGGTGTTTTACTTAAAATGCCAGTGATATTTGCAATAAAAAATCTCGAGATAAATATGCGAGTTTAGCTAACTACACATTGGGATTTCTTTGATCTTTAAAGCTTCGCCTTTCTTATCACATCACAGATGTCGGCAAAATTGTTCACTGGGCATTTATTAACATATGAAACAATATTTTTCTTTATCTAAAAAAAAATAAAAAAAAAAAATAACTTGCTTCTCCTCTTTCCCCCTACCGAAAAAGCGCTGATATTAAAGGCCGAATACAAAAAAAATATTCATTTTTTTAAAACGAGTTGTGAAAATATTTGCTAAAGCAGGCCACATACTTCCAACATTTTAAATGTGTGGGTAAATTTTATTTTATTTCTTTTTCTGTTCCAGTCATCACACAATATTTATTTTGGTTATTTTACCTTTAAATACTATTTTATAAAAAAATTATATTATAAACATGTACGACGAGTACTTCAAATAAAACGTTTTCTGATAAGAAGCGAGGGAGTTTCAAGCTACAAAACAAATATGTGTGTGTGTATGTCTAAACGAGGTATATGTTGCAGATATCGGTATGGTCATACACAAACATACAAATGTGTATTATTTTAGATATAAATGGGTGAGAGAGCGAGCGCTTGCATATGCGTTTATGTGCATTGAATTTAACTCCTGCTTATGATAATGAATTACTTTGGCTTTGTTGCAGACAAATCAATTTCGAACACATATTTTCCAGCTACTAGATAGTACCCTCGTTTTTGGGTGTCGCACAAAAAAAGGGTAGTCGTTGCAAAGCAATGGTCTTATCATCCAGCCATTCAAATGTGGAGACATAAATATATATTTGTATATTGTTTTTTGCCACAACCAGGTGTATTTAGGTTAAACACCTTTAAATATATTATTTTTTTTATTTCATAAACACAGGCATGCACCCATCAAACTAATGTTACATACTTACATGAATTAGTTCAAACTAAAAGTAACTACAAGTCCAACCAAGTTGTACTCGTTCAGATAACGCCCGCATATAATTAAACACTAAAATAAACTGTGTGTAAAGTCATATGCAAATAATTTCTTTTGCTAGAACTGCTAATTGTTCCAACAAAGTCTTGGCTACAAAATACATAAACTTTTATCACACAAATATTACTTTTATGTTCGATGTACGCACATAGACATTTTATAATATTTTTAATTGTCTATTTTTCTGTTTTGGTCACTGATGTTGCCTACCCAACAAACCATCGGTAGGCAAAATGTAACTGAATTGGAGAATAAGCTGACCACAATAGATTTTCTTCAAGTTGTCATAAGCTTACTTATTATAAGCTTATTTAAGTATAATATGTTAAAAGATTTTTTTTTTTAATTTTTTTTTAAAAATGCTTCTCATCACTATCGTACAGGTTCTTCAATTCACAAAATGAAATGGAAGTGAAAATTCCACTCAATTTGTGTTTTTAAATCCTTCAAAAGTAAAATGAAAAAGAAAATGATTTGAAGAGCACATCAATTCCTCTTGATACGAACTGGAAATATGTATACATATGTTGCTTTTCATTTCACTTTAACGAACATATTGCTCTGCGCTCTTTATAGATGTTTCTCAAGCTTTCGATAAAGTATGGCACGAAGGTCTCAAACACAAATTAACGCAAAATATTCGCGCAAACATCGTCAGGCTTTTAAAAACTATTTAAAGGAACGCAAATTTATAGTTCGAGAAGGCAACTTTTTAAGCCCTCCGCAGCCGATTGAAGCCGGTGTTCCCCAAGGCAGCATCTTCGGTCCCTTGCTATACTTAATATATGCATCTGACTTACCTTTAAGCAGAAACATTCATACATCAACGTTTGCTGATGATACAGCTTTTTTAAGCGTCCATGAAAATCCAGTAGAAGCTTCCATCAACTTACAAGGATACATATCAAAATTAGAAAAATGGCTAAAACAATGGCGTATAAAGGTCAACGAGCAGAAATGTGTACACGTCACTTTTACGTTGCGTAGAGAAACATGCCCGCCTATACAAATCAACACCGAGACTATACCGCAACACACTGTAGTCAAATACCTAGGCGTTCGCCTTGATCGCCGCTTAACATGGAAATCACACATAGACGCGAAGTTGACACAAATGAAATTAAAAGCAGCCCAAATTGAGGGTGGTGTTGGCTGAATTGGTTAGCGCGTTGACTACTAAGCAAACAATGACGTGGGGCCTGTGTTCAAACCCCAGCCAGAGCAAGTCAATCAACATCATTAATTTTTCTAATGTACATTAGTGTGGCATTGTATTAATTGTTGTCGGACTATTTAAGTGATGAAGGCATAGCACTGGTCACTAAAAAGCTGTTCCGACAGCGATTGATGATGTTCCAAGCTAATGTACACAACATCGCCCTCCTTCGTCGGTTAGCAGAAACATCGGCGAAGTAAAACAATTAATAAAATGCCTGTCAATACAGCTTAACAAAGTTAATGCGTCTACTTAACACCGGAGGCGCCTCAACCCTGCTATAAAAATTAACATAACGCGCAAAGCAGAGTTGTAAAAGAGTTAAGCCTTCTACATTTTCAACATCTATCTTCTCTACTCTATCCCTCTCTCTGAGTTCTGGTCCTAATTAAAAAAAAAATGAATTGGCTTATTGGAAGGAATTTAATACTAAGCCTAGACTGTAAAATTCTATTATACAAAGCGATCCTGAAACTAATATGGTCCTATGGAATCCAGTTATAGGGCACTGCCTCAGCATCGAACGTAGAAAAAATTCAAAGGCGACAAAACAAAATTCTACTTACAATAACAGCAGCCCCCTGGTATATCCGAAATAAGCGAATTCACCAAGATCTTGATGTTTCGTTGGTGAAGACAGTATTTTCAAAACACGCGAAAAAATACATAGAAAAACTAGAGTTGCACCCAAATCCACTTGCGCGCAATATTCTAAATTATAGAGGCCACACCAGTTTGAGAAGGAGGGATACTCTTACTCTCAGCCGTACACGAGAGAAGTAAATCAACAAAAATCAACCGTTGAAATTAAAAATTTTGTTTAGCGTTGGCTAAACTTATATTTAACATTTTTAGATTAAGATTTGAATAACTTATTCAATTTATTATTAAAGATTCAATAAATAATAAAAGTAGCAAAAAAAACTTTAACGAATTTAAGAAAACAAATTGAGTGGAATTTTCACTTCCATTTCATTTTGCGAATGTAGAACCTGTTGGGAGTATATTTTTTGCAATACTATTTCGTAGATTTTATTAAAATTTTCACAGGCAGGAGTCGGAGAGTACGAATTTGTTGTCGAAAGCAGAAAATTATTCAGTCCAATTATAAATAATAATTTGCGGAAATTCTTATTCCTTTTTTCGATTTCTCCTATTGTTAATTGCAATTTCCATAAGGAATAAAGTTGATGTTCTTAATATGAAGAATGGTAATATTTCTCTCTGACATACATTTAGAATATTTCCTTTATTTTTCTAATGGAAACCGCCATTAATTAATAGGTGAAATTGGAAAAACTTCCCCAGGAATTAATATTCATAATTGGGCCCAAGGCGAATTCACTTTACAGGCCGTGCAAGGCATATCTATCAATTAATTAATTAATGTACCTTGATGTGTTGTTAATATTACAACAAGTACAACATCTCCCTCTATGCATGATTGTAGAATGTTTGAAATTTCGACCTTTATTCTACAAGATAAATTTAGCTCAGCTGTGTTAAGTGAATTCGTCTTGTTTGGGCCAATTGCTTCAGTTTGACAAAAGCAGTTTAGGGTTCAGCGAAAAATTAATTAATTTCTATATTAAATCTTATGAAATAAATTTTTATTATTTGATTATATTTGTAAGCTTACAAAAATATTACAAATAAAAGCTTATTCAATAATTATATTCTCAAGCTTATTGTTCACTACAGACAAACAATATTTTCACAAGGATTAAGTTTTCATTACAAAAAAAATTTACAATTGTATTCACAATACTTTTCTGTGGGCATAAGACCGTGTCTGATACAACTTCGTTGCTTCGCGTGACGTTTCTAACTTTGATGAAAAAGCTTAAAGGAAAAAGGCTGTAAGATGACCCAATAAAAACTTTGTCACCAGTCAGGCATTTTTGGTTTACTTAAAATAAACGGTTGGTAGTTTTTACATTTAACTGTCAAAGCGCGCTAAAAGATGACATTTGTCTAACTTTTCGCTTCGCGCTGCGTTAAAAGTACTTTAGATGACATGTTTCGTATATTTTTCTTCTTAGATGTCAAAGCAAATCTGTAAAACAACCCGCGAAGCAAACGATTTAGCTGACATGTCCTTTATAGTAGCAGTAAGCTTATTGTTAGTTTGTTGGGTTCATACATATTGACGCACATACGAGTACATACGTATGTCGTCTTATTTACTTTTATTTGTGTAATAAAAATGATACAAAAACATTAAATAAAATTTAAAAATTACCCCTAATAAATAAAAGTTAGCTGGCAGAAAAACAATACAAATGTACATAATTGACGCGTTATTTGCGTTCACTGATAAAACGATGGTGATAAGATCACAGAAAAGCAAAGTTAAGAAAACAAGATATCCATGTACTTACGCACATGCCTAAATCAACAATGTCTCACCCACCCATGTAAGAATACATACAGACATATGTAAGTGTGGTTGATTGTAACGTCTTGGCTGTATTTTCAGAGATTTCAAGATGAGAAACTTACGACTTAGAGAACGAAATCCTTGATCCTCGCTTGTTGATAGCATTTTTGTATACATTTCAATTAGAAATTGCTTTGTTTTTAACACCACTTGTCATGAGTACTATTTGACACAACAACAATGCAACTCATTAAAATTATTATTCCTTTTTTGTTTTGTTTTTTAATTATTAACACTCATACATATGAATGTACATACATACATACATACATATGTCTGTATGTATTTGTGATTTATTATTTTCTTAAATATGCACAGAATTACGATCGCATGTACATATGTATGTATGCATGCATTTATTTTTTTATTTGTATAATTTAATTATAATTATTTATTTTTGTTTTTAAAATTTTTTAAATTTCTTTAATCAAATATTTTACTTTTTTTTTTTTGTTTTGTTAATAATAGTTCCAATGGTTTCTTAGATTTTGTTTTCAACAAGTTTTTTTCCATTGGCGAGTGTGTTCACACCACAAAGATTTCACGTGAACTGATATTATGGTTTCATGTAAAATATCTTGACAGTCCTGCTGACTATATATTTTGACGGTGACTACTGAGACTTATACGCACGCTAGATGATGATGATGACCCAAACGTTAAAATCAACAAGACACACAAAAAAAATGTGAGTCCTCACATACACACACTTAAGCAATCTTTAGTGGCTCTGTCTCACTTTATCATCCTGGCAGCACTAAACTAGTGATAGAGCAAGCAGATGCATATGTGCCAGTTTACTTGTGTGAGTGTTTGGTTTTTCTTATAGATTTTTTTTTTTGGTAAATTTACCAAAATCCACATCAAATAAAGGGATGAATTTTTCTCTCTATGGATTGGTTGTAATGAGCTCTACTTCTGTCTGCAATATCTTCAATTAGAATATGGATGCTGAGAGTGAAGAAAAATGTTGCGCTCAACAATCTAATACGATGACGATGGAGCTTCTGGAAGATAAATCTTTAAATTATTTAATGCGCAATTTTAAGTTTTATTTAACCAACTCATAATTAGTCAGATACGCATATCAAGTTAAGCACTACCCAATTGGCCAAGTCATTAAAGCAGATGAATATGTACATATGTAAATATCTCTAGCGAAAATTAAAGTGATGATCAAACTTGAGAGTTAGATTGTCAAAGAACACATGTACTAAAAGTGAATACGTAATAGATTTGAAAAAATAAATGTACTTCTAAAAAAATTACATAAATCTTGACGTTTATTTTATTTAAAAAGCCATTATAGAAAGTCTATATACATATGTATATGTATGTATGATGCACTAACAATGTGGTTAAATGTCTACCTATTTAGTTTTTTTATTTCAAGTCTAAAGTGTTTCCTATTGAAAGGGCGACACTTTTCGTTAAAAATGAAAGGAATTTTTGTGGACCAGTCAATTAAAAGGAAGAACTGTATCGGTTTTATATTCTCTTAAGTTCATAGATGAAGCTAAATGTCGATCATAGATTACTACAATCATTTTGAAAGACACCTTGTGATTTTCAATTTTTAAATTTAACTTTCAACTTCTGTGCATGTCGATAGTTTTTTATATTTTGCTATTTACAAATGCAGTTTTTTCAAATGCTTCTTTTGGTCGAAACTATTTTACTTAACACTTTCGTTATTTTTAAAATATAAATTATCAAAATTTTTTGGTGATTTGAGTGTCTGTCAAGAAAAAATTTAAGTAGTGTTGAAAAACTTAAAAAATCGAATGGAAATTCTATTCAAAATTGCTTGAATAATTTTTAATTTGCATTTTATTTTAGGCTGAAAGTCACAGCATGTAGTTAACTAATATCGTTGATGAAACTAACTATTCTTATAAATGTCCTTAGTTAAACCACCATCATTAGTTAACTAAACGCTGTGTTTTATAATCTTAAATACTTTTCGATATTCGCTCAATCTATTCCATCAGCGGACACCGGACTTCTTTGTTTTCCATTTTTTTTAATAATTTATTTAGTGCTATTAATGATGTTCCTAACCGGGAGTTAAACTGAGGTTTATTTTTAATTAGGCGCCACGTCAAACTTCTACAGAAAATTGTCGTCCACCCATTCATAATTGTTTAATTAAAGACAAAGTAAAAAAAATTATATTCATATGTTTCTCAATATAGTGTGATCGAAGACAAAATGTAAGACATTTTCGCTTATCTTCTTAAGATATTTTTATTGCGGACAAAATGTGCGACATGATACGTCTGATTATCGCTAGAGATTTTTATTAAAGATAAAATTTAATAGATTGTAGCTGAAATTTTTTGAAGACAAATTCTAAGACATTACCGCCAATGTTGTCGCCAAAAATTATTAGTATAGACAGACAAACGTGACGACTTGAGGTACTTTTGACGATTTTTCAGAGCAAACTCTTGAAAATTTCATGGAGACTGAAACAGTACATGAATCGTGTAGGAAAATCTCTAGTGCTACGATTTGGTCAACTGGGGTTAACAATTGTTAAAACATATGTACGATCTAGGAATACATAAATATGTATGCACATACACTTACATACATATATTTATGGTCATATGTTTGTATTGTAGGATTTAACTCTTTTTTTTCATTTTATTTTTATAAATTTCAAAATGGCTTACTGTAGTCCAACATACCATTAAATGGTACATATGTATGTAAAGACAGCTTTAATAAATACAAAATTTGTAAGTTTGAAATTTTTAAACTGTGAATTACATCAAAGTAGAGTAAAAAGCTTTAGAAAACAGATCAATTGCTTGCCCTTGATTCGGGGATCGCAATGATTATGAAAATAAATTCCAACTCGGAAAAAGATTAACAAATTGTCGATTAAAATACTGAAAATTCAATTATTATTTATTACCCTTGATGTATGTAAAAAGTGTCTGTTCGTAAATTCATGAAATTTTTTTCAAAATAATTTATTTGAATTATTATTAAAATTAAATTTTTAATTTTAACTTTTAACGGCCTGTTTTGATAAAATAAAACAAAAATTTCGTGTGAAAAATTAAATTAACCACAAATAGATACAAGTTTTCGTTGTTTTCAACATAAATTTTCGGAAGAAATTTTCTTTTATTTTGTCAATTTTCGAAATTTTTCGTACAAAATTGTTTCCCAATTTTAAAATTTTCATAATTTGAAAAATCGTATGTCTTAAAATTTTGTAAGCAGACACCTCTCTACGATTCGAATTTGAATTTTAAGGGGATGAAAATGGGTACCCTCTTGGAAAATAATGTAAAAGAAATAAAAGAAAGTGAAAAGCTTGTTACTTTTTTTAGATTTTCGTCCTTTTTTGTCCCCTACAAGGTGAAAACTGAGCTTTGATAATTCGTTTTATATTCCAATTATTCCCGAAAGTACTAACCACAGATTTTAAAGCGGCCTTGAAATCGGTACTGATACGTTCTGCTAAATACTGATTGGATATAAATAATAACATTTTTCAACATAAAAAAGCTCTTAGTAATTTTGAATTTTCATTAATTCAATAAAACTGAACTTGAGCCTAAATAATATTACTTCTCATAGGTACATCAATATAAGTTCGAATAATAATTACGTTTATTCGTAATAATATAAATAAAAATAAAAAAAAAATTAAAAAAAATTATTAATGTTTTTAAGATCCATCGTCATATAAATTCATTCTTGGCGTTTGTGGTCAAATCTAAAAAAATATATTCTAAATATTCTGAATGAGAATTGTTAGTCAGGATAATAGACAGACTGCAATAAAAAGTATGTTCGATAAATTATATGTAAAAATTTTGCAAATACAGTGAACTCGCAGAAACGTGAACTAATTTTTACCGAGGGTGTTCACGGTGTTCGATTTTGTTCACGTTTTAGATTGCATTTTGTATCACTTTTTTCAGTCTCTTTTGTCGTTTGTTTTATATTAAAATAAAGTACATACGAGATTTTTCACCTATGAAAAATTTTTCGATTCTACTTTTTGTAAGAAAAATAAATAATTTTTTAAAATAAAAAAGGGTCTGTTAAAATTATTTCATTTAAAGGCTTTATATAACATAATAAAAATAGTTTTAGTGGATGGATATTCACTTCAAAAATTCTTCAGCGGGGAACCCCAAAATTTTTAAATACGCTTACAAAATTAAATTTAAACGTTTGAAAAAAAGTTCACGTTTTAAAGTAGTCAATATAAAAAAACATATGTTACTGGATGTTCACGTTTCTGCGAGTTCACTGAATATAAATTATTTAAATGAAATTTTTAAATCATTTGTAACAAAAGGAACCACATGGGTCTAAACATTAATCGCTTTATGGGTTAAATTACGTAAAGTTGTATTTGAAGAAATTAAACCTTTTACAATTTCAACATCTGTCTTCTATAGCCTATGCCTTTCCCTAAGATCTGTTACAATGCATTGCATAAGTAGGGGTCGTCCCTACTCCTACATTTAGAACTGATCAATATTCCTACTAAGAAGGGAGCTATTCCAACACACACAGAGTAGAACAGAGCAACGTTGTTTGCCGAAGTCGATATACACCCATCTTTAGTGTTCTGTGACGTGACATTTGTTTGTTTGTTTGTTTTTGAAAGCTCTTTTAAACAAAATTTAAATGATTTCTGTTTATCATGAGCCTTGCAAAAATGTAACAAGGCTACTTTTTTACCACTATCATTTCTTTTATGAACATTGCAAAGCAATCCTTATACTATGTTCACACTTATGTGTTTAACGTCTCATTCGTGTTTAAGAGCTTAAACACTTCGATTTTGATGTTTTACCATACATTGACTTGTTTTGTTAAACATCTCAAACGACAAGTTTTAGAATTAAACATCACGCTAAACACGCAAAAGGCAGGGTTACAAATATATTTGGAGTATGTTCAGTGCGTTTTTTGACAACTCTGTAATGTTTGTGTTTGCTATTAAATGGCGCCACGTCAAAAATTTTTCATCAACTCTGTCATTTTGCAATGCTATTAGATGACGTCACATAAAAAAAAAATTCTATATGCAAATAAGCATATATTTCACCTTTAAATAAGCTAGCAATTTTACTAATTCCATTAGGAAGAAAATAATAATATAAATAATGGTTTTTTACTGATATTTCTTTCCAGTTGTAACATAATATTAGTTTCTCAAACTCGCAATATTACAAAAACACAATAATCAGCTGACGAAACGTCAATCTTAAACATCTCAAATGTAATGTGAACGGTTGTGTTTAGATTCTAAAACATTTGCCTTAAACACGTTTAAAAACACAAGTGTGAACTTAGTATTAGACATGTTTTTATAAACCAGTTGTCGGCAATAAAAATTTTTGGGGGTTTTTAATTGAAAAATTAATCAATTAAAGTAAAACCTCCCTAATCCGGACAGATATAGTTTCAGCTATTGTTCGGATTAGTGGATCATCCGGACTACACTTGAAATAAATTTTTAAACGCATTACATATTCGTGTATGCACATACATATGTACATATAATTTGTTTTTATTGCCGAACAGAATTATAAGTACACATACATAAGAATTTATTTGAATTTAATTAATTTACAGAAAACATAAAGAAAAATTGTAAAATTTACTAAACATTATTCATTTTGAAAAATAAGAATTTATTCGTTTCCAAAACTTTGTCTGTAAATTTTAAAATTACTTAATTTGCTGTTTTGATTAATTGATGAATTTTTTTTGCACCTTTTTTAATCACTTTCAAAAATATAATTTAAGACAATGTTAAAGATTCCATAAACTGCCTGAAAAATTTAAATGTCCGGATTAGTCCGCATTAGCGAGTGTCCGGATTAGGGAGGTTGTACTTAATAATATTCTTCTGACAAATTTTTTTTTTTATTTACAAATTTCTTTATTGTTCTTTTACTTTTACAAAATATTTACTAAATTCATTAATTTTATTTACTAGAAATTAAGTTTAGTTTTCTTTTGTCTGCCAGCACCGGAACTATAAATTACATTCATATAAAGCTATTTTCCTTCCCCCTGTAGATTGAAGGAAAAAAAAAAACAAAAACAAAGTGTTTTGCTTAAGAAACTCACATAAATACAAAAAAATATAAGGAAATTTGTTACAGCAAAAATTATTTTTAAAGAAGGTGGCTTATGTGGGAGCTGTATGTTGTATCGTATGCACATACGAGTACATCCTTTGACAATGAAAAAAAATTCAAGTACAGAGATCTTTAGTGGGAGTTAGAATTACAACACTACAGATTTTTTTATGCTAGAAACTCTCATACAAAATTATTTAAAAAATTTGGAGAAGAATTGAATCTGAAACGGTTGTCTTTTTTTGCCAGTACTTCAGTATATATTCGATTCTACATACGCTGGGAAGAATATAAGAACCCCTATTGTTACTTGACAATGTTTCATATTTTTTGTAAAATTATTTTGTTTGATGCTTTCTACTCAAATTACCAGTCGAAAGCAGTGAACCTAATAAAAAAAGCAACACAACATCTCAGCTTGCCAATATAGATCGCATATCGGCACATTACATAGATACACACACACATGCATATTCATCCAGTCATATATTCGTTTTTTTTTTCTTTGTGTTTTTTTATTTCCTTAAAAATGATTAAATTCTATTGTACATCATCATCATCATGACCCCTAAGATCGTGCGCAGACGCTGTGTGAGCTATAAAAAACACGCACAAACATTCTTTAAAGTAGACGTTTCTTTCTTTTTTCATTCCTACCCTTAGATTTTTATTAAGATTTTCTTAACAATTAATAAAAAAAACTGAAATAAGAGGCGAACGGTAAAGCTGCGTGATGGACACATATTCATTTTTGAAAAAGGATGCTGCTAATGTCCTGACAAAAAAAATATAAAAAAAAAATTCAACAG
The DNA here is from genome assembly GCA_947311025.1 of Lypha dubia. NCBI lineage: Eukaryota > Metazoa > Arthropoda > Insecta > Diptera > Tachinidae > Lypha > Lypha dubia. The sequence goes on along the minus strand of OX371262.1, from coordinate 22,303,542 downwards.
CTTAAAAAAACTGAATTGTTTATACAGCAAACAAATGCCAGTTTCTTATTCTATTTATAAATAGAAAAAACTGTGTATATGTTTGTTTGTTTGCATGTATGTGTGCATTCATTGGATAAGTTCTTTACTATGCTTTTGTGACCCCTTGCATAATATCTTAGGGAGCCTCGGTTTGTTTTTTTGTTTTATATTTCGTTCTTCTGTGTTGTACGTGTTTATTCTTGCAAATCCAAATTATTGCATTTTTTGCTTTTGTTTACTATTCGTTTTTTTCTTTCTTTCTTAAAAAAAAACTATTGTTTTTTATTTGTATGTATTCCTCTGTGTGTGTGTTTTTTTATTTTTTCCTCTATTTTTTCTAATATGGGATTTTACTGCAAAATTATAACCACATACACACGGAATTCTCATCGATGTCACGGAAAGGATGTGCGAAATTGTATCCCTCATAGTTTGCCGTTAGGGCCGTTGTCTTCCTCCTGCCAGTTCCAAAAAATATATTTCTTGTATCTTGAAGAGTGAACACCTAAAACTAACAACAACTTGTGTATATTTTAGGGTGATCGATAATTCAACATGTGCCTAAAACCGGTTTTCTAAAGTTTCGTATAGACTATATTTGACTAGATTTTCTAAATTATTTTCTTGGTTTGAAAGAGGAAAGTCGATTTTCCCGCCCGAAATCTTGATTTTCTCATAATTGCTTTTTATGTGAAAGTGTGTGTAAGCTTGCAGCTTGACGCATTAAAATTTAAGAGGAAATCGGAGGGACACAATGGCCGCCCGAAATACTGATTGCCGCATAACTAAGCCACTTATAGATCTTGTTCGAATGTGTTTACATCGACTTTAGTCATATAATTTTTTTTCGATACATTTTTGCCTTCTATTTTTAGACCAATATTCCAAATATTTTATTTCAAATTTCAAGAAAAGTTTGGTACTATGAAAAATTAGGACCGGCAGCAATTATCGGACGGAGACTTTTGTAGAAACATTTTTGAAGTTAGTTTTTTTATTTAAAAGAATACATGCTTTTATAGTGGGGGTGGTCTCCTAAATTTTACTAAGAACTCGGTCGAGTTCTCTTTTTTGTTCTATTCTGTTCTGTTCGATTGACTCCCTGATTTTTTTTATAATTCGCTACGACTTTTGTTGTCCGAATGAAATTAAATTTCCCATTAAATAGATCAACCATTTTTGAAATATCGCACTCTGACTCCCTATAATTGCCCATATCGTCCTTCCATCGATCTCAAAAGGTCAATTATTTTTTTTTTTTGTTTAATTATTAATCACTGCTACCTTTTTTTAACTGAATTTAAATTTTTTTTTTCAGCGACTTAGGTGCTGTTTCCACAATACAGACGAATAACTTGTGTAGAAATTTTGTACGGGAATCACTCAAAAAACTGAGTGGTTATCATACAATGTTTCTAATCTGTAGGTTCATTAACTAAATTATTCAATTTATTCATCTTCGATAAAGCGGCCATATAAAAAATTCATTTTGTACCTTCACTAAGATGATAAATATGTAATTGATATAAAAAGGACGGCCGCAGGATTGACAAATTCTTTTTCTGGTCGCTTTAAATTTTAAAAATATTTACAAAGGGTGTTTTTTATAGAGTGTCACAACTTTGAGTTGGCATCACAGCTTTATTTGAGCACCCATTTAACAGCTGATAGTTTCTTTTTGTTTTTCTGCTTTGAAATTTCATTATGAATCAAATCAACCGTTGAAACTAAAAATTTTGTTTAGCATTGGCTAAACATATATTTATCTTTTTTAGATTTAAGATTTGAACAACTTATTGATGTTTCAATTAAATTGAAGATTCAATAAATAATAAAATTTATATTTTTATATTATTATTATTACGAATAAACGTAATTATTATTTGAACTTATATTGATTTACATATGAAAAGTAATATTATCAGGCTCAAGTTCAGTTTTATTGAATTAATGAAAATTCAAAATTACTAAGAGTTTTTTTGTGTTGGAAAATATTATTATTTATATCCAATCAGTTTTTAGCAGAACGTATTAGTATCCACTTTACGAAATTTGTAAAGTTGGACATTTGAACGCTGATGAGAGGTGTAGCGGCCTTGAAATCAGTACTGATACGTTCTGCTAAAAACTGATTGGATATAAATAATAATATTTTCCAACACAAAAAAACTCTTAGTAATTTTGAATTTTCATTAATTCAATAAAACTGAACTTGAGCCTGATAATATTACTTTTCATATGTAATAAAATTTATCATAAAAAAAAAAATATGAATCAAATTGTTGAAATTTTTAATCAAAATAATTGTTCTATTCGTCAAACTTGATTTACTCAAAGAAACTTTTGAGGAAAAAATTATTTCACGTAATGGCCCAATTAATTGGCCAACAAGATCGTGCGATTTAACCCCATTAGATTATTTTCTTTGGGGTTATGTTAGGTCACTTTTCTACGTCGATAAACCACAAACAATTGAACACCTGAAAATCAACATTCGAAGAGTTATCGGCGAAATGTGGCCGCAAATTCTGCGAAAATTTTTTGAAAGCTAGTGTTTTAGATTGCACCTTTTACGTGGCAGCCAAATGGCAGAAATCATATTTAAACATTAATTTCATAAAATTTTCTTTCCAATAAAGCACGTTTCATTGTTATTAAAAATATATTTCCTTATTTCATTATGATTTAAACTTGTGTCACTCTATAAAATCTTATTAGTGACTAAAAACTCTTGCTACAAACGTATATTTAATGTGTTTGCCAAAAATCTCATAAATTTCAAAATACTGCATCGATTTTAGTAAAATATTCATTCTGCACATCGGTTAATAAATGCCTTCCGGATTCCAAAAAAAATTTCAGAATTGGCCGTACACTTAAACACAAAAGTGGTCACAAATCATCGCCTTACTTTACTTAGTTAATGCTTGATAATATTGAACGTTTTTACATTTAAAAATTCAGTGATGTGATCTAGTTGTGAAATCTTAAATTTTAGTGTCTTAAAATTTTTTGCAAAAACGTTCATGTTAGTGAATATAAATTTTGGGGGTGGCAGGTTTGTGCGAAAAAAATTTCAAAACACAGCATTCAAAGTTGAGAAAAATTTTCTGTATGTGAAAAATTCGAAAATCAGTTTTACGAACTTAGTGAATGAATGTGCTGCAATATTATTTAAGATTTCTAAGGCCATCTTAACAAACTTAAGTTTCTAATGAAACCGGTTTGGGTAACATCAGATAGACGGTTTCACATTGCCAGCCAGCATAGTTGGGTGTAGTGCGTTAAAGGTTGATTACAATCGAGGCGAATTCATAAGCGTTAGCTTTATCCCTATAACAATAATATTCGCCGCTAAATTTTCCTCCAACTGTCAAAGTAAATGCTAAAACGTTCTTATAGAAATATATAAAGAAAAACTAACATAACTTCTCGACATACGCAATTTTTTTGACAGTTCAGGATTGCACAGCAGATGATGACGTAGGCTAATAATATAAGTTGGGAAAAAAAAGTCGCGTTGGATTGCAAATTGGAAAAATATATTTTGCACTATTCCCATCTACTATAATTGGCAGAAATTTTTTGTTTATGATTTTATAAATATTTGATGTGTCTACCAGGCGAAATTTCCTTCTTTTTAATAAATTTACAATTATTTCTTAATAAATCTTACTTTTTATTAGATTTTCGTTGTTAGACAAACCGGTTCTTAAAATATCTCAGAAAACTTTGGGCATACCCTATAAGATGTACATACATACAAACACACACTTACCGACAATAAGATCGTTAAAAACTTGTAGAAACACGCAACCACACATGAACGCGAAAATACTGAAAGGACTAAAAATTATAACATGTCCCGTCCGTTTGAAATCACATTCATATCTTGTGTACTTTGTAGGTAGTCGCTCCTGGTTTTTTTTTTCCAAGTTATTTTGTGTAACGGCATTTTTTATGCAAATAGATTTTGGGATGGGGTATGATACGTATAGAAGCAGTGTGTTTTAATGTATGTGAGTATTTTTTGTACCGTATGTGAGTTGTTTTTTACTCATCTTTTCATAATAAGATTTTAAGTTTTTTTTTATCTACCACCACCAAGAATAATACACACTCGTATCAAAGGTAAGAATATCAGTTTTTCTTTAAAGAACTACGCTGCATCCAGTACAAGTATTTACGTTACATATGCCTTAAAAAATAGAATGGGTTTACGGCTGCTTCTTTTTATATGAAATTTATTTTTTTCTTTTTTGGTTTTTATTTGTGGGTAAGATTTTCCCAGGATTGTTTTTTTTGTTTCTTTTTTTTAAAGATATGCACATCCCCTAAAAAAAGGAGGGTATCCATAAGAATTATAATAAGAAGAAGTAGGAAGAAAAAAACTGTCATCTGAGAGTTGCGGAAGTTTTGCATAGGAAATTATTAAATGGGATGGAAAGACAAACAATAAAATGCATTTGCGAACTGAACCTTCGTCATCTATAATAAAAAAATTTCTGACAATTGCTCATTATCCTTGCGCTTAAAAAAGTTATTCATAGTTTTTTTTTGCATTAGGGCTTGTATTTTAATTTCGTGCACATCTGATAAAATTAATGGTTACTAGTTTTCTTCCCAAAAAAAAAAAAAAAAACAACACACACACAGTTGTTGCAATCCAGGTATTCCTCATTCATTCCTTAAACTATTTTCAAATAGTTATTTTTTCTTATAAAGAATTTTAAAAATATTCAAAACTAAAAAGGCCATCTTTTTTATGGAAAATATTTGAATGTTATTTTTGAGGGAAAAAATCTGCGTGTTGATTTTATGGATTTTTAATGGTAAGAAGATGTAATCGTACTTTTTCCACTTAACTATAAAATTGGACTCGTTATTATCAAAAAGAAAAATAAATATCATTAAATAATTAAAAGATAACTAAAAACTATTTTATGCTCTAAATATGTTTGGAGCTTAACAATATTTAAAAACTAATTTAGTTTGTGCAATGCAAAATATTGCGCAAATGCATACAAATGTGACGGAATTATCATGCTGTTTTTTTAATATTTACTCTTAATATAAAAGGCAACATGCGACACTATTGTACGTATTCTGGATGTAAATAAATAGTTTCTTCTAATGAAATTATCCAAACATTATAAAAAAATTTTTAACAACCAGTCGTTCAGTCTCTAACATTTGCTAGAAAGCATTCGTATGAATTAAAAATAAACAAATAAGATGTCTTTATTCAGCTGTACCGATCAGCTTATATACCCTTCACCTAGTCATACATGATTATTTTATATACATTTCTGTAATATATACGAAAATTATCAAATATAGCATTTTATTCGGGCAAGTACTCAAGAATTTAGGTTTTCAAAGATTTCATTTTTCAAAATAATAATAAAATAATTTTGTTCGAAATTTTTTGTGATTTTTCAATCTGAATCATCTTAAGAGAAGTCCTAACTTTCAAGTTTACAGACGGATGCGGCTTATTCAACTTCCCAGAATTTATATACTCGTACTTTCTGGTTCTCATATGAATATAGTGGAAATTACACAAGAAATGGCAAACCTATAAACATTCTTACGATTTTTCGTGAAGGGTATGAAAATAATCCTTAAAAGCAAAAAACAAAACACCTTTAAAAGATCTAAATCAATTTAATGAGCAGTTTTCTCTCTTCTTTCTATACCATTTCTAAAATTCATCCACGATGGATGGTCATCTTGTAGTGATGTGGAGGCTTAGATAGTCTAAGGTCATACTGGCGGGGCCAGCTATCGTCGTGTAGGACATCCTTGCAAGATGGGCTGGCGTATTAATCAAGAACCATCCTGCCCGATCTAATAACTTTTTTTTTTTGCCCAGTGCACTTGTACCACTTCACCATTATAGTTCACTTGCAGAGTGCATCCCTAAAGAGATTCCCTACCATTGACCACACACCCACCATACCACACCAAATATTTTACCTTCCTGAAGATGTTAATTTTTTGTCAAAAAGTTATAACGGATTTTACACAAGCCCAACCTCAATTTATTTTATAAGAATCTTTTTCAAAATCTTCATTAAAAAATTTCCACTCCATAGTAAATACTCGCACGTTAAGACTAAATTGTTTAATTAATTTCGCAAATTTATTTTTTTAAAACCCAACGCATATGAAAGTTCATCGCATTTTAATTTAAAATTTGGTATATTTTTCTGCGGTTTTTTGCGAAAAAAAAAATGTTTTAGTTATTTGCAAAAATATAAACCAAAAAATAATTACGATGTTACTAGATGGCATATTATTCTGTGATGTATTTCTTAAAACAATATCACTTGGCGAAAAATTAGCAAAAATGTGTCGAAAATTGTAAATAGTTCTATTTTTGGGATTTTTGAAATTTTTTAAAGAAATGTGGGATTCTTAAAATATGTTTTTTTTCATCTCCTTAAATACGGGAGTGCCACAAAATCCCCAAAAAACAAAATCCCCAAAGACTAAATCCCCAACCTAAAAAAAATCCCCAAGCACAAAATTCCTAAAAACAAAATCCCCAAAATCCAACTTAAGCGAAAGTGCCAAAAAGTCCCCAAACAGAAAATCGCCAAACTGAAATTAAAACTGAAAAAAAATTTTATGATAAATTAACAAATATTAGGCCTTATCACGAGTGTCGTAGTCGTGACGAAATCTGTAAAATGTATCAACGTTCGCTATATGTTTTACATGGGAGTCGTTAAAGTTCGACTACGACTACGACACTCGTGATAAGGCTTATTTATTAGGTACGAGTAAATGGAACAAAAAGTTAATTCATGAAAATATTATTGAAAACTAAAAATATTATATATAAAGTTCATTTTTGGTATTTAGCCATTTAATAAAAGTTCTAATGAAAGTTTTGACATTTTGTTAAAATTTTTTTTGAATATATTTTAGATATGTATCTTGAAATTTTGTAAACATTCTAATTGCATAGTGATAAAGTATGTGACATTGATTTTAAACGTGTTTTTCTGATTTTAAACATGTTATTTTTTCTAATTCACTTCGAGCTTTTACAACATTTTTTCGCATGGATATGCCTGAGTGTATCTTATCTATGTATATTGGATTGGATTTCTATATATTCTTTCTTCAATTCTTTTATCAGAAAGAATTACAAACACAAAATCCTCATTTTCTGTGTGAAATCGCCGCGATTTCAAACCTAATTTAAATGTATTTCAGACAAAAAATGGGGATTTTGTGCTTGGGGATTTTGTACATGGGGATTTTATGTTTGGGGATTTTGAATTTGGGTATTTTGAATTTGGGGATTTTGTTTTTGGGGGGTTATGTGGCTTATTTTCTCGAATAGCAATGTTCCAATCAATAAATTTCGCTATTTTCAGGCTTAAAATACAATTAAATGTTTGAAAAAAAAAATATTTGCGCCTGGAAAAAAGCAATTATTGGGATTTTAGGTAATTATTTTGGGAATTTATCGCGGTATTCAGATGCAAATCTCATTAATTTTTATTTGCTTCCCATCATCTACAATATTTAGCCGATAATAATGAAAACTTAAAAATCTAAAGCTACCGGGGAAATGTAATTTATTATTTTAGCAACAGTTGACAACAAATCAGGTTAAAGTGAGTTGTTATTGTGTGTGCTGATTTGCAGCATAAAATAATGTATGAAGGCATTTACATTGTGCATTTTTGTTGCATGTAACTTTTTTTATTTCAGTGAGAAAAAAAGACACGTAATATAAAATGTATGCATTTCTATTTCAACACTCTTTCAAAATAAAAATTGCATGCAACAAAATTGCAGTGTGTAAATAATACCTTCTATAACTCCCGAATTAAATTTTAATTTATGATTTTTTATACAAGTCAAACTTAAAGTCGACTTGAAAATAGGGTTAATGTGTTCTGTCGTGCAGGTTAGAAATACTTAAGTTACAATTTTCGCTAGTTGTTTTGAATATTGTGTCGTGTGCAATTTTTTTGAACAAAATGTTCGAATAAGTGAGATTCCATCCTTCCATTATCGGTGTCAATTATGCGTTAATTAGTAAAATAAGATTTATTGACACTTTTTCGTATCAGTTACAAACATTCCGAAAAAGAAAATAGATTTTCAAACACACATTTCAGGCGCATAGAATTAATATTTTTATCTTTGTTAATTTATCACTCTTTTTAATTTAAATACGAAAAAATAAGTGCAAAAAGCATGTCAAATAACAAAAACAAAAAAAAAACAACAAAAAAAACATAATCTTCACGTAATTTTTTAAAAGCAAAAAAACAAACAAAATGTTACATTGACAAAGAATTAAAAAGAAAAAACGCCAATGAATGAATGAATTCATTTGGGACTTGAAATAGAAGTAGAAGCCTTTGAACTCAACTCGAGTACACGTAGTGACTGACTGACCATGGTATTCCATCACATCACATTTACATTTCAAGGGATACACAGGCCAGGCCAGCCAGTAAATTATTTCAGGTTGTTTTTAAATGAAATAATGAATAGAGAGAATGGCTCAGCTGAAGAAGATCGATTGTGTGCAATACACTTTCAGATATTTTAGACAAACAATAAAACATGTTGCACATGTTGATGTCCGAGATATTATTCTTTCTCTTGTTGTATCTACTTAAGTATGTTTTTTTTTTATTTTTTTATTTTAAGAAAGATTGTGTAAATAAACAACGCACATTTAAACATGTGTTGTCGTAATTTTTAAATAACCAAGTGGTAGTATGTGAATCGTTTGTCGTACATACCACACATTTTCTTTTCTTTTTGGCGTTATTGTTTGTTCTTAATGGTTTTGTTTCATCTACTGCACATTCAGAGAGAAGAAGATGAAAAAAAAAAGAAAAAAATTAAGCCGTACATGACAATTATTCATATGACATCTTTGCATGAAATCGAGATCAGCGACATGGGACGTTACGGAACCGAACCGAACCGTACATAGTTAATACATTTGGACAATCTTTCTCTTCTCTACCAGTGCATACACACACACTCACACACAAACACTTGTACATATTTTACATCTTTCTACATTTGTAAGGTACCGAACATAAAGATTTCTTGGTTGTGTAGTACATATGTACATACATCCATACATACTTCCATACGTGTCCAGCATGAAAAATTCACAAGCGATGCGCCCAATGATAAATGTAACTTTTTTTTTCGTTTAATTTTTTTTTATTATCGGAGGAACCCATCGAATGGGTGTGAAACATAAATGTAAAAATTCTCATATGAACTACATAAGCATGTATAAGTATGTATTAATGTATGTATATATGTATGTACATACATATGGCCGCGCTAACCTTAAATTACAAACGAAATAAGTACATTGAAATCCACCTACACATGTGTGCATTTCTATGCATGTGTAAAGGTATTTATGTCATCAAAATTATTTATTTCCGAGCAAAGCGTTGCTTGCACTGTCTCTAGCGACATATAAATTTATCCGTAGCAGAAATGTGGTAGCTACCATGACAACACTTTTAATAAAGTTAAACGAAAACTCTGGTGAAAGGAGCACTTTCGGAACTAGTCATGAAAATGTTCTTGGCGGATTACTAAAAATGGGAAAAGGAGATTTTCTATTTTGGAGGTTCCTCCAAATTTAGCAAACCGAAGAAGTGAAAGGGTAAGGTCCTTTGTATATTCAGCTAAAAAGGTGCTGAATATTAGCCCGTCAAGAGAGCGGGTCAAACGGAATTATCCTGGCATTACAAGTGAAAGCAATGACAGCATGATTGAAGTCCAAAAGTGGAATTTATTTCAGAGGCAGATAAAATTAACCTCGAATTTGCAAGTAGTTGTAAAAAATAATTAATAATTGTCACCACTTATGTTAAAGATATAGTATGTATGTATATAAACCCTACGAGAAATTCTATGGCGCATAGGAACTGGATACAAAATCACTTCAATATACCTTAAGGACACATATCTCTGACTGGAGAGAGTGGAAATGTTCCAAATTCTCAACCAGACATGAGAGGCTGAAAGAGAACATAATAATTTTCCATAATAAAATATTTGTTTAATGTCTGCCAATTTCACTACTATCGAAGAAGCCATTGTAGGACCAGCTTAGATGCAAGTGTGGATCTAGAAACTGTCACTCGATTACATTAATTGATTTCCTCGAATCATAACTTGGTACTAGTTGGGAACCAGTCACATGAGAGAATCCCTTCTAGGATATATGTATTACACGGTGCTTTATCTTGGCTACTAACAAAGACTTGGTGGTGTAGCTTTTGAAGAATATATCAATGCGACCATTACAATGATCTTTTAAAGATTTTGTATAAATCTTAAGTTCAATTTTAAAACCCCTGAACTAACACAGTAACTAACAGGACCACATACAAGTAACCAAAGGAAGTAGAATAATCTGCGCTAGTCTGAGAGATGATGAAGCGTTACCTAAGAAAGTCAACCTTTTGTTTCTTTTTATCGAGGCCTGGCCAATGACCACACGGTTTTATCAAGGGAATTAGTAGTCCCACACAAGAAATGAATATGCTGCTAGACTTTGTATTTTTCTTAAGGTGAAAAATGATAATGTGACTGGGCGCTGGTGAGGTGTCCTTCGGTAGTTAATGTGATGGACATGGTTGAAATTAAAAATTGTTGGAAGATGTGTTGATAACATGTCTTGTACTCGGTCAAGTCTAGTAGCTGGTTGAACTTCTTTCTTTAACTAAATCAAAAGAGGACAAGCTGCATCAAGATGTGTGTATCGTAGTCGAATGCTAATAAAGGCCACAATAGCTCTTACACGCCATGTCTTATGGCAGTGGTATAGCTTGCTAGGAGCAATCACGTCAATACTCTTTTCAAGATGGCACATAGCCGAAACTGCTCTTATTTTCAACAATGATTTGACATGTGATAGTAGAAAGTAATTCACAATTCCATCTTGCTGGTTTATTCCCTACTCCTGATGTAATAAGACAAGAGAAAATACAAATCGAATGAATTGCAATCCGTGTGTTCCTTGCAATTTACACAGATACTGTACTCGCAGCTAAGGTCACCGTCAGTTAAGACCGAGTGGAAGATAAAGACGATAATCTTAGACTCTTCTGCACTAGTGATGGTAAACCAAGCGATCATCCACCATTCGACACAAAACTTAAGATTCTGTCATCCCCAAAAGAATGTTTTACATAGAAAGATCAGTTGATCTTCTCTATCGTAACCTTTGCGTATGTATTCACTTTTGCAGGTTCCCAAGTGTTGTTTGGTGAATTATATAGCGCGTGGAACAAACTATGACTATGATCGCGATCAGTTTCGCATTAGTTATGTGGCAATTCCATGTGCTCACATGCCACTGACGGAAATTAACATCTTCTAAGGAGTAAATAGTCATCTGTACAAGCTTATTATCCTCGTGCCTTTTTTATTTAGTTTAAAAACGTATTTTAAACTCGAAATGATTTCATAAGGATTAAAAAACAGGGCCCAAATCGTTACATCCGTAAACGTACAACTCGTCACGTAATAATTTAAGAATTGAATAGGTTATTACGTGATGAGTTGTACGTTCACGGATGTAACAATTTGGGCCCTGAACTGTACTCTACGGCGTTACTCTTGTTGAAATCTTCGTATTTATACTCATCCTGAGAATTACGTATTATTGCTATCTTGAGCAATTTTAAATGGTTTCCCTGAATTTCTTAAGGATTTATTACAGTTCTTAAGTGTCCTTTTTTCATCCGGAAAGGATGAAGATAAAAAGCCCTACGATCAATCATTATTTGCGTTATTAAAAATAATAAAAAAAAAACAATAACGAACCAGTTGCACCGCCAAGAAGTACTGCTTCCCAAAGCAGGTTTTCAGTCGAGAGTCCATGGCTGCTTTTCTACCTCCTTCTTCGAAATACGCTTCAAAAAAAGGCAATGATTTTTGTGGTGCTCTCTATATTTTGACATAAAATTTGTGTTTCTTTTAAAACAACTCAAATGTGATAAAATCATGTCTCTTCCTCACCCAGTGCCTTCGAATTGCGTCATTATAAAACTTCCTTGGTGGTTCGTTAAACTAAGAAAAATCTTCACATGAAGTTTAATATGAATCCCCCTCTCTTTCTCTCTCTCTATTTAGATTGGAAAGTGTTGGCGGAATCTCTTCGAAACAGTGTTTATTGAAAACAGAAAATATTATTAAGGTGGAGTTACATACCACGCGTTCTACGCGTCACGCATTCTACGCGTTTCAAGCATTCTACGCTTTTCTTATTTTCAAGTTACATACGACGCGTTTTGTGCAGCAAAATAACCATCAAAACAGTGATGGAAAACAGTACATATTTGTATTTCGTTACCAAACGAATTTTTTATTAGTACTTTTTTGATGCACAGAGTACCAAAAATTATTTTGTGTTTTAATTTTATTAAAAGAATTATTTAAAATTCATTTAAAATATATATGTATGTATGTGTATACAGAATACAAAGCGCACACGAACATATCTAGGAACATACATATCGCGCATTTACTAATACAACGTTATAACTCAATATATAAAATTTATATTGTGTACATATAAGTTTTTTTCTTTATGTATTTTTTACTTTCAACGTTTAAAGAGAATAAGTCAGAAATTTTTCTAGATGGTGAGAACAAATCAAAAACTTCAACTCCAATTATCTCGAAATGGATTTTTTGGAGTTATGACGTTGCATTAGTAAATTATCACTTTGTGGGAACACACATATGTGTGTATAACAGTTTTTGAATAGACGTGGAAGTTTTAGGTCTAATTTAAATCGTTTCCGACATGCCAGTGTCCCGTTTTGTTCAAGATGTGGTGATAATTTTGTGGAAGATGTCGAACATGCGTTTTTCATCTGTCCACGATTTGACAATTCAAGTTCAAGGACGTGTTTAAAAGACGCATGTGTGTACAGTTTTTTAAATTAGTTGTATTGCAACTTCGTAGGTTGTTTAGTTATTATGAAATTTTTGTGAAATATTAATTTTTATATATAATCATTAAAAATGAAAATATGTGTATTAGAGTATCAAAAGTACTACGGCATTTTTCATTATCAAGTAGTGTAAAAAAAGTACGTTCATACCAACTTTCCCATCACTGCATCAAAATGGCTATGAGAAACAGCTGATCGATTTGAGTGACGCGTAGGATGCTTAAAAAAGTAGAAAGTAGATCTACTTCAACGCGTTCTATGCGTTCACGCGTTCTACGCGTTTGCTGTGTAAATTGCCACACACAATTACACTGCTTCTACTTTTTTGACAGCCGCGTAGAACGCGTGTTATGTACCTCCAGCTTTACTGTTTCTATAAATCCAATATTTTATTGGTGTCTAGTCGTTAATCGCTTGGGTTATTCTGGTTTAATTTTTAATATTTTTCATGAATGAATTTGACGTTCATGTCTGTTTGATATACATACGTACGTAATTATTATTGCAACTGTATGAATGTATTTCTAAAAAATACTATTTTTGGCTTAAATTCAGTACTCGAATTAATTTTTATATATTTTTTTTTTGTCCTTGAGCGGCGGATGTATATATTCTAGTAAAAATAATTCTTGTTTTTCTTGATACGTTATCATAAGCACAATACGTATATAATAACCATACGTACATATTTTGAGCAGCAGCGCAATGAAATATTAATAACAACTATCGGCAAAATCTTCTGATACATCTTTAAGGAGTGATTGTATGACTGTTATCCTCCTAAAGGATTTCACATTTGGTGGTCAACACCTCCTAATTTTTGAGGACATTTTGAATGACCAAGTGACTTATTTTTTTTTTTATTTTTTTTTTTTTTATTAAACACATACCGTCCTCTATTGTTGTGTAAAGTTGTGTTGATTTAAAAAGGACCTTTGTTATCCTTTTTGTGGTTTGTTTGTTTGTTTATTTCTAAGAGTTTTGTTTATTTAAAGAAACCGCAAAGCCATGGGTGTTTCTGTGTCTGTTGCTGTTTAGTTTGTTTATTTATATTTTATTTAGAACAAAGGATCACCAACTAACTACCTGCTTAGTGTAGAGGGCTTGATATTAGAAAGGTCTTAACGCCAGATGAAACTTTTACAATATTATTGCAACCAAAAAAAAGAAATTATTACTAATTAACTTAATGATGGCAAACGTTTTAAATAAAAACGGATTATTGTTTGATTTCAATTTTTTTCTATACATACAGACGAATAATAGTGTTAAAATGATATACTGACAGCAATTGACAAATCAATTTTCTTCACTTTTGTAGCAAATACAGAAACGAACATATTAGTTGTGCATAAATATGTTGGCGCAACTATGCCGCAATATGCGGGTCTGGAAGGGTTGAGCTACACACGTTATAAGCTGAAAAATTACAAATGTTACAAAATGTTTTAATTATATCATTTCGATGACAGTGTAAAATCATTCATTATCTGTAATTCGGCAATAATATATAAACTAAAACAGAAATATTAACATTAAAACATTTTCATTACACATGCAGACAGACTTAAATATGTATGCACTCACAAACATATGTACATTTACGAATGCATATTATATAGATTAGCTGACATATTCCACATGTCCCGCATTATAGTATGCATGAATAATATATTCTCATATGCATACTTACATACATACATACCATGTCTATATGGATGTGTGTATATAAAGACCCTGCAGGAAATGTCTATAGTGAAACTGTACTGATTCACTACTGACATTGTCACCAGTACTAGTGACTTATCATACCCCAGACAATGCTATTTACTATAGACATTTAACATTTGCGTGTCATTGAAAATCCACTACTGACATTGGTACTATTGACTAGGTAGTTCTTTCGGGACCATATGTAGACATTGGAACCATTGATTCACTAGTTCAATTAAGAAAATATAGTCTACGCTTTTGGTGCTTTTCTAAAGCAGATGTCGATAATGAAAATGCATATTTTTTCACCTTAACCGACACATTATCTGCTATCTTTCGCCACCACAAATTTTTTTGTCATCAAAGCCGAATTTAAATTTGTAGACGCTTTATTGACAATGTCGCCTAATAGTCACCAATATTGTAGACAAAAGTGGTGACTTGGACACAGTTGCCCCCAGGATTCCTTCAGGGGAAATATTTTGATCCAAATACAAAATGTATGTAAATATCCATACATACATTTATGTACATCATTTATGGTCTTCATAAAATCATTCAAATTCCAAAATATTGAGAAAATATTCATTTAAAATCCTTAAATAATTTATAGAATTAGATTTTTACCAAAACATCTCATACGTTTTTTTTTTTAATTTTCCCCCTAAAAAGTAGCAACATTTTTATAACTTCGATCATTTTCATGTAGGATTTTTTGCTAAACTCTTTATAAGCGAAAAATCTCGAAAAAGACGAATTGTTCGTAAAATCATTAAAATTGAGTAAAAGTAGTTAAATTTCTGAGAAAAAAAAAATTTTAAATATTCATTGCAGTCCGTTACAAGAAATAATATGCTGAATAAAGCTTTTTGGATCTCTAAATAAATTTGAAATAAATGACAAAAGTGTGGAAAAATTATAAAAAAAAAATTGGAGAAAAAATAATTACAGTAAACTTAAAATCTCTAAAGATTTGTTTAAATTTTACAAAAACTATGGAAAAGAAACTCGCAACGTTAAGTTAATTTAAAATTAAAAAAAAAAAAAACAAAATAGTGTAACTTTGAGTCCAATATGTTGAATTTAGAGTCCGATGATTATGTACATATGCATGTATACATTTTCATAATACATAAGACCTCGCAGTATAAGTGAGTACTGCGACATTGTTAGAGTGAGTTTTTAGTTAGTCGATCAGAGATTTACACAATTTTAATCTGGATTAACCGTTTTTAGGATCACAATTAAGTACATTTACTTAAAAGCTTAACCGGCCAATGATGGTGGATTACACAACAACATGTATAGAAAGCCAGCTATCAAAATATTGTAAGCAAAAAAATATACAAAGATAAATAACAGATTTTTTTTTTCAATTTTTTACTGTTTTTTTTAATTCTTCTATGCTTAATAAACTTAATAAAATTAAAAATTTCTTCTTCTTTTACATAAAATTCAGTGTTGCTTGGAAAAAAAAACATTGCCATGTATAGTGTTTAAGTTATCACTTAAAAACAGCAACACAATTAAACTCAATTAAATTTATGTTCAGATTAACAAAAACGTAGTTTACAACTACGTTTAAAATCTATCCTAAAAACTCACTCTTAACATTTCAAGCAAAAAATAATTTTTTTATCCAACATCACTTTAGATATCAACATACACGGCTGAATAGAATAAACTATGTTTTAAGTAAAAGTCCAAAAAAAAATTTAAATTTTAAAAAAATTTTTATTAAATTCAAGTGCGAATTTTCTAAAAATGAGAATGTTTTTTTTATAAATTTAAGGACAGTCTGAATCGTTCATAAAAAGTTTTAATAGCTAAAAACGGAAAGTTGTTGTCCTCAATTTGGGTTCATAACATTTTTCTTATATCGGAAGTTTATTAAAATTTGAGTAAAACATTTTTAAAATTAGTTATGTAAATTAAAATCTAAAGAAAACAGATTTTTACGGAGCACACACGTCAATTCATCACATGTTTATAAAGAAACAGCTGACACATTTATTGGAAGTCATACGTTTTTACTAACTTACATCCAAACTAATACGATATGACAACTTTAAAAGTGAGACGATACCATTAGAATAACGGAGCTTCGTTGTCGCAGATGGTCGGTTAAGAAGAAGGGAAAACACGGAATTGCAAAATGCGGGGCAAGATCAAGAATCACATAGAAGGAAATGAATCACTACAAAATTACATGAAAAAACTGTTCCTAGCCACGGAAAGTGGCACCCAAGATTTTAATAATTTTTGGATAAACACTCAACAAGATTTTAGTAAATATTTTATTAAAAAATTCCTGTGAAGGGCGAAATTTGTATTTTCTAACATCAAGGAAAATTGTACAGAGTTTCGGTAAAAAACGATATTGGCGCCGCGTCATTCGATTCAAATAAGGTAAAATTTTACAAATTTTAGTTAATTTTTTCGTTAGTATAGGATGTGTTTGAACAACACTGCTATAAAGCATTTATAAAATATCATCATCCATCCAAATACATACTCGTACGTGTATTTTGCGAGTGAAGGAATCTATTTGAAATGTGTACCTATTAATTGGCGAACTTCCTTTAAGGGACAAACAAATGAATACTTCAAATTTATTTACTACAGTCATCATTGTCAGGACTGAATCACAGAGCGTGTGAAGATATTTTCCTGGCGATTGCCTAAAAACGATTAACGGTACAAGATCAATTGTGATAAGCAAAAAAAAAAAAAAAATAATAATAATAAATGAACACAGGTAAACAACATGTTGGTCCACATGCACACACACACACACACACACACATACACAAACAACCCCAAATTGTATTTTGGTATTATTATTGAATTTTTTTCTTTAATCATTTGCAAAAATTTCGAACAGATTTGACGCCAAACAATAGTAATTCACGATCAATTCAATTTATGAAACAAAAATAGAATAATAATAAAAAAAAAGCAAAAAACAAAACAGAAGTAGCGTAGCAATGACAAGCAGAAAAATATTGAAAAGATTTTACAATAAAATAAATAAGAAATTTTAAAAGCAAATGAAACGAAAGGATAAGACTTTCTTTCTGCACCGATAGAATAGCAGCCAACTAACCAACACACACCTGCTTAATGTTCCCATGATGGAATTAAGGGATAAGGGGATTTTTTTCCTTTCTTCATCAGATCACAGTGTACAGAAATAAAATGCGTATTTTCTAGAATTTAATAAAAAGGCTTTATGAAAAATTCATAACAATTGAAAAAAACTTAATTAAAACGCATTGATATGAATTGCCCGCGGTTTTTTCTTTGTTCATGTGTGGGTGTATGTATACAGACGTGTATATATATTTATTTGATCTTTAAAATTTTCCTTAAAAAAGTTATAGGCATATGAATGAATTATCTTTGAATGCGATAATATGGTCCAGATATGACCTTATACATATGCATATAGGAAATATATACAGAGGCATACATACATAAATCCATACTTTTTATATTCAATGATATTTGTATGTATGCTATGACCAGGCGCCAATTCTTTTTAATTGTTGGCATTTACAAAAAAATAATATTTAAAAGAACACAATTTTAGGTTTATTTTATATAAAATTCTAGAAAGTTCACCCCCAAAACGATAAAGCTGGATCCGCGCCTGGGTATGACCCATATATAATTTTACCTTTTTTTAATAACACACAACAGAACAGAACAACATTGTTTTCGGCAGTCGGCACAAAACCAGCTCTGTTGAACGTGATCGCAAATCTTTTATATACAAACTTTTTGTGAAATTTGAACAGATGAATTACTACACTACTAAATTATTTGCCATAACAAATCCCAGGCGAAATATTAAAATAAAATCATATACTTTTTTATAAAAAGAACCTAAAGTATTAAAAATAAAAATGGTAAAATATCACAAAGTCAAGAAAATTAGAGCACCAATTAATTAAATTTGCATACATTCGTCTTAGAATCTTTTTTCGACAAAATATTTACCAATTTATTGATTTTCTTTACTGAAAATAATTTTTAGTTTTTTTTTTTTTGCGTAAATAAATAAAAAATAAAAAAAATCTGAACCAATTGTGATTAAATGTGTTTTTTATTTCTTAAAAATCTGATGTGATCGCGAGTGTCCGAAGAGAAATTAAAATCGTTAAAGATTTGTGTATCGGTTGTGTTCTTCTGTCTTTGTGTATTCAAACAGCTGGACTGATGTTTATTGTATTTTTTTTTTAATAGATTCGATCGTAAGTATTCTTAGCAAATATCCTAATGAAGTTGAACTACTGATCATCTGTATGATAAGCCATGCAGTTCTAACACGGAAATAAGGTTGTATGTCATGATCCAAAGAAGCGCATAGATCGCAAGTTTCTGGCACTAGCGACAAAATTATCGTGTTCAATATTTCTTAAGGAATCAAGTATCATCTAGTGTTAAGAACAAAAACTGCTTCTGACCTGGGTCTCAATCACAAAAGCAATATTTTATTCATGAGCAATTGGCAGGCGGAAATTTTTATTATTTCATAAATTTTTTTGATTGTAATTCTATTAAAAGCAAACATTATTATAAAATAGTTTTTGCTCGAATTAAAATATTACTTGAATATAAATTTTGTTCTGAGCAAACTGTTAATCGGTCAATTTTTTTTTTAATTATTAGATTTTCCGTATCTGATATCATTCGTATGATGCTATAATTTCTTATCTAGTTGAAATACTAAATTGTTTAAGATTTATTAAAGAAAAGAATCTATTGTTTTTTAATGTATGGCTGATATGACGTTTTATAATTTATTTACCAACACATACGAATATTAACCGAGAAAGTAAATTAAAGAGAAATGTAAAACACAACAAAAAAGATTTAAAGAATCTGACAAGATCTTTGTATCGCATTCGCTTAAAACATATGTATATGACAGGTTATTGTCCTTTAATCCTGGTTAAATACTCAATGTAAATGCCATGGTCATTGGTTTACAGTATTTAGAGCGGTTATGCGTGTATGAGCGTGTATGTATGGGCTTGTCCGTATTTGTATGCGTGTGCGTTTGCAAATCTGCGACAAGTACATTAACAGTTTAAGATAAAATCATCGTTTATTGTTCTGTTCGTAGATCGGTCGGTATTCATTCATTCGTTCTCCCTGTACTTTTGGTTATTCGATATTTTGTATTGTTTTCGAAACGAATAGGGATTAAAGGAGCATTGATCGTTTAACGTCTGCAGGTTTGTTAGCGTGGGAACTTTTTTCCAAAATGCTTTAGATTTGCTCGATATTACAAAAAAAAAAGAACTAAAGATCTCTTTTTGTATTATTACTGATCATTTTATTTATATTTACAGCGAGATTAAAACAGTTTTAGTAAAAATTTTGAAAGCCAGTTACTGTTATTACCTTTGCTCTTTAGCAAAAGGTCAAATTAAAAGTTTAATGACAAGTACTGAGGAGGTTTTAGTTCAAATTTAGTTTAGGTATATTTGCATCAGGTGTAAAAAAAATCTTGGCCCTCATATCAGTGCATTTAAGTACAATAACATTTTCTGTTTTGCCGTTTCTTTTTTTCTACTTCTTCTACTTCTTCTAGCCCTTGCAATATAATTTTATTAAGATATTCATTAATTCAATATGTAACGGTTAAAACGGTTGCGTTTTATGCAATAAAAATGTTCCCATCGTGGGACTCTCCCAAGCCATGGAAATGACTTTCATTCATTCATAGTAAAGCTTCGTGTCAGTGTTGGTAAAATGGTGATGGAAATGTTAACAACAAAAGAAACAGAAGAAAAAATATAAATAAATAATTTGCAAAATAAACGCTATTTTCACCTCAACCGAAAACCTAATAACAATTGTGAACAACAACAAGAACAACAACAAAAATATAAAGACAATAGCAACAAGCCAAAGGCAACAGTAGCCAAATGCTAACTGATTCGTTAGTAAGTACATACTTACATGCATACAAAGTTACATACACACGTACGTACTATAAGTTAGCAGTAGTGCGGTTGTTGTAATCACATTTTATGTGGTAGGTTGTTAGGTAGAAAGGTAGGCAAGTAGCCTAGCTGGCAGGCAGGCAGGCAGGCAGGCGGACCGATAGGCGGACGGGCAAGGCAGCAGGGGTATAGTGGAGCATCAGCATTTGAAAGTTCATGCCATGTTTATGCAACATACAAACGGATCATCATTTCGGTTTATAAATAAAAATGCACGGCTAGTTGTGGTGTCCAAACACAACAATTGTGAGAATGTTCTCATGGAAACACGATTACACTTAAGAGTAATATTTAGTGCAAGCACCTCGCGGTCTCGTGTCTTCGTGTAAGTCAACTTAAATAGTGTATGAACTGAACAAACATACTCGTACAAACATTGCATGCATTTGATTATATATGTACATACATAGACATACATATAGATTCTCATATACAAACTTGCATACTTATTTCTACTGATATATTAATGTGCAGATGACTGTATGCACGTATGTATGTATGCCTTTTTATTTGAGAATAAATGAACAAATGTTTCACAAAACATACTTAAGGACTTGCACACAAATATACATACATACGTATGTACCTTAACATAGTGGCATGTCGTGTCCAGAAAGCAAAAGCTTTAACATCAGCAGCTCCAAAAAACAAAACAAAAAAAACACCAAATACAAAACATTAGAAAATCAAAACATGGGGCATCCAAAGCAAATAGATGTGAAAAAAATATCGTCGCCTAAAATGCAATCCTACAAGGAAAACACCAATTTTTTTTATTTATTTTAATCTACTTCATGTCTGCTGTGTGTCAATGCTGTTCAACAGCATTATTTCTACTCTTCCAACTACTCGCACAACGCGGTTTAATAACTCCATGACATTTTGAATTTCCCGGCTCTTAATTAAAAAGTAAAGACTGCTCTTGTCAAAAGGCATCTCTCAGTTGGTTGACTTTTGTGAAAATTTTAAAAAACTGCGTCACTTAGTTACGTCACTTAGTTACAGCGCCACGTAATATGTGAATAGCCTTCTAAAGCACACAAAGCTAAGTTTGACAAATACTGTTGGAAATCTACACCATAAATTTCAAGTGTAAAAAATAAGTTTAACAAGCATCTCCCGTGCTTCGCACCTTTCTTTCAAGTATTTGAGGGTGGTGTTTACAACAAACTATTATCTAGAACCTGGTTCAAACCCTAGTCGGAGCAAGTCAATCATTATCATAAATTTCTTTAATAAATAAATTTACGATATGCTGTGAGCCGATCGTAGATTGAAAATGCTAGAGTTGTGGAAGGGAAAATAACGCATTCCTGAGTGATTTATTTTTTTTTTTCAATTGAGTATGAGAAAGCTTTACGCAAGATGGATGTGATCACAGTCGATCGCAAACGCAATCGAGTAACAACTTCACATAAGGAGTGATTGGCGTTGCTTGGCGCAGTATGGAAATTTGATTGCATCATTTCATAGCCGTGAATAGATGTACCACAAAGTATCAGAGACGTTTTCGCTATCAAAATAATCAGCCTTGTCGTGTTTGGCGTTTGTCGTTTATATAGTACTTGGTGTAGTCGAAAAACGCCAAACACGATAAGGCTTATTGGATTTCTCGACGCCAAAAAAGGTCAGAGTCGGTTGGCCAGCCAAAAAAAGTCATGGCGACCGTTGAATTTGATGTGCGGGGAAAATCCACATTGTTTACATTGAAAAGTGTAAAACAGTCAATGCCGAACATTGTGCCAACTAATTAGGTCTAGTTAATGACGATTTAAAAAAAAAAGACCACATTAGTCCACGAAAAAAAAAGTAATATTTTCAACAGGACAATGCAAAGGTATACACATGTACAGTTTAAATGACAAAAATTCATGATTCACTGCCTCGTCTGTCCTATTTCCTGACCCCGCTCTAAGTGACTAATTCTTGTTTCCAAACCTCAAGAATTAACTTGTCTGAAAGAGATTTAACTTCACTACAAACAAAATTCTGTTTCGATGACCTTGAAATATATAACGTTTTTTTTTTTTTTGAAGGACTGAAAAAAATTATTAAAATAATGGACAAAATGTGTAGAGCTCAAGTGAGAGTAATGTCGATAACTAAAAGGATTTTTTTTTAATCCAAAAGAACCGTGTTTCGGCCTCGTACCTACCGCCTCCATTACTTAACAGCAGTCACACAAATTACTTACTGGCTGTCCTTATCGTATAAATGATCTGGAGTTCAATTCCACGTAAATGCAAATTCTTTTTTAATTCTCTACGTATTTGTCAAAACAAATTTTATGTCCGTCATAAAATAATTGCGAATTTAAACATAAAAAAACATGAAAAATTCCCAAGTTCAATGCTTAGCACAGACTTTTAATTTTCATTATATTTTAATATTCATTATATCATTATCTAGCATTTGAAGTCATTATTTTGTAATCAAATTTTTTTGGTAGAATACATATTAATTTTGCTACAATTGCCGTTTCTGTGGACGATAAAATGTTTTAAATGCTTTTATTAATTGTTTTTGTTTTTTTTCATGTGACGATATGTATGAATACATGAAAATGAGGTGCAGTCTTTCAGACAACAGTAGCATCATCATTATCATCGTTACAAACATGATTATGATCAACATGGTTTAACATCTAGAAAATAGAATTAGTTTATACACATAAACGACCACAAAGTCATTTATACTAGCCACTGTAACCAAAATTTGTAGTTTTCTTTGTAGGATTTTTTTCAATGTAGCTAAAAACTGGCAATACAACTGATTTCTAGACAGTAGATATTGGTTTTAGATCTGGCACTTTGCATACGAACATGTGTACATGGGTCGGAGTAAGATGTGGTCAATTGACATAATTAAGATGCTCAGTAATAAATCTCAAATTTTTTTAATGTATTAAGTATTTATTGAACCTTCAATTCCAATTTGAATCAAAAATAGATACTCAACACTTAAGTCTAAGACATACTGGTAATAATAAATCCAGTCATTGCCAGAAAATAATTGCTTTTGAATGTAGAACACATAACATTTGCCGCAGTACTTCATTAGTCCAGAAAAGTGGGATTAATGTACTTTTAGTTTTTAAATATTATATTGTATAGTTTTTTCCAATTATTTTTTACTCAGAAAATCAAAATTCAATTTCAATTAATTGTATTAATTGAATCAACAATTATTTAAGGTTGTAAATATTTTCTTTTCAAACAATGTTGTAAATAAATTAAAATTAGTTTGGTTGTGTGAGCAGAGAGATGAAATTATTGCAAACAAATTTTCAATTATTAAACTTAATCAAACACAATATCAAGTTTCAATTAATGCCGTAATTGAACAAATTTCTCTAAAATTTTTTTTATCAAGGTGATTCAAGATTCAAGAACACGGGGGCACCGTCATGTATTAAGAAAATTTATTTCCGGAATGGTTATACATTAATGTATTTACCGGACCCGATATTTTATTTTGGCTGATTTTCAATACGAATCGTCTTATGACAATTTCTTACAAATCAGCCCAAGATAGAAGTCTCCAACTCTTCTGATTGCTTTGGAAAACCAATTTCACGTACTGACAGAAGGACCGATGGACATGGCTCATGGCTGCTTTATGAATATTGTGGAATGACAAACCTATAAATAGGCATACCATTTTTGGTAAAGGATATAATAAATTAAATTTACACCCAAAATATCGGAAGTAGTTATATATGATCAATGTTTTATGAAAAAAAAAGAAGAAATTACGATTGATATAGTTTTTAGCATACACAACAGAACAATAGAACGATTTTGTTTTAAGAAGCCGAAAATTAATAAAATATCAGGAACATCAATGATTAATTTTTGGCAAAAAACTAAACTGACCCGAGAACCCTATGAAGGTTAAATGAAAACTCAAAATGGTGTAGGAGTTAACTGTGCCTTAAACTTAAAGCTGTTGTTATTTCACCCACAGGCATTTTTTTCTACTACAACGTTATTTAACAATTTTTTACTGTTTCTGTGCAGAGAAAACAAAAACAACAAAAAGCAAACTCACAAAAATCTCAAAATCAGTTGAAATTCACATGTATTTTGTGAAACATCTATTTGTTTAATAACTTTTTATAATTAAAATATTGCAAGATTTTTTGGCAAAAGAAAAAAATATCTAAATTTATACTGGCAAACACTTCCGAATGTAGAGATTGAAGCATGTGCAGTGTGCGCACTGCACTCTCTGATATCTTGCTCGTTAACTATTTTGATTTGAATATTAAAAGACCGAAATGAAAATTAGAGTGGTAAGTGGGGGGTACAGGTCACTGCATGTATTCTTTCCTAATCACAACTTATCACTCGATGGGAAATTTTACACACAAAAAAAAAAAATAATCAAATAATGTGGAAGTAGTATTCAATTGATAATTTCTTTGTTTTACAGTTGGAAAATAAAAGCCCAGCTTATGGTACAATCACTACTTATAAACAACATACGAGTACAACGATATCGAAAAGTAGTCAATTGTTTTTGTTTTTTTTTTTTCAAAATCTATTTAATTTCTATAGCGGATGTATGCATAACAAATGGTACGTGTAGTACATGTAGTGAGCCAATTAATTAGCCAAGATTCTCACGACCTCAAATTAAAGAAACCACATAAAAAAGTCGACAATAGAAAAAGAAAAAGCCAGCTAGTCAGCGACAGAAGGAAAAATGGTACATTAAAGAAAAGAAGAAGCTTTTCAAAGCTACACAATAAAAAATAGAAAAAAAATTCAGCAGTCAAGAAAGGCGACCTGTTTACCGCTAAGTTAAATTCATACATACACTCACACATATGAATGTACAGTCATACATACATATGTAGGTGTGCACATATACATATAGAGCACGTTTAGAAATATGTATAATGTTATACCCTTTTGAACAGGTTTATCGTTTAGTTTGTTTCACGGTTTTTTTTTCGGAGGCAGGGAACACCGCGAGATCTTTTCAATGTCCATTAAAATGGCTCAAAAGTAGTTGTTTTTTTTTTTACCATCATTTAGGGTATGACTTCTACTTATGAAATTGATTGAGACAGAGCTAAGGAAAGGGAAAATGTAGAAGAAATCTTAATTCTATTATTTATTTTTTTTTTTCTTAAAAACAAACACAACCCGCAAAGCGATTAGATTGTCTGCAGAAAACACCCAGGATCTCTGGCCGGAATCGAACCGACAATCTCCGGACTAAGAGGCTAGCATTGCTACCTATCAGCCACGGCGGCACCCAATTGGAAATAATTAGACATTATTTTTCAGTGTATACTCCAATTTTCACAAACGATTATTAATTACATATTGTATACATATCCTGGCCGTTAAGTGGAAACAGTCTATAAAGTCATTTTGTTAATTGTTTTACTTCGCCATCGACTCTGCTAACCGACGAAGAGGGTGCGCTGTGATGTATACATTATAAAAGAACATTATCAATCGGTGCCGAAACAGCTTAGTGAGAATGGCTATGCCTTCGTGTCTAACGCATCGAATGCACTGATACTGGTCTAGCATCAGTCATTTAACCAAAAGCGCTCCCTTAATAATAAGCGGTCACGAAATCATGCTATAATCGAGAATTGTACGATGCCCGTCAGCATATCCATCCCCAAGAACATGGCGTATGCCCAAAAGTATACCCATACACAGGGGATATAGTACGCATTTCGCATCACATCGTAAGTCGAGTCCAATGTAGGAGCAACACTTCTCTAATCTGAAATGTACTTCAATCAATCCAAAAAAGATATTAAACATTTTTTTTAACTGCCTCTGTTCAATACCAGAACTAAACGAAAATAAATTAATAGATTTTTTTTTGGCTTTTCTTCATCGATTTTAAAATAAATATGTGGTTGAGTTGTCTAAGGCGATGTGTAACAAGCATATAACCCATAAAAGACCAAAATAAATTTCAAATTAAAATGAAAACAATTTAATTCATGATGCAGCATTTGTAGTAAAAATAAGCATAATATTGGACGTGGATTCATGCATCCCATCTGAAAGCTTTAATTTTCACATTAAATCAATCCGGACGCTTTTTGGGAGTATATTTTTTTTCTTGGAGGGATTGAATTACGTATTTTGTTATTGAATAATTCGTACTTGAATCAATATTTTTGTACTTGATTAGGGAAGACCTGTATTCAACGTATTGTTGACAAAGTTTGGGATTGATTTAAGTTGGGATTATTTTAATTAGTGTGTAATGGCTGGTAAAGCCAATTACCCTTTTCTCCAGAAAGCGTTAATGTGTGAATAGTCACTAAGATGTATAAATCTTCCGTCCGGGGGTAACACTACAGACACCGAACCCAAACTGGGTCACACTTTGTTTTATAGCTAATACGCTGACCACTTAAGTCCCATGCTTATGTGAAAATTCCCATAAATGGCGTTGAATTAATGAAAAATTCCATAAATAGAATCCATAAATATATGACTCGAGTTCAAATCCGTATATTGGATACTCAAATTTTTTATTGCATAATTTATATCTAATTTTCAATCATAATAATATGGATATTTATTTCATATTTTTTTCTGATTAGAAAAAATTATCCAACAAACACCCAATTCATATGATGAAATTTATGACTTCTATTATTCTTACTTTCTTATTCAAGCAGATACCAAAAGTAATTTGCAGGATATTTTTTCGCATCTAATTTTTTTCATATATTCTTCAAAAGAAGAATAACAATCAAACATATCAACGAGTACACAAATTAGTGTAAAGGGAAATATGAAAAAGCCATGAAAACTGAAATCGAGTTTATTTTTCTACCCCTCTTTTTTTCTAAACCGCTCGCTCCAAACCAAAACTGACGTCCAAAATAAGACATCATAAAATTTATCGTGTGAACACAATAAAAAATAAGATAAAAATTTTTTAGAATATTTTTTCTGTATAAATTGCTGTAATTCTCGTATTTGTATTTCGAAAAAAGTACATACATACGAGTATATTTAAAAAAACAATAATTAAGATCCCATTCAACACAGTTAGGGCCAATAAATTGGTGGATGATAATGTTTCAATTATTTTTAAAACCCGTTTAAATACAAAATTTTGTTTTTCATTGCAATATTAAAAAATAAGAACTTTAAATTTTACTGAAAAAATGAAAGTGCGTTTAAGCAAATTTTAAATTTTTATGAAAATTAACTAAAACTATAATTAAATATCCACTTATTTATTGGCCATTAAACATAATACTCATTAGCAATGATGATGGTTATCAGGCAATTTCTGGAAACGACGTTGTTATGTTTCGCTCTGTATGTTTCAAACTAAATTGAAGTTAATTTTTTATTTGTTCCTTCAAACCAACCATATAAAATCTCTTTGAAACAAATTTTTTTTCTCACTTCGCGTAATGCTGACATCAGCTGAACAATCGATTTGAGTAAAACATTTCTTGTAAAAATCACTCGGTTTTTGAGTCGTTTCTAGAAAAAAATTTTTAGTCATATCGATTCACTGGATTCGAAATTCATAGGTTTTTCAATTGAATTCAATTAAGTTTTTTATTAAAACTATGAATTACGTTTTAATGAAATTGATATTGAAAAACCTAAAATTTTTTAAACTTTTCATTAAATGTATTCGTATATACAATTTTGTAAATCACACAAGTTTTGCTAAAAATCCAATTAAATTGTCCACTGTAGAAGCAAATTCAGTAAAATTCTTTTACAATACTTGTAAAATTTCATAAAACTATACTCTGAAATATTGAATTTATGGAATAAAATCCAAGAAATCGTTTTATAGGATTTATGAAATCAAATTATTTCTTTGTATAAAATTAAACACGTTACTGTGAGAATTAGATATTTGAAGAAAAAAAAATGTTTTTCATCTAGGCGCACGGTAGTGCGCCATGCCAAGTTCGGCCACACAGTGTGTATATTTACACGAACCCATTCGAGCTGTTTTTACCCCCCTCATAACTTGATCATAATATAATGAAACTTGAAACATAAGGTCTCCCCAGAGAGGTGACCCCACAGGTTGAATTTGAAAGTTCTACCATAAAAGCTTCCCGAGATATTAAGGTGTGAAAAGTCCATATTTTAGTACATATTCACTGACTCACTGACTCTTCAATATTATTGGACACTTCCAGTAAAGCTAGAGAGCTGAAACTTGGCACACAGGTAGGTAGGTAGTGATGAGAAATTACCGAAAATGAGTTTTTAAACTGGCACTTTTCACCTGGGGGGACTAGGGTTCCCTTATTTGTATGGGGCATTTCCAGTATAGCTAGAAAACTGAAATTTGGTACACAGGTAGGTCCTGATAAGAAATTAACGAAAATGATTTTAAAACCGGCACTTTCCATCTGGTTCGAATATGGTGCCCCTTCTTTGTATAGGGCACTTCTAAATAGTATAGCTAAAAAGCTGAAATTTTCTACACAGGTAGGCCACGATAAGCAATACATATAAATATTTATACAAAAACAGCTTAGAAAAAAGAAGTGAGATCCGCACAAAAACATAAATGTGAAAATAAGGCCAAGTTCCTATCCAAAAAATTTCGGCCGTAAAATGTACTGAGATCAAAATAAGGACAAAGTTTTTGATAGGTACAATACCATCTCATTTCTAGGCAACATATAAACTTGCCAATATTTTTTTGCCTTTATAATATGGGAAAGAATTCTTGGAAAAATTTTGCCAAGCTTACAGGTTGCCTAGAAATGAGATGGAAATTTTAAATGGAACCAGCAAAAAAATAACTTTCGCTGTGATTGAATAACTCTAATGTACATACTTATGTAATTACATACATACATACATTCAAATCAATAGTGTAGCAACCAATTACTGAACTAACTTGCCGTCAGTGCAAAACTTGTAGTAGTTTTATATTTTCGTTTTAATTCGTGGTGGTTGAAGAAGACCATGTTATAATGCAGTCAGTTCCAATGTAATGTGTTCTGGAGATGATGTTGGCTTTTATTGCAATACAAAGATCTGATTTAAACTGAAATTAGGAATAATGAGTATTGCCAAAGAAACATGACAGCAATAGTGACATCACTAAAGCTACAAAGTTGTAAAAAAAGAAAAACATCAATGAAACATTTGTTTATATGTGTGCATGCATGTGTGTATTGTGTTTTTGGGGACGAACATATACAAGTTTAGTGAGGTCCATTGATAAAGTATGGACTGTGATAAAAAATATTTTATTGCTAAATGTTTACTATGTAACTATGTATGTTGGGGATCATTGATTTGGCAGCATAAATTCTAAGTGGAGTTTAGTTAAACGGTTATGTTTATGCTGCTTCCCTTTTTTACTATTTGATTTTTTTTAGTTTGATTTTAGTGGCGTGACGATATTGCCAATTTATATATTTGTCTACTTATGTTCAGTTTAAATGCCCTTAATCTTAGAGCAGTTTGTCTACGGCATTGGGGATATGGCAATTTTTATTTTACATCTAGATTAGGGTATTCGATTAATCGTACTCGGGTTTTACCCGGTTAATTACACTACTAGGTAATCGCCGCTAAGAATTGTGTGATTGATTCAGAGCGACAAACGAAAATTATTGTTGATTTGATATGAGTGTCCTAATCAAGGATCAGATTCCAATTATCAGACGGGCTTAAGCTGCCATGGCAATGCTGCCACATTATTATTACTACTGGTAAGTTTAAACATCATTTAAATATTAGTTTAGCTTAACTAAGCCATCGTTTAAAAGTTTACTGACTTATTAGTAACAAGTGTCTCAATATATTCACTTAATTTCTAATAAAATACTAATTGTTTGTCGTTTTCAACAACCAAGTAATCTGAATTTACCAATATTTGCAAAAAAAAAAGGGGAAAATGTATTTTTGCTTATTCCATTTTTTTTCTCACAGCGAGAAAATTTTGGATTATTGGTACTTTCCAAGGAAAGTGAAAATCTACGTAAATATAAAAAGATTTTGAAAAAAACATTTTTTAAACTTTTAAAATTCCCAATATATTTTTAAAAAATTCCAAAATTTTAATAAAAAAAATTAGTTCTGTTGGAAATTAAAAATTAAACGATTTTAAAATGAGAAGTAGATTTTTTTCCAAAATTTCAAAATTCCCAAGAAATTTTGATCAAAACCCATAAAATGCTTTGTCGTCACAAATGGTTGCATATAAAAATAATTTCTGCAAGATTTAATTATTTTTGGAATTCAAGGTGTGACACTTAAGCTAAAGTAGAAACTTTGATCAACAAAAATTGTGAAGTCGATTAAATTTTTCGTGTAAAAGTACCCGCTTTGACCCACATCGGGAGTTCACGCTTCTGCAACTGGGAAACTAATTTTCTACGATTAAACATGGGAATACTGCTCTGATAAGTCCTTGTGAAGGGGTGACTTATTTCAAAATAATTGTCAGTCTATCCCACTGTGCGGAAGTCATAGACTCTGTTAGAAGACCGACCAACATATGTCACAAGACAAGTTTCAAATGTCGGTAAAATTCATTTCGAATAAAAATTATTAGTTGTGATATTTGTATAAATTTTTAAACTATTGTGATTGTGCTTTAGTAATTCTCATTTCGTACTTGACAGTTTGCGTACATATAAGTAAATATCTAAGTTTGAAAACGTTTCAAGCAGGGTGGTAAAGATTTACTGATGACATGGTATTCGGCAACCAATGAGATTCATATAAATTAGCTAACCCATAACAAATATATAAATTTTTGTAAATACAGTACTGATCTGTATATTAATGAAAAAGTGGCTGCCGCAACAGTATTGTACAACGATGACCACAGTCAGTTTGATTTATATGAAAAATTATTTCACATTCACTTAAATTTTCGGTTAACCAACCATCTGATAAACAGTTAACGATCTAGTCTTTCATCGATAAAATAGAAAATTTTAAAAACCAATCGATCATTTTATCAAACAAAAATTTATCACAAATTCTAGTAATAATTAAATAATTGAATGCCCTAAACACTGCACAACATCAACAATGCCATCATCAAAAGCAAAAAAAAAAAAAGAAACTGAAAAAAAATATATATACAAATAAAAAAAAGGCAAAGCAGCAGCTTAAAGCAAAATAACAACAACAACATCAAAAAATGGTAATAGTGCACACTACACACAGCAAAGTGCAGTGCAGCTAACAATGAAATCTTATTACACCTGACTTTAGATGCTGCTGCTGGTAATGTTGCTGCAAAAGAAAGGGTACCATGTTCCCACACTCAGTTCAACTCGATCAACACAATGGAGGATGGTGACAACTGTACCCATTTATAGTGGGCACGACAAAAAGCGGCAAAATTTTTAATTTTTTTTTTTTAGCGTGTCAATGTGTAAAACGACCTGTGAGTACCCATGTTGCTCAGTACGCCAACCAACAATGATGGAAAAGTAGTGCAACAACAACAACGACAACGACAACAGCAGCAAAATAATAATAATTATTATAACACTAATACATTCACACGTATTTATTTATGTAGTTTGAAATTTAGACAAGAAACTGACAAGACTTTCTTTCTTACACAATAATTATGTGCATACGTAGAAAAAAAATTATGTTAAATTAATTTTTATTGCATTTTGGCATTTATGCAACGCATTAATTACAAACACAAACAATAATAATCACTAATTTGCACATACATATGCACAATTATTTGTCCCGGTAGGAAACTTTAACATTAAGACAACAGCAGTAGAGCATAGACAGATATGTATGTATATACATACGTACGTACACCTGTTCACTGCTCAAATCCTATTCCGAAATTGGTAGGTAAACAAGTTTTTTTTTTATATATGGATCGCTGAATTCTTTTGCTTCACGCCCAGATCAAGAAAATTAGTCACAACATATACTTGATAACTACCTAAGAAATAATTTATGGCAGTTGAATTGTGTTTAGAAAATCGCATTAGTTTTTATTAAATTTACGTTGCATCATTCTTAGAATGAATTCAAGTCCATTTGAAGCCGCTGTTGATCCAAAAGCTGGTTATGGGTTATGAAAATTTTATAATTTGCCACAAGTCATTAATGTAGAAAGAGAATACAATTAGACTAAGGTGACTACCTTGTGGAACACCTAAAGGAACATGTATACTTTTTAAAACAAACAGTTTGTGTCCTGTTTGATAAATATGATTGAATCCTCTTTAAAGCAGGATCTGTAAGACCCAACAGACATAGTGTCCTTAAAAACAGTAAATAATTGACCTTATCAGCAAAGGCTTTGCTGAAGAGTCAGCTAATACCACATCTGCTTAATTTCTACGAAAAATAAATCCAAGATTAGTTATGGTTGCAATTTAAAGAAAGTTTGTCCTAGTAGAGCATCCCTTTTGAAATCCGTGTTGAGACGAAGAAAATTCTGAATTTAAAGTCAAATCCGACTGCTAAATTCTGGATTTACTATACAAAATTGTTTTATTAAATCCAACTTAAATCGTATTTTTATTTGGATTTAATAGTATTTTATGAAATACAACCCTGTTGCCGCCGTACAAAATTCAGTGCTGCCAAGTAATAATGCAGCCGGAAGCAGCTGATAACGTTTATGCTAGTTACTAAGAATATATTAATACGTCCATCCATACAAGCGCATACAAACAAAAATATCTGCTGCACAGTTTGTCAAAATAGTGTTTAAATAACAGTTTAGAAATAAGTACAACAACAAATGCACTTATTTGTACGGGAAATTTATTTTATTTTGGACAAATTTAATAAACAAATTGTACGTTAAATGCTGAATTTAATAAACTTGTAGTGTGAACGCAAAATCAGCTGTTAATGGATTTAACCTTAAATTCACGATTTCACATTCAGTGTGAAAACACTATTAGAGTAGTTAGTTCTCACAAGACTCCCTCTGTTGAAGTGACATTGTTGCAGTTGCTTTCAATTAAAAAAAAATAAAATTATAAAGGATTTTGTTTAGTTTTAATTAAAAAATGAGCGTAGCATTGTTCCCCATGTAATCCACAGAAGATCCAGAACGCTTATAAACCCTATAATATTTGTTCTTTTTATTTTCATCTCGAGAAAGTTTTATGGTCAAGGCGGACCAGTTAAAAGATTTAAGAATTTGGTGTTATACATTTCGAGAATAAAAAACTTATATAAAATTATTGGCTAAATTTCGTCTAGAAGGCTTAACTGCAGCACTGTTAAGAACATATCCTCTTACAAAATAACATGTCATACAAAAGCCAATTCCAACGTTGCTGTTGCAAAAATATTCCCAAACCATAGCAATTAAATTTAGGTTAAGCATTAATAAACATTTCTTAGCCATCAGTTATAAAGGAGCTAAGTCGCAATTTTTTTTAAAAACTAAGATTTTCGTGCAGGGAAATATAGTTAGTTTTTGTTGGCAATAATTATGTCAAAGTGCCAAGTAAAATGGTGTTAAGAAAGCGGTATTACACACTTGTTGGTTGCAACTTTCAGCCAAGAATCGATAATAATACAAAACTAAATTTACAAACTTAACAAAAAAAAAATAGGAACTAAAGATTTCAGCAAGTTTTTTAACTTTCTTCTGTAAATACTATTAAACCGGACTTGGATCCTTTACGACCGAAGGTAACAATTGCTTGGGTCATTCGAATAAATCGACCAAGAAGATATACGGTCAGAAGAAACTATATTGCTTGCTTGTGTTGTTTTATTTATTTAGTCTCTACTTTTTAAGTTTGTTTTTGTTTATTGTTAACAACAATTTTTCTTTGGCTTATAACTTGTCCTCTTACATTTACCACAAAACCACGAGTATTAATAATAATTCAAAATTGAGAATGAAATGACTCAAAAAGATTTTTGTGAACTTACAGTCAACATCATCAGTCGTGTCCATTCGTCGTGATTACCTTTCAATTTGTATTTGTTGTTGTGGTGGTTGGTGGTGGTAGTACGGACGGATGGATTTGTTGGGTATGCAAGTAGTTTTATCTTGGTTTTTGTTAGCTGGCTCGCAGGCTGGCTTTCGGTTTATTGTGGCTACCACGTATGGATGAATGGATACTTTTGTCGCTTGAATAGTTGGAAGAGACCATCTCTTCTAGTCTCCGCTAAGTTGTCAGTGTTTAACACAAAAAACAAAAAAAAAAAAAAGGAAACCAGGCAGTTGAACCTATTGTTGTTTTGAATGGTGTTGAGGTTTTGTATAAAATCTGCATGATTTCAACACAGTTACTGTTACACCACACACACACAAACATCCATATTAACATAGATATTAACGAACAAACCGTATGTAGTACTATTTACATTGAATATGCATGCATGAACGTTAGTCGAACATACGTACATACATATGTTGTATCTCATCAAATCAAATCACATACATATGTACATACCTACCTACCTACTAGATGTTAATATGTATGCAATTTTGTAAAAACACTTAATCGTGTAACGACCATGTTTAGGCTTAAATTGACAATGTACCAGACTTCATAGTTTGTGTAGCTTTTGTGTAGACAATATTGTTCAATTGAAAACGAAACATATTTCATACCTTCACACCAATATTCTACAACATGATACAAACAAATATATAGAGTGCACAGATTTGTTGCTAAAGCTCTATTGTTGTTATAATTGTCATACACTACATCGTCACCATCATTATCATCGTTCTCATCATCACACTTTAATGATGTTGGGTATTTACAAACGAGTATGTATGTATGTACGAGTACTCGTATGTAGTTTGTAGCCAGTTAGTAGGTGTGTGAGTTGACTTGGCAAAATAGGTTTAAAATGTTAAATCAAAAACAATCTGTAGGTAGTTAAATAAGTATATTTATGCCAGAAAGTACACACTCGCACACAGGCACACACACACACACACACATCTCTATGTGGTGTATGAACTTTAAAATGCGGTTCAATTGGCTTATGGTCTTGTCTGAGGTTAATACTGTTTTGCAGCCCATTTAAATGTGTACGGATATAATGCACGTCCATACATTCATCTATCCATCCATCCATCCATACATACGTACGTGTGTATGTCTGTATGGAGCAACTTGTATTAGTTAGTTGTATCGTACATATTTAAGCCAATAAAACAATTTAATTGTTTGTTTACACAAGGATAAAGCATCTACACAGAGGGAGAGACGGACAGACAGACAGTGTATGTACATCTGTAAAGAACGGTAGGCAGGCACAGTCAGTCAGTTAGACAAAAAGAAGACAAATCATTTCATCTCGATTAGTTTCCTATGGCCAATTTGAAGGAAATCTTCCTACAAACAAATGCATTTAAACATATTTACAGACATACGAGTACGTACATGCAAACTAAGATAGCAAAATGTTTGCATGCAGACTTGCATACTTACACACAAACATGTTGCCATAAGTTTTAATAAATTCTGCTGTACATGTTGATTAACTAATTAACATTCCGATTATCATGATGCACACATACATGTGTAGGTTTATATGTATGTATGTAGTTATTATTGAACTTTTATTCGTCTGGTAGCCAAATCAATTTTCATCCTTTTACGAGTGCTGTTGTGTTGTGTCATCTCAATATTTATTTAGAATCTCATCTCATTAGATAAAGCACCTGCCATCATGAAAGAAGACATAAAAGCGGCTTCAAATCCATCAAATAAAAGAGTTTTCAATTGTTGTCTGTTCGACTTGTTGCAAGCAATTGCAAATCAAAGCACGGTGGGTAATTCGGAACAATTAGATTAGATTACATTTCTCAATAAATAATTTAAATACTGAGAATGTCATGTCCGCTCCTTCGTCGAAATGTTATATATAGATAAACAGTGGCTGGCAAAACAGTTACATCGTGTAACAACAAAAACAAATTTCATTTGAAAAATTATCAACTGCTGGTTACATAGTTTTATATAATATTTTGTAGAACATTTTATAAGGGGGAGGGGCCCCTTTTTGGGATGTTTTTTACGATTTGTTATAATAAAGCCACAAAATGCTGTTATTCGGGGAGTTACAAAAATTTTGGCCATAACATTTTCTACAAAGTTGCTTAAGGTGTAGGGCATACACCTCAGATGTAAAGAAAACATAGGTTTATATACCGATATGCTGCAAGAACACGCCAGAACTGGGAAACTTCAACCGCCTCTAAAATGAAATTCCGAAATGATCTTTTAAAACGTCAACACTACGTGTTTATTATTTTTTTTCTCCTTTACCAGATTAATTGTCGGTGAACTGTGTTATTTGTTTTTCAATGTCATAAATCTGGAAGTTGAGCAGTACGGCAAATTTATGAGTAAGAAAAAAGCGTATCTACATTTTCGTTACCAAAAATTATTACATAACTCTTTTATTGCAGCATAGTCATATCTCAAAAAAAAGTAAAACTTGGAAAAATACATTCAGTAGTTTTTAAAACGTCAGTTTTTATATGGCTGGAGCGATATATACAGTCAAAAATCGAAGAACACACAAAAACGTGACTAACCTTTTCAGTTGTCAACAAAAAAACTACTAATCCAAACTTGCTGATAATCCCACCATATGACTAACACATGTGTACCAACATAACAAAAAAAAAAAGAAAAATTTCGATAATCGAATTTACACAGCCTGCGAAAATTCAAAATTCACATTTCTATTGAACAAACCTCGTATATGTATATGACATTTCTATTGTATATATATTATAAATGACATATGTGAAATTATTAATATTAAACATAAGCTCAATCAGAAATGGGGAATTTCGTACTAATCAAAAACATGTAAAAATTGAATAAAAAGAAATTATAATAATTCTCGTATTCTATTTCTGATGAAAACTTGGTTAAATAGTTGATATTATTCCCAATTATTATCCACTTTACACAAGTTGCAAAAATGGACGAATGAACGCTCATTAGAGGTGCAGCGGCCTTGAAATAAGTATACTGATACGTTCTGCTAGTCTGATTGCACATGCTAATGTTTTTCAAAAATAAAAACTATTATTAATTTGAAATTTCATAAATTCAATAAAACTGAACTTAAGCCTAATAATAATAATTTCTCATATATTGATTAATTAATAATTCAAATAATAATTACGTTTATTCGTAATAATAATAATATAAAAATATTATAAATTACTTAAAATCTGATCTAAATTTTGTCCGTCCTCGAAGATGCCTGTCATCGGTTAAAATACGATTAAAAATCTAGAAATATTTTAAATTAATCTATTTTAAGATTTCGTAGGACGCCACTTTTCAATATAAGAAAATATTTTTTAGAATAAAATTATTTGATTAAAAGTGTGCAATTTTGCTATTATTTTAGCGCATCTTTTCATATTTTTTTTTTTATAATTTTTTTTAATTTGTAGATTTAATTTCATTACTTTTCGATGAATTTTTGAGATATTTATTTCGTAACTTTAATACAATTTTTGTTACGCCAATATTTCATGCAACCTTGTGCAGCCATTTACATCAGTAAGCAATATTCTCTGTATGTCTATTTTTTGGAAAGAAAGTTGCTGCCCTACTGTCAAGATATTAAATTGAGATCTATTGATAAGGTCCACATGCGACATTAACATTAAATCGAAACTAAGTAATTATAAACAACAATAAAAAAAGAAAAACATTTCTTATTCGAACTGACCACTGTGCAATAGCTGCATAAATATTCTCCCTACATCTGCGTACAATTTTGGGCTAACGATTGCGTAGATCAAAAGCAAATAATCATGTACTTGTTGTCGGCAAATTCCACCAAAAATGTTGTAAGAACCTTAATGGCAATAATGTCATGTTCAGCAAGATTTCGTAACACAGGCATTGAAATGTCACCCATGTCCACATTAGATCAATACAAAAAAGAAAAAAGAATAACGTTTAATGCATCTACAGATTTTCCCTAGGTTTTATGTAATTTTTCCTTTCTTGCCAATTTTAATTCGCAATTTCTTGTTTAGTTTAGCGCCATCATCACACATTAGTTAGAATACTTCAGCAGATTTATTGTCTCTTTAATGGACTCATCAAACTGTAAGAAGAATATTCACATAATTGGCACAATTTTATAAACTATTAAGTCTACAAATCGTTTATTAATCTAAAAGATGTACACAGACAGTCAGTCAAACCAACGAGCAAAACATGTAGAGAAAACAAAACCTTCACATTTGCAACTCTTCGGAGAAACCTTGTAAATGTACGTTTTTATGGTTATAAAATTTATTTATAATATAAATTATGTTGGCGGCATTAATAAAACCACGGTAATAAATAAATACATTTGCAATCGTTTGCATTTCATTCATAATTATAATTTTATTGAAAATTTTCGACTCAATTTACGAGTGTAGTTATTTGTAGTTTTTAAAAAAAAATTTATAAAATTTGATTCGAGGAAGTACTCAAGAATTTATGTTTTCAAAAATTCATTTACGAGTATTTGTTATGGGTTATCTAATCTATATGCTGCATTTCATTGGTTGTTAAATACCAACTCATCAGTAAATCTTTACTGATAATGTTTAAAATAAAGTTTTAAAACTATTTTCATTAATTTATTTAATACACAAATGATGAACCTTTGTTCTGAGTTTGTAACTTTTCTGAAGCTCCACTCTGGTGATTTCGTGCGGTCCATATTATTCAAGGGAGTTGTGTGGTCCTTCATCAAATGAAACATGTTCAAGGTAGTCAGGGAAAAAGTCTTAAACATTAAAAGAATACAAGAGCACCCTTTTGAGAGCAAACTTTCGAATATTGGTGGCCAGCTCTTTGCCTAACACGTTTCTAGAAATATATTGAACATCTTTAAATTATTCCAAATCTCCATCTCAAAAGCGATTGACCGTACCGCGGTCTCTTCTTTGACCTCTGATCAGGGCTGCCGTTGAAATTTTTGAAAAAGTGCTGTAAAATGGAGAGGCGAAAATTGCCTTTTCTTCTATCGCCCATCCGGTCTTAAGAACGTATTGGTTATCTATCCATTTTCGAACCGATCCTGTATTTTAAGTTTCAACAAAACCGGTTGGAAAATTTCATTGGGGCACAAATTTTGCTCCCTATTATCCTCCCGGATCCAGTACTTAGAATGCATGGAGTAACCTAGGCGTTTTTATAGACACGGATCTATGTTTTGAGTTATATCAAAATCAAAAAAAAGGGAACGGGCAGGTAGTTGGATTGTAGGATGGACAGATGAACAGCAGGGGCGGACAGAGGGGCCGAAGTGCAGATAGGTAGACTAGAAGTCAGATGCCGTACTCAATTAAATATGCTTTTTGGATTTAACTTGAAGGATCCTTGCTTTAATAGATCTCTGCTAGAACGATAATAAATATTTTCTGGGAATGAGGAGTTAATCGCCCCTTGGACCTTTTCTAGGCACTTTAACGCGACAGAAATTATCCTAGGTCCGATTCGCTAATTTTAATAATCGTTTGTGAAAATTGGAGTATACACTGAAAAAAAATAATGTCTAATTATTTCCAATTGGGTGCCGCCGTTGCTGATAGGTAGCAATGCTAGCCTATTAGTCCGGAGGCTGTCGGTTCGATTCCGGCCAGAGAATCTGGGTGTCTTCTGCAGACAAGCTAATCGCTTTGCGGGTTGTGTTTGTAAAAAAAAAAATAATTCTTTAATTAAAAAAAAAATATTGAACCCCCCCTCCCCCCCGGTGTAATTTAAAACTAAATTGATAGTTAAGGTGCTTACTTAGTTTTCTTCGATAACATTTTACTCATATTGCGATTTAACATAAAATTGGTTGTGAATCATAATACGAAAATAAAGTTAAGTTGAGTTGTAACATTGACAACACAACTTAGTTGGATTGTGCATTATTTTCAATTATTATTTTTAAAACCTTTTTTAATTTATTTTATTTTCATTTCAAGGCTCCATATATTTCAGGAATTTCTGCTTGCCAATTGGTTTGGATTTCTGCAGATTTAATAGTTCTTCAGAGTAATCGTCGTTGTTTTAAGGAAATTAATTGAATTTTTTTTTTTAATATTTCAATAAAATTTATATTTAGTATATTATTTTTTTTTTATGGAATATTTTATTCATAATATTTTCAATTAATTCTAGTGAGTCAACTCGAGTCAAATCAAGTTATATTTATTCAGACTGATAAGCAAGAAATTTTCAGAATTCTATTAAAGGACGTTTGCCCTGTACTGTGACCCACTATCCATGTGAGTTTTATATGTATTTTACTCCTTAGGATCAAATATTCAAAATGTAATAAAATTTACTGAATTAAAAGTTTAACAATGAATAAAAATTTCAACATAATTTTGTTTCCTATAACATTCTCAGCAATTCTGTAGTCTAAAAATTAATTAATTTCTTTAGTAATAGAAATATTTTAAATTGAAATTTGTTTCTTTTTCCCTCTATTCGTCGCTCTAGTACAAAATTGTATGGAAAAGTTAATACAAACATTTAACACAAACTATTTTACTATTTAAAATAATATAAAAATAAATACTAAATAGCGAAAATTGTGGGATCATTGCACTTTTGTGGCAATTACACCCGATATTTATTGCGGTTTCAAACGCTATTTGGTGCTGATGATGCTGATTGCAATGAAACAGTTGATCGTTTTCTTGATCTTTCGATTGATAGCCAATCATTTGGTTAAACGCACGCACATAAATACATTCTTTATGTTGTTATTTGTGATGATGAGATAGACGTCAAATACCGCAACAACAACTACTAGTTGTCAACTTTATTTAGACTCTGGTATTAGATGCAAAAACACAAAATAGTTACTAAGATATCTATGAATGTATGTATGTACATATTTACGTTTGTATGCACATTAGGGGCATAACGAAAATAAGCCAAATTAATTCAATGATTTTCTCGATCTTGTCATGTCTGGTTTTGAAGCTTGAGGGCTTTTTATGTAACAAATGATTATTTGAATTTCAATATTCGCAGGATTCTTTGGAAAAATTGGATCACAAATTTTTATGTATATAATAATTTTATATTAATTGATAAAATTATCTACAGCAAATTTTAATGAAATATAATGAATACAATTAAATCAATAGTAAAATTAAAAAAAAATATATTTCAAAAAATTTAATTAAAAAATCGATTTGTTTAATGATTTCAACTTGGTGTGTCTCGTTAAAAACTATTAAGGAAATAAATGAGAATTACTGAAACAGCAAACGGATTTATTATCAGTCAGATCTTGTTGCAATTTATATTTTACATTAATTGTACAAAAATTGTTCCCAATTTACATTTTACATTAATTGTACGAATACGAACTTTGTACACTTTATACAGTTTTAGCTGTTGTTGTTCATAACTATTTTTTACATGAACATAATAAACATGTATTGTTCACTATAAAAAAAAATATGATTTGAATATTGGTTTTACACTGTATCAAAAATGCAATGAAACATTTCATTATTTAGACAAATTGTCTAATAATTTTGTTCCAGTGTACAGTTGGTAACTCAAAACAATGAACTGGTTTATTAATTTGCTTAAAGAATAACATAAAAAAAATACTTTTAAAGAGACATTTTACGTAGAATTTTTGTAAATATTTTTATTGAAACAAGGTATGCATGCATTAGCGTATTTTAGAAAAAAAAATTATCTACAAACATAAATGGCATTAATTGAAATAATGTAAAACTTTATTTTATCTGATATTAGGTTTCGTGCATTAAAATGAGCTGAAGTTCTGTAAGATGTTCTCAATAATGAGTTTATTTCAAATAAAACTCAACAAAAAATTTAGGCCCTAATTTTGTAAATCACATCACCAAGTGACTTTTATATGAAAAGCAAAAACAAAAATTCAAATATTTAAAAAATTAAGTTTTTATTTTTCATACAACATCATTACCAAGGTGAATTAACCCAGGTGGCAGCGGGAGAAAACAAGAACTTGGCAGCATGAGAAAAAGTAATGCCATAATCACTGAAGCTGTCAAAAATATAACCAGAAAACGGCTCTTTGATCATTTCAACTAAAAAATAAGTAGGGCAAAAAGT
This sequence comes from Lypha dubia, assembly GCA_947311025.1. Taxonomy (NCBI): domain Eukaryota; kingdom Metazoa; phylum Arthropoda; class Insecta; order Diptera; family Tachinidae; genus Lypha; species Lypha dubia. Next base: position 22,260,736 of record OX371262.1, on the reverse strand, counting down.
AGTCAGCTGTCGTAACGCTGCCACCTGGGGGGTTACTTTGTAACTCGATTCGAAAAGAAAACTGTTCGAATTTGTATCTTATTTACATTGAAATTCGAATGCATTTGCTTTCGATTCGAAATACAGAGTAACCCCCCTGGTTTACTTCGCCTTGATCATTACCGAATAAACGCACAGAAATTAAGGCGTTGATTTGCCTTCAAAATTTCAAAAATTTGAATGAAAACAATAAATAAAATTTTTAAATATTTGAATTTTTGTTTTTGCTTTCCATATAAAAGTCACTTCGGTGCACCGAATGTGCATGTTATTTCAACAGGTTTTCAGGTTATTTTAATATGGCCATCATTTTAATTCTAAATGATTTAATAGTAAATTTAAAATTAAATTCGAGTTGATTCAACATGAAATTCATGTTGTTTTTAAATTTTATACTGTTGATTTTAAAGGACTTAAAAGTAATTTTTACATGATAATCGCTTAAATTTGATTGGAATAACAACGTAAATTTTACATGATTTCCAGTTGTTTTTAATTGAAAAAATTTAATTTTTGTTTTATTGTAAAATCGTGTTAAATTAACAAGAAACGCTAATGAAACAAAAAAATGGCAGTCGTTTAAAACAAAAATGTACCTTCATAAGGAATGATACCACAGTTGATCATAAATTTACTTTTTCACAAAATTTTAAATATATTTCAAATCTTTATTTTAAAGTGTAACAATATTTTTAAGAAATTTTGTAAAGATTGAACTCATTTAAATACTGATGTAACACTTCGTCTTGTTGAGTAAAATTTTTTTGGAATTTATCAGAATTCATACAGAATACATTACGATAAAAACAAAGATTTGTTTATTTTTAATATCGTGCTTAACATTTTTCTAGACAATCCGAAGAGTTGTCATATATTTTAGTAAATTTGACAAAAAAAATTTATTTTATTTTTGGGCGTCCTTACAGGATAAAGACGCTTCGTATTTACTCAAAAATATATAAAATGAAAATGTCTTAGAATTTCAAATTGTATACCAAAGTTTCTAAGAGTTGAAAACTAAAGCTGAATTCACCCATTGTTTCCGAACAAAATTTTTGTCCGGATAAAATTTTTTGTTCTGAGACAATTTTGCAACATGTTTCACTCATTTCGTACAATTTGTCTGGAAAATCAAACCTACCGTATGAAATACATGTGTTTTATTAATTTTGCAAGGTGGCAGACAGTGGCAGATGAATTAAATTTGGTGTTTTATTTGTCAAACTCACTTATTTTTTATTGATTAATAAGAAAATTACATGTTAAAAAAAATTAATAAAAGTCAGTTACTTTTTTTTACTAGCAATTGAGCTTTTCTTTATTTTTATTTTACTGGATATAAGCTACAATGTGCTTTTATTATACATACGTATAACATTATGTGGCAGTTCGCTTCAACTTTGGCTGAGAAAATAAAATAGGTGGCAGCTTGTTTCAACTTTGTCCGGACAAAATTTAAAATTAAACCAATTCAACCAAAAAATGTTCCGAACAAATTTTGTTCTCTTTTTCTCTCACTCTCAAAAAGAGAAACGTCAAACTTCATATAAAAAAAATTTTGTCCGGACAAAAAATTTGTTCCGAAACAATGGGTGAATCCAGCTTAACCCTCCCTACTTGGATGTTTTCAGAATTTCTCTGGCCAATTGGTTATCATCCAGTAAAACTAATGTAAGGTAAAATTAATTTATTCAAAAATAAATAGAACACGAAATAAAGATAGAAGCAAAAATATTTTAATATGCATTAAATCTAGTCTACACGGTCAGAACATAAAAACTGTTGCTTTACATCTTTTGATCAGTAAGTGTTTAAGTGTACTTATTTTATTTCATCACCAGATTTGTATGTAAAGTTTGGACCTATTTTTACAAAATTTCTTTTAAAAAAATACCCTATTGCAAAGAAGTCAGGATGTGTTTGGTACTTTTATTTAAAACAAAACAAAACAAAACAAGAATTGTTTTCGTGGAACACTATAACCATCTAAATTCAGATGAACGCCAGAGATCATTTAAAGCTCGTAATGTGTTTAAGGATCAACATCATACTTATTTAAAATAAGAGCTAAATTTTCACACAAAAAAAAACTAAACGGAAAGTTGGTATTAAAAAATTATCTACCTACCATAAAACTGTACTAAACCTGATCATACAAAAGAAATTTTATTAATCACACTGCACAACAAAATTAAGCTAAGCATGTTAACACATATATCTATTTATATCTATTTTTTCGGACTCGAAGTCTTGTATTTTTATAAAAAATTATTACATATATATTTTTCAAATATTTCGCCACTTCATTGTGTGGCTTCTTCAGGGAAGTATTTTTTAATAAATTATTATTATAAAAAACTTTTCCCTGAACAAGCCACACAAAGAAGTGGCGAAATATTGGAAAATATATAATAATTTTTATAAAAATACAAGACCTCAAGCAAGAATGAAATAGATATAAATAATTAATAAAGAAGGTCGAAGTAAATAAGTGAAATAAATATGTATTAGCTTAATTTTGTTGTGCAGTGTGATTAGTAAAATTATTAAGCAATAAAAAGCTAAATTGAAAAAGAAGAAAATAAGAAATAGTGAGTTTTCAAACCATTAATCTGAAAAAATCTGATAAGAAACGTTCATATGCCTCATGAAGGATATTCAACTACTTAATTGCAAATGTAGTGATGAGGCAATGAGATCTAAGCGGTAAACACAGCTGATGTTAAGATTGTGGTTGATCTCGAAACATCATGATGTTAGTTCAATTTTTCGTGCAGTCTAAACTTCCTTTGTCTGTTCAATTATTAGGCTAAACTACAAAATTAAATTTTACGAACTTTAGAATGAAAAATTAAAATTTCTTTGGATAAAGATCATACAGATGGACTAAAAATTCAAAACTTAGTTTTTAAAAAATAATAGGAAATAAAAAAAACTGCACAGTGTGGCTGACTTCCAAAACGTCAATTGCTTTGTGTTTGAACAAAACATCACATTTCATAACGCCGCAGTACAATAGTTATACAATGTATACCATTTCAGAACGCCGCCGCAAAGTATTTTTAACGCAGTAAGAGAGCAAACAAGGCATCGGTTTTATAGTTGTTGCATTCTTTCCGAACTTTGCATATGTATACAGTAGCAATACTGTATACAAACATTGTATACGAACGTTTTGGAAGTCAGCCTTTCTGATGCAACATCAATAAATTTAACACGATGCGTTGCAATGGGAGGCAAGTTCAGCTATTTATTAATATATTTCTAATTTTTAATTTAGCGAACCGTAAATGGGAATTTTAACTCTATTTATAAGATCAAGATTTTAGGCAAGATCTGTTAAGAGTTACCTGCCTAATGTAGGCCACTCACTATTCGTACAGACATAAATACTGATATAACATAGTAACCACTTACTATACTTTTCATATATAAATATATGTATGTATGTACGTATGTCTGCAATTATTTATTTGTGTATATGTGTGTTTGTGTAAAATATATTTATAATGTAGACAAATGTCTGTTTGGCTTCAAATAATACAAATGTGGTTAACCAATGCATTGCTTGTCCATAAATTCTTAAAAGTGTCTCATAATTCATATTGAACACAATGGAAGAAGAAGATGAAAAAAAAGAATATTCATTCAAATTTCAATTGTTGTCGTCTTGTAAGAATTTTACAGTAGTCAATTGAACAGATTCTCTGCTTCTTCAATTTTTCCAAATAGCCCCATAATTGTGGTAGGAACTTAGTAATATTATATTAACAACAACAAAAACAACTCGTACATATAGACAGACAAACAGACAGACATACCTAATCAAATGTGCAAATCTATTTCATTAGGGTATAACAATTTTTTATACATGGATATTAAATATACATACGTCAAATCATCAGTAGAGTTTAACCACAAGATTAATTATTAGTTTATTTAAATTCTCTCTTTTATTTGCAATTTGCCCTAATAAATTCTTTCATTGTTTACCAGTAGGAGACAGCCAGAATAGAAGAGTGGGCCACGAGACTAGAGGAGGCGGCAACCAGAATATATTCATATCGAATAATTCTCCTTTATTTTTTTATCTTTTTCAAATGGTTTTTTAAAAACTTATAAATAAGTTAAAAAGTTTTGTAGATTTTCAAAATGTGTGTTGATTTCTACTGGTGATTTGGCGTATGGAAGAGTTTTTATTACATATATTTACCTCACAAAATTGCAGTATAAGCTGCTTTTAAATAGGACCTATTACGATTGTCGTTGTCGTGGAGTCGTTAAAGTTCGACTACCACAACGACACTCGTAATAAGACCTCATAGAAAAATAATATTTAGCTTTATAAAACATCGTTTAATGGAATTCCTTGTTGCATTTCAAATAAAAGTTTCGGACCTATCTAATGCCTAGGCTATACTAGGGTTAATCGCTAAAAATCTTATTATAAAAAAAAAGAAACTGTGTAACTAGTTAAATTGATAAAACTAATCAAACATATTAATATAAAAATAAACTTACGTATTTAAGTATTAATAAAACCAATAGATTTAAACGTACCTAAAAAGAAAATAAAGAAAACAATGGGTTAATATAACATGCAATTGGTCAAAGGAAATATGAATCTATTTATAAGAAATTTTTTATTACGTATTTTTGTATATTTCACTCTTAAGAACATAATTTTTCATATTTTCGACTAAGCGCATATTTTTAGGGAATTTTTTTCAGTTTTTGTAGCATGTTTGCTTGGTTTTGGTGCATATCCTCCACTGCATTACCACTTTTCCAAAAAAGGCCACAAAGAGTTTTTCGATCAAATTAGATTTTAATTTTTCCGTAATTTTTTCCAAATTTAGAAATTGTCTTCTTAAAATTGCCGAGATTGGTTTGATTTATTTTCAATTAAAATTTTGGAATTTTAGAGATCGATACGTTAGTGCAGTTGTGCATATTTTCCATCAAATATTTGGCTGTTGTTTCTGCATATTTTGACTGTTTTTTGACTATTTTTTTCTTCTTTAATTTTAATAATTATATTTCCCAAAAAAAAAATTTTGTTCAAAATAATTTTCAAAAATTTTGAATTTTTTTTTAAAAGAACTTTAAACTTTCATTTTTGTTACGTATTTTTGAATATATTTCGAACAAAAAAACACCATATTGTGCAAAATAATTTTCAAAAATTTAGAAATTTTTTCATATTTTTGAATATTTTGGACTTTGATTTTAAACTTATTGTTAATAACTTTTCGCCAGATTTTCTAATAATTGTCCACATCCTTGTGATTTGTTCCGCGTTTATTTACAGAGTACGAAATGATTATTTCTTTGTTAATAAAATTTAAATTTTCAATTACTTATAATTTGCATTAAATTAATTGATTCAATTACAGAATTAATTCCACCATTTTTTAAACTATAAATTACTCAATCAGATTTTTTAGGAAATTGTATTTTTTGTACTTTTTTCTTCTTCTAAAATTAGCATGATTTTAAATTCAGTGAAATTCAATTCAAAAGAACTTCTTACAATGACAAGACCATGTAAAAATCAATAAAAAATTTTAAAGTGTTCGTAACAATTTCGGATAAAAGTTATTGTGTTCTAACCAAAAGAGCTGCAAATTTTAAAGAACAACAATTGTTCTCAATGCTTGAATTGTGGGTTGCTGGTAAGTTTACCTCCTTTCTCAAATAGGTCTGAATGTATGTACATATATTTCGATAAAGGATAATTTTAACCATTGATAACTTTTATGCCTTCTTTCAGACAATGGACTTTTAAATGTTTGTCTAAGTTTCTGGACTATTCAAAAGTTTGTTCAAAAGTCTTTACTTTCTTTGAACAACTATTTACATACAAACCTTCCTTCATACAAACTATTAAGAAACTTTATATGCAAGACTATAATTTTGTACGTGTTTAATAATAAAATAATATGTATACCCAGACAACATTTTTGCTAGATTTCTATCTGAAGCAATTAAAGTTGTTCATTGATTATAACGAAAATCCGGCGACAGTAAAGCGGACCTCTTTGCCTCTGGAAATACATTGCACAAAAATCCAGACATACTATAAAGTGTTCCGATTAATCTATAAAAATCGTATAAAACTCGAGAATAGTATTAAAATCTTAAAATATTTCTTTTACTCTACTTGTGCCGACCATTTTTCTGATGCCATCAGAGAAAAAAGCAAAATACGATTTCATTCACGAAACATGCAGTATAATTCAAAATTCCAATTACTCAAAACATTTTAGAAAAACTGTTTTTGATCATATGATTAATTGACACAATTACGGAATTTATTGAAACTCATTTTAAGTTTTGACTAAGTGCAATAATCGGAAATATATTTTCTGTGATTGAACAGGAAATTAGTCAAAATTTTAAACTGGTTTTAATGAATTTTGTAATGAAAAAAATTATTTATTAAGAAAGAAACACACACACATATACCGCTTTAACCTTTAACGTAAAAACAAAGTTTTCTAACAATTTTACTTAATTGAAAGTTTGAATTTTAGTAAAACGGGACAAATTAAAAAAAAAACTTATCAATATTAACGCAATAACTTTCACTAAATAAATGAGAATTATAAGGAAAACAATTATCAGACAATGTCTAGTAGTCACTGCTGAAAGTAGTCAGACTTAGATTAGAAAATGTACGACAATTTGTTCCTTTTTTTCTACTTTAATTATAGTTTTATTTACAATAAGATTTTCATTAATTGAAAAAATTTCAAATATTTTTAATTAATTCTTGGATTTGAAATTGTTTGAGAGCTAATTAATTTTTTAATTAAATTTTCGTTTTTTATTTATTTGATTGACCTCAAAAATGTCAGCAAAAAATGTTTACTGGGTAGTTGTAAAGGAATAAATATATAAATTGTGTCTCCGCAATTATTATAGAAATACGAGTATGTGTGTATGAACGAATATATTTCTATCATATCCAAAATACAATCATATTTCAAAAAGGTAAGACAATTATTTTATCTAAGGATAAATGTCGAAAACTCGACACTCATTTACTATTGAGAGCAAATAACCATCATAAGAGGTTTTTTTTTAATACACAAGCAGCGTTGCCAGAAAAAAATCATACCGGTTGTTTTTTTTTTTTTGTAGCTTATGACGGCTTAAAATAATAATACAGGACAGAATTATTGTTGAAATAAATTTTTTTTAAATTATAATCTGGCAGATGATTTCATGGCATTTATTTTTTAAATATTATTTTTGGCATATGTCCGCCGCGGCTATGAATTACAAGGTCCTTTCGCTCAGTCCAATTTTTTATAACTTTTTCTAAAGCATTTGGCTTTAAATATTGGCTTCCAATGCTTCAAGATTTGGTGGCTTGTCCGTGAAGCCACATTAAAAGTAATTTAGAGAAGTTCAATCGGACGAACAAGGGCCAGTGAAGAGGACCACTTCTGGAAAAAAGTTATCACCAAATGAATTTTGCAATAAATCGATTTGTTAAGCGCGTTATTGCACCGTTTTAATGTCATCGTTTATCGTCGACGTTTGGCTGATTAATTTTTTAAAAGAAAAATTTAACCCAGAAGTTCTTTGCTCACATCGAAAGAAATGAGAACCGATTTATTAAAGACAAATCTTTGATAAAAATATGTTCATCAAATTGTTCTATAAACTTTGCGAATAGATTTATTTTTATCAAAATAAGTTTCCACAAATTGGAAGCTTTGTTTTTGGCGTTAAAAGATTCATGATGACTTATGCCGAATCTTAAAGAATAGAAATGTCAACAAAGTTTGAGTTCGTGATTTATAGTTTGTTTTGTATTTTGCATAAAATTTTGGGCGAATTTTAATCATAATTATGATTTGTTAAAAATGTCTGAAATTTTTTTTAATTTTCGCTACTTTTCCGAGAGTTTATAATCCCAGCTGATGATTTTATGACTTGTTGGCAGTATTGCAACTTTTATCATGCTGGCAACGCTGGACACAAGTTCACTTCAATGTGCTGGCTGGCTTGGCTGGCTGCGTGCTGGTGCGAATGTGTAACATTTTGAAATCTCAAACTTTATATCAGAGTTAATATTCAAGAGTATGTAGTATTTCCTTAGCGAATAAATTGCAACGAATCTACCTCGACACTGATTTCGAGACAACTGTCAGAAAGGTATTGATGCTGAAAAAAATCTTACACATATTTTGTAAAAGTTTTTCCTCCCATTCAAATATTACATACAACATATTTATGAGCCGCTTTTTCACAGTCTTTTAAATCAATTTTAATGCCAAATTTTGTGTACGTTGCAATGAAACAGACATAAATCAAAATTTCTTTGAAGGTATGTACATAAACAAAACATACCAAAACATGGTTATGACAAACTACTATGTACATGTGTATGTGCTGTGCGACAAATTTATTGTTATGTTTCGAACAATTCTGCTACAATTTAACAATATATGTTCTTAACTATTAGATTAATTTGTTGCTAAGAAAATCGGTTAATTAATATACATTATATGTGGAAATATGCATGCAAACAAATATTTTGGATATTTATATTAAATTAAGCATTGCTAAAAAAAACTAAAACATACATATATTTAATAAATCAACTATACGCATATTTAATATTTTTTGTATAAACTAGAGCAGTATCTACCTGATATAAAATTCATTTACAGTTTAAAAATAAAAACGCATATATTTCCATAGCAATATTTTTCATAGAAAACAATATATAGTAAAGCTAAATTATATCTGTAACATATTTCTCTCTAGCAAGTTTCGTAATTTCCAGTATCTAGAGTATTTATTTTCTTGTAAATGTAAAATATTGAGAATTAAAAAGTCCCCGAAAGTATTATAACAAAAAATATTTCAATATGAATAATAAATAATAATTAATATATATTGTGTTCCTTGCTGCAACTCTTGTGGCAAACTAAAAATATATTCAAGTTATAAATGTATGTGGATGTTTTTGCTTTTTCCTTGAAATATTGACAAGGTCAAATCAACTATAATGAAATCACTATGGGTGAAATAAACGAAAATTTAACATTTGAGAAATATGATAATTCGAAAAATATTTATCATAAATATTGTACATACATATTTAATACATGACAATATATTTTTTCTCATTATGAATCGTGTAGAATTAAAAGGAATGAATGATTAAGCTTGAATATTAGTCCATAACAGACATCTGCAACAAGTATGATCGAGCTCTAACGTTGAATTTTACGAACAACACAAACATATATTATTCAATTTTATACTTGTTCGCTTTTTATGCACAAGTATGAAAATTTATCAAGAAGTGTAAATCATTTCCATCATTTGATGCGAACTGATATGTATGAAAACAAAAAATATTGTTTATAGACAGTTTTTTTGCAGGACGGCTTTGTTGTGCATGATCTGATTGCACGATACAATGAATATACAGAAGTAATATTTCATAAAATAATAGCATACTAAAATATGACAAGTGTGAACAGGTTTGATGGAAATCGGATCGACTTTATTTACATAAATAAGAAATTCACAGTTAATTTAAAGATAACTAATTTTCATAAAAAAAAACTCTTAATAACACTTCTCTCGGTGTCGAGTACAAAATTACTTTAACAACTGAATAAAACACTTGGTTCGCTAACAACACTTTGGCTTCATGCACTTAACGTCAGAGTCAGAACATTCAACAAGTGAATTAAACGGAATGTTTGAAACGAATGGTTGCGTAAACAAGTTTTTTTTTTGCTTTTGAACAAAAACGATTAGATCATAAAAATCAATGTAGATAACAAGGTATGCCCGAAAATTTAGCACTTATTGCAGATGTCTGGTATATACATAGATAAATTTGGATATGTGTGTTTTTAGTGTAATATTGGAATTCAGCAAAATCTCTGTAGAAGACCTCGGCGGAAATTACGAATACTTCAGGCGGTACCTATACGACAGGAGTGCATTTAAATATATTAAAACTAACGTTTAATTACTTCTTTAGAAGCGCTCATAATGAGATGGACGCAACACAGTGTATAACTCCTACAGTGTCTTTGCCCCGGTCTCAATATCTACCACTCTCTCCTTTTCTCTCACAAAAAAGGTCTGTTTCAGAAGTAGAGAAATAAACTCTTTTAGTTGATTTAGCACTGAAATGGAGAAATGTAGAATAATTTTAACTATCTTAAGTCTCATTTCATGCAAATGCTTTCACTACTTGTTAGGTAGCTTCATTGTTCTATTCAGCCAGTGCTGTTGAAAAATCTACAAAAGAGATGTATAAATATTAAATTTATCCTTTGTTGCTCGAAATATGTTAACAATGTCTACCTAAACTTTAGCATGTAAAAATATTAAAAAACAAATATTTTTTAAAATTATTTTTGGCATTTTTAACGCGTACAAGTGTCACGTTCGACACCATGAAAGTATCCATATGTAATTGGTATGATTAAATGAATTCAATTCTAGAAAAAAACATTGTTTTCAATGAAACAAAACATCAATTAAAATATATAACTGTTGTTTCAATTAAAATATTGATAGAAAATAAATTGTTTTTTGAAAAAACAGTTAGTAGGAAAAAGTTTTACAATAATTTTTTCTGTGTGGAACTGAAGGTGTTTGAAAATGCGTATCATTTTCAAGGGAGATAATGTACGTAATTATTTATTGTTCGCTTTTCTTTGGAATTTAAAGTAAGTAGGTACCTATCGTACAAATAATGCTGCCTACTGCAGATGATTATTTTAAGAACAATTAAGTAGCGTTAGTTAATGATAATGATTACGTCTTTGGAAATCCTAATTAGTAATTAGATCAAAATTTAATTAGTCAGTTTAATGGAATTATTCCCGTGTATGTTAAGCGACTAAGTATCGGATTTTTATTTTGGTATGCAATTTGACAAATATTCTACCAAATTTATGGCCCAAAATTTAAGAATTATAATTGCACTAAAGGAAAAAGCAATTTTAGTATCTATGTAAATACATATGTACATATGAATGTATGCATGTTTGTATGCAGTTGTATTTGATTTTTCTTGTCAGGACTCAGAGAGCAAGAAAGTAAAATATTATTTGTATATTTTTCCTTTTTTTTTTGTCGGTTTCATCTGGACAAATGTTGTAACAAAAAACAAAAAAAAAAAACGAACATGTAGATGTGACATCCTTGTTTGCATGTGTCGCGTTGTACATCGTACATATTAATTCTTGGCATACAAATATCCCTTGATTATTTGTGGGTTAGATGTTCTAAAGTGCGGTTAAGTATTTGCAGTCTTAGTTTCTTATTTTTCTTATTTCTTATTTTTTTACCCACAGATCTCTTAGTTTGTTTTCAGCTAAACGAACATTTACCTACACACAAATGTATGTATGCATGTGTAGTTATTTAGACTACAATTACACATCCATTTTCATATGTACGTACGTATGTATGTAAATATGTACATCCACACACATGAATTAAATTGTGAATTCGTTAGGAAGTAACAGAAAGTTTTTACAATATGCTTTTGTTGCTCCTGCTGCTGCTTCTACTGCTGTATCCAAGAAAACTTCGTGTCCCGTCGCTACAGTCAGAGTATCTATTTTACTGATTTGTTCTCGGACTTATGAGTCTTCTAACTTGCAAGAAAAATACTAATGCCCAGCTACCGAATATACATATGTACATACCGTATATCGGGCTACATGTCTGTAACATCATATAGGACAACAAAAAAAGAAACATACATACGTATAAAATAAAATAGCACACAACAAATACAATACAACATCAAACCAGCAAAATTTCAACAGCAACAAACAAACTGTACAATGGAGAATATACTCTGGCTAGTCCCTCTCTACCTCACCCCACCCAGCTCTCTCACGCCCAACTACTTTTTCATCCTTTAGCACATCATACCCCACCACACCCCTCCACAACTTTTTGCCATATTTAGTCTCCTTTTGCTACAATACAGAAAGTTATTTAAACATACACAGAAATAAATGTCTGCTTTCATCTTTTGACTGGGAACGTGTATTTTTAACGGTTTTTGCTAGGATACTATTGCAACATATTGCTGTAAAAGTTTTTCATTGTAGCCGCAGGGTAGTTAAATCTGGTAGAGGGCTTACAGTATGCTGCTGCTGCTGCTTCTTGCTGTACACAACACATACTCAACCCTACCCATCAACATCTATCCATATCAATGGTTAAACACACACACACACACAAAGTTTCCTTTACTTTTTATTGCACAGGACAAGGGATATCCAAGAGAAAATATATAATTTTTTTTATTTGTACCAACAACAAACACAGTAATATATTCAAACTCAAAAACTACACAATATTGTAGTCAGCCTTTAACATTTCACATGTTCCTCCATATCTCTCTATATGTTGAATTGGTTGGTATCCACATTTGTACAACTCAACAAAAAAAAATAGAACAAAAATAAAAAAATATACCAAAAAAAAAAATAAAATAAAATGAATGAATGTTATTTGGGAGTGCGCCACAATGTCTGGTACTTGTGACCATACATGCTAGCAGTGAATGTGAGTGGCAGCAAATGTGTATGTTTCTCATGTGGCACTCAGTATACATCTATACATACATCCATACATACATTCATATATTGATTTTAGCAAGGCACAATGCTTTTTGCTGAATTGGTCAACCTATCTTTGTGTGTATACACATCCATACATACATACATACATATTTATGTGGAGATTTTAGTATGTAGTTTTTATAACACTGTATTCTGTGTACGTGTCTCATATGATAACTCCGCCCACAGATATATAAATCCATACTAAATACACAGCACTCAGTACACGCAAACTTAATTCATGTACTAAAAACTCGATGCTCGATGTATCTAGTATTAGTTTTGTTGCAAAAACAACAGAAATTCGTTCGATAAAGTCTAATTGTTAGAATTTTGTTTATTTTTTTTTTTTTGTTTTTCATGTCACTCAAAAACCAATATTTAAACTCCAGCATACAAGAAGTTGCATAAAGGCAACATAATAATTATTCACATGTGTATGTATGTAATAATTACTTACACATGTACTGTATATGTATGTACATAAATGTATGTATGTATATCATTAGAAAGCTTTTGAAAATACATTATGCCATTACTAATGGCACAAGTAATAAAAACTGCTATGTAGCAAATTAAAGTTTTGAATATGTAAAAATTTGCTATTTTAGTTCATTTGTAAATGATAAAATTTTAACAACAATTTAATTATCCTTGTTGGCCAAATTTTGTTATTATAATCAACACTATAGTCACAGTGCAATGCTTTGTAATAGTAAATAACAACAGTAATAAAAAGTTTTCATTACCGCTGTTAACGTGAATTACAAATCAATTGTAAAAAGCTTACCAGCACAAGCCCTAAACTTACGTAAGTTTTGTGATTAATATTGTTTAATTATGAAAACTCCGAGCTTGCGATATTGTTGCTCATGTGCAGTTCAAAATGAGATTTAAAAAAAAATGTAATTATAGTTCAAGCTTACATATGTAGGTAATCTTTTTGTAAGCTTAGCTATACAATAAAATTAATAAAAAAAATTTTCATAATAAATATATTTTCTTATTGTCTTCTTTGACCTTTAATTACACGGTGCTACAGTGAAAATATACTTGGAAAGTGACCTAGTGGAAGTTATAGACCTTATTTAGTAGATCATAAATCAATTTTTAAAAGTTCGGAAACACCCTCAAATTTCGGAGTTATTCCGAAAAAACTATTTTCGGGTAGGTTCCAGTACTTATGTACACGTAACTCAGTTGATTTTAATCCGATCTTCAATTTTTGTACGGTTTATGAAAGACAAAGAATAGATCTTTCCAACCGTATACATTTTATGCTATATTAATTAAATATTGGTAGTAATTTTCGTAATAACCTCTGCTATTTTTTTGTTTTTTTTTATGTTTTTTTAACTTTGAGTTCTTTTTTTTATAATTTTTTCTATAAAAGCAGATGTATTTGTATAAAAAATTTTTAATAGAATTTTATAACAAATAAAACGAACTTTAGTTTTTTTAAATCGGACAATATTTGTGAAAGTTATTAAACTTTATTTAAATTTAAATAGCACTTGGTACCCCCAAGCGGAAAAAAATTTAAGTGAGAATAATTTTTTTTTATACTTTTTTTATATTCTTAATTTCTAAATAAAATAATTTGAATACTGTTATTTTAAAATATTTATATAATCATATCATTATAAGATTAAAAAAATAAAGAAAATGTAGTAGCTATTGACCAATATTTGTAAAAGCAAAATTTTTAACTTTTGAAAAACCTTAATAACTTTTTTATTTTTTACTCGATTTTATTTATTGAAAGCTGGTTTAACTCAGAACTAAATTAGCTTTAATTAAATATATACATAAGGGTATGTTTTTGAACAATCTAATTTGAAAAAATGGCGCCAAAGTTGAAAAACCTAGAAAAAATAAAATTAAAATCAGATATAATTGAAAATATCACTGCAAAAAGTTAATATATATACCAATAATATATATATATATTTAGAAAAGCACATTTTTCTTCTTTCTGAAACCATTTAAAAATTGAAGATCGGATTAAAATCAACTGAGTTACGTGTTCATAAGTACTCGGACCTACCCGAAAATAGTTTTTTCCGAATAACTCCGAAATTTGAGGGTGTTTCCGAACTTTTAAAAATTGATTTATGATCTACTAAATAAGGTCTATAACCTACACTAGGTCTCTTTTCAAGTATAAAAAAAAGTGCTCATTTGTAGCAGCGTGTTATTATTTATTTTTTTTTTATAACTATAAAAATAGTATTTTTTAGCTGATGACGCTTCAAAACGATGGATGTGGTGAAATATTGAAACTAAAAATTTTTTAGATACTTCTTAGGCTGAAGTTCGTAACATAATGATCAAAGAGATTTCAACATACACGGCTAAATAGACCAACCACTACACCGTGTTAGTATTCACTACTTATTAGGTAGCGCTATTAATCGTGATTGCAAATTCCTTAAATACAACTTCCTAATGAAAATTGAATACGACACTTTTTAATACTAAATCGATGTTGGTCTGTTGCTTTCATCACGCATTAAACATTGCCAGTGAGAGTGAGAAAGTGATTAATTAAGTGATTATAACATGGGTTTAGATAGAGATATGTTTATGAAAAATTTTTTACAAATAAGAAAGGTATTGAGAAACTCTTTTTCGTCAGTAACTGAAAAATTTTGCTTTTTGAGATAAGACTATGTTGCAATAAAGGAGCGATATTGTCTACCACCTTCCCTAAAAAACACTTCCTGAAAACAATTGACGATTCCAGAAACCAACTAAGATTTCTAAATTGTTATTTACAAGCACACTTTATTAAATTGTTACCTAAACTAAGGATTATTGTGAAAAGTATTATCATGTGCAGAATTTTTAAAACACTATTTGAAAACTGCTTTCATAGTGTACCTGTTAAATAAACTTAAAATGAGAGCACTTATGAAAAGTTTTAGATTTACAATTTATATATACAATTTAGATATATTTTTAAAAAAAGTTTGTAGAGATTTACCCTCTTACAAAACGATTTGAGAAAGGAAAGGAAGTAGAAAAGGACTTCTTCTCTTGGAAACAGAAATTCTTAGTCACTTTGCTGGAGAACAGCATAAGCCACAAGATTTGAAAGACTATTAAGAGCATGACAACAGAAACTTAGGAACTTTAGGCTTTTTTCTACAAAGAAATTAATGCTCACATTGCTCCTGGCTGTTTATTAAAAAAAAGGAAGGCAACAAGGAACTGAGAGGTGCTAGTTTCAGTTTCAGTTGCTATTTAGTCCTTTTCTGGCAACCACATATTTGAGATCCATAATCGAGTCATAAGTAAATACATATCGATGGCTTAATATGGAAAGGTCGTATCTCAACTTTTACCTACTTTACAGGGGAAGGAAAAAACTCAATCAAATCGGAAAAAACATATAAAAAATGAGTTGGAGCTTTTTTTTAATTACTGTAAAGCTGTTATTCGTCAACATAGAAAACTTAATTTTTTAAGGGAGGTGTATTTGAGTTTTGTCTACCAGAACATTTCAAAAAACACGAGAAACGACCTTTCTATATTAAGCCATCGGTATGTGAATTACGAAATGTTCATGCCAACTAAATATTACTAACACAAAAACAAATAATAATCGTTTAATGAATCGTTCATAAAAATTCATTAATTAAAATAATTACATTATTGCATTGCACTTTTCTCTCGTATATTCACTTCTACAAAAAGCAGTGGCTTTATTCAGTGTTTATTGCAAATGGTCTTGCAAAAGAGCAAATAAAAAAAATTTCGTAGCATTTTTATTAAATTTAACGGAGCAATTCTATGTGTTTTGTTGCTGGATTTTATCAAGAGTGTTAGGATATTTTGCATTTGCATTTTCGTAAGACCATTTGCACCAAACACTGCATACCGTCAGAATTTTTCGCGAGTTAAAATTAAAAATATAAATATATTTATTTTGCATTAGCTGACCATTAAACGTGTTGGTTCAGTCGATCTCTAAATATGTATAATGTACATATTTAGAGATCGAATATTATTCTAATATATGAGCCGTTTATTTTGAAAGTGGCATAAGTCACTTTTTCAAAAAAATCGAGTTAATGGTAACAAAAAATAAAATTTAACGGTATCTTTTCATTTGTAAGCAATTTGCAATCAACAAAAAAAAGTGACTTATGCCACTTTCAAAATAAACGGCTCATGTGTAAGATGCCGTAAAGTACAACAAAATTTTAAAATTAAATATGAAGTCATTTTGTAATTTATTCTCAATAGAAGAAATCGGCGATTTGAATAAGTCTAATTATTGCAATTTTTAGGTTCTTAAAAAATGTCAGCCTATCGCGTTGGAGGAAAATAAAAGGTTTTGATTTACGATAAATTCCAATTTTGTTGTTCAAAAAATTTGAATTGAGCTAGACGTATGCATGCATGTGTGTGTGTGTGATCAAAATCTAGATTTTCAAAGAGTTTAAATGAAAATTAACTATAAAAATTTTATCTAAACAACTTTTAAACAGATAAAAAAAATTCCTTGAAAATTTCAGGAACAACAGATACAGATTTATTTATTGGTTTTGGGTTCAGTTAGTTTTTAAAATTTCCCCAAATATTTCTTTGAAATTCTGCAAATACCGCTAAATAATAACATTTTGAAAATGTGTTAAATTTAAAAAAAATTTATTTTTTTCCATTGGCGGGAGTATGTTTTAAGATAAAAGAGATTGTCTGATTTTGCATAATTATATAGAACGTATGTGTCAGTTTCGGGTTTATTTAACTGCATACAAAGTTGTCACAAAGTGTCGGTTAAATAAATTCAAGATCAAAACTTTAAATTTTTAATTTCAAAGAAACTTTGTTATCTCTGAACTTATAAATTGGTAAATTGAAATTAATAAATTATTCGTAAAATTAAAAAAAAAACCTAAATCATTTGCATTTCCAATGCTATCAGCAAGAGCAGAAGTACATCATTCTTCTCTTTTTAACTTTCTATCTCTCACCGTAGAGTATAAAAATTTAATATTTACAAAATGGTAGCGAGTTTTCGCAAACATTTTATTGCGATTTTGTTTTATCCTTTTTACTTTCTAAGCGTGTAATATGACTCTCATTCATTCCTATATTCGATCTAATTGATTGATTCAATTAAATGATAATTCAAATTTTTAAGACGTTTTTTTTTACATCAACAATTAATTGTGGACTTTAAGCTTGAAAAGTTTTTAGTGAAAATTTATTGAATTAATTATTAATTTAATAAAATATGAACTCAAAATCAATTAATAATTTAATTGAAAATGTTTCCTTGATCAGGATCAGTGGGTGGTTCTCTCGCTGACTATGACCGTATCTCTTTTTTATCTCTTGCTGCATCTAATTCTTGACCTTTCTCTGTTTAATCTTCCCTTTCTTCTCTATTTCCTAGAGGTAGCACAATGGAACCACCCACCTCAGGACCCAAGTCGGCTGGAGTCTACTTTCTTTTAACAGCAACCTGTTTTATTTTAACTGCAACCTAACCTAATTGAAAATGTTTATGTTTTTATACAGTTAAAGATCGATACTATTTTAAATGAAACTTTTAATTAAACAAAAATCTGATGATAATGATCTTTAAGAAGCAGCCATACTTCCAGCACGTTTTTATTAAATGAATTTGGATTTTACTCACATAATGCTTGGGAGTACATACATCTAATCTTTATTATTCAGTCTTAAGTTAAATGCTTTTGGCCTGTTTGAGAAAAGCAAGCACTTTTAACGGCTGGTGCTGCTGCTGCTATCATTAAATGTAAGAAAAATGGTCCAGCTTATCGTATTTCTACTTTTTATCTTTTTTCTTAAAATTAGATAAAGAAATAAATAGTTAAAATTTTGCTTTTCGGACATTTTTTCACGTACATACTTCCATATTTATTTATTTTGTAAACAAAACTAAAAACAGCTATTGTTATCATTATTTAAATTAATTGTCTCTAAAATTTTAATGCTCTTCTCTTGCGATCTTTTTATAAATTTTTTGAGTACTTGAGCACTTCTAGCAATTTTATAGAGGTACATTAGTTCATGAATGACCCATAATGTTAAAATTATATTAAAAAAAAAACAAAAAGAAAAGTTTGTTTAATTAATTTTAAACATTTTTCTTTACATATGAAAAGTAATATTATCAGGCTCAAGTTCAGTTTTATTGAATTAATGAAAATTCAAAATTACTAAGAGTTTTTTTATGTTGGAAAATATTATTATTTATATCCAATCAGTTTTTAGCAGAACGTATCAGTACTGATTTCAAGGCCGCTACACCTCTCATCAGCGTTCAATTGTCCATCTTTACAAATTTCGTAAAGTGGATACTAATTGAGAAGAATATCAACTATTTAACCAGTTTTCAACAGAAATAGAATATGAGAATTAATTTTTAATTCAATTTTTATTCTACAATGAAACATTTCTGGTTAGTACGAAATTCCCTCATTACTGTTTGGAACTAATAATCAACACAAACTCATAGTCCGTTATCATCAAAGTATTTTACTTTGTATTTTAACGTTTTTTTTTTTTGTTGTTTTTACTCTATATTATGGATATTCACATATTACTGTGACCCCTGTTATTAGGGTATTTATAGCTCATGCCCAAGCGGAAAATTCAAAATTACTAAGCGTTTTTTGTGTTGTAATAAGTTCAAATAATAATTACGTTTATTCGTAATAATAATAATATAAAAATATTTTTCTTTACTTTAGATAATTTTTTGTTTTGAGATTTAAAAATATTTTCAAGGTCTCAAAATTTAGTACAAGTTTAATCTCTCTTTTGGGTTTAACATGAGTACAAACTAGCAAATCTATAAACCGTTAAGAATGTTGTAAACGCAATAAATTGGCAAAACGTAGGCTGCCAATGAATGTGTCAGCTGTTTCCTTTATAAACGTGTGTGTTATGCGTGTATGTATGACAAGAATTGACGTTTGTTACATAAAAATCTATTTTCTGTAGATTTTTATTAAGGAAACGTTGCCAATACATTTTCCATAAACATCAACATTTTTATTTAATGTTACGGATTTTGTCAGCTGATACACAACGCAACGATACGATTTGACTAACGGAGCCAATAGTCTTGGCGTCACGTCAACAAATCCGTAGTTAAGGAATACAGTAACGTTATTCGTTTCAGTTACAACGATTTGTGGCAATTTTTAGTTAATTTGTATTTGATTTAATTTTGAAATCAAGCAGTAGATCTTTTTTAATAATAAACATTAAAACAAATTGTATAAAGAGAAGATTAAATAAAATAGTATAAAAATTTTGTTAATATTTTTATGTTTTTAAGCGTAAAATTATATCATACGTAAGAGAAAATTTTTAAATTTTTAAATTCTCATACATACAAATTGTAAAAAAATTATTGTAAACTTACTTGTTTTTTAAATAGCAAATTTTTGCTAAATAAATAAATAATAATAAATAAATAATAAAAATAATAATAATAATAACTGGTACACTGAAAAAACAGTTTTACATAAATTCAAAGAACTTCCGTTCCTTGAACTAAATTCTTTGAAATTTAACGTAATTTACGTTGTTTCAGTAAATTATTCCTTGAAATTCAAAGGTAAAATTTTATGTATTTATGAACTCAACGTTGAAACCTTTATTTGATATTATTCGTTGAATTAAACAATAAAGTAGTTTTTTGATTTAACGTATAATTCGTTGAATTTAAGAAACTCGTTCATTTATTTAAACACAAAATGATCAAATAGTTTGATTCAAAGAACCTGTTTCTTGATTTTATACGTTGATTTTGTTGTATGTATACGTCAGATCAAGAAATAAATTCTTATTCTTACTCTCTCTTATTCTCTTCTTTCGTATGGTGTCTTAAAGGCCGCGACACATATAATCCGTCATACGTTATACGTCGCCTTTTTCAACTGACAGCTAAGTTAAAATACATGTTTTCTTATGAACTTGATCACATACAGTACTTCTCCGTCAACGCAAAGTACAAAGTTGGGCAACTTTTAACATTTAACGTACGTTGAGTACTTTGACAACTATTAGTTGATTTGTTCTTTGTTTTGGTTTTGTTGTTCGCTCAAAAATAAAATAATTTAAATTCAAATTTATTTGATTTGATAAACTTTTGGTGGTGTTATAAAAAAATAAAGAAAAAGTTTATAAATAAATAAATTTTCAATGATTTTCTCTCCGTTACCAAAGTACTCATTGTGACAGCCTTCTCCGTCAATACGTTTACGTCAGTTGAAAAAGGTGACGAATAACGTATGACGGATTCAATGTGTCTTGGCCTTAACTTAAACGAACTGGTAGGTACGTTGAATTCAACAAGCCAATGAATTGCCATACGTTGAATCAAAGAACCTCTTCCTGTTCAACGAATTTATTCCTTATTTTTCACCCAATTATTTGGTTGAGTGTAGTAGGTACCTATTCACTTTTTTTTTAAATAAATTGTTTAATATATATCTAATTTAATTTAATTTTTTTATAAAAATTAACAATAAACTTAATTTTTATTTTCTCTCGATATTATTAAAAAATAAGAATAATAATTTTTTCCCCTGAAGAAGCCTCCCAACGGTGTGGCGAAATATCGAGAGAAAATAAAAATTAAGTTTATTGTTAATTTTTATAAAAAAAGACCTCAAGCTTGATTAAATTAGATATATAATAATTTAAAGGTCAAAAAAACCAGATAAGAAAATCATAAATTGTTTAATATATTTTTTGCAAAATTCAAATATGTAGGTACATATGTATGTATGTACATATGTTAAATCTTGTTAATGACATGAACATGACCTGGCGCTCTACCGTGTGCCATTATTTTGCATGTAAAAATTTCCGTAGAATTTTTCAGAAAACTTGCGTCTAGAAATTCGATCTAAGATTTCCAATAAATATTTCGAAAAGTAAAATTATAGCACTTTTGTCTGTCTGTTTGGTTGCCGTGATATCTCATAAACGATCGTAAAGGTATAGATTTTTCTCTTAAAATTTTTACTAGAGAACTCGCTTTCAATATCATTAACTTTGACTGGTTTGTTCGTTGTTATTTCTGATATTGTTTTTATTGTTATTGCTTTGACGCCTCCCCTTTTGTTTAGAGTGTGCGGATGTGTACATACATACATATGTATGTATGTATGATATTTCGTATACAAAACCCAGCTGATAACTCATGACTGTATTAGTTTAGGTGTCTGGTAAGTATGTATGTATGTATGTATGTAAATTCCTTTTGTTTGTACGATCGATCGTATATAAAAAAAAAATTATTCAAAAATACTTGAATAACTACATACATGCAGATATAAGTATGTATGTATGTAGGTAGGTATATATGTATGTACATACAGGCATTCACTTTTAGGTAAACCTGAATGTATGTACATATGTACATACATACCTACATCTGAACGTAAATATAATCCGTACGTACGTACTTAGTATGTCTGGTCTTTTAGTCAGCAGTATTAGGTAGCTTGCAGGTTAACTGGTCTGTTTGCTCAGTTAGTTCGATGATATGACGTCGAATCAGGTTTGACGTTGTATTTTCTGCGTATTTATTATATGAACAGGTATGTATGTACTTACTTGTCTACATATATATGTACATATTATAAGTATATGTACTTGCATAAGTATAGTATTGTCTCTTTTTCTCTGTGCTACGCCTTTGTAGCCGATTCAATCGTTTCTCTTATTATCGCTGCGTTAAATGCGTGAGTGAGTATTTGTTCTCTGAATTTTTCGTGCTCAAGATGATGATCATACTTGGCAATCAACGTTGCCAAATGTGTGGATTTATGTCATCAATTATTGCAATTTCGTGAGGTTTTAAAAATAAACTGTGTGATATTTGTTTCCTATTGAACGCAAATACCTACCTATAAATTAAACCAGGTTTATATACATATGTAGGTATATAGTCTGTGTGCATGTTTAGTATGTATCGGAAAACTTTTGCAGTAAGCAGATGACACAGGAGCAAAACAAATTTCTATCACCGACAATGAATTGAGGACACTGCAAGCCAAGTAGTGACGGCATTTTCGAAAAACTGTCCCGCAAATCGTTGTAACATGGTTATGAATAGTGTCGTTGACGATCATACGGTGGACAATGCTACCGAAAGTGTCGTCAATGAGTACATAAAAACAACTCTTTAGTAATTTGCTTTAAAAATGTTATTCTTAGTTTTCAATTTTAACTGCCTGGCCCAAGATGTCGAACGAATTTTTCTTTCGTACAAAATACGTTTGAAACAAAAATAAAATTTTTAAAATTGTTTTTATTTATTAATTTGTACGAAAGAAAAATTCGTTCGACATCGTGGGCCAGGCAGTTAATCTATTAATTGATAGGTACTTAGGTACTTTTTTTGTGTATGATCGCGACAATTAGATCATTCAAATATATTCTGAGAATTTATCCAAGAAAGACTCGCATCTTCAAATTGTTTATTTTTTTTATTTGATATTAAAATTGTTGAAATTTTCTGTTCCATGATTTTGCGAGAGTTTTTACTCTCATAGCAAAGTACTTTAGAATTAATGTTATTCAATAAAACCACAGATATCAAAAATAAACGCTTAATAAAGTCTTCATAAGCTAACATCGTGCTAATATCACTAAATAACTGCGTGCGGAATTGTTTTTATTTTACACAATTTTCGAAAAAGTTATAGCGCTTTCACTTGCTGTATATCTTTTTTTAACCAAGACATTATCATTCAGCTAATTTTCATTTAAATTTATGTTGCATTTAAGTGCTACTTTTGTTAAAAAAAAAAAAAAATTCTGACTAGAACAAATAAAGAAAAATCCAAAAAAATATATTTTTATTTTAGCTAAAGATAAGAAAATTTAAGAACTTCTGAAATAATAAGAGCAGCTTTCAGAATGATTAAAATGTTAATAGCGACAAAAAAATCCAAAATTTTATGCAATTTGTCAGCAGGCACAAATTTTTTATTTGCTTTGTTTCAAACAAGAAGAACAAGCAGTCAAAAACATATGGAAATTCGTAAAACTTATATAGTATTTAAATTTTAAATGTACCTACAATATTGGCTATTTAATTTTGACTTAATTTTGCAATGAAAAACTCATTTTTTTATATAATTAGCATTTAAAAATAAATGACATATAAATTAACATTAAATTACTGGCGCTTAGAATACTTTTGGTTTGGAACAAGCAGAAAAATTAATCAAAAATTAGAACTAGAGTCAATTCTATCAATTTTTTACGTGATCAAAAACAAAATTCTCTTACAATTTTTTTCAAATTTTTAGTAGATGAAAGTTTTACTTTTCGTCGTAATCTGAACAGCGAAACAATTTATTAGTGCAGTTTTCACAATCAACAACAAATGCAGAATTACAGGAAAAACTAAAGTTAATTTGTTTCGCAAACATAAGCAGCTGAACATAACAGCATTGTTGTCGGGGAAATCGCATCACGCTTTTTGGCGAGTGCATACTAATATTTTGCTTGATCACTTGGAAAAAAATGCTTGAAAATTTTTTAGTCACCTCTAACATACAGCCATTCACACAACTTGCACATATTCTCAAGTATTCATAATCGTCTGAATCTACATAAATATTTCACTGACTTTTTTTCCTCTCTACAGTGTTTGCTTTAAAATTGAGCCTTAAACTGATCACAGCAGCTATAGGAGTGAAGGAAGACTCTAAAGTAAGCAAGTTTTTTTTTCATGACTTTTTATGTATATACTCGTATTTGCACATATTTTCTTTATTATGCGAATTACCGATCACAGCTTGAAGCTTTGAAAAATATGTAAACATGTGAAGGTGGGCTTTTGATTGGCCATTGCAAAGATGTGAACACAATCAAACATTCATTTGGTTTTCTACATTATATATTCATTGAAATCGTGTAAATGCATATGTACAAACATGTATACATACACATACACACACACGCATTCATTCATACATACCTACATGCATGCATACCTACTCACAACCTAAACAACAAAAAATTGTTGGTATGATGATTTGAGGTGTACTTTAGCAAACTTCATTTGTTTGGCATGATCGTGATGCAGGTATTGGTTTCTCACTGTGAAGAAGGAGCACGAGCTTTTGTATAAGAAGCGAAATAAACAATTACTTATTCGGTAATAACCCTACCTAGGAGAAAAATCACTCATAAATTTGAAAGTATGATGTACGTACATAATAGGTACATATGAATAAATTTTTTTTATGCGACATGTATGTACATACTAGTATGTAGCGGCTTATGGTGCCAATAAGCATTCGCTGGCGAAAGGCCTAAAAGGAAAACCCCGACACTATTGATATGAATACATGAATAAATTTTATTTAAAACTTAAATTAAGAAAGTCATGTTTTTTTTCAATTGTATTTATTTAAAACTAGCGGAGTAGACATGCGTGTGTCGTACTATTTTCTATTTTGATTTGACACAATCTAAGCACCTTTTAGGATCGTCAGGTATTAGTCCACTACCCTGGAAACATATGAAATATATGATAACAAAAAATCAATTCTGAAGACATATCTTATCTATATATACCTATAAAAAATTGCTGCAAGTGTGTTGTGACTAGGCTTGCCACCCGTACTTTATAATAAAGTATTGTACGTTTTTTGATTAATTGTACTCTATACTTTATAAAAACAATAAAGTACACCAAAATACTTTATTTCGCATGATTTCATTTATCTACAATTCAAAATAGATTCGGGTTATATTAGTCATTTCTTGACGTTTTTTTACAGTGGCGATTCTTTCTTAACACTATGTCATGGCAATTTGGATATTTGGATATGAAACAAGCAAAAAAATTAACCTTTTGTCTGCACCGGAACTGACCAGGGAAATTCACATGAATTTTTTATTATTTATCGATAAAGCCTTAGAGTATTTGAATAAATGGTTTCATTTTAAAAATACAAACTGGTTATTTACAATCTTCTATATATATAAAACTGATTGTTTGGTTGCCACTCGCCATCAGGTGGCGCTGCAGAGTATCAACTTCTGCCCCGTTCAACCGATTGTGATCAAATTTTCAGGGAATCTTCAGAATATTCAGGCGGGTGACATATGTTATATGAAGTTTTGATTGGACAAAGAGGCGTGGCACCGCCCATATAACCCAAAAATTTTAATGGGCATTTTTTTACCTACATCGATGATATTTGGTACATATGGTATTGGCATAATTTAGAATACGTACCAGGATAAAAGTGGGTGGGACCACGCCCCTTTTTAGAAAAATTAATAATCGTAATATAGTCTTAACTACTGGACCGATCGTCATTAAATTTTCACAATAGGAATTTTATTTAAAACGAGGGGGTAGCAGCGAAGCGCACCGGGTATATCTAGTTAGCAATAAAAATTTAAAGAGCAAAGTTGAATTTGATAATATTGTTAGCATAAACGAAAATTTAAATCTGCAAAAACTTAATATAAATATGCATGATCTTTATGGAGAAATTGCGTCATTAAACAAAATTTATGATCAGATATAGAGTTCTGAAGGTTTTGCGGAATTATCTACAGCAAGTATATGGCAGCTATTATTTAATAAGACTGATGATAATTTATCAAATTTGTATAAAGGAATTTCATTTTTAATTTCTATTCCTGCCACGTCAGCATTCACAGAGAGAGTTTTTTCTGTAATGAAGAGCAAATGGCGAGACGAAAGAAACAAAGCGTCTCTGAATCTGATAAAAAATGAATTAATTATTTACTTTAATTTAAATATGATAATTATTTGATAAAACTTGCGAAAAGCAATAAAAAATACGTTTTCAAATATAACAATAAAAGAAAAATAAATTGTACTTTATTTTTATACTGTGTACTTTTTTTCCTAACCTTTAACAACCAATGTACTTTAATTGCAAAAAAAAAAAGGTGGGAACCCTAGTTGTGACTTTATAACTCACGAACGGTCAAACCGAATTCGATTAAATTGTTAGGGTTTTTTCGTATGGTCGTGTAGATGATTTATCTAAGGTTTGCACGAAATCGGTCGATGCGTTCGTGAGTTATGACTTTTTGTGAAAGTCGTGATGTGCTTTGATTAGGTAAATCGAAATTTATAAAAGTAAATACCTTCCGTGCGAAGCCGGGGCGCTCAGCGAGTTGTTTTCATAAAAAAATACCTTTAAAGCAAATAATTTTAAGTTGTAATAAAAAATGATCAATAAGTTGTTTAATAAATTTATTGCTTTGAGATATTCTTTCAATTATTTTTTTCAAAATATGCTTAAAATCTACTGATGATTTGGTACAAGCACTAATTAATGCTGGAACATGCAACAGACCACAAATGAACAAATTTTAAAAATTTTTATATAATTTTTCTTTTTTGTAACTTATTTTTATTAAAAAGTGTACAAAATGTTAAATCTTTTTAATTTTTTATAAAAATAATTGCGATTTAAAAATCGGTTAAAACCAAATTCATCGAATAATTTTAATAAATCAATCTCTTCGAAAAATTTTATTTAGCACAGTTTTATAGAAAAGCGCTCATTTTCTTGTAAAAAAAATATTATACATGAGATTCTACCACTTTTTAAAAGCATTCCGCAGCATTTAAATTTGTTTAATTTTACATTGAAGAGGATGTTGTGATCACTAGTGGTCAAATAATAAATTTTTGTGGAGAGGAAAAACTATTGATGATAATAATAGATTAGATTATATTTTCAGTACATTCTGAAGCGTAATATCTAATTTAATTAATTAAAATACATATCGCACCCTAAATACAAAAGGGTTACAACTCAAAATTTTTCAAAACTGACTTTTTTCCATAAATTAATTCAGAGTACACATCTCTAACTACTGCAAAAATTTTTTTTCGCAAAGTGTGAAGTATGCATCCAAAAAACTAGCTTCAAATTGCAAAAAAAAAATTAATTAAAAACAATTGGAAAAATTTGTGAAGTCTCAATATTTATTCATTATCCAAAACTCATTTTTTAATTTTAAACGTGTTTCCTCAAAAAATGATATCAAAGTAAAATTAAATGAAAAACGAAGTAAAAAAATGTCGCATGTCGGGTGTATGCAAAAATATGCACTAACAAATCGATCACAAAAATCGCTAAAATTAATTAAAAATGATAAATTATATCCAAATAATTATTTATTATTAAAAATTACAAAAAAAAAAAAAAAAACGGGGAGTGAAGTTTTTAGCAAAATTTCTAAAATTTAAAAAGTAGCTGAAAATTTTAAAATTTTCTTGATCGGAAAACGAATTTGTTGGCTTCTTTTCTGTAAAAGTTGCTAATAAATAATATTGAAAAAACTAAAAATATGCAGGGAAAATAAGCTAAAATGCTCCATTCATGCACTGTAGTCGAAAATATGCAAAATCAGGCTGCAGAGAATAAAATGTGCAAAATATATGCACTAACAAATCGATCACAAAAATCGCTAAAATTAATTAAAAATGATAATTTATATCCAAATAATTATTTATTATTAAAAATAACAAAAAAAAAAAAAAAACAAAGGGAGTGAAGTTTTTAGCAAAATTTCTAAAATTTAAAAAGTAGCTGAAAATTTTAAAATTTTCTTGATCGGAAAACGAATTTGTTGGCTTCTTTTCTGTAAAAGTTGCTAATAAATAATATTAAAACAACTAAAAATATGCAGAGAAAATAAGCTAAAATGCTCCATTCATGCACTGTAGTCGAAAATATGCAAAATCAGGCTGCAGAGAATAAAATGTGCAAAAAATATGCACTAATAACTCGATCACAAAAATCCCTAAAATTAATTAAAAATGATAAATTATATCCAAATAATTAATTATTATTAAAAATTACAAAAAAAAAACAGAGGGAGTGATCAAAGGGAGTGAAGTTTTTAGCAAAATTTCTAAAATTTAAAAAATAGCTGAAAATTTTAAAAATTTCTTGATCGGAATACTTCTTTCTATTCTTTAAAAGTTGCTAATAAATAAAATTAAAAGAACTAAAAATTATCAGGCAAAATAAGCTAAAATGCTCCAAATATGCACTGTAAGCGGAAACATGCGAAATTAGGCTGTAGAGAATAAAATATGCACTAAAAAATTGGTAACAACGTTCCTAAAAAGTTCTAAAACGAAGAAATACTTTTTTTTGCCTACATCTATTGCCCAGCAGAAAACATGAATTTGTATGTTTACGTTTTCCCAGGTTATGAGTCACTATTACTTCTTACTTTCAAATTTAATAGGAAATTAAATGGTCAAACTCATTGAGATCGAATTAAATCACATGCCTATGCCAACAATATTACTAGTCATATCACATTTCCGGAGACACCATCACAAATAAGAAGAAGAACATAAAACAAAGTCGCGCATCCATCCATCGCGCATCTGCGTACAAAAAACAAAAAAGAATGAATGATAAACTAAGAATCTTATTTTATAAATAAATGTTGAAGAATTATTTATGAAATTATTCATTGTTTTGCAATGCGTTTTGTATGCGGCGGCGGGTATGGGACTCGATGATTTTGTTAAACAAAATCACTGATTGCCAGTGTAAAAAACAACGACTTTAGTTAGGCGAGTTTCTTGGCGCGAGATATTGCGTGGGTAGTTATTTAGTTGGCATTCATACATATCCATCCATTCACGTTTTGTATTTATCTTCCATGTAATTGCTCTTCTTCATTGATTCATCATCATCATCATATATTTCAAAAAGAAGTTGTGCTCGAGCCTACTACACACATACATACGAGTACATACGAGTTTATATTGGAATAAGGTGTGTGATCAAACATTATCTATATTGGATATGTAGTTTTTGTGGTTCATTCACAACAAAAAAAAAAAAGAAGACGTAATTGCGCCAACAATTAAAACAATTTCCTATAACGTGGTGTCATCCATCCATACGTTTGTTTGTTGATTTAGACCTCCAGGTAATAAAGGCGTTTTAACGCGAAGGCGTTTGTGGTCACAAGAGAAGAAAGTCAACCAACAAAATAAAGGAAGAATCATTGAGCATAAGGCAACTGCTGCAAACCAGCACGAAACCTTCTTTAAGATGTAATCAATTGTAATGATCAACAGCAGATCGTAGTTTTGAAAACTTTACTAATACATTGGCGCATGTAAATATGTTCTTGGGTTGGGCTGAACACCCAAAAATAAATACAAAAAAAAAAATACATGCGAGTAAACACACATGTCTCGCCATATACTCAAAAGTACGACAATATACTGATATTCATCACGATGATCTAAGATTTACTTAATATCAGAATTTATTAGCACGCTTCAAAGCCAGTCATCTGAGTACGTGGATAAAAAATAAAAGACAATAAAAAATGTGTGTTTGTGCGTGTGTGTGTTCAAATTTGAACACACACACACATACTCATTTATTTGAAATAAATGAGTTTCGTATTTGTAGACAAAACTATTAAAAATATTATAGGTTTTTTTTTCTTTAATTTTAAACTTTTTTGAATTGTTTTTGTTTTTTCTTGTCTTTTTTTAGATTTAAGTTTTTGTTCTTTCTTGTACGTTTCCTTGTATTTATTAGTTCGTGTTGCTTGTTTGTTTGTTTTGGTTCGCATTTTCTTGGATGTCACTTTCTACCCTCCTAAAAAGAGTTTGTAAGGTACCAACCGTGCTAAATGAATCGTATCTCCTGGTTGGGACTGAAGTACGCAAATACACAATTGTTTGTATCGTGTTTGTACGTATTTATTACAGTGTGTGTGTGTATTTGTTCGCAAGTGGTTTGTTGAAGGCAAAGTTATGGTTTGGCACGTGCTGCAAAAGTTAAAGCATATAAACGAAAGACTGTTCGTTCATAGATACCCAGTTAACATCATGATATTAAAAGAATTAAAGAACACCAACAAAAGTACAATTTTAGCAAATTTGGAAAAATTAAAAACCAACATCAATCTCTTCTTACTTTATACCTAGTATTAATGTACTAGTAGGTATTTATGAAATTGAATCAAATGTACAAATAAACAACTTTAGTCATTTCGGTATTTCGCATAAAATTGCAGTTTTTCTTAATAGAATGGAAATGTTAGGTAGTTTCACGTTTCGGACACGTGAATCGGCCTCCAAGATCGTGCGCTAGACTATTTGTTGTGGGAATATGTGAAGTCGCCGTTAAGCCCGAAACGATTGACCAATTTCGAGGACAACATTCGCCGCCGTTATTTCCGATATACGGCCACAAATGTTGGAAAAAGTCATCGAAAATTGGACCTCCAGATTAGACTACGTCCGAGCCGGTCGTGGCAGTCATATACTAGAAGTCATTTTTAAATTAGGTATAATGCCAAAAGATTATCTTTCGAATAAAATAATAATACCCGGCCTTATGGCCAGTTTTTGACTTCATATTTAAATAGGTATGTAATTAGTTAATTTTTACTTAAATTTATGTTGTATTTAAATAAGATTCCATTTTATCAGTGATTAATTAAAGTTCTTATTTAATTAATGTTAATGTTCCGACAGCAATTGATGATATTCCAAGCTAATGTACACAACATCGCCCTCCTTCGTCGGTTAGTAGAAACATCGGCGAAGTAAAACAATTAACAAAATGCCTGCCAATACAGCTTAACAAAGTTAAAGCGTCTACCTAACACCGGAGGCGCCTCAAAACTGCTATGAAAATTAACATAACGCGCAAAGCAGAGTTGTAAAAGAGTTAAGCCTTCTACATTTTTAACATCTATCTTCTCTACTCTATCCCTACTCTCTGAGTTCCGGCACAATGCACTGCATACGTAGGGGTCATCCCCTGAGTGCTGGTCCTAATTAAAAAAAAAAAATAAAAAAAAATCATCAGCTGTGCAATCCACAACCAAGGCAAATTCATTACCAGGTATGTGCACGACTACAACAATTCAGCAACGAAACAAACAACAGGCATTTTGTTTGTGTAAACGTCGAATTCATATCCTACGCTGTCAAAATTATCCATGCATAAAAAATTATATAAAAATGGCGCCAGAAAATATGTACCAAATTTGACAGTGTGGGAAATGGATAAATTCGCCCGAATTCACCACTGCATCCACCTGATAATGAATTCGCCTTGTCCTCAACTGTCAAAGATTGCGTATATTGAGAAGTTAGGATGGTTTTCTTTCTATATTTCTATGAGATCATTGTTGCATTTGCTTTGACTATTGGAGAAAAATTTAGCGGAGAATGTTATTGTTGTGGGGATAAGGGTACCTGGTATGGATTCGCCATAAAATAAGCAAACCTTTTCTTCAATATATATGGATCTATTTATTAACAAACATTAGCTGATTCATGGTTAGCTGGGTAGAAGCAAAATATTTTCTTTTTTTTTTGTTAATATTTAACTAAATGCATACATATTTCTTATTAAGTAAATATGTTAGTATGTATGTATGTATGTAAAAGCAAAGATACCCCTACATATGAATGTGTTAAATTTTTAATGTCTAGTATCTAAGGAGATCGCGTAGCATAAATCTGGCTTAAATAATTTACTTCATTGTTTGTTTGTTAATTTTATAACTTTTTTATTTAACTGAAAAAAAAAGAAGAAAGATAAAAAGGATAACATTGCACAGCAAAAATAAAATATAAATATATAAGAATGAAAGTTCTAACGACTAATTTAGATAAATGTGTATCAATTTCCGAGTCCCTTTTTAGGGCAGTGAGACTCATGTGTACCCGTATCAAATTCGGTTGTTGTGTGTGAGGTTCTCGGCTAAATCGATAGGATGTGAGTATCACACACTGTGCACTTGGCTTGATGGAGTTCAGTGCTCGATTTCTACTATTTCTATCTCTCTCCTACGCTATAAGAGATATTAAATAATTCTATGGTCAATAATAAATTTTTATGTATACTCTGAAGCGTTTTCAGGCAGTGAACTTTCAAATTATAAAAGCTTCTTCGTAATAGCTTTCTTTTCTGCGATGAATGATACGTAGTGAACGTACATATATGTAACACTTATTTTCATAAATCATAAATCATAATCTCCAAAATTCAGTTTCATGGGTTAAACAAAGTTTACGTATACGTAATAATATTAAGTATACGTATGTAAAAACTAATTAATTAGTCAATGCCAGTTTTTATCTGCAAGTCCTTTAACATTTAGACGTTCAATTCAAATGATATTTTCATTTTGCTGCCACATTGGAGCAGCAGAGCAATTAAAAATGTTTGCATTATACGATTTCAATTCAAAAATATTCTTTAAACTGGTGTCAAAGAATCTGTAAATGTAAGTGATTAGAGCCCTTCTAACCATCCATTTTATTTATCCAGCAAACGAAATCGGTCGACATCGTAGAACAGGCCATAAATGTAGCTGCTTTGAACTTTTACAATCATTATAACTTATTCTATAACGATGCAAGAAAATTGCGAAGAACTGACCTGGAGTTTTAGGTGTACTAATTTCTCAAAAATAATTTATCTGTTGCATTTTGAATTTTTCAGAAAATATGACACAATAATATGCATTTATAGCAAAAATATATAAAAATATAGATTTTCACCAAAATATGCACTAACAAATCGATGGCATTTTTTAGTAAATTAATTATATCATGAATACATTTTGGTTTAGCCATCATCACGCTTAAGGGAAAAACCATGCATTTGCATGAAACTCCTATCCTTGGATACGAATCATACCATTTTTGTTTATATGTAAGTATTGTATAATAATTATTATAATTACAACAATTCAATTCGAATTAACCATATTGCAGATTTTTAATTTTATGATTTAGAGTTTTCATGATATTGATTCACGTTTTCTATAAAATTCCGGGAGGCAAGTTCGTGCATGAGCGTACATGATCGTAACGGAATAGTTATTCATGCTTCTATCTCTACTTACTACCTAACCACTGTGTAGTAAATTATTGTCGCCCCATATTTTCTTTTTTCAATTTAAGTAATTTAAAGTTGGAAATGTATTATGAGTTCAATGCTTGAATTAATGTATGTAAATACAAATTAATAATACAAAGTCATTTAATAAGGCCGGGAGAACGTATCAGTATACTAAACTCAACGCCAATATATCTCTCATCACGTATGAAGTTGCTTAATAATAGGTTAAAGAGTGATGTTGGCTGAAGTGGTTAGCGGGTTGACTACTAAGCAAACTATTACTTAGGTTCTGGGTTCGAACACTGGTCAGGGCACGCCTTCAATATCATAAATTAATTTAATGTACATTAATTTAGTGTAACATTGTATTGATTGTTGTTGGACTGTGTTTAAGTGATGAAGCCATAACACTGGTGACTATAAAATGTTCAGACAGCAATTGATACTGTTCCAAGTTAATGATCACAGTATCGCTCGCCTTCGCCGGTTAGCAGAGCCATCGGCGAAGTACAACAATAAAAAAATGCCTGTTCGTGCAGCTGCAAAACTGCTCTAAAAAAAAAAATTCACAATGCGCATAACAGAGTTGTAAGAAGAGAAGAGACTTTTAAATTTTCAAACATCTACCAGATCCGTCACCTTCCTGTATTTTAATGCTCGTTTTTTCTTTGTACCATTACTTTTTCGCATTATTAAAGTTTTGCACAATCAATCTAGTCTGTGGAATTGTTGAGTGTCCAAATTATGAGAAAAGGAAATGAAGCTTCGATATAATGTGACTATAAGCATTATAATTCAATCAAAATATGTTACTGTTAGATTAAAACATGTTTCAGGCATAATGTTTTTTAGCTTGAAGTTCTTTTTTTTTTTTATTTTCACAATCGCTACTCTCGGGATGAATGACGATGTTTGATTCAATAGAAAAATTATGAAAGAACTGGAGATTCATCAATGAATTTTACACGAACTTCGTATAGAAAAAGCTATTGAAAGTGTTAAAGAACAGCTTTCGATTAAAATGAGATCTGGAACAAATTTTGCAGACAAAAAAATATTTTAAAAATATTAAAAGTTGCACTTGTACTTTTAACGCTCTTATGGCCAATAAATGATTGGATATTTAATTATAGTTTTAGCTAATTTTCATAAAAATTTAAAATTCGTTTAAACACACTTTCATTTTTTCAGTCAAACTTAAAATTCTAATTTAATTACGATGAAAATATGGTAGCACTACGTAATATAAAAAAATTTGCCACAAATTTCCCAAAAAAAAAAACAGCTGACTAGAGCAAATAAAGAAAAATCTACAAAAAATATATTATTATTTTAGCTATATATAAGAATAATTAAGAACTGTTTTAAAAGAATAAGAGCAACTTTCAGAACGATTAAAAGGGTAATAGCGAAAAAAGATTCCAAAATTTTATGCAACTTGTCAGCAGCCACAAATATTTTATTTGCTTTTTTTTTCAAACAAGAAGAACAAGCAGTCGAAAACATATGTTCAATTTGCATAACTTAAACCAAGTTTAAATACTAAACTTTGGCTATTTAATGTTGATTTAATATTGCAATTAAAAACAAAATTTTTCATTTAAACGAGTTTTAAAAATAAATGAAACATTATCATCCACTCATTTATTGGCCATTATTCATTAAAGATTAATAAAGTTAAAATTGTTTTAATAAAGAAATTTTTTATGGAAAAAGCGGTGTTTTTTATACCCTTCACCAAAGCTGTTAAGGGTATTTATAGGTTTGTCATTACGTGTTTAATTTCCACAATTTTTATATGAGATCCATATAGTATATATATTATGAATCATTACAAATAGGGAAGTTGAATGAGCTATGTATGTCCGTCTGTCCGTCTATCCGTCTGTCTGTATATGAAATCGATTTTCCAAAGACACAAGAAGGGCT
This sequence comes from Lypha dubia, assembly GCA_947311025.1. Classification (NCBI taxonomy): domain Eukaryota; kingdom Metazoa; phylum Arthropoda; class Insecta; order Diptera; family Tachinidae; genus Lypha; species Lypha dubia. The sequence continues at coordinate 22,225,203 of OX371262.1, read as the reverse complement.
AGAGACTTGTGTCTTGGACTTATGTGTAAGGATTTTCCTTAAATTATATAGAACTGAAGAAAATATGAAAGTGTGTTTAAGCATGCAGTTTAAGCTTACTTTTTATATTGTTTGAAATATTATATTTATAAGAGAAAGGAAAGCCTAAATTATATTCAGTGAATCACATATTTATGCATTGGTGAAGGGTATATAAGATTCGGCACAGCCGAATATAGCACTCTTACTGTTTTGTGAGTTCTTTATCTATAAATCGTTTATGAATAACTGTTGGTATGCGAACTCTTTTTGAAACAACTTTCGTTTTTTAGCCAGCTCTTATTTAAAAAAGAACACTTTGTAAGTCATATCTTAGATATAAAGGAACACTTAATATACTTATACGAGTACATACGAGTACATATTTATATTTAAATAAATGTTTTACATTTTTTTGTTATCTCAGCTAATATAATTCATTAAAATTTAGCTTTAAATTGGCGTTTGTTGTATATATACATAAACTTGGTAAATTCTGCTTATAATGTTTTTTCTTTGTTCAAAAAAAAAAAAAAAAAAAGAAAAAAAAATTTAAAAGTCGTAATACCGTGTATGTAAAAATAAGTAATACACAATTATGTATGTACATACGAGTATGTATTGAATGTTTGCATTTGTATGTGTTCATATGTATATGTATAACTGTACATTTATATATGTATGTGATACATATATAAAAAAGAACAATCAGTTTAACACACAAACCAATAGAAATACATTCATATAAATGTATGTATGTATGTATGTATGTATGTACGAGTATACATACTATGTATTTTTTTAAAAACAAAAGAAATTCACAAACAATCGTTAATACATGACTGCATTTGTGTTGCGAATCGCCGCAACGGAAGTAATACAGTTTGCAGTGTGTGTACCGGCTGATTATGCAGTCGTCGCAAGGAACCAAAGGACTCTATTCTCGCCATAATTATTCACTAAATCCCATAAAGACGTTTCGACTATGTATGTATACATATGTGTGTGTGTATGCATTCATATATGTGTGTATGGACCATCTAACTGTGTTGCCAGTTTATTTTTATTTGGGCGTTAGGATTTATCAACTTTTCAACTTTAATCCAGTAGACCAAAAAAAAAATTAATACGAGATGTAACTCCGGAAACACCGAATTCAATTAAAAAATTAATTCCTTTTCAATTAATCACATAATTAATGGTATTAATTTTACAGGTCTTATCCCCAAAAAAAAATTATTTAATTATTTCGTTGGTTGCTAAATACCAACTCATCAGTAGATCTTTACCATTTATGTTTGAAAAGTTCCAAAACTTATTTACTCATACATAAACTCGCAAATACATTTTGCGAATTACAAAAGCACAAGCAAAGTAGTTTTTCAAAAAACTTTACAAACATCACAACAAACAATTTTCTTCATTCATAATGAATGTGTTTACTTTTCTACAAACAAAACAAATAAAATTTTTTAAGGACATAAATTATTGAGTATAAAGTATTGCGTATTATCGAATAAATGTCATATTTTTTAACAGTTTTTGTTGAAATTAATTTTCCTTAAAAAAAAAAGGAATTTACCCAAATTTGTTTTCAGACCTCTGCAATACCGTGAAATATTTTGCGAATTTCAAAAATAAAAACTAAATTTATTTCAGATAAAAACGAATTTTATATAAATTACGTTTATTCGTAATAATATAAAAAATATTAATTCAACTTGGGCACGAGCTACATACCCTAATAACAAGGGTCACAGTAATATGTGAATTTCCCCAACATAGAGCAACGGTTCTCAAATGGGGGTCCGTGGACCCCTAGGGGTCCGTAGCAACCATCGAAGGGGTCCGCATGAAGAGCCCAAAAACCAGTGTTTTCAAAAATAATACAAGTTTTTATTTTCGATATATTATTTTTTACTTTTTATACGTGTGTGTGTATTTATGTTTTAAAATCTTCAAACAGAAACAAAAAAATATGTATTAGTGCAATCGCTTATATACTCTTCACTTTTTAATACAAAGTACCCGCGACTATGCACTGTCTGTATTGCCAAATAACAGCTGATATGGTTGTTATTGCCATTTAATTTAGTTTAAAAGAAAAGAAAATATTGTGAAGACTATTTAAATTTTAGCTTTACATATTTAAATAAAAACGGTGGTCTACACCGTTCATATGCCACAAAACTATTTCGAACGATGCGATAAAACCGTCTAAAATGGAAAGGCATCTTTAAGCAAATCATCTCGCTTAGAAAAAAATTTTTTTTTACTCTTTTGCGTTTTTAATTCAACCTAAAAAACAAAATACAAACTGTGCTTCAAAGGGGGTTCGCGAAAAAAAAAATTTACAAGGGGCCCTTGAACAGGAATATGGTGAGAACCCCTGATATAGAGTAAAAACAATAAAAAAGTTAAATTACAAAGATAACGGACTATGTGTGTTGATTATTTCCAATGGGGAATTTCGTACTAACCAAAATTTTTTCAATATGTAAAAGTAGAATAAAATTAATGAAGCAATTCTCGTATTCTATTTCTGTTGACAACTTGGTTAAATAGTTGATATTCTTCCCAATTAGTATCCACTTTACGAAAAATGTAAAGATGGACAATTGAACGCTGATGAGAGGTGTAGCGGCTTTGAAATCGGCATACTGATACGTTCTGCTTAACTGATTGGATATAAAAATAATATTTTTCAACCACTAAATACGAATGGAAAACTTTTTGATTTATGCATTTATTTATTAAGTTAAACAGCATCTAATAAGATAATATTCTATTACATTTTATATAAATTATAGAGGAAACTATTTAACGTAATAAATCAAAAGTTTTGTCATTAGTATTTAGTGGTTACGCTTTTTTATGCAAATGTTTGACAGATGTGACCGTACCTTTAGTAATTGGAAATTTCATTATGTAATTTTAAAAAATATTTATTGATTAAAAACAGGTAATTCGAAAAATACATGGAAATTATTTATTTTGTAAAAGTCTAACAAATGAAAAGAAAAAAAGTTATGGTGCTTCATACTTTTACTGCAAATCAGTGGAATTGTTCAGGATTTTTAGAGATAAAAAAATAAGCAAAACCTTAAAAAAAAAAAAACAAAAGAGTTGGGAAAAATTGTTTTAAATTTTTCTGATTTAATTTCAAAGTGTGTATGTACAAAAAAATTTAACAAAATTTTTTAATTGACATGAAGATCTTTTTTAATTAACACTAATAGAAACGAATGCCCAAACCACAGTTCACACTAAATGTAAAAGACATTGATTGTGTAGCAGGATTTTACTTGAGCTGCCAGCATATACAGCGCCTGCTTACGGCCACTCACTCTTTTTTATCTACTCATACACATGTGTTCCCAACATACATGCATAGTTTCTTTCATGGACCATCCTAAAATATAAACATTATGTATGTATGTATGTAGAGAATCCTAGATACATACGAATATCATTTGAAATACATACAGGATACTTTTGTAACGACGGACGGCAAAAGAAATATAAAAATGTACATGAACACACTGCGCGCTGTCTTACTAAGAACGATGTCTGTCTCCACACTAGTAGCAATTACAATTACTAACACAATTCTAAATGCATACAAACAAACATCTTTCGACTTTATTGTAGACGGGTACACACGTACACACACATATGTATGTATATATGCCTCCCATATGCAAATATAACTGTGGAAGAAAAAATTGCATGTGTGGCAAAAAGGAAAGAAAAAAATTTATATGAAGAATACATTTGGTTTGTTGTTCGTTGGTTCGACCAACATTCTTCTGTCCGTCTACTTCCTTTAGTGTGAACCAGAAGCGTGATTGAATGAATGACTTAATATTTTTTTTTTTTTTTTTCTTACACACAACTTAAATCTTTGGCTCGACCCTAGATCTGAAATTTTTGCACTTTTAAGGACAACACATGTACGAGTTTGTATAAATAATTGTATTGGTTTGCAATTTATATTCTGTGCGGTTAAGTTATTCTTATTTTATTATATGTATGTATGGATGTATATGTGTAAGTGTGCATACATACATGCACACACACATACATATATACTGGAACAGGGGAGCTCTCATTGTGTTTTGTTTTTAAATTTGATGCCTAACAAAAGATTTTTTTTTCAGCCTCCTGTTTTGTTTTTGTTATTGCAGGATTTGCTTTTATAAAGAGTTTGTTTCAATGAGGTCCAGCAGCAGGAAAACATGCAGTGGTGCAGTTGTTGAGTTTTAAACTTTTTATTTTTGTCTTTTCTGCATACACATTTCGAACGTTTAGTTTTGAGTTGACAGCTCATGACAAGTTTTACTTCACTGACTTTTATTGTATGTAAGTATGTCTGTGTGTGTGTACTAGATGCTTTTAATTATGTTTAATGTTATTGTACTACTCATACATATTATTTATTTGTGTGTGTAAGAGTCCTTTGTTTTTGCTTTTAATTAGAGCTTTTGAGTGTATTTGCAACTACATCCATACATACATACATACAAACATATTCATACATATTTAGTATATGATGGTAGTGCCAGTCGTCACCTTCTTTATTTTTTTTTTGTTTATTTGTTTGTTCTTGTTATTATTTTCTAACAATGAATTTACTGTTTTACATCTGGCCATTTCCAAAGCAACCTTGGGTCAATAAATTGCGGCATTATTATCCTTGCGGCTTTGCACTGTTTTTTTTTTTTTTGTTTTATTTATTTATTTATTTTTTTTCTGTAACAGACAAGAGTTACCATGACGACCACCGAACGAACGTACAATTTGCTTGTCAAAAATGTTACAAAAGTTATTTTTTTTTATTCGGTTTTAACTTTGATATAATTTTCCTAAATAGAAATATGATAAAAACAAATTAAAACCCCACATGCTTATGGGCATCGTTTGGTCGATAATCAAATTAAATTGAAAATACCTGGCGAAACACGGTCATAATGTGACATGTTTTAAATGGCAAAAACACATCTGTGGGTGATTTAAATCGCAAGTCTGAGGGAGTGGGTGTTGGTTGGTTGGTTGGTTGGTTTAGTAGAGTTGGTAACAATGCAGAGCAAAGGACTAAATTTAAAATTAATTAATAAAGTTGTAAGGCAGGGAAAATAATTGCACAAAAAAATTTTAGCTATTTCTTCATAAAATAATTCCCTAGATAAACTATTTCAGGTAATTATCACTCTTACTCATAAATTATTGGGGTTACAATACAAAACTTGTTTATGAGTACGGCGTGCAAATCCCAAATGGCACTATTTTCAATCTGTAACGATCACTTAATTTAATTTTAACAAATAACCGGAAAAAATACTTCAGAAATCTAATGTTGTCAATTTGGTCAACTAAATATTGAAATATTCGTTTTGTAAAATGGAAAATCTTTTTTTTTTTAATATTGAAACTTTGGAATTTTCCAAATGAAATATTTGCACACAACTTCATACTTATGTATATGAATACACGTTACAGTACGTTGCAAGTTGTTACAAAGTTTATAATTTAAGGGTTGCATAAATATTTTTAGGAGACATTTATCAAGTTTTTTGGTATTGCTATTTAGTGATGCCCTATTAATAATCACTTAGCTAAAAAATTTAGTAAGTGTTTTTTTTCAAACTACTGAAAATATTGTGGTATGTCATACATTCGGGTACAAAAGTTTCCGAAAATATCGATTAAAAATTATTCTCTTAAAAGTGAACTAAAAATTATCGTACAATTTCCCAATCAGCATATTCTTTTGCGTGGTACACATTTTTGAATATATTCTACTGTAGATTATTTTTTTTTTTTTAATTATCCGAATAAGATTTATTCGAATAATAATAACTTCTTTTACAATTCCAATAACTGCTCACTTTTTTTTACAAAGTGAAATAGTGGTAATTTCCGTACAAGTTTATATATTCTTATTAGTTAAAAATGTTCGGAAATATTCGATTAAAAGTTATCCGAATAAAATTTAATCGAATTATATTATTTTTAACAATTTTCTTAGCCGATTCGAGTAAAAATTGTTTGACTAAAAATTAACAGAATTAAATATTATTGAATCATAATAATTAATATTCTAGGGGAAATCACTCTTATTATTGTAACGATTGCAGATATTGCAAGTCTAGCTTATTTTCATCAGTTTGCAGCAATGCATTAGCAAAATGTGTAAATAAGCTAGACCTGCAATGGATGCAAGAGCAGTTTTCAACCAAGCGCGATTTCCGCTACTATGTACATTAGGGATATAACTTTTTAACAATTTCATAAAAAATCAAAATTGGCATAGCCGATAGAGCATAAAAAACTATAAGGAAATGTATATTTATTTTTTCGCTAAGGTCAAAAAAGTTCACACACCAAACGCGATGAGGTTTTGAAAGTTTTTAATTTTCTTTTTGGTTAAAATTAACAATATATTTATTTAAAACAAAAAATAGCTCAAGTATGAAATTTCATTAATATTTAGAGATGGTAAGAGATTTTTCCGCAAGCCAAAACGTATCTTTAACCTTTTTTAACAAAAGAAAAAAAAAAAAATTAAAAATGAATAAAAAACACCGTATAAAATTATGAATATTCAATATTGCATTTAGTTTAGAAAAACCAATTGGTGCGTGAACTTTTTTGAGAAAAATTACAAAAGATTATAATTTTCGTGGTTACTAGGGCATGGTTGACATCATGGCACTATGCCAGAAAATTGGTTATACCCCTAATGTACATATTTAATTTTACTATTTTACCTATTTTGCTATTTTGTTTTGCTAGATGGCATTTTTGATAATTATTCGATTAAAAACCACTGAAATTAAATTTATTTATTAATATTTTTAAAATTTTTCTAGCAGCTCAACTTTGGAAGTATGTACATAAAAATTTGTAAATATATTCGATTAAAAAATCGAACAAAACTTTTACGAGTAGTGTAACTTTTTTCTGCAATTTCCTTAACGGCCTACGTGTTTGGTTAGAAAAAACGCATTTTCAAACGTTTGCCATTAAAACCTTTTCGATTAAAAATTATTCGAACACAATTTATTTGTGTTGTGATGGATAATTTGTAAAATTCCCTTATAGGCTGATAATTTTTTATAATATACAAATTTTTGTAGATATTCGACTAAAAATTATTCGAATAAAAATTATCCGAATAAAATGTTATCGAATATTATTTTTTTTTTAACAATTTTCTTATCCAATTTGCTTAAAAATTATCCGAATTAAATTTTATTGCATTAAAATAATTAATAAATGTAATTATGTAGTTTCAATATTTTAATATTTTGTTTTGCATGAACTCATTTTTGATAATTATGTATTCGATTAAAAACTATCCAAACTAAATTTATTTGTTTATATTTTTACATTTTTCCTACTAGCTTAACTTTTGAAGCACAAATTTCCAAATATATCGAACAAAACTTTTTCGAATATGCCTTTGGTTAGCAAGAATGTATGTATGTTCAAACGTTTTCGACTAAAAAGTTTTCGATTAAAAATTATTCGAATACAATTTATTCTGATAATGTGGTGTATATTTTGACAAATCCCCTATTAGCATTATAATTTTTTTTATCTAATCAAAATTTTTTTATCAAAAAGATTATCCGAATAAAATTTAATCGAATATTTTTTCTTTAATTTTTGTATATATAAAGAAGCTGAAAAAATTATTAAGGGACTAGTCCTTAGTGAGTTCATATATTGAATTCATATATGATTCGAGCTACGTTTACACTTGACAAATATTTGACCAAAAAATGTGACCTCTAGATTTCATTAAGGTTTGCATCATTTAAATAATTTTTTTCTATTACAAAATAAAAGTTTTTATTAAATGCGAAAATACATTTCTAAAATATTGGAAATAAAAGTAATAAAATTTTAGTGGCTTGTTTTGGTTTTCATAATTCGAAACCGAAGACCGACATTAAAATATCTTTAAGCTCATTTTGCATTGACCTCGTATAGTGTGAATAGAGCCTTCTTATAGAAAACTACTTTTTAATTATGTCTGATGTGTTTTCAGTTTACAAATTATCGAGATAAAAAAATTACAAAAACCTTATTTCCGAGATAAAAATTATGATTGAATTCAAAATGAAATAATTACTGGCAGAACCCATGTGTCGGTATTTCAAGCCAGAGTCCAAATTGTTGTTGTTGTTTAATTCTTGAAACATATTTTCTTTTTATGTTAATATTTTTTTCTATTTGTTTGGTTATTTCGTATGTTTTTGATAACACATTGCAGCTAAATAAATAGAGTACAAAGATATTTTTTTCCAACGTAAAAGAATAATAATAAACGTGGCTAATAAAGTTCTTAAAAACAGAAATAATTTGAAATTTTTTTTTAATGGGACGGACGACAAACAAATAAGCGGACAAAGTGGCAAGTGAATAAACATAGTGAATGTCGTAGACAGAGAACAAAAGAAGAAACATAAAAAAATTAATAATAAGAAAATAATTACACATATAATGAGTACAAGGTGTATCAGTATGTGTTTCTTCCTTCGACATCTTGTTGGTAGGTAGTGCTTGCTTGGGTGTAGGTGAATGTGTTTTATTGTTTGGTTAGTCATTTTTTTTTTATTTTTCAATTTGTTACAAATTCAGCGATAAGTTGTTAGCATTTTATCTAAATACAAAATTGTGTTGCCTTTTTTTTTTCTTCATTGTCGGCTTTGATTTGTAATGTTTATAAAATAAAACATGACAAAATTAAAACAAAAAAAAATTTAAAAAGAAAAACCAAAATAAACAAAAATATTCTGGTTCTATAAAGGTTTTTTTTTTTGCTGTATTGTCGCAGGTTGTAAGTGGAAATAAAAGTGGTATGTAGTACCGAATAACTTTTCAGCATACGTATTGTTTTCGAAAATTTCATTAGATATGTGGACTTACTGTGAATAACGCATAGAGCATTTACACTATGCAATTTTTATTTTAAGTGAGAGCATTGAAATAGAAATGTATAGATTTAATATTTCGAATCTCTCACTCTTTATCACTGAAACAAGAGATTTGCACGCAACAAAGTTGCATAATGCCGTCTTAGTAATTTTCTTAGGTACATTTTATATTATAATTCCTTCGTCAAGATTCTTGTGGTAATTCTAAGAGGCAACACTGTCCAGCAAAATGCATTATTTTAATATCACCGGAACATATCGAGCCTTTGCTGCAATAGAGTCATAACTCAAAAAAGTGATTTTGCAGAAAACGAATTTAAAGTTGAGCATTCGCTAACAACTTAATGGTACACGAAAATTTAATACCTATTTGTCTAAAAAGTTTAGTATGCAAGATATTTGAATGAAATTGAAATGAAACACATTCTGAAGCACAATATGAGAATTAATGCTGCATTATTAACTCAAAAATCATTTTTTTTTTTTCTTGAGTTATGACTCTATTGCAGCAAAGGCTCGATATACATATACAGCATAGACTATATACCTACTTATTTACCAAAATATTCGGAATATCAAATTATAATATGCATTAATTTCTGCACTAAAAAAAAAAACTACTTTTTAATGGAAATCCCCTTTACATTAACGGCTTGACCCATGATGTCGAACAATGTAGTTCGGTGAATTTCAAGGCGAAATCTAACTTGTGTTGCAATAATATAAAATTTTATTCAACTTATTTATTGTTTACTGGCACAAAGCTAAAAACATAAATAAAATAGATGGTTCGAAGGTTTACAATTCCAGCATTATCGATCGGTCGACATCGTGGGTCTGGGGGCACGACTTCGAAAACTGTAATTAAGAGTATGCAACATTTCATTGCTTTAATGCAAAGTTACATAAGCGATATGAAACTTTTTGCAGACATTTATATTTCATTTTGTATTAATGATACAAAATATTTTTCATTCGTAACAAAAAAAACAAAAACAAGATAGTGACAGAATCATGAGTTCAAATCTACGCATCGGAAACAATTTTTTTTTCCATATTTTGGTTTTTTTATTTTTTTTTCAGTTACAATCCAGACATCGGATATGTTTTTTTTTATTGTATAACTTTTAGTGGAAATTATTTTTAAAAATTTAATCTTGAATAAATCATTTTAATTGTGATATTTTCTGTAATTAAGGAAACACTTTTCATGATATTCGAAATTTTGGATGAAAAATATACGGCTGACGTTTAGCTTTTAAAAATGGATTCGGAATTTTATTATCGAATTTTTGATAGTGCAAATTTTCACTTCTGTATTGATTATTTATTCTGTAAATTTCATAACTAAGCTTCATTTTTTGTTTTCGCCATCAGTTGCCGAATTAAAAAAATAAATACTTTTTTATTTATCTGGATTTTTAAGAGTCTTGTAATTGATTTTTTTTTTTGTAATTTCTGATTACTACAGGTTTTAATATTATTTTCTTAATTGAAAGCCATTTAAATTGATTAACGAATTCTTAATTAATAACTTAAATAAATAATTTGTACAATACAAAGAAAACCTGTGTATAATTAATAGGCAATAATATTATTTGTGATGGACATCGTTCACACATTATACAACCGATTTTGGCAAAACTTATACCAAATCAACAATAATTATTTACAGAAGTGAACAATATATTGTGGGTTATTATGGATGCAGTATTTTGGGAGATATGAGCGTTTAAAGTTGCTACTAATACGTGAACAAATGCGTGCAAAAAAAAAAACATGCCAGTGTTTTCCTCCAACAGATTTTGCGTTATACTGGAACAAACATCCAAAAATTCTTATTTGAAATATTAGTAGGAATTAAATACGTATATAAAGAGGATTTGCTGCCATAGTCAACTCTAAATATGAAGTTTTTGCAGCAAATGTGTTTTTTAAGTTTAAAATTTTGCTAACAACTAAACAGTAAAAGAAAATTTAACTTTTTTTTAATATCAAATTTTGATAAAATTTTTAAACATTATAAAGAACGATATGATATATTTTGCGTTATAACTCTATTGCAGCAAAGCGTCGGTTAGAACTACATAAATACTCGTATATGATGTGAAACTTATCTGTAACTTGAATAAGATCATTCGTGGGCAGTAGTTGAATTCTTAAAATTCTTAAAAAAAAAATTCTTAAGAAATTGAAAATAAAACAGTTATTGATCGATATGCATTATTGAAGGGGTATTGCATAAACTAAAAAAATTTCAATTTTTTATTTGAATTTTTCTAAAATACAGGGTGTCTGGTGGCAAATTTATATTTTCAATCTTAAATAAAAAATGTAATAATGGACACAAAGTTTTATTAAGAGCATTGAACGATAGAATGGAAATGCGGATTTTATTTTTTAAAGAGTATGTCATCCAGATGTCTTCCATCGAGTTGAACGCAGTGCTCAAAACGGAGCCTTGTGTTCTGCGCCACACAATTCAATAATTTTTGATGTTTCAATCGAGGGTTGCGGGTTCTTGCAGACCAGTAACGGCAGGTTTGCTTGTTGACGTGACCGTTTAAGTGAAAATGAGCCTCGTCGCTACAAAACCGAACTTTGAACAAAATTGTCGACGAGCAAATACCTAAGAATCATTACTCTTAAAAAAATGTTTCCACAGCGAACGCGCGATGCTCACTCGACCACTACAACATCGTGACAGACAACTCCGCACAATCGATTATTCCAACGGCGCCACCCTCCCTCCGCACCGCTTTTTACTTTTCGAAATAATCGTATTTAAAAATATAAATTTGCCACCAGACACCCTGTATTCATATGTATATAAACACTACATAGCTTTTACGAATTTCCATATGCTTTTGACTGCTTGGTCTTCTTGTTTGAAAAAAGCAAATAAAAAAATTATGGCTGCTGACAAGTTTCATAAAATTTTGGCACGTTTTTTCGCTATTACGCTTTTAATCGTTCCGAAAGTTGCTCTTATTTTTTTTAAAACATTTAAGCAGTTCTTAATTATTCTTATTTTTAGCTAAAATAAAAATATATTTCTTTCGATTTTTCTCTATTTGCTCTAGTCAGCTGTTCTTTTGGGAAATTTGTAGGAAATTTTTTATTTTACGTAGTGCTACCATATTTTCATCGTAATTAAATAAGAACTTTAATTACTCACTGAAAAATTAAATCTTATTTAAAAACAACATAAATTTAAATAAAAATTAACTAATTAATTAAATTGAAATTCGAATTCACCTTAAATTCAAAAGCCTACGTGTAAATAACCTCCATTATTTCGTTGGACCTTATAACTGATAAACAATTTTTTTGGCGTAATTAATTAATTTAAATAGTCAAACACACCTTATTGTTCTAGTAAATGTTCTTAAGTAAAATTTATACTACGTAAAATATAACCCAGTTGTCCCAACTGCTTCTTGAATTAATCATGTGATCTCTGTTTCCGGTGAACAACTATAAAATGAAAACTCAGACAAGTACAAGTAACATATTTTATATTTAAATAATACGATCTTATTTAGAAAAGTTTATTTAATTTATTAAAGACCTATAAAGTTAGGTTAGGTTGGGTTTCGAGAACCTTCACAGCTTAAGGTGCGTACAGAGTGGCCGCTTGTTGCCAAGCCGAGCCGACTGACGCTTATTGCTGTTACTAATAGAATTGTGCGGCATTCACCAAGCAGATCTCGTGTCCTGTTCAGGCTGTAGTGGGGCCAAGTGGACATGGCCACGCTGCTGGTACCTTCTTGTTCCCATCTCTCTTAAGCAAGCTTGTATGACTCATGCTGGATCTGCTGCTTGCAGTCAGATAGAGGAATGCTTGTTAATTGGTATATCATCAAGTCACTCAATGTTGAGCCCCTTTTGCCAATTTCGTCTGCAATAAGTCTAAATGGTGACCTCACATCAAATTTTAACATATAGAAACTTTCGCCCGTGCCTATAAAGTTGCTTTATGCGCCTATAATTTAATTTCTATATAAAATCCATTTCATAAACCTTTCGCAAACCAAATAAATTTGGATTATACATAAATAAATCACACAGAACATTTTGCTTTCCTCTGCATTTGTAATGTTTCTAATACTACGTTTATACGCGTCTGTTATTTGCGAATAAGAGTCAAAAATGCTGCATCTAATCGCAGATGCCATTTAATTATTTAAAATTTGATTAATAAATTATTTTTATTCTATTCGCGTGTTAACAATGAGTTCACTTTTTGCGTGTAACTTTATCGAAACTAAGCAGCACGTATAAACGTAGTATAAGTAAATTTAAGAGAAGTCCTGGAATTTATTACATACCAGATTTGTGTGTTTCTTTTATTAAGTACAAACTGTGGAGTCTATTCGAAAGCGCTATTTCAACAGATATAATTATGGCGAATACTTTTGTGGTCTTATGATCGTCTCAAAGATTTGATCAATTGGGATACCATACGTATGCTTGTATGTATGTATGTAGTGTTATGCATGAATAACACTGTTATACAAAATGTTTCTGTTCAACCGACTTAAAAACTAGTGAAGGTTGCCAACTCGTCTTGTATTTCTTTATTTATGGATGCAAATATTTGCTTACAACTGCGCTCTTTATAAGTCTATTTCCCATTTTTTTTTATATAATTTAAAGAATGTAGTTTGTAGAGTGCTTTTCTTGTAAAGTAGGCAGTGTTACGCCCTCATATAAAATATATATTCTTTTAAACTATGTACTCCGTTAAAAGACGATATTAAAATTAACAAAGTGAGAAGTGCCACTACTCCCATGTAAAGGATATTTTGTATGATTGACGAGTCAAATAGACTACGCAAACGCCTTTCTAAACATACAGTTTTCATTTCGACTACTGCCTATAACGAAACTCGCTCATACGTGCTTGGATTTTTCATTTCAATAATAAAATTTTGTTATAAATCAAACAATTTAAAACTTTTTTTGATATTTCTTCGCCGCTGGTCAAACTCGAAAAACCCGACGATATAGACTTAAATTTCAGTCTTATTTTTTTTAATTATCGTGACAGTAGAGTGTTAAGTTTAGAAAATTAGGCGGTAGCATGCCCATATAAAGCAAATATTATTTTTCAACTACTACTGCCAAAACAATCCTTATGCATACACATTATTTATAGGAAATTTGGAGTGTCACACAGTGAGCTGCAACAAGTATGATCGAGCCTACTTATTCCCTAACGTTGAATTTTAAGAACAACAAAAACAAGTACATATTATTCAATTTTATACTCGTTCGCTTTTTATGCACAAGCAGAAAATTCATCAACAAGTGTAAATCATTTCGATCATTTAATGCGAATGTGCATGATCTGATTGCGTGATACAATGAATATAAGGCATATCGCTCCTTTATTGCAACGTAGTCATATCTCAAAAAAACTCAAACGTGGCAAAATGCATTTAAAGTTTTCAAAGCGTAAGCATTTATATGGACGGCTTGAGCATGTAAGCGGTTATAACTTGGGTTTAGATAGAGATATGTTTATTCAAATTTTTTTACAAATAAAGAAGGTATTGAGAAACTCTTTTTCGTCAGTAACTGAAAAATTTTGTTTTTTGAGATATGACTATGTTGCAATAAAGGAGCGATATAAAGATATACAAAAAACACCAACTCTATGTATTTTGTTTGTGGAAATTTTTATTTCGGAAGTCAAAAGTATAAATATGTATTTGTGTATGTTTTAAACTGTGACAAATATATAAATAAAAATTATTTATTCAAATAGTAGTACAAAATTACTTTAACAACTGAATAAAACACTTGTTCCGCTAACAACACGTTGGCTTCCATTCAAAATGAGTTTCATACTCTTAACGACACAGTCAGAACATTCATGTTAGCATAAAACAACAAGTGAATAAAACTGAATGTTTGAAACGAACGGTTGGGTAAACAATTAATTTTTGCTTTTGAATAAAAACGATTAGATAATAAAAATCAATGTGCATAATTAAGTATATCAGAATATTAAGCACTTGCTGCAGCTCACTAAATAAATAAAATTGTTTCTTAACTTTTGATATAAGAAAAATTATAAAAAACGATGAGTAAGATCATTTTTTAAAAGATTTGCTGGGTATTTTTCTGTGTACTCTGAAACATCGAAAGGTATGAGCCAAAAATGTAATAAATCGTTTTTGTGTGAAAAATTTATTACAAATTTATTTGTTGTATGTAAATAAAACTAATAAAGATGAAACCATAAGTAAGTTTAAATTTAAAAGGTTTGCTGGGTATTCGGAAACAATCAATAACATTAACTGATATGCAAGAAAGTTGTTTTCTTTAGATTCTATGCTATAAGATCTACTTTTAGAATCAAAATTTAAATTCTTTAGTTCATTACGATCGCTGGTTTAACCAATTATGCTTTTACATATATGAAATAACGATGGTTAAACCTTTTTGATAAGTTAACTAAACAACAACAATTAAATAAACAATTCAGAAATAATTTTAAATTATAAACTAAAACGTTTACAAAGATTTTTTTAATTTCAACTTATTTTAGAGCCATATAAACATTTTCATTGTTGTCTAGTGTAAATGATGTTTTTAATTGTTTTATTTATCGCCATATAAATACGCTCTTATTTGTGTTTGTAATTTTCTTTTGAACTGTTGCGATCTTTTCATTGTAAAGTCTGTCATTTATAGTCGGACATAATAATTTATAATTTCACTTTTACGTGATTTAGTAAACGATCAAATACATGTCCATACAACATATGTACATTATGCATTCTACGTGTTTGTATGTTTGTAGGTATGTATTAAACGCACCTAGTTGTTATTTCATACATAATATTAAAGTAAATAAGACCAAGTGGTTGATTTTAACATTAAAATAAATATTAATTTTTGTTGAGTTGGTGGGTAAAAACAGAAAACAAAATATTTTTTTTTATTGTATTTTTATCTTTAGTACTCGTATATGCCACATCATCACTTAAACTAATCGAAAAAAATTCTTTATTAAAAATTATCCCAAAATATACAAAATTCGGCTTTGAAATTCACAGGCAAACTGGCTGCCTGTGAATTTCAAACATGGTGTTAATTTTTTTGGGACATAAAAAAAAACTGCACCAAATGCTATAAATTTCATCAATATCGGTTAAAAGATTTAAAGATATCGGATTAAAGATTATAAAACTTCTGGTGAAGTTAATTTTCCAGATTCGTCTATTTCGTTTGAACTTGCATGGCGCAAATTTTATTTAAGAGTTGCGCTTAGTGGAAAAGTCCAGGAAAGCAATATGCAATCAAGAGTGTTCTCAAGTAGATTTTTAAAAGCTATCTGCCGTGCAACTGATCAGCATCCCTAATATAGGATTTGATAATATACAAAATTATAACGATCGCAGTATCGTCTTGGTAGGTTTTTAGTCTCTCATCGTAACGTGTGAGAAAGATCGTTGCTCTAAAAAATAGTTCAACTTAAAGAATAAATTTTAAGTGTTAGAAAATTGAAAAACAACTTAAGCTATTTTTTATGTAAAATAGACTTTAACTCGTAAGCAAAGGGTTTTCGGAAAGTATTTATTTTTGAATTAGAATTAACTTTAGAACTATTTAAGTACACTTTAGTAATCTTTATAACACAGATACTAAATTAGAATTTTTCGAAAATTCATATTCAATCTAAAAATATATAATACAAAATTTTGCAGCAAAATCTTGCCAATGCGGGCCTGTTCGGAAATGCATCACTGCGCCGCATTTGATGCGCATGTGTGATGAGTTTGCTCAGCTGATACAAACAGCATATGCAGTGTTACCAGCCGTTGATTTTCAGAACGTACAATGCATCAGATGCGGCGCAGTGATGCATTTGGTTTTTCTAATTGTTAATTTGCAATGTGGTGTCAAGTAGTAGAAAATATTCCAAAGAGAAAATGTGCTGAAAAGATGCTGCAAAGCACAACAAATATTAACATTTTGCTGGTTGCAACTGAAGGCGCGAAGTTAAATTGTAAAATAGCATATCTCAGGCATGAACCATAAAATCTAGCAACGATTTTTCTTTGGTAGAATTCAATGTGGGCGAAAAAAGTTATTGGAATTTATGGACGATTTGGTCCTCTTCAATAGACTATAAATTAGGTCTTCGAACAGTTCAAGTTGGATCAAGATATAATCTACTTTTGAAATGGTTAGAAATAATAAATCTAAACAGTATGACCACATTTTGTTTTTCGAATCATGGTTCGTGTCTAGGTTTTTATAATTCAAATATTCTTAAAATTTGCGATTATTTCTTTGTAGAAAAAACCATGCATCAGAACAAAACTCGTTTGAATAGTAGATTACTTCTGACAGCCTAAAGAAGCTCTAATTCTCTATAAATTAGAAAACACCCAGAAGCTGCTATGTGACCAATTACTTTCTATCACGAGTCTATAAGGCATGTCGTTCGGAAATGGAACTCAATTTGTATATTATTTTTTCAAAAAGCGAATAACGAAAATAGCTTTCGGAATAAAACCAGATGAATTTTTCTTTTTTCGGTTTTTTTAAGAATCAAAATACGGATTGAATTCCATTTCCGTACGGAATAGATCTTTGTGACATGACTGTATATTTTATATTGTATTGCCGTAATGATCGTGGAAAAGGCAAACATTTGTGGCCTTAAATACAACAGAAATGTTGAAAATTTTTTTTTTTAATTAAACTTTTCTAAAGAATAGAAAAGTAAACGGGTAGATTGCAGCACACGCACATATCATTTTACAATATATGGATGTGAAGATGTAGCGATAGGCCCTGAATATAAAATAGATTTTTACCTCTGAAATAGATTTCTTCCTGTTTTTTTTTTTTTTTTTTTTTTAAAGAGCCAATTTTAGAATTAGTAAAGTATACTTTAATTATGTCTATGATTACGTTTAACGAGTTTAAAATTATGTAGAAAAAAACCGAAATTTAAAAAGATGTTTGTTAATTAGTTTTTCTTTGGTAAAAATAATTTTATCACAAATATTATGGAACGGAATTTTATTACGAAAATTTGTAGTATAAATTTTATGGGAAGTGCAGCAAAATGTACTTTTGAAGTTTGCTTCGTTTCTGAAATTGATTTTCATCACATGCGTGATAGAATGTGATCCATCATCTATTTGTTACTATCATTACCTGGAATTTCATACAAATCCATACATAATTAATAATTAGTCTATAATTATGTATTCGAATTATCCGAATCGTAAATAAAAAAAGCTGCATGTTCTTTTATATAGAGGCTTTTTCAGAGACAATTTAATCACGTACAAATAATTGAAAAAGCGAAGTTATCAATCATTGACGGTATTTAGTGTTTTGTGCAAATAGTCTTGCAAAAGTGCAAATGAAAAATATCGTAGCTTTCTTGATAAAAATCAAGCAATAAAACACACAGAGGAGTTGTCGTTAGATATAACAAAAAAGCTCTGATACTTTCGCAAGACCATTTGCAGCAACTGCTGGTACTGATGGTACTCTCGAAATTATTTGAAGATCCCTAAGCTTTGATTATCATCAGGGAAACTGAAAATATGCTTTAAATAATGCTTTTTAGGCGCACTACATATGCGAATATGCGCTGTTATGAGGGCATACAAATCACATCTGACTGATACACCAAAATATAAAATTTCCTCCTTGTAGAAATGGTACTGAAGTCAGCCTGTTTTCACAACTAAATAATCATATAAAATATTGACAACAAATCAGTAAATAAATTCGTGGCAAATCAAAGGAATGTGAACAATTTTGAGAAATAAATGGGGAAAAACTAATTACTAGAAATTTTAAATTATTTCAGAAAGTATTTTTTAAATTCAGAAAAACTACCGATCACAAAATATAACTCTTTTTAAATCTTTTTTAAAAAATAGTATAATATAATTTTAAAAAGTATGCAAAGCAAATATGTAAATTGTCCACAAACAAATTAATTTCAAACGGCAATAAAAAACAGACACAAGAAAGTCATTAATGTAAGTTTACAAAAGGTTATTTAATGAAAAACTTTTTAAAATTGCTAAAATTCCTGAAAATTTTCAGTATATTTAAAAAAAAAAAAAAAAAATATTTAAATATAAAAAAATATGCCTAAGAAGTAGCTAAAATCAATTAAAAATTTATTAAAGTCCTGAATAATCAGTCGGAATGAATGAAAGATATATGCACAGTTTTTAGAAAAATTTCGTAATTTGATAAAATTATTAAAAAATAAATTATGTATATATTTTTTAACCAAAAACTAATTTGTTTGGTTAAGTTTAGTAAAATTTACATTTAAATCAAAATATGCAGGATAAGCAGACAAATATGCCATAAAAATTTAAAAATATCCTAAATATGTAAAATTATGCTGTAAAGGTTAAAATATGCACCAAAACATATTAATGCCCGAAATGGTTAAAAAGTTTTGAAACGTTAGCATTCATTTTATTTTGGGCGGACCTTTATCGTGCGCAAAGAAACATGCAATTGCATGCATATTTGCGTTTTTTCCTGTTTATTATATTGGACACATTTTAAAGAACAAGGATGAGACGAAATAACTACATATGTACGTTCTGTTAGTCTTATTAGAAATTCTAATCTTCCCGTCTCAGTCTCTCCCCCTTCACTCTCTCATAATAAGTAACTGCATATTTGGACTTAACATTAATTTAAATGATATTTATGTATGTAATTTAAAACTATTCTCTTCTAAGAAATTACACAGAATAATTAATTAAGAAATGCGAAGACAATCGCTAATTAAATGATTACTTTTTTCGTCCAGTTGAATACAGCAAATGAAAAGTTACAACAAATAAATGAAGTTTTTGAAAATATTATTGCATATAACGATAAAAATACCGTCGGCAAATTGAAAACTTTCCATATGTGCAAAAATGTTTATGAAAATTACACACATGTGGCAGTGAAAAATTTATTCAAAATTACTACACTTATGTATTTTAATAGTTGTGTTTTCATTGTTTTGTATTTTCCCAAGTTTTGCAGCAGCACAACACAGCAAACAGCACACTTGCTTATTTATTAAAGCAACAAAACAACAACAACAAAAATGTTCTAAAGAAATCAAATGCGCTATAAAATTTTAAAGTTTTTTTGCTTTAAAAGAATCACAGTTTTCGAAAAAACACTATAAAAAAACTAACAATGTGCACAAGGGGCCGGATAACGTCAAATTGTAGTTAAACATATTTGAGGAGTTGCGAGGCAGTCAGTAATTTATGCACCCTTTTACGTCGTCAGCAAATGCCAATGAATGCGTTAATAAGAATTTTGCTTATTTACAAAAAACAAGAAATTCATTCATGTAAATACAGATACACATACATACATACATACATACATACAGTAAATATGCCCAGCTATTTTGTAAATATTTTGGAAAAATTTCAAATCACAATTTGTGGTGCAAAACAGGATTCACACAGGATTTTTTTGCGTTTGTTTTGTTATTTAAATTTACTTTTAATAAACTTTTCCACGCTTTCACTTAAAATTGCAGTTAAAAAATATAAAAGTACACAAACACAACTTTTTTTAAGATGTAACTAACCTTGCGCAATCCTAACTGCAGGCATTTTAATTCGCATTTTCGAACAAAATTTAAATTATTTGCTTTAAATTTTTGACTTTGATGGTGTCAGTCAGTCGAAGAGTTAGTTGGTGGCGGCGGGCGGTATGGTCCCTCTCTGCTAGTCGTGATGTGCTAAAGAAAAACCACAAATTTCATTCAATATTGTTTTCGATTTCTATGCAAGACGTTGCCGCCGCTAGTGTATCCACTGGCTGTAGGGGTTAAATTCCAGCTTGATATCGTTTAATCACTACACGGCTAATGATGCTGCCTGCTTGTGCATGTGTATGCGTGTTGTGCGTAATTTGCCCAAAAGTAGGTGTAAAAATTCTTATATTTTCCAAATGATGAATGTCCTCAAAGTGTTCCCAAGAGAACATTTGCTTTAACACAGACTTTTGTTTTATTTTATTGGTTTTTTTTTTCAACTCTTCTTAATTTCTTTTATTTTTTTTTTAATTTTTTGTCTTAAATTATTTAATAGGAACCTTAAAAACTTTTATGAAATTTATTTTTGGTGTTTCTTTTTCTTTTGTTGCTCTCAAATAAATTTCTTTTCTATTTAATTTTTTTTTATTTATTTATAAAATTATTTTTTATTTTTTGGAAAAATATATTCTATATTTTCTAAAATTTGTTTCTAACTTGTTGTTGTATCGCTTTGTGTAGCACTCGTAAGACAATTTAATTAATCATTTTATCACACTCTGATGTTTGTTTTATAATTTCTTTTTTTTTTTTGGTTGTTGGCTTTGCTTTTTAAACTTGAGCATATTTTTTGTTATTTACTATTTGTTTTGTTTGTTTTTATTTTCTATTTTCCTTATCTATTTTATTGTTGTAAGAAAATTATTCGATTATTGTGTGGCCATAATAACATTTTCAGGTTTAGTTTTTTTGTTAAGAAACGTCCAAAATTTTATACCATGTACAATGTATGTATAGATATGTAGACATGTACTACACGTCCGAACACGTCTATGTCCTGTGAGTGACTACGGACACATACGTGCAGATAATTCAATTTTATTTTCGGCGTTTACACATTGATGCCAATTTGGAAATTAGATTTTATTTTTGTTGGTTGCGCGCGGGGGTTGTCAGATTGGGGGTGGGGTGGTTGTTTGTTGGTCTTCGCCGTGTCAAGTTGTATGCGCGGGAGAGGGTTGTACTTTTAACTCCTTACTGATAACTATTATTGAGGAAGAAACACAACTAACATGCAGGTGGTAATGCCGTTTGTCATTATTTGTTGTTATGTTTGTTTTTTGTTATTTTGTCTTTTTATCTAATGTAGTATGTATTTGTTTTCATATGAGAATCCGATATAACTAACGAATGTATTTGCTTTTATACACATACATACAATCATACATATTATTGTCTTTGTTCTTGTTATTATTGTACTTTTTGTTATTTGTTTTTCTTGTTGTTTTTGCTATTGTGGGTGGACACACAATCGCGCGCGCGACTATTCCACTTGGCGTTTAATACACGAATGTCGTTTGATAGCGGCTAATATGTGTTTCGGTGTGGACTATTCTTTGTCTGTCTACACGACGAGCGGATGAAATGACTGACTAAGTGCCTAAGCAGCAGCGGTTATTATTGCTGCTGAACATACGAACACTAACAACAACAACCTTATAGCGGCAATGCGGCAGTCAACGTACATACATACATACACATGTACGTATGAGTTATCAAAACAGTTACGCGTAACGCAACCACAACCGAACGCTGCGACAAGTATGTACTGCAAAAGCAATATGTAACAGACATCAATATTGCGAATTGTTTAAATGCTCTCCTGTTTATATGAATGTGTGAATATGCCAGTGAGTAAGCTTGTGTATGCATACATATGTAGATCCAACCATGCATATGCATGTACATTTGTTGTTTAGTTATTTCGGTGTATAAATTCCGGCGCAGTTCCCATATTCATTTGAATATGTGTGCACGTACGTATGCATGTGCGTACATATACATATGTACATATGTATGTATATGCAAGGTACGTAAGTTCCTTTTATTTTTGTTACCGTGATGTACAAACATACATACAGTTGTTATTATTGTTTCCAGATGAAAAACTAATTGTAGATTTTGTGACACAAAACCAAAAACAAAATTAAAAACATACAAAGACGCCAACAGCGCTCAAAACGTAAGCTGAGCAGACGATATATGTACATACATACATACAATGAAACCGATTTGGAGAAGGTTTTCTTCGCTTTACTCGGACAAAAACGATATTCACGCACTGTAGAAGTTGTTTATTAGTGAGAAATTTTAATTTTTAATAAAATGTTTAGGGCGATGCAGACGAGCGACATAGACTACGAGTATGTTCGTCTATAAAACAATTAATAATACGCGATTTTTTTTTGTTATAAAAATAAACAAACAAACAAAATAAGCACCGTTATAGAATAAATTGTAAACAAAGCACGTCCTCACAATGCGACAGACCGTAAGCATCTAATAAACTTGCATTTGTCCAGCAAATATCTATTCAACACTCCAGTTTATTGGTACATACTACATATCCATACATACAAACAACACAGTCCATCCATCCATTTGACTACATACATACATATGTACATATGTATGTATGCTCTTACATTCAAACATATTTACATCTTTTTATCCATCCAACCATCCATTCATACTCAGTGCAAATTAAGCAAACGGTTATAGTGCTTTTTCTTAATTTTAGCACAAGTAAGAGGAGGTTTTTGTTGTGTTTGCTTTTTATACTCAATTTCAGTTTCTGTTTTGTTTTCAATTTACTCTTTCGTACTCGGTGGTTCACTCACGCGCGCTCATTTTATACTTGTCGATGTTTGAATACAATTAGTATGGGCACGGGATGGGGCTCTCTAAGCCACAGCAACTGAGC
This sequence comes from Lypha dubia, assembly GCA_947311025.1. Classification (NCBI taxonomy): domain Eukaryota; kingdom Metazoa; phylum Arthropoda; class Insecta; order Diptera; family Tachinidae; genus Lypha; species Lypha dubia. The sequence goes on along the minus strand of OX371262.1, from coordinate 22,201,694 downwards.
TTTTCTCTGTTTTTGTTTTTCTTCTTTTGGTGACGTTGACGTCGGCGTAGGCGAATATAACAATCATACACGCAAGGCGGTTTAATACGCCTTGCATACACGTATTAATATAAGTATGTATGAATGTATGTGCAAAATAATGGCAAGAAAAAGAGTTTTGTTCAAATTAAAATTACTCGCTCTCGTATTTGTATTTTGTGTCTCTGGCTGGTGGAGATGGTTGCTGTTGGTGTTGTTATTGGTTTTTGTGGTGGTGGCCAACAATGAAGATGATATTGGTATGATGGTAGAGTGTAGTAACTATTTTGCTTTTGTTTCCTTGGTATCACCAAGTATCACCAACTACTTCATATGTATGTATGTATGTATGTATGTATGTATGTACATATACAGTATTAGCGACAACTACAGCGTGTTCACATATGAGCATATGTATGTACATACATATGTATGTATGTTTAGTTTATTTGATTGTGGAGTGGGCGCGGGTAACAATTTCCGTATGCATCCGGCTACAAAAAAAGGTTTAATATTCTGTATCCTTATTTTCAGTATAACATACTACATACTTATGTATGTATGTATGTATTAATGTCTATATGTTTGGGTTATACTATTTTTTTGTAAATGCAGGACACTTCAAATCTCCTGTTCAAGAAAGTCTTATGGGTTTAAGTCTTCGAAAGTACTTTCGCATACCTACATATGTACATACATACATATGCATTAATATACAAACATACATACATATGTGTGTATATACCCATATATTTACATATATATTTATAATACTACATAGGTACATATGTATATGCATACGGAGATGAATACATATGGCATCTGTAAGTAAGGATGTATGTATGTATGTAAGTAAATGCAAGATAACTTTTATCGAGGGCTACCAGATTCGAAAAATCGTCGAAATCTTATAAAATAAAATGGTCTTTCATATTTGAAAAATCGTAAAAACAAATCGCACGAATCGAAACCTATTGGTTTCTTGTGATCTCAGTAAAGAAAAAATCAAATGACGTTTGTTGGTAATCGCATTACTTGAGAACACCTTCACCGATTTGTCTAATTTTTTAGTAATTTTCGTAGTAATTCTACTAAGGTTTAGCGATAAGAATAATTTTCCACTTCTATTTTCCCTTTTTTTCTCGAGTAACTTAAAAAAGTATCGCCAATAGTTTAAGTCTCGGAACTATCTAGTTTCTTGGAACGTTTCCCTACTTGGAACGGTATAACACAAGTTCCTTTTTTTTTCGTCCCTTTTTCTGCAACTGCAAAACGTCTTCAGGAATCATTAAATCTATTACAAATTTGTTCAGTAGTTTTTAACACTCTTCGTTTTTAATTTCTTTTCTTCTTGGGTAAAAGAGGTAAACAAAACTGCCAGAAGACTTCCCAAACATCGTACACTTTTTTCTATAACAGCCAGCAACGGTATGCAGTTTATTTTTATAATTGCTTTTGAAAAAGTTATTTTTTAAAAATATTTTACTAGTGACAGGTCGGTTAAACCTCCAATCGGTCACTACTATAGGGAACTCAGTAATTGGGTAATTAGCAGAACTAACCATTCCTGGAGGAATAGAGAAGATTGTAGAGAGTCTCGAGGTCCATATGGACAGAGCTAGACTCAGGTAAATCTGATCTACTGCTGGGTATGAATAGAAAGGTTTTGAGAGTCTTAGTAGGCGCCTTGAATAGCCATTGCTCGGTTAGAGCGAGGACCAGCATATGGGAAAATGGCACTCCGGATTTCTGTAGGATGTGTGGGGATGAAGAGGAGCCAGAAACTATAGAGCATATCATCTCTCATTGCCCAAGGCTACAACGCCATAGGCAAAGATGGCTGAGCAGACGTTTCCAAGAGGGCATTAGTGATATAGCGAAGTGCAAACTTGAGGATATCAGGGGCTTTATCATGGGAATTAAATGGCTGAATGATGGATGATAACAGCTCTTTGTTTCTCCTTGGACAGTAAGGAGACTAATTAGTCAATAAATTATAAATGAAGGGAATCACAATGGATCCAATTGGGTCTCCGAGTGGATGTGTATTTTACACTACCCTTCCTAACCTAGCCTAAATATTTTACTAAAAGATTTCTGTTATACCGCCAGAAAACAATCAATTAAAAATGTTTTTTGATTTTTTTTTATTAGTGGCAGAGATTTTCTCTCATTTCTCGATCATTTACTGTTTAAATAAAACAACATGAGCGATGAACGAAAGAAAAGACCTTTAACCAAGTTCCTTTAATCTTTCAGTCCGGTCGGAACAATTCCGCAAAAGGTTTTTCTAAAATAATTAGCAACCGTCTTAATTATTCGCTTAATTTGCATTTGAAAATTTGAAATTTACCTACGAGCAATTTCAGACAAGCTTACGAGGCACATAGACCCAAAGAGTGACAAGTAAATTTAATTTGAAGCAACTAAGGAACATCAGTATAGTAATAATTTTAAACGGAAGATTTTCACTGTCGCAACTGGGGATCCATCAGCTGCTGCAACCCGAATCATATTTTCCTTATTATTAATAATATATTTTTTTTAAAGTATTCGCGTCACATTGATCTACTTTCAATAATCCAAAAAGAAAATAGATCAAACACTTTAAGGTCAACTAATATTAGTACAACAAAGTTGGCTCAGTGTGTAAAAATAGAATAAAATGAATTAAATTAATTCTCGTATTCTATTTCTGTTGAAAACTTGGTTAAATAGTTGATATTCTTCCCAATTAGTATTCACTTTACGAAAATTGTAAAGATGGACAATTGACCGCTGATGAGAGGTGTAGCGACCTTGAAATCGGTATACTGATATGCTAAACTGATTGGATATAATAATAATATTTTTCAACATAAAATAACTCTTAGTAAATTGAATTTTCATTAATTCAATAAAACTAAACTTGAGCTTGATAATAATACTTTTCATATGTACATCAATATAAGTTCGAATAATAATTAAGTTTATTCGTAATAATATAAAAAATGTGTTTGTTTTTGCTACAAATTTTTCACCGAAAAAACGAACGAAATTGCAAGCATTGTTTCGTTTTTCAAAGTTTTAAGCATTTGTTAAAGATACAATGTTTAGACACGATGAATATTATGACGTCCTATTTTGGACGTCAGTTTTGGTTTGGTAGCGAGCGGTGTAGAGAAGAAAGAAGGGTAGCAAAATGGACTCGATTAACGTTTCCATAATTTGTTTTCATACATTTCTTTACACCAATCTCTGTTCTCGTTGTTATGTTTCATTGTTATTTTTCTTATTCTTTTCTTTTAAAGCAACTTTTTATTAGCAAAGAATATATTGAAGCATATATACATACATACTATGTAGGTATATGCAAAAATAGACATGCAAAAAAGAACATCGTATGAATGCAAACAATTTTTAACAACAACTACAAAAGGGAATTAGAAAATTGGAAGTCCTAAAATTCATCGTGTGAATTGGTTGTATGTTTAAAAGAATCTTTAAATCGTCATTTTTCTATTTTCAGCACTAAAAATCGTCAAAATAACAAGAAATTGTCAAATCTGGCAGCTGTGCTTTTGTCCCCCAAAGCTTTAATAGGTACATATGTATGTATGTATGTACTTTTCTTAGTGTGACCGCATGAAATTCAAAGGGAGATACTATTAACTCTTTCAATTAAACAATCATATGAATACATACTTACATATTTTTATACATACATTTCATAGACTTATTTATTTACATACATACCTACATACATACATACCCTGTCGGGCTTTGAGTTAACTTAAAGCATACTTATAGTCAATCAGATTTGAGTCACAGGTGACTAAAAAACTAGTTCATTTGCTTTGTTAAACGCTATTCAGGTTTTACATTTGATGTCATCAGAGCGAGTCAGTACTCACTTACTCTGCATAAGTTTCAGCTAACCATATGTTAGCTTATTATTAGTAAGTTTGTGGCGCATAAAGTAAGTGGTCACTATGAGTTAGCTATGAACTAACTAGCTAATGATTGGGGTTTATAAGTTAGTTTGTGGCGCATAAATCAGGAGGGCGCTATGAGTTAGCTATGAACTAACTAATTAATGATTAGGTTTTATAAGTTAGCTTTGAGTAAAATTGCTAAAATTTAAAAAAAGAATTTTTTTTCTCATATTTTATGATTTTATATATATTTATTTATTAATTAATTAATTAATAATATAATACTAAGATTATTTAATTAATTTTACAGTAAAAATGATTTTATTATAAAAAAATTAATGATATTCCAACAGTCATAGGCATAAAATAGGAACATAAAATAAAAGGAACTTCAGTTTTTTACATATTTTATATATATGTATATCTTTTTATAAATTTATATATTATATTTATTTTAAAATTAAATTTTTCATTCATGATGGTCATTATTTCCTTTGGATTCTTTCTTTTTGGTAATGCAAATTGCTTGGAAATGTCGCTTCTTTATCAACTTAAGTGCATTTCTTATAGCTTTTTCTGGATTATCTTCTTGGTTAGCATGAATAGCATATATTAATGATACGAAAACTAATTTGTGATTACACGTTCGAAAGAAAAATAAATGTATGTTACTTTACCCATTAAAGCATCAAAAAATCTTTTAAAATTTTTCAGCGATAGTTTTCCGTGGATTCCATCCACGTTACAGGCGACAATTAGGTCCACGGAGAAAATCTCTGTCAGAGATTTATGAAGTTGTCCTCTTAGTAAAGATGACATACAACGAGTCTGAAAAGATTTATTTCAATTAATTTAATTTGTTTTTAATCGATGTTAACCCAATCAAAACAGAGTAACAAAATACTTACATAACCAGCACGATTTGATTCTTTTATTTTGCTATTAATTTCTTCCAAACCGTCAATGGTCTGAATTTTTAAATAATTAATTTTTCTGAAAATTAATTGTGAAACCACAAATCAAACTGAAAACAAAATCACAGTCGTATTGATAGTTATTTTTTTTTTTTTTTTCTTTTTCTTCTTTTATTTTTTGCTTTTAATTTTTAGTTGTTCAATGTTTGCTTATACATATGTGCATCAGTTTCGAGTGAGCAAAAAGTTAGTTTAATACTTATCAGGAAGAAGTCAGATGTATTAAAAACCAAATGACTACCCATCTCTGCATCAGTTCTGAGTTAATTTGAAGTCAGTAGAAAATAGTTAGCAAAAAGTCAACTTAACTCAGAACTAGTTCATAGAAGCCCGACAGGGTATGTATGTACATAAGTATTTGCTTATGTATTCAAAAACCTTAATAAGCACCCATACATTAAATTATTCTCACATTTATTTGAACTTATAAGCACACGTCCCTTCATACATTTATGTGTGAACATACATCCATACATACATACATTATGATTTACATATTTACATACATAAATGACGTCCAGCTTAATTTTTTGCACACATACATAATACAGACACATACATACATCTATACATGCACATGTGTGTACAAATATCCTTACATACAATATGAACGGTAAAAGTCACTTGTGCTCGAGCAAAACTCCCCAGCAAACAGTTATTTCTCCGACAGAATTGGACCATCACATATGAGTAAAAACTTGAACATACATACATACAACATACATGCATGCATGCAACCATTAGAATGTCTGTATGTATGCGAGTATTTGAGTTGGTTATTTTGACAAGCTTCACACGTACATAAGTATGTATGTATGTGTAACTCCATTGAATATATTTGTACATAAGTATGTATGAAAATACAAGCTGATAAATTGCTTCTACCACCAATACTGATACCAGTCTTATAATACAAAATCACACATTACCACACATACATACGCATACACCACAATTTCTTTAAAAATATTATTAAATCTTTGAATTTTCTTTCTCATTTCATTTCATTTCCATTACAAATTGTAATTTACAAGCAAGAGAAAGCTCTCCACTCTCAGTTGTTGAGAATTGTAAGTTCTCTTATAACTTTAACAAAAGCTCTTAAGTTTTGTCATAGCCACTGAAACATCTGTACATACAAACATACTAATTCACCACACAGTGTCACAGTTATCGCAATTGTAATTCTGATTGTAATATTTAAAATTTAAATTTTAAACACAATTGATCACCAGAGCGAATATTGCGAAAGAATTATGCAAATCGGTCTATAAATGGCGGGTTTATTTGATAATAACTAGTTATATTAGGGGACAACTTGCCCTCGATTTTATTGTACCAAACTGCAAGAAATCTATTTCAATTAAAAAAAAAGTCTTTTTGCAAAACTTTTACTGAACACTCAAATAACTTGACAATAGATCTTGACCGCATATCTCTCATAAGTTTTATTATAACATACACTGGGGCAAAATTTCTCTAAAAAAGTTAATTGTTTCAACGAATTCTTCATTAATTTTAACCTAATATAAATCATTGAAGTGTTTAACTAATTTGATTAAAAAAAATATAACAAAAACAAATGCTTTCAATGTATTGAACTTCAATGAATATTTTCATTAAAAGAACGTATGTGTACATTGAATCAATGTATTTAAAAAATATATGAATCTAGATCAATAGGGCACCACTCTGAAGTGCTTAGTGCGTCGAATACTAATGGCCAATAAATGAGTGGATATTTAATTATAATTTTAGTTAATTTTCATAAAAATTTAAAATTCGTTTAAACATACTTTCATTTTTTCAGTCAAACTTAAAGTTCTTATTTAATTACGATGAAAATATGGTAGCACTACGTAATATAAAAAATTTCCCGAAAATTTCCCAAAAAAACAGCTGACTAGAGCTAATAAAGAAAAATCTAAAAAAAATATATTATTATTTTAGCTATAAATAAGAATAATTAAGAACTCCTGAAATGTTTTAAAATAATAAGAGCAACTTTCAGAACGATTAAAAGGGTAATAGCGAAAAAAGATGCCAAAATTTTATGCAACTTGTGAGCAGCCACAAATATTTTATTTGCTTTTTTTCAAACAAGAAGAACAAGCAGTCGAAAACATATGGAAATTCGTAAAACTTATGTAGTGTTTAAATACACAACGTTGGCTATTTAATGTTGATTTAATATTGCAATGAAAAATAAAATTTTATATTTAAACGAGTTTTAAAAATAAATGAAACATTATCATCCACCAATTTATTGGCCCTAAGCAAACAATCACCATAAAATTTTCTAACGTACATCAGTGTGGCATTGTATTAATTGCTATTGGACTAGTGAAGTGATGAAGGCATAGCTATATCTGGTCACTAAAAACTGACCCAACAGCGAATGCTACTGCTTCCAGTTATTGTACACCAAAGCACCGTCTTTCGTGGGTTAGCAGAAACGTCCGCAAAGTAAAACCAGGGTTTAAAATTAGTTTTTTTTATTTATTATACTACCGACTACTGAGAAAATATGATCCGTTTCCATTTTTGATAGCAGATAAACTAAAAATATTTATCTGATATTAAATATATTTGTATTTTTCTAAAAAAAAATTTATAGTTGGAAACTATATAATATATTTAGTAGCTTACACGCCAGAAATATCTACATAGCAAAATTCTTGGAAGCTGCAATTTTCAACACATAAATTTTTTTGCACTTCAGAAATAATTTTTTTACGAATCGAAGCATAATTTTAGTAATTTTTAGGGTTGATATTTGTTGATGCAAAGAGAAATATTTTTAAATATTATTCATTTTAAGATCGCCATGTTTGTCATAATATTCGAAGTTGTGTTTGGTTGGAATGGCATATATTTTTTTCTTTGGTATTTTTTATAGCGGCATAATTTTTGAAAAAATTATTTTGTGTATGTGTTTTTTTTGCATTTTTGTGTGGATAACTAGTTTTCATTGACAAGAAATTTTTGCTGAACAATGTATTACAGAAATACGTCTCTGCGCTCTTTATTGATGTCTCACATGCTTTCGATAAAGTATGGCACGAAGGTCTTATCAACAAATTAACACAAAATCTATTAGCAAACATCGTAAAGCTTTTAAAAAGCTATTTAATGGAACGTAAATTTGTAGTTAGGGAAGGCAATTTTTTAAGCCCTCCGCAGTCGATTGAAGCTGGAGTCCCTCAAGGCAGTATCTTCGGTCCCTTACTTTATTTAATATATGCCTCTAATTGAAGATTCAATAAATAATATAATTAAAAAAAAATATTACAGAGAATTTATTTTCATTTTGTGTGCTATTAAAAAAATTTACAATGCAGATATTTCTGGCGTGTAAGCTACTTAATATATTATTTAGTTTAAAAGAATATTTTTTTTTAGAAAACTGTAAATGTATTTGTTATCAGGTAAATATTTTTCTAGTTTTCACATAAAATTATGAAATATGGGGGCAATTTTTAGTAAATATATTAGTTTTTTTAAACCCTGAGTAAAACAATTAAAAAAATGCATTCTCATACAGCCTAAGAAAGTTAATGCGTTTAGCTAACACAAGAGGCGCTGCAACACTGCGCTTAAAATTACTAAAACGCGCTGTGGCAGAGTTGTAAAAAAATTAATACATTTGCTTTGTACATTTTCAACATCTATCTTCTCTATCCCTCTTCCTATTTGCTGGCACAACGCACTCACTGCAAAGTAGGGGTCATCCCATAAGTGCTGGTCCTAAAATAAAAATGGCTTCATTGAAATTATGTAAAAAATCATTTTACTCAGTGTAGTGTAGCATAGCCTAAATATTCTTTATGATCTGAGCACACTTTTAGTTTCTTGCTTCGTTCGTTTTATAATCGAAATTTTTTTAATTTTAATTTGTTTTTCCGAAACATCATTCCTAATTTTGATATTGCACTGGCACGATCATAAGACCGGTTTGATCAAACACTGAACTAACTGACTGCGCCAATTATATTCTGAACAGAAATCACCAAAGTGTAAAAACTTGGCCAGTCTGTTTTTCCCGTCGCTTCGCACTAGAAAGAGTCATGAAAATTTTGATTGAAATTTAGTTTTCTAAACAGGAAAACTGTACTTAGCTGCACAATAATTTGTGCTAATTTTCTGCCTTTCTGGTGCAGCACAGCTCATAACTAATCAGATTTTAATTAATTTTCTTTAATATTTATTTAAAATTTTGCTTAAAGAACTGAATATTATAACAACGAGCACAATTCACAACCCAAAGTCGTACCAATATGTATTTTCATTTCTTACATTTTTCCACGTGTATTATTTTATTTTTTTTTATTTGGTTTGTATTTTTCATTTCGCCCAACACTGCACTACTGCAAGTGCTAGTAAATTGGTAATTTGTATAAACTTTTCTATAATACCTCCAGCTCGCTTTCGGCACGAGACCGACTAACACCTTTTAGTCTGCCTGAATATATAGTTGAAGATTGTGAATCATGCTGGCTAAAATTATTCTCTACTCTTCTCTTAACAGAGACTTATAATTACGATAATGAAGGCTCGATTGTTATAAAACACAACTACTGAAAAAATGATCGGCTAAAAGCGTACAACATACAAAACATACACACACACACACACAAGCTGCATTGCATTTTATTGCCCATATTTGCTTCATTCTTTCTATTCAGCGAATATAGTGAGCATTTAATAATTGACTGAATGACTGACTGAATGTTTTGCCTGCTGCTTGTCTAGCTGACTTTTACTAACTGAAGTACTACTTAGTTAAATGTTTGGAATTTGTGCGTGTGTTGTTGGTTGCTTGGTTGTTTGAAGAAAGCAGTTTTAGTTCACTGAACAATTTATTTATGTATGTACGATTACTTTTTGTTATTGTTTTGTAAATGTTTCTGGCGTTTGTGCCTCACTCGGTCACGAGGCAAAAGCGAGAATTTTTTTTATTATGATTGCAAAGTGCCAATCATTATTGGCCACCAATTTGAATAGAGAATCCTTCATAGAATAAATGTACTCGTAGAGTTAAAGCCGAAGGCACCCTAATGCTCCATCACTGGCTGCTACTTGTTGTATATAACATCATCACTGTTGCCAAAGTAAGCGTAGTTGGTTGCCCAGCTATTAATTGTTGTTGTTGTTGCTGTTGCAGTAAACAAATTTTTGTTAAATCGATTATGGTCAGAGTAAAAAAATATTCCGTATAAAAGTAAATACAAATTGTGAATAGAAGAAATGTCAGTGTTGTCATTTTGGTGATTTTTAAACATTTAAATTTCAAATCATTTTTAAATGGTGAGTTTTGCTTTCTTAGTTATTCACAAGTTACTCATCGACAAAATTATTTTTTTTTTTATTAAAAAGACTCACAAAGCGGTCGTATCTATTTTTTTTTTTTTTATTTTGAAATACACGTGAAGATAACTTTAGCACGACGATATGTTCTTTAAGTGTTGGTAAGTCTCAAACTGTTTGCTTCCAGCATGGCCAGTCAACCAGCAAAACGATAGTTTCTTTTGAGCGTCAAGTTCATTAAGAAATGTAACACAATCCGTAATTACACCCGATATTATCTTACAAGAAGAGTTTAGAGCCATGAAAGCTGCTTAGCTAACTGACCTCCAAAACCACCTCTATACAAATAAGCATCGTATACAATTCCACCCCGAAAACCGTACTGTATTTATTAAGGGGATTGTCTTTATTTTTTGCGACTAGCGTTCGAGGAATGAACCCAATTTATGCAATGCATTGTGCCAGAATTATGGGAAAAGTTTTAAGGTAGAACAGATAGAGGTTGAATTTTTAGAAAAGTGTTGCAGCACTTCTGGCATTAATTAAACATATTAACTTTCATAAGCTGCATGAGCAGGCATTTTATTAACTTTTTTACTTCGCCGATGGTTCTGTTAATCGGCGGAAGAAGGCGCTGTGGTAATGTACACCAGTACACCTGGAACAGTATTAATTCTTAGTGACTAGTTCTATGTCTTCATCACTTAAGCAGTCCAACAACAATTAATGCAACGCCACACTAACGCTCATCAAAGAAATTTCTGATGTTGATTTCAATGCTCTGAGCTGGGTTTGAACCCAGTACGTCGTTTCTGTAATTTGTGAAAAGTTCTCATATCGAAAAAAAATGTGAGATTATAATTGTCACCCAAGCTATTGTAGGATGACTCATATAATAATAGTAGGATTTTTATATGAGCCACCCTGCAAATCTAATTAATAGTACAAAAATTTAAATATTTTTTCTCACTCATCTTGTTTTTCACAAAATGATAATAAACTTTTCGCTGCGAGAAACTCCCACATTATTTACAGAAAAGAGGCACAGGTCCGAAGTGATTGTTTGATTAGTAGTCAACGCGCTTAGTACTTGATCCAATACCACTCTCAGGAATGTGGGGCTTTAACACGCTAAAAATACCCCTTTACGTTACGGGTTTAGAAAGGTCCTAGACCAAATCTAAACTATATTTGGGGTGTTCACACTGTCCTCACATCAGTCCTTTTGTCATAATGTCTTATTATTTTACAATAGTTTAAACAAATTTTTGTTGTGATTCAGCCAAAAAAGTAAAAATAATAAGACTTCTTAATGTTTGTTTATGGTTTGTCATATGATTTCTAGAAACCTTCGTCGAGCAGCTGAAACTCTTCAGTCGAGCAGGTGATAATATTTACAAGCTGCCGCTACTTATAAATAACACAAGAATAAAAATATGTGTTTGTGTAAGTGGATTGCCTAGCGGCTTGTGAACATTTTTCCACTTGCCGCTGACCAAAAAATAGTTCAGCTCATGTTATCGGCAACATTTCATTTATCGGCAATTTCAGCAAGTTCGTATAGATAAAAAGACATGTGGCACTCGGGGACTGCCGTGGTAAAGGTATTGCATAGCATTTTTTATCAACGTATGCAATTATATTATTATGTTTTGTTTAATAACTCTGTTGTTTTTCTGGCAATACTGTATGTTAATGAAATCAAAATCAATAGCATACTTTGGGCGATTTAAATACTTAAAAAAACAAAAGACTTAAGAAACAAACTTAGTGTCAGGTTTTTTTGTTTCAAAAACCAAAGACTTAAGAAACAAACTTAGTGTCAGGTTTTTTTTGTTTCAAAAACCAAAGGCTTAAGAAACAAACTTAGTGTCAAAAACAAAAGACTTAAGAAACAAACTTAGTGTCAGGTTTTTTTGTTTCAAAAACAAAAGACTTAAGAAACAAACTTAGTGTCAGGTTTTTTTGTTTCAAAAACAAAAGACTTAAGAAACAAACTTAGTGTCAGTTTTTTTTCGTTTCAAAAACAAAAGACTTAAGAAACAAACTTAGTGTCTGGTTTTTCGTTTCAAAAACAAAAGACTTAAGAAACAAACTTAGTATCAGGTTTTTTCGCTTCAAAAACAAAAAGACTTAAGAAACAAACGTTTCAAAATTTCTTGATTCGGTCACCTCAAAGCCCGCGATAGAAGCTATGCAATAGCTTAAAAAACAATTTGCAAATATGAATTGATAATGGACATTTTAGAAGATTTACAGGAAATTTAGAAATTTATTATTTTCTTTATTAACAAGTCGGACTTAAATTAATAAATATTTGTATTTAAGCCAGAATGCAAATTATGACGGAGTGTTCACACTAGTCATATTTTGGTGTGCTATTATTTTATGACATATGAATTTATGACTTCTTCTAGGAATCTGTTACAGCCTACGAAGTTGCAATAGCAACAATTTCACAAAGTTCCAAGCATACGTCCAGTTTTACAAAGGTTCTAAATACGTTCTCGAATTGTGAAATTGTGGACAGTTGAAAGACACATATTCGGCACCTTTTACAACATTTTCAACACATTCTCTAAAACAGCCATTCGCACTCAAAATTGTGTAAAATGGATATTTAGGTCACTGTACATTCTTAGAAGGCATGGGCTGATGTCAGGTATCAGTTAGTAGATCCATCTTCCCTTATAAGTTGCTGACCATCGTTTCTGCCACACAGGCAAATGATAATTATCCTTGCATTGCAATGTGAGACAGTTTGGACAATATGCTTATCAGCATGGACTTCGCTGGATCAAATTTATTTTTCAAAACAACGTCTCTTGAATATTTAGTGCTAGGAAACAAACACATAGCGCGGATTTAAAAACTTTGTTTAATTTATTAAATATCCACATTTTTAATCATATTTAAAAATCGTAGGTCTGTAGTCACGATATTTACTAAAGCGCGATCCATGTCGATTAAACGTTGAATGTAGTAGTTTTTATTCCACAGTTTGGTATACTTCCTATAGAGTTTTCAAATTGACATGAATTTAACAAATTCTGAAAGTCTGGTTTTACCATACTTTTTTTTTTTTTTTTTTTGATAAATTTTATTATTTATTGAATCTTCAATTGTTAATTAAATTATCAATAAGTTTTTCAAATCTTAAATCTAAAAAATATTCATATAAGTTTAGCCAATGCTAAACAAAATTTTTAATTTCAACAGTTAATTTATGTTGTTTTACATCTCTCGTGTACGGCTGAGAAAAAGAGTATCCCTCCTTTTCAGCCGGGTGTGGCCTCTATAATTTAAAATATTGCGCGCAAGTACATTTGGGTGCACCTCAAGTTTTTTTATATATTTTTTAGCGTTTATTGAAAATACTGTCTTCACCAACGGAACATCTAGATCTTTATGAATCCGATGATTTCTGACATACCAGGGAGCTGCTGTAATTGTACGTAGAATTTTATTTTGTCGCCTTTGAATTTTTTCGACATTTGATGCTGAGGCAGTGCCCCATAACTGGATTCCATAGAACCATATTGGTTTCAGGATCGCGTTGTATAATAGTAGTTTACAGTCTAGGCTTAGTATGGAATTTCTTCCAATAAGCCAATTCATTTGGGCTGCTTTTAATTTCATTTGTATTAACTTTGCGTCTATATGCGATTTCCATGTTAAACGACGATCAAGATGAACGCCTAGATATTTGACAACAGTGTGTTGCGGTATGGTCTCGGTGTTAATTTTTATAGGCGGGCATGTTTCCTTGCACAACGTAAAAGTTACGTGCACACATTTCTGCTCGTTAACTTTAATACGCCATTGTTTGAGCCAATTTTGCAATTTGGATATATACCCTTGTAAATTGCGGGAAGCTTCCACAGGATTTTCGTGAACGCTTAGAAAAGCTGTATCATCGGCAAATGTTGATGTATGAATGTTACTGCTTAACGGTAAGTCAGAGGCATATATTAAATAAAGTAAAGGACCGAAGATACTGCCTTGAGGGACTCCGGCTTCAATCGACTGCGGGGGGCTTACAAAATTGCGTTCCTTAACTACAAATTTTCGTTCCTCTAATTAGCTTTTTAAGAGCCTGACGATGTTTGCGGGTAGATTTTGTGTTAATTTGTGGACAAGACCTTCGTGCCATACTTTATCAAAGGCCTGTGCGACATCAATAAAAAGCGCTGAACAATATTTCTTTTTTTCAAAAGTTTCTCTAATGACATTCACAAGTCTGTGAGTTTGTTCAATAGTGTTATGCTGACTGCGAAAACCGAATTGATGATCTGGAATACATGCACTGCTAGTTATTATAGGAGTCAGCTTGCTCATGTACAGTTTTTCAAAAAGTTTCGACATATTGGACAATAAACTAATAGGCCGATAGGATTCAACCTTCGTATGATCCTTGGCGGGCTTTGGTATCATAATAATCATCGAAACCTTCCATTCTGCAGGATAGTATTGCAGCCGTAGAATACTATTAAAAATGAATAGTATAATTCTTTTTGCAATATAAGGCAGTTGTTGAAGCATTTTGTTGCTTATTTTGTCGACACCTGGGGCTTTTTTGGTGTTAAGACTAGTGATGGCCTTTTCAATCTCCACAATGTTAAATCTTAACGGTATTTCTGGTAAAGAGATGACTGGTGGCAGTTCAACAATATCAGCAGAAATATTCGGGGTAAATACTTTTTCTAAGTGCTTAACAAAAAGAGCACCTTTTTCAGCATCAGTTCTTGCCCAGTCACCATTCGAATCTCGTAACGGAGGTTTGCAAATCACTGGCCTTTTACGTCCTCTGGCTGCAGCCATAGCGAATAATCTGTTTGTGGTGTTGCATCGAGTTCTTGAAGAAATTTTTGCAGCGAAGCTGTTTTTTGTGTTTGTAAAACTTTTCTGAGCTGTTTGGTGCATTCCTTTAGCCTTAACTTTAGCTGGGGGGATCTGTAACGTTGCCATTCTCGTCGCGCTCTCCGTTTTTCAGTCAATAGCCTTTCTATATCTACAGAAGAAATGTTGTTGAATCTTACTTGTTGATTTGGTTGATTTGAAGAAGCATTAAGAGCAGCTTGATTAACATGTGCTTCAAACAACCTAATAGAATTTTCTATGTCAGTAGGTGTTCTCAACAGCATATTTTCCGTGCAATGAGCACTCAAATATTTTTTGTATTTCAGCCAGTTAATACGTGCACATGTCAGCGGTAAATCGCATGTTGATGTTGCACTTGTGTGTGAGTAAATAGTGATAATAGTAGGCGAGTGATCTGAAGATAAATCCAATGATGGTTCAACTTCAATCATTTCGCTGGGCACACCTTTCATAACTCCAAAGTCGATAATATCAGGAATTTTTTGTCGATCCGTTGGCCAATATGTTGGCTGACCACTTGAAACTACATTAAAGCCCATTTTTGAAATTGTGTCAAACAAAACACGACCCTTGGGACTGATTAAACGTGAGCCCCAAAATGTGTGTTTAGCATTGTAGTCGCCAGCTGCTAGAAAACGGGACCCCAGTGTTGAATAAAATGCGGTATATTGACTCTCTGGAATTGAAAACCTGGGAGGAGAATAAACAGATGAAATCACAAGCTTTTGGTAAAAATTTTCATGGTTTTACCATACAAAATTGTTTTGTTAAATCTAAAGCGCCATGGCCACGTATCAAATTGGCTTGACAAACCGAGGTTTTTTTGATTGTGTTAGTGAAAAAAAACTCTCACGTATATGTCCATGTGAGTTTGACGAAAATCAAAACAATTTAGATATTCACTACCGTCGATACTGTAATTTGAAGCAAATTTGATGTGTTGCTGCGTAATTACATCAAATCCCATTTTTATTTAGTTTGGCCAGCGAAAATATTGTAAGCGGAAAATTTGATAGCGCAATAAATAAAAAATGGAATGGAAACTGGAATTAAATAAATTTTATTGCGTTTGCCTGGTTTATGCAGAGCAATTAAAAATAAACCAAATGTTGAAAATATGTAAATGTTATGAAAATTTTTATATTTATTGAATTAAAATTAACAAAATATATTAAATTTTTTTCATTATTAGGGTATGTATGTATATAAGAGGGGTCACAGTAATATGTGAATTTCCCTAATATAGAGTAAAAACAACAAAAACGTTAGAATACAAAGTAGAATACTTTGATGATAACGGACTATGAGTTTGTGTTGATTATTAGTTCCAAACAGTAATGAGGGAATTTCGTACTAACCAGCACTGTTTCATTGTAGAATAAAAATTGAATTAAAAATTAATTCTCATATTCTATTTCTGTTGAAAACTGGTTAAATAGTTGATATTCTTCTCACTTAGTATCCACTTTACGAAAATTGTAAAGATGGACATTTGAACGCTGATGAGAGGTGTAGCGGCCTTGAAATCAGTACTGATACGTTCTGCTAAAAACTGATTGGATATAAATAATAATATTTTCCAACATACAAAAACTCTTAGTAATTTTGAATTTTCATTAATTCAATAAAACTGAACTTGAGCCTGATAATATTACTTTTCATATGTACATCAATATAAGTTCGAATAATAATTACGTTTATTCGTAATAATAATATAAAAATATTGATTGCAATTGTTTAAAGTAAAAGTAATTTTTTCCGTTTCTTTTTATATAAAAGTAAATATGTTTTAAAATAAAAAAACAGTCAAATATGTCAAAGAAATCTAAAAAAAAGTTATGTGGCACTCGGAGACTGCCTCGGTAAAGCTATTGCACAGCATTTTTTATCAACTTTATGCAATTATATTATTACGTTTTGTTTAATAACTCCTTTGTTATTCTGGCAATACTGTATGTTAATTATATCAATATGATATCAAATGTTAATGTTAATCAATAGCATACTTTAGGGGTTAACATACATTGAGCGATTTAAATACTTAACAACACAAAAGACTTAAGAAATAAACTTAGTGACAGGTTTTTTCGTTTCAAAAACAAAAGACTTAAGAAACAAACGTTTAAAAATTTCTTGATTCGGTCGCCTCAAAGCCCGCGATAGAAGCTATGCAATAGCTCAAAAATTTCCTTGGGTCTAAAAACATCGCGCAGAAAAAACATGCAACGGCATATTTGCGCTTGCTTTGCTGATAAGATGATCCATTTCAGTTCTGCTGCAGTGTGCAGTGTTATTAAAGTTTAAATTTAATTAGACAAGTTTTAGTTTAATATTGTAATACAAATAACAAAAAAAAAATAATTGTTAATATTGAGTATTCGGTAATAATGGTAAAAGAAATACTCAAAATCTTCACATCACTACATACAAAACTTTATTAGTCAGTGTGTGTGTGAAAATAACAATTGATTGAAATGCTTCACATAATAGTGGATTATATTGAAGTAAATGCGATAAGTAAATAAAATATACTTAAATAAAGATCTAGATAAATGAAAATCGTAGAAAAGAGATTTGGCATAATTGCTGACAATATTGTAGAGATCTTCTATCCAAGTCAACAACGTCATGCATATTTGTGATGTCGATGACGATGATGATCTATGATCATGAAATGTGTGGGCAATAATATTATTGCACTATCTGACAGGCAGGCAGTCTCTTTTATTTTTAATCGATTTCCTTCCACAAGAAAAAAATTAAACACAACAACAGCAATAACAATAAACTAACAGAAAGACTTGAACATAAATACATACATAAATAAACATGCAACAGGAGTGCTGCACAATGTATTTTTTACTGAATGAACTAATTTTCAAATGGAGTAGGAATTTAATTTTTAACAACAACAACAACAACAACAAAAATTTTGTTTATTTTTTCCTCTATGAAAAGAAGGGTATGGTTAGAAAAGATGATGTTGACATCAACAACATTTAAAATCTTTCAAATGACGATATTCTGGCAAAATTCTCTAAACACAAAAAACTAAAAATAATTATAAATAAGCTCATCTTCGTAAAGCATGGTTTACGAATAATTAAAAATAATAAAACGAAATAAAAGGAAAACATTGACATTTGACAGGCGTCTTAAAATGTTAAATAAATTTTAAAAATCTATTTCAATTATCTTCTTCTGAGATGTACACAAAAATTTAATTTCTACGAATTTTGATCTCCTCTAATATTATGTGAGATAAGCGTAAAACACCGTTAAGTGTGATCTTCAAATCAGCGCCTACAATAAGTCATGTTGCATTGGTGTCATGTCAGCAGTGTCAGTTACTGACATCACTACGTAAACACTGTCAGACTATAAATATTTTTTAGAAATAATCATTTCAAAATTTCTTTTCTGACCGATTTATTTCGATATATATTTTTTGTCCCCATGGCCTTTGGCTAAGCTGATGCGTTGGTAACTGATGTCAAGCTCACGAAGCATATGACACTTTTTTTTCCAATATACTGTGTCCAAATTAATTAATACAAAATATTATAATTCACAAAAGCGCTTAAATAAAAGTGCCCCGGATGAGCGAAAATTCAAAAAAAAGCTCAAATTTTCAAAATATCAGAAAATATTATGGCGCAAAGTATTTTTCTCTTCTCTAAAATTAGAGAATTAAAATTTTATTTTGGTGTATCACATTATTTGTAAAATTGTTATCTACACTTTTAAGAATCTTTTTATTTTTATTTTTAGTAAGAAAACTGTTTAATTTTTGAAAGAATTGTTCCCACAGAATAATTAAAAAATATTGTTTTCTTTTTAGAAATTGAAAATAACTGTTGATCGGTACAGTTTTTCGCCGAATGCTTAACAAAATTTTTAGTTCCAGCTGTTGATTTCTTGTTGTTTTACGTCTCTTGTGTATGGTCGAGAGAGAAGGATCCCCCCTTCTCAGCCGAGTATGGCCTCTATAATTCAGAATATTGCGCGCAAGTGAATTTCGTTTCCATCGGAACATCTAGATCTTTATTAATGCGCTAATTTGGACATACCAGGGGGTGGTGTTAATAGTTTCCACATTCGACGCCTAGGCAATGCCCCATATCTAGATTCCATTGGACCATTGGATATTCAAATATAAGATACAAATTAAATAAAACTCGTGTAGTTATCTTCGCTGTCCTTAATTTGACAGTGTCGTGTAAAAACGGCAAATCTAAACTTAAAGTTTTGAAAATTGACACTACGTTGTACAGATATGTTACAGATTAGTGTGGTCGGTCCAAGCCAACAGGGCTGTTAACACCGTGTCAATATATGTGTGGCAACTTCTTATGTGTGGACCACCCACCATGCGTAAGCATCTTGCTTAAGCGTTCCAGCTATCGAATCTCTTTTTTCTGTTGTTTCGTTTTATATTGGTAGACCGAAGTCAAACCAGCCACTAGCACTGGTCAAGCATCAATACCTCTCCTAGATTTTGGTAGCAACCACATTCATCACGTGTATTCCGGAAAAAGACCTCACCAATAACCGGTCACGGTATCATGCCACCAACGGGGGTAGTGCGATGGTGCCCTCATATCCATTCTCAAGGAGAAGGAATACGGCAATAGCAATATAGGAACAACACTCTCTACCCTACGGTAGACACTATCCCGTGGGTTTAACCAGCTTCCGTGATACCTGTGTTAGATTACTAGTCAAACCACGAAAGAGAACTTTTTATTGATTTTGATCTTGAGCGGAGATCTTAGGTGGCTTTTCAGCTTCTATCAGACTAACATAGATTACCTACTTCCTTTTTCTATCTTATACATATGTTCATTCGTGGCTTTGTTGTTTCAGAGATTGGACAGTAACATATAATTTTTATGGGTAATTGGCCAAAGGTAATGTCTGGAACAGACAATTTCCCTTTTCCCCAGAAGGCACAGCACCAAGATGTGGATATCACCAAGATGACAAAACGTAACCCCGGGGGGAAATGTGATGTGCAATTGTCGATCCAGCTGTGTACTTAGGTTTTTTTTAATTAATTTTTAGATTTTTGGTCTGCTCTTATATCTGCGGTCACAAGCAGTAACCGTCTAAATCAACTTAAGCAATAACTGTTCAAAGAACTGCATGTTTATGTAAAATCCCTGCTTTCCTAACATACTTTTTTAAAAAGTTATTAATAAAAAACATATTGTCTTAAGTCCTTCGGAAGTTTATTACATTCACATTAAGCACGAAATTGCACAGCAAAGAATATGTTCAATAGTATTTTATTTCGTTTAAAATAGTTTTTAATAAAATAAATTTTCATAAGAAAGAGTGTTGTTATAACAGACAAAGTATAGATCGGGGACTGTTGCAAATTTAGAACGTTTAAAACAATTTACTGCCTCCAACATACGAGTACGCCAAGCAGCAATCGGAATTTGTTTTTCAATAAGCGCCTAAGCCGACATAAGCATTTTCAATTTAATATTTCAGAGTTGCATTAAACCTCTGCCTCTATATAATTTTATTCAATATTTTTCTAATAAATAAAATTTTCGTTATTGTGGGGGAGAGAAATATTGATTCTGCATTGAAATTTTTCAAAGTTTCTTTTTTTCCAAAACTTACTTTTCGACTTAGGCGATGATTGATTGCGACAGCAGATATAATTTACATATCGTCATATGAAATGCAAAAGTGCATTTTATTTAGAAAACTTTTTCAGGAGAAATAAAAATAGTTTTATGGTTACAAAAATGAAAATTTCAGAGTAATATTGTTTTACAGCCATACCTAAACAAGAGCGGCAAGCGTTTTTTAGCTGTCAAAAGTTCTCATGCCCATACAATTTGTATGGAGCATCCCGAAATAACGCGGCGGTAACGCGGCGGCAAAATTTTGCAATTGGAAAATCCGATTTTGACAGCGCGTTTAATAGTGAAGTTAGCTGCTCATGATACAATGACTATAAGGTAGTCTTACAAGCCCAGCTGACAATTCTTGTAAATTACTTGTTTTTTATTTCAAGTGTTAAATTTTGATTTGTATTTATTTTTTCGTATTTGAATGAATAATTTTTATTTATATTTTTGTCACAGGTTGAAACATACACACATACACATTTATACTTTTGACTTCTGAGGAATTTTTTGTTGTGTTTGTTGTAGAGATGCATGTATTATTAGGTTATGAGTATACTATAATAATCAGCGTTGTTATATATTTTGTAATAACCCTGTTTTTATGACAAAGCGTTGACGCTCTTGTTTAGGTATGGTATTTCAGCGTTAACGCTAGGCGGTAGAAAACGTTCCGCTTTCCGCTCTTGTTTAGGAATGGCTGTTAGTGACTCTCAGACTTTGTTTATAATATCGTTTTTATATATAGTTTTTCATCTCTCTCTCCTGAAAAATTATGGCATTTTAAAAGACGATATTTAATTCTACAAATATAAGTTCATCTAGTAAAAGTAAAATGTTTATAAGAATAGTGAATAAGAAGCAGCTGTTTTATTTCTCACAAACATTCATACATACACATAAGTGTACATATATACATAAATACATACATAAGTATATAAATAATAAACACTGATAACACATCTGATTGCCTAAAATTGATCGTATTGAATCCTTTAGGAATACAGTTTTTTCTTTTTTTTTTTTTTGATTGCAATGACCAAGCGAATAAGTGTAAAAATATTTAAATCCCAAATATTTTTTTTTTTTGGCATGATCAATTGATTTTCACAAGCAAAACACAATTATAATATTGCCACATATTAGTCCAAAGAAAGCATTGCACAGTGATCATAGACAATTGATCTAATTGTTTGTAATTTGCTCATAAATAATGCCGCCACAACATGAGTTGGCGTTTTCGATTCCATACAAGATGTTTCTTTTTATTGTCCTTCAGCAAAGTTTTTGAATAGTCGATAGTCGTAACAGTTCTTGAATGAATTAGATGGACACATTTTGTTTTTTTGATTGATGATGATACATGCAATTTGTTTCTATGTATGTATACAATCACATGCACATACATATATACTTATATCGGTTAGAGTCCTTTAAAACACAAATTAAAATTTATATAAAGTCAAATATTTTACAAAATCTCAGACGTTTGCCAATAATTTAAAATATTTAAGTTAATTCAGTTTTTAACTTTAATGAGCAAAAGAAATTGTGATTTTAAATAAAAAATTTATTTAACATCAACTGAAATTTTTCACGACTGGAAAAATTAAAATTTTTCAACGAATTGCTCGTTCATTTTGATATAATGTAATGTTACATTAAATCGATGAACTACTTCATTAATTTTGTTAAAGAATAAAAGCAATAAATTATTTCAATGGATCCTTTTACAATCATTTGAACGTCAATGAATATTTTCATTAAAAAAATGTACGTTTACATTGATTTAATGTATTTTGGCAACAAATTTATGAATGTAGGCGAATGAATGACTTTCATGGAAATTATGTAAAAAATAATTTTTTACGTGTGAAACAGGGTTGAAAAAGCTTTACGCTGGAATTTTTAGCGTAGCACCCTAATGACTAATTTAGCACTATTGGAAAATGTTTTCATGTATTTTAATCAATTCTGTTTCATCATTATCCATCCCATGAACTTACAAATTGAATAAATGAACTGATATTTTCTAATATTTCAAGAATTGCTGAAGGAATCTTATCCATTTCACATTCATCTGCAAGTGTGGAAAGAACATTTTAGTACAAAAATATAATTAAAACCAAAGAGGGGTACTGACTATATGTTTCAACTTCAATCTAATCAAAAGTAAAGATTTGCTGAAGTCATATAATTCGTTCTGCTACAATTTACAAATTAATAAGAGTTTGTTACCAAGAATCATATCCTGAATCGTAGTTTTATATTCAGATCTCAATAACTAATTAATATTCATTTGTGATCCTTTTGAAATTAAACATTAATAATAATTGTTAGGTTAGGAAGTGTACAGTGAAGCTCACGTCCACTCGGACACTCTTTTGGTTTCATTGTGATTCCCTTTAGCTAATATTTTTGTTACATACTTTTTTTACCTCCTTTGCGACTACTAAGAATCCTCATGAAAACGTCTGCTCTTATGCTCAATAGTTTCTGGCTCTTCCTTATCCTTACACATCCTGCAGAAATCGGAAGTGGCATTTTCCTATCTGCTGGTCCTCTCTCTAACCTAATAAAGGCCCCTCAACGTTCCTATTAAGACTCCCAATACCTTTCTTTCTGTTCACTCCCAGTAGTAAAATTGATTTTCTGTCATGATTGGCCAATTCCGATTGATTGATGGCCGTCGAGACTATACAAGCCTCTCTACTCCTCCTCCAGGAATGATTGATACTAATAATCACACAAAACTATGCGATTGGCACTTTAACCGATCTTTTCTTAACTTCTTTATCTAGTGCTGAATTCCTTTTTATGTTAATTTTTAAGTCTGTGCAAGTATAAGAAATGAAAAATATGGTACTTTTGATACTTTTTTACTTATGGCACCTTTTTACATTTGATACTTTTTTACGAATTACGAATTGAGCTTTTTTCCATATTTTCACCATCTGTCTGTAAATCATTTGTTTTTCGATGACAATTCCAGCATTATCAATCGATCGACATCGTGGGGCGGGCCTTAAATTAGGGTTTTGACACGGAAGCAAAGTGTTCCTTCCCTTAAGTTCAAAATATGTAGTTTTCTTTCGTTTTGACGATTTCTTGCAATTAGCTAATTTATTTGTAATATCTTATTTTGTTTTCAATTTTCCATTTTAGCGATTTTTTTTTGTTTCATAGCGATTTTTACGTGTGATGATTTTTTATTTTTTTCTATTTTTTACGATTTTTTTTCCTTCTTAGCGGTTTTTACGTGTGATGGTTTTTTTATTTTTTTTTTAATATTTTGCAAATAACTAATTTTTAATATTTTTTATCGTCTTGCTGCGTTTTTACTTTAGCGATTTTCACCATTTTTCACAATATTTTTCTTAGGCCCTTTTTTCCATTATGGAATATTTATCAGTTTTTTTGTTGTAAGCGGTTATTTTTTTTTTTTTGAAAATTTTATATTTTATTTTTTTTTATTTTTTTTTTTTTTGATAATTTTATTATTTATTGAATCTTTAATTATTTAAATTGAATTATCAATAAGTTTTTCAAATCTTAAATCTAAAAAATATTATATATAACTTTAGCCAATGCTAAACAAAATTTTTAATTTCAACGGTTATTTTTTTTTATATGTATATATTTTTTTAATTTGATCCTGCTGTCCTACATAAATAAACCGATGTGATCTCATATTATATGTCAGTTTTCTTCACTAGATTTATCATGCTGAACACAATAGCTGATACATACAGTTTTCTCATGAGAACTGAATCTTTAAGATTTGATATGTTTTCTCACTAGAGCCAATAAATGGCGTAAAACGCAGTTTTTATTACAATAATTACAATAAAAATGTTACTCGTATGACTAATTTAAAAGTCTTAAAATTGTTCAAAACCATAAACGTATACACAATTTCTAATATGTGTGTAAAGATCTATGTATGTACATATGTATGTAGTGATAACGGTTTTTATTTTAAAATTAACAACGATGAAAGTAAATCTGAAAGAAATGTACGTACATACGAGTACGTTGGTATGTAAATTAGGGCGGATCTTTAAAAATAGTTATTGATTTTGTTGGTCTCACCTGCAATGTTATTGTTTATAAATATACAAGGGTGTGCTTCACAACCGTGCTATTCGGCCTTAAATAGTACTTGATTACGTATGACTTTAAAAGACTTTGTGAATTGGTTAATTGGGATATTGGAACAATTCATTTTTTTACAATTTTAATTTAATTTTAATATTTAATTTAAGTTAGAGAGGACACCCTAATGCATAACAGTTAATGATTTCTTTTTATAAAAGAAAACAAAAAAAAAAAAAACAATACATACTGTTAATTTTTATTACACTCTACAGTTAATCATTTGTTTTACTCGGGAGTATGTATGCATGTATGTATGTTCAGGTAGGTAAATAAATACATACATACATACATATACATAAATGAAAAAAATATGTATGAACTTATTCGTATTATATGTAGACGACTGTTGTTGCACTTAATCGTGCAGAAGATGGCAAGATGAATTCGTGATTTCGGCAAAAGTCGAAAGTAAATCATTCTCAAAAATTAGAAAAGACGCCAACGCTGGCACCAACCAAATAACAATTTTTGATGATAATGATTATGACAATAGGAAATACATAAGTAGATACATACGTTCGGTATAAACTTATATAAGTATGTACATACATAGATTTAGCAGGAGGGAGGACATTCATACACACATCTACTACATATTATGCTTGAACTTATTAGAAAATTACATATACACACATACATACATACATACATACATACATATATGTATGTACTCCCAGCAAACAGCCTAATTTGATTACAAATCGTGATGAAGTTCTGTGATTTTAGCGATCAGTTTGATCAAACAAAATTTGTGTTGTATTGTTTTAACTTATTTATTAGTTTAATCGTGAAACCCAGTTTTGATTTTGATTAATTATGTGAGACTGTTGGTGTTGGCTGAAGTGGTTAGCGCGCGATGACTACTAAAGGCCGTCATTCACTATACTACACAATCGTACGATTCTTTCACAGGAAAATCTTCCAGAAATCTGACCGACTTTAAAAAAATCGTTTCAAAATGGTGTTGCAGGTGTCACACTATTATAGTAAGTTTTTGGTGTAATTTTTAATAAAATCATCTTTCAGTTCTGGTTCTGATGGAACTATTTCTTCCTTTAGTGGCCAATTTATAAAAAAATTCCCTTTATTTTTTGAAACTTTATGTTGGTTGCACTAGTTTTTTCGAAAATAATAACTGCAATCATTTTGCAATCTTATCGATTGGATTTTTGTATTGAAGTCTGTTTGTTTTGTTCGAATTATTCTGGCATGTGGTTGCGTGTCAAACAAAATCACTCTTTCAGCCAAAAAAATACAGTTGTATCTCCCTTTGAGATAGAAGAATAATTTTGAGTTAATACCCTCTTGTTGATCAAGTGCGATATGTATAGTTTACGACTTAGGGCCAGTTTTTGACTTGATATTTAAGTTATACTTGTTTTTAAATTCTATTTACATACCAATTTTAGCAACCCTGTATATTTAAATAATAATTACGAATTTCCATACGTTTTTAACTGCTTGTTCTTCTTATTTAAAACAAAGCCAATAAAAAATTTGTGGCTGCTGGCAAAATGCATAAAATGTTGTCTTTTGACGCTAATTAACCTTTTAATCATTTTGGAAGTTGCTTTTATTTTTGTAAAACATTTCAGCAGTTCTTAATTATTGTTATTTCTAGCTTAAATAAAAATATACGTTTTTAGGATTTTTCTTTATTTGTTGTAGTCAGCTGTTCTTTTGGGAAATTTGTGGGAATTTTTTTTATACAACGTAGTGCTACCATATTTTCATCGTAATTAAATAAAAACTTCAATTATTCACTGAAAAAATTAAATCTTATTTAAAAACAACATAAATTTAAATAAAAATTAAGTAATTACACACTTAAATATGAAGTCAAAAATCTGTCCATTATAGACCAACCTAAATTACGACGCAAAGCGCAACGTAATTTAGCGCTTAGCTTTTACGCTGAAATGAGTAACCTAAATTGGAGCGTTAACGTTGTGCCAGACACAGTAATGTTTACTCACTTTAATTAATAAAAATCTCTAAATAAAAATAAGAAATAGAGATGAAGACGCTAAATTGAGCTGAAAGTGGCTAAAGTTACCTTAATGAACAAACAACAACAGTACTTTTGCAGCCAACTTCACTTCTTGACGTGCTGTCAAAATTAGATTTTCCAATTGCAAAGCGTTGACGCCGCGTTATTTCGGATGGTTTCATACGCTTTGCGTCGTAATTTAAGTTGGTCTGAAAGGCAGAAAAATTTGCAATCTTAAGTTAATTAATGTCGATGTTGTTATCAATGATGTTTATATAAAATATCACTGTGATAATTATTGTTTGTTTTAAAATATTTAGTTTTATTATTTTTGAAATCAACATTTCGATAAATTTGAAAAAAAAAACAACAACCAGCTTGGACATTGCGAATCATGCCTTTTCGTGTCTCTTCCTTTGGCCACAATTTTCCAACCGTTTGCCTTGTGTGTTTGCTGGGCTGTATCAAGAAATAATAAAATATCGGACCATAGTAAATCAAAAAACCGATCTTCTGTTTAATTTTGTTTTTTAAATACATACATATCCACATATATATGCATGTGTATGAATGTGTGTGTGAATGATGTTTTTGATTCTGTTTGATTTGCCAATAGCTGAAGCTGAAGCTGCCGCCCGCCGCTAAATTTCGCTTGTGATAATGTTAGTGAGGAGACTTTTTATTGAAGGTTTTTTCTTTTCTTTCTAGTTAAACTTTATAGTTTAAAAAAAACTACAGATGAAAATGCACACAATTGTAACTACCAAAAAAAAAATAGTAAAAACAATACCAACAACAATAATAAAACTAAATCGTAGAAATACAAAGAAAATAAATAAATACTTTAAATGAATGGAAGTTTTATCTAACAAAAAAAAATGGAAAAGATGGAAAACAGTAGAGCGCATCGTGTTGATTTTCGTGATTTATTTCTTATAAAAATTGTCGCCACCGCGTCGTGTCGTATTAAAACTGTCAGAAACGGCTAAAATTTAACGCTTAGTGCTTCCCACACATGGACTTTGCTGTTTTGCTAATGTCGCATGCATGTTATTTTCAAACTGTTTCCACGCTCGCTGCCCACCAAATCATTGTACATACATACAAACATACATACACACCATAAGTTAGTATGCTACGGATGTACATCTAAAAGAAGCTACATACAATATTTAACGATTATAATCTATAATAAAAGAGCATTGCAAAGGCATTCGCCGAGAAATGATATCATGTAAATCAAAAGTGTACTTAATATATTTACATGCATACAAACATACATACATACTTTTACATGTATGCATGTATGTAGGTATTTACATGCATACGATACATACATACTTAGTTGTACATGACTTACCTAAACTAGCATAAACTCCTAAATATTTAATGACAAATTAAAGTCCAACTATGATTGAGTTAAAAATTTAATACCGTTTAAACCATTCATACTAGTAAAAATGCCCAGCAAACATTTTGTGTTGTCAAAATCAAGTTTTACATCGATATGAAATCATAAAGAAAAAATCATATCAGTATTTTATAGCTGAATTATGGATGGCAACCGATCTTCAGTCTCTTTACCAGCAGGCAACTGATAATGGCAGCTCTTAGTTGCCATTTGCCATCTGTAATAGAATTTTCAACTATTGGCAACGAAACCGAGATTATGTTGCCATCCATAATCGAGCCTTTATAAACTTTTAAAAACTCTCCCGAATTGTCTGAAAAATTACGTTACGAAGAACGTTCTGGAAGATTTAAAAGGAGCTTACGGCTCCGCCCGTGTTGTCAAATTATTTTAATAAATTATCTGCCATTTTTTGGCATTTTCGTTACTTGAATTTCGAAAAATTGATAAGAATATCTAATAAATATGTGAAAGTTTGTACGTTTAGATGTTTCTTCAGTATGTGACTCAGATTAAAATGTAGAATACTTTTCAATGCGTAAAAAGGTAACAAATTGGTACTGTTAGTACTTTTTCTAAAAAAAATTTTTACTTTAAAGCACAGTATATTTCTGGGGAAAAGCTGTTTTTTTTACAGATTTATCATACAAACAGGTTATGCCTTCATTAATTCATTTGATAAGGCTAAAAGCCAGTTTTTAATAAAAAGCAAAGAAGTTCAAGACTATCCAATTGCTTAAAAACTTTTCTTTTGTTGACATCATGGAGGTTACTGTCCAATTCGATTCGAAAGAGAAAACTATCCGAATTATTATTTGATTTTCATAGCAATTCGCAAACATTTACTTCCGATTCGAAATATATAGTAAACCTCCAGATATGATGCGCATTCCACAAGAAAGCAGTCAAAAGTCCATGGCATTGAAGTGAATTGTAATTTTTATATGTTTTTCATTTTGTTCTATAGGTTGGACCTTAATAAAATTTATAGAGAATTTAATTTTTTTTTTTAATTTTATGTTGAATTTCAAATCGAACATTTAAAAAAAAAATTTACATGTTAAATTTACAACTAATTCTTATTATTCATACTGTTCGCTATGCTGAACTGGCTTCCGGTGGACGCCCTGGCCAAACAGCTAGCTTTATTCGCGGCGATCAGACTGAACGCTACATGTTCATGGACGAGAATTGATCTTGGTCATTCCAGGAATCTCAGGCAGCATCAAGCGCTCCTTGACTTCACCGACTACTGCGCACCGAAACCTTATTTTGGCGGGCTATTTCAATATATTGTTCCCAACAGGAAATATCTATCGCTCCTTACCCCCTGCCACCGAAGGAGTCACCAGTGAATTCACTGATGGCTCCAAAAGAGGCGTAAACACTGGCGGAGGTTTCTATGTGGAAAACTTTGATGTAAAGGTTCTATTTAGGCTTCGGGATGGTTGTAGCGTCCTGTAAGCTGAAGTCTCGGCCATTACAAGGGCGGTAGGATCACTTAGGTATTATGGGATATCGGAAAACATCCTTATTTTTTATCGATAGCAAAGCGGCCATTGCTGCTATCAATGGCGGATACACTATATCGACGATGGTAAACGAACGGCGGAAATCTTTAAACGAGATTGCGGACGAAATTGCCAAAAGGGGTGCATCATTGAGCAACTCGATGATATGTCACTTCTTTGGCATTCCTCTATCTTACTGCAAGCGATTGATCCAACAGGAATCATATAACCTTGCTCAAAAAAGGTGGGAAAAAGAGCATACCTGTCAAGTCGCCAGGTCCATTTGGCCCCGCTACAGCCTGCATAGGCTCGGTAAATGTCGTATAAGACAATTGGCAACAGTGCTAACAGGGCACTGGTGCTTCGGGACTCATGGCAGAAGGATGGGCCTAAGTTACAATCACTACTGCAGAAGTTGTAACGATGAGGAGGAAGAGGAAACAGTTCTTCATCTTCTATGTCAATGTCCCGCGCTTAATATCATAAGGGCTACTAATATGGGCTTCTACACTCTGGCGAACATAGGGCTAATCAACCTATCCTCCTTCTTGCAACAATCTGGATGGTTTGATTTGGCGACAGAGCAAATACAGGAAATTAAATATCCAATTGACTGTGCCCTGTCTGCTGTAGGGTATCACAAAGGAACTAAATCAATGGTCCGAAGTGCTGTTAAAATATGATTTTATAAGTAGCGAACTTAATAAAAGATACATAACTTTGGTTCAAATTTATCTGCTTTAGAGAAAATTTAACAAAAAAGTCGTATTTTTCTATTTTAGTTAAATATATTTTGTTTGTTTATATTTTTGTTTTTTCTTCTATTTTAAAGAGTTAGAAGAAACGCGCGAAATACAACTTAGAAAGGCTGGGAAATCTAAGAACGCTTTAGGACCTGCATAGGATCACTTGGACGTTAAGCGTTTTCAGACTTCTATTCTTTCAAAGAGCTGCTAAAAAAGGGTGACCACCATTTAGAAAGTTCTAGACTAAAGTAGGGCAACATTGGGACCCAAATATGGCTACTTTGGACGTTTTAAGGGGTTTCCAGACTTCTAATTTTTGGTTAGAGTTTCCAGAAACACGTGAAAACTCTTTCGAAAGTCTGGGAAAAGTAGGAAGCATTGGGACTCTTAAGGGACCACTTGGGAAATGTTGAGGGGCTGCCAGAATACTTGTGCACGTTCGAAGAGTTGCCAGAAAAATAAAAACCCTTTAAAAATTCTCTCAACACATAAGACCGGTTGAATGTTTGTTAAAACTATCGTACTGTGGTGTGGAGCGGTGTAGATAATTTTTTTTACTTGATTTCTTTTTGGCATATTATGCATCTCTACAGAGACTTACGAGTAGTTTTGGTTAAAGGTTATGAACCTCCATCTATCATTGGTTTTATTAAAAGTTGAGAAATTAAAGAAATTCTGCTATTTCTAAGTTTTTTCAAACGATCGTTACTAAGAGTCTCTTTCACCAATTCTATTTAAATATTTATACGTACTTAGTTATTCAATTTCACCAACATATTCTCTTTACACATTTAAAAGCTGTTAAAATAGGTAGCAATCTCCATTTAAATACTGATTTTGTATCTCTCTCACAACAGCTGTCTCAAGCGACACATACATACATAAAAAAAATTTCATATTAAATAACAAAGGGCTACCATACTTTCTGGTGTTTTATTATAGAAGATGGTGAAAATGGAATTTTTTTAAACAGAATTTAAATAGAGATCTTTAATTAAATTAAACTGTGTTTAAATTTGTTTGGTGAAAGAGACTCAGTGTGTTTTACAATATCTCATTTTGTTCACGAAGACCTAGCAACTTTATTTACCGTTTATTCATTTTATATAAGTCGGAACTGGAATCGGTAAAGCTCTTGGATGAGAGTTCAAGTGGCCTAGTTGCAACTATCGTTTGTACAGCGTCGTGTCTTGCTCCCCGAGTATGTGCTAAACTTAGAAGTATTATCGTACAATTCGGATAATTTTTATTGCACTCAAATTCAAAATCTAAATAAATACACATGTTGTGCGGTACATGTGCTTCTTATATGTAGTGTATGTGACGTTTTGTAGATAATGGAAATTTTTGTAAACGTACGTTGCACCATTATGAAAACCAATTTGTTTAATGTTAGCATATAAAACAATTTTTGAATCACCCTGTTCGAATTATGAGTTAGTCAAAATAGAGTTGTATTTTTATCTCGCATGGTGCTGACTAAAACTCGATAACTAAAAAAATATATGTTTGACTACCCACTGAAAATTTATGGCAATATTCACCGTCAAAAATGTTTACTGGGTTGCTAAACATAACTAGCAAAGTTTTTTTTTTTTTTTGTTAAATACAAATATTAAAGTAACGTTTCTGTTGCACATTTACACCTGACAATAACAATTATAATTATTCGCAACAAAGTATAATTTTAAGTTCATTGGCAAAGTCAAGCACTTGGCTTTACTACCGCCTAATGTCTTAGTTAAAGTGCGTTTAAACGGTGTGTACTAGGATACATCGAACATTATTTGGTCTATCTGAATTTACTACTACTACCCTTTTCATGAAGTGATACTTTGTGTTTAAATACTTAAATATAAAAACACAAATGAACTGAGAACCGTCTTCCCTTTTAAGTTCGTTAAAAATTAGAAAATTTAAAACAATCACCAATAATCGAAATTTAAGAATCAGCATTTTAATAATTCGAGCCTTAAAATTTATTATATACTCGTACATACAAACTTTCTATATTAAAAACTCATTGCGGCAAAATTAGCAAAAATCTAACAATTTTGGGTTTGATTTGATCAGACTAATAATGGAGGCACCCCTGACGTATAATAAGCACGTAAAGACACACATATATATATTGTATGTACGTACTTATGTATGTATGTGTATACACATTTATGAATTGATATGAATTATTTTTCGTAATTCTTTTGTTTGTCACACTTTGTGATTCAACTGGGCTTGCTGCTGCACTAAATTTCTTTTAAATGTTTTGTAGGAACGTAAAAGAAGTCAATGGTCTTCGTATAATGAACATACGTACAGTCTTACATACATATGTAAGTATGTACAAATGTATATAATTTTGAAACTTGTAACGCACTTAAAAAGCTTTAAACTAATTTTATTTTTAAAAACTACATTCATTCATATGTGTATGTATGTATGTATTAAATGTGTGTAGTGAGCTTTTATAACAGTAATTGACTTTAATGCCAGCTAACACTAATTTTGATTCGGTCTGAATAACTATAATTTACTCGATAATGACAATAAGGCCCATTTTACGCGTTTAAAGTACGCAAAACTTTCGCTGTTGTGCTCATTATTTTACCCATGTAGCGCCATTGACCGGAACACTCGTGAATTTTTAAAATCGAATTAGTGGAGTTAAATATGCACAACAGAAATTAAAGAATATTTTTCGTTTCTTTCTTTAAATAATCGCTTTTATTTCATATTTTAATTTTAAGATGTTGTATTTACGTATATACGTTCGTATTTATGTATGTGTTTTTTTTTTTGATACACAAAGAGAAAAGTTGAATTTGATTAAATGCAATTCTCAGTTCGTACCTATTCCAAAAATTCTTCTAAAAACCCCTTCAAATTTGTTTAGATTCCACAGGTACGGGGGCCTGTACCATATTTTCTTTTAAAAATAATTATTTACGAATTCATTGCTTACAAAATAACACTAATTCTCGCTTCTCGTGGTCCAGAGATGGGAAGACACATTTCCAAAAGAGGGATTTTTTCAACCTTATTGTATAAAAATCTTTTTGCTTTCTTTCATAATTCCTTGTTATTAATTTAAATTTAAGGATATTAAAAACCATTAACCATTTTGTACAAATATGTAGTATTAACACGACTCTCCCCATTGTGCAAAGAAGCAAACAATTATTTAAATTCTTCGTGCAAGTCTCCATACAATGCAATGTACATTTAAAGAAGCATCAGCGGTGTCTTAAAATTAAATATGTCAAGGAAATTTATGAAAAATTGTTTTAGATCCATGCTTTCCTTATGGGCCATGTGCCATGAGCATGGGAGTCGATAAATTACGTGTGCTTTCCTCTGTCCGATTATGTGATTTTGAACACGAAAGGAAATTATGGAATTAAATTTTTATTAATACATCGCAACTGTTTCTCATAAATAAGCCAAATCTCACAAACTTTTTTTGTCCGACCAGCATTCACGAGATGACCCCTTATCGACAGAGCTTAGGGAAAAGAGATAGGGTAGAGAAGATATATGTTGAAAATGTAGGAAGCTTAACTCTTTTACAACTCTACATTGCGCGTTATGTTATTTTTTTAGCAGTGTTGCAGCGTCTCTGGTGTTAATGTGCATTAGCAGGAATTTTATTAATTGTTTTACACCGTCGACGTTTCCGCTAACCGAAAAAGGAGGGTGACTTTTACAAATAAGCTTCGAACAGTATCATTTGCTGTCGGAACAGTGTTTAGTGACCAGTGCTGCTATTGCAATTAATACAATGCCACACTTATGTACAGATGAGTTACAAATTAATGTGGGAACCTGCCTTTGGGCTTAAGCCTACAGTGCTTTTAACTCCGTGTGAATATACGTATTCACAAGATCTCGCGGTCACATCAGGTGGCAACTTCTTATGCATGATACACCGCCCTTGCGCAAACACTTTGCTTAAGAGTTCGAGGTATCTTATCTCTTTTTTTTCCCTCTAACATTGGTAGACCGAAGTCCAGCCATAAAGTAGCATTGGTCGTGCATCGGTCCTTAAATCAATACATCTCTCAGCTTTTGTTAGCAACCACAGCCACCTCGTGTACTCCCAACCCGATACCTCACGAATAACCGGTCACCAATTCATGCCACCAAAGAGGGTAGCGTGATGGCTGCCAGCATATCTATCCGTCTAGAGCACAGATATGCACCTCACAATATCACATTGCAATGTGAGACCAATATAGGAACAACACTCTCTAAGCCTGGGTTGACACTCTCCCGTGGGACTTACTGACTCCCGTGAGATTAAAGAGAGCCCCTATGGATTAATTTTCTATTGACTTTGGTCTTGAGGGAGACCTTAAATGCCTTTTCACCTTCTACCAGACCACCTTCTTCCTTTTCTAGCGTACATCCTTTGCTCTGTTGTTTCAGAGATTGAACGAGAAGAAATAGTGACAATATTTATTAAAAATAATCATTCCATTATTGCCACTCAGCGGAAATTGCGTCAAAAATATCGTAACGTCCATTGCCTCCGGATTTAACAGTACCAGACTTTCTTATGGGGTTTTTTTAAAATCAAAAATTTATGTCAATAAGCCCCAAACAATGCAACATCTTAAAGACAATATTGGTCACGAAATTGAAGAAATTCAGCCCGAGATGTTGCAGTCATCCCGAGATGTTGCAGGATGTCATGAAAAATGCCCTAAAAAGAGACGAAAGTTGCATAGCGAATCGCGGTAACCATTTAGCCGATATAATTTTCCAAACATAACGAAAAAAATATGTTGGGATCAAATAAATTTTTTATGAAAACCAAACAAACTTACTTATCTTTTCTTTGAACAAAGTTATGGGCAATCAAAATGGTAGTGGGTCTTTTGCCCCATCTGGTACATCAGATAAATTTAAGATGTTGAATGACTTAACACAATAATCAGCAGACGAAACGTCAATTCTAAGCATCTAAAATTGTAATGTGACCGCTTGTGCTTGGATTCTAAAACATTTCTCTTACTGCCTGTTTTTTGAAAATGAAAACAAAATAGTGAGTGAGAATTTATATTGAAAAAAAACAAATTTTGTTGTTTTCAATATAAATTCTCACACACAAATTAGTTTTCATTTTCTAAAAACAGGCAGTTAAACACGTTTAGGAACACAAGTGTGAACTTAGTATTAGCCAGCATCACCCTCAAATTGGGTCTTACGGTCGTTAAAATCTATCACAATTGGAGATTATTAAGAGGTCGCGATTAAGTGCAGCATTCATGTTTCGTGTTATATTCCTATCCTCTGATAGGTTTGGCCTGTTACATGAATGAATACAAATGAATGATATCGGGAGCGGCAATTTTAATTTGATTTTGTAGTTTTCAGAAAACAACCCATAACTCTAAAAATATTTGATCTATTTAGTTTATTTCATGTTTTGCGAGCTTATGACGTATTCATACGGTGACAGTCTTTTTTTTTTTTGGACACAACGTCTTTTAAAATTTAAACAAATTAAATTGTCCTTTTTTAATTGAATTGTCCTTTTTTGGTCCTTTCTTTTTTATGGCTTTAGTTTCCAAAATTAAAATTTTTATTTTCTCAAAATACCGAAATTTTAAACTCAATACAATATAAATTTATAACCCCCCAAGACAGGAATTGCCTGGCAACACTGAAAAGAATAAAAATATTGCAAATAATTTTTGAACATCAGAAAAGTTCCAAGTAAAAGTGATTACTTTAGAATAACTTTTGATAACAAAGAGCAATTTTCAAATGGGCTGTGCAGAATTTAAATTGTTTTTATCAAATAACATTGATATAATAAAAAAATACATTAAACTATTGTTTTTAGTTATTTTTAGTTATTTTTATTTATTGAATTTTGTTATTTTTGTATTATTGGCCAAATTTAATTTCTTTGTTAATTTTGATTAATTAATTTTTTGTTTTAACGTCGTTTGAACTTCTAGCAGTGATGTTATATGTAGGGAAAAATCCCTACTCGTAGGGATTTTCTTCCAAAAAAATGACCGTAGGCAAAAATGACAGATTTGTTGAAATCATTAAAATGTAGGGACTTTTCAATAATATGGCAAAAATATATTAAATTGGCAACCTTATCCAAATTGGCCTTGGAAGAAATACAGCAAATATTACCCCTCAAAACAGAAATATTTAGAGAAATGGGGTTCTTAAACTCTGAAGTTATATTGGAAAAAAAGGAAATAAAAATGAATTTTCATTTAAAAATATTTCGAAATATATAAAAGTGGACGCCAATTCTCTTCTACAAGAGTGGAGATCCTTTGAATTTAGAAATAGGTGATTTGTTAAATATGGACATCGAAAAGTTTTGGTATACAGTTACCAAAATGAATGAGAATTTCATTTATCCCCTTTTGTCAAAATTAGCTACCTTTGGCTTATCACTGCCACATGCCAATACTGACAGGGAAAGAATTTTTTCCATCAACACTGATGTTCGCACTCAGAAAAGAAATAAGCTAAGTCATAAAATTTTAACTTCAATTTGCATTGTCCGCTCATTTTAACAAGGCGAATGTAAAAATTGTTATACCTTCCAATGTACCGAAACTCATTTAAGAAAAATGGTATCCTTACAACATGTCAGGAAATCACCAGTCAAAACTAACACGGACAAACAATTTTTTTAGTATCCTAGCGCATTTTAAAAGTGCAAAATACATATTTTTTATATATCTTTTTTTTTACCAATGAACTAATTGTGATTTTAAATGAATTTATGTACATATATCACTTGTTTTTATGTTTTTCAATTTTTGTTTATTTAGTTTTTAATTTTTAAAAAAAGACTGATTTAATAATTCATAATGTATAACAAGTTTAAATAAAACGTTTATATATTAAACAAAAAGATTTTATTTGCATTGTTTGATATATGTATTATAATTTAAAAATTGTATGGATTTTTGTAAAGACAATTTTTTGAGCGCGTAGGGAAAAATAGGGATTTTTTAAGTGCTGCGTACAGACTTCTCAAAAAAGTGTATAACATCACTGACTTCTAGGCATAGTTTTAAACATTAAAATAAGTACATACATATGTAATATGTAACTACTTGTACTAGTCACTAATATTACATTGTTTGAATTATATTTTTATTTTATTGATATAAAATATACATATCTATGTAATTAAGTTAATACCAATAATTTTTATTTTATTTTGAGTGTTCTTTTTTTTGTCGAAAAATATGGTTTTCCAATAAGAGTGTTATGATTTCTTAAAAAAAACACACTTAAGTAAGTTCAAAAGTTTTTTATTTAATGTGAAGTACAATCGTTACAATTAAGTTCTAAATAAAACGTCATTCAGATGGCCTCCACGACTTCTTCTGCAGGAACGAATTCGATTAATACAATTTTCGAGCACGTTTTCTACTAAATCAAGTCGTATGTCATGACTGGCACGTTCAATATTGACTTGTAAAGTTTGAAGAGAGTCTGGTTTATTTCGAAAGACCAATGAGTTAAAATAAGCCCACAAGAAATAGTCTAATGGTGTTAAATCACAACTTCTTGGAGGCCATTCAATATCGCAATTTCTTGAAATAATCGAATCAATAAAATTTTCTCGCAATAATAAGGCAAAATCAGCAAAATCAGCAAAATCACGACGTTTACTGTGGTCCAATGGCTTCAGTTCTCGAGTGAGAACAATTTTATACGGATGCAAACCAAAATCCTTTCTCATAATCCGCCAGGTTGTGTTTTGAGACAGTCCCAATTGTTGAGAACGTCTTGGAATCGACAAATTGCAGTCTTCAGCAACACTTGCCCGAACGGCAGCATTATTTGCATTACTTCGAGCGGTTCTTTGTCTTATTGGCACTTGAACATTATGTGAAGAAAATGTAAGCTTAAAAGTTTCAACAATTCGACGAATAGCGAGCACACTTGGGCGATTATTACGACCATAAAATGGCAAAAGCGCATGAAAAGTTGCAATTGGAGAAGGATTATTTTGGTAATATAATTTGTAAACGTTGTTCTTGCGTATATCTCTCCATGATGAAATTGTAAACACTACTGAATACAATGAAAAACAAATGACAGATTATGACATATTACAAATGGCCGAAACGCCACTTCAAAACCATATCATCCCTATTGGAAAACCTTATTTGAAAGACATCGTTACATTAAACGCAAAACGTTTTAACTAACATTTTAATTATTTTACATGAGAAACAAAAAATTTTTAAATTTTCGATATATTTTTTTGTGAGTTGTAATTGAGAGATACTTTATACTTTTTTTCCTACTTGATCTGTTTATTATTATGACTTCTCTAAGAAAATGAAATAACATTTAAAATAAAGTGATGTATTGACAAATATGTATACCAGCTTCCGTCTTAGTATTTTATAAATTAAACTGCAATTTTTGTTATAGTGGCGATTATTGGTGAAATGCAGCGGATTTTATAAAATAAAATTTTCTACCCATTTTATTTTGAGTTAGGACGTTTTCGGTTTAAGGTAACAATATGTCATATCATATGGTTTACGTACATAAGTTCTTTTAGCTGGGATGTATGAATTTTAATTTTTGGAAACTGCAAGTGAAACAAAAATAAAACCTTGCGAAAATATTTTTTGGACTATTTTTTACAAACGAATTTGATTTTCAGCTTCCAACTAAGCTACGATCACAGGTAAATATCTCCCGTTTGTTGCAACAATGGCATAACACAAAATATGGACTTTTCTTTTCAATTGAGAAAATAAAATCGAAAAAATTTAATTAATTTTTTTTTTCTTTATTTTGTAAAACAATTTTTGTAAGTTATCATGTTGTAGCACTTAACGGGCGATATGAATGTAAAAACAAACAATTTTTATATTTACAATTCCGTGCCAGACGGGATGATTGGTCACGTTAGCAATGGATTGTGAGTACATATTATACGATTTTTTTTTTATTCATCATGAACGTTATACGACTACACATGAACATACCATCCATTCTCATATATGCGAAATAAGTTTGTCTATACTCTTCTCATACGAATCCGGAACATTCGAATGTATATTAAATCAATTTTATTGATTAATGAGCAATAATTAGAGTTGGTGGCATTGAACGTCATATTTCTTTAGCATCTAACGCAGTCACTTAGAAATTTATGACGTTAAATTCATGCTGTACGTAATGTACTTGAAAAAAATGCATCCCATGGATGATGTACAAACCTAGGTAACATATGTATGTTTGTACATATGTATGTATATATGTACGTATGTTTGTAGTCTTTGGCTTGGCCTCTTTAAACAGGTTGAATTTTGTTGTCTAAATAAAACGAATTGATCTTTTTATTTTGGTTGGCATTCGATGTAACACGAATATTTTTAGATAAATTCATACATTTGCCTTTTATAAAAATACGAATATTGTTAAAATGATGCTACACTTACAGATAAGATATAAAAAAATACTGTTGAACAAACTAAATGGACAACGATCTTAATATTCTAGATCATTTAATAAGCGCTTTAAACTTAGAAGCCGTTTGAATTTAATTTGCTATAAAATATATTGGCATCACTGTATTTATTCATGTTTTCCGTTTATAATTAGTAACGCTAAAATCAGGCACTGAAAGAAAACACTTGGTTTTTAAAGTACGAATAATCTTAAATCACAGCTTTAAAAAACTGGAAGTTAAAATTTAAGAAAATCAATGCTGGAATCATGGCCAGCCAGATGCGACGAATTGATCGTCATTTTGACGATTTTCGATCCTCGAAATAATAAATTAAGTAAAAATTAATGAATAAAAATTACGTGGAAATTTTGATTTATTTCTGTATGCAAAATAAAATAAAAGTAAAACTAAATTAAATCATCATACCCTGCTCTTTCTCTCTAATTTCTGACGCCCTTAAGATGAAAAAAAGGGGCAGGTACGATTTAAAAAAATTTTTTAGGACGAAAAACTAATGGAGATCAGTCATTCATTTAGTCTTTTTTGGAGAGCCTCCTATACAATTATGATACTTTTTATTTAATACTTATCTCATCTGTATAGAATATTTTGTATGTAAGCCTCCTTAGAAATTATATTACAGGTTGTGTAAGTTCAGAATATATATTGAATTTGGAATACTAGTGGGAATTGGTCATACATTTGACCCATGAAGAAGCATCTTTGAGCTGAGAGGACCAATTTTTTACAATTTCACAAAACTTTAATCTTTGTGTGGAAACCACATTAAGAAATGGAACAAGAAGATAAGTTTGTTTGGGTAAAATGTCGAAAGGGCATCAATAAGGGAGATCACTTCTACATATTAATTCTCTAAGAGTATCTACGTGGTACACTAAAAAAACTTAATTTAAATTTAGAATATTTCACTTAATTTGAGTTCAAAATGGTTGTCGTATAGCGCCAACGCCGCTTTTTAACAGAAACTCTGTAAAATTTTCCTTGATGTAAATAAATACAAATTTCGTCTTTCTTAAAAAATTTGTACTAAAAAGTTTTACCAAAAATTATTAAAACTTTCATCATCGGCGCCATCTGCCATGGCTAGGAACACTGTGTAAATATTATTTTATAGTGATTCATTACCTTGCTATGTGGTTCTTAATCTTGCTGTGAATTTTTCTATCCGTATTTTGCCTTCTTTTCAAACGTCCATCTGCTACGAGAAGTTTTTGAGGTCATCACAGCTCTGCAATGAAGAATGTTAAAATCCTTTTAATAAAACTTAAAGTCTATTGTGAATCGAACCGAGGTACTTTGCTACCTCCCACCAGCCGGTACACATAAATAAACATAAATTCCTAATGTCTTACATTAACAAGAATTATTTTTTGTAAACCAGTAAGTCATCAACTAAAAGTAATTTGAAACAGTTTTATTCTTTACATTTTGAAAAAATTTCCAATAGACGAAAAAAAAAAATTATGAACGTAAATTGAGGACAGCTGTTTTCCGTTTTTAAGTATTAAAATTTTTATGAACTATTCATCTAAATTAAAGCAATTTCATTCGTATAACAAAATGTCCTTAAGCTTAACAAAAAACATTCGTAATTTTAGAAAATTCACACTTAAATAAAATAAAATTTTTCTTTGAAAGTAGAATTTTTTTTGATTGTCGTTATGAACAGTTTATTTTTTTTCTCATTTTAAATTTTATTTGATTTAAACAAAATGATCTACATACATACATATCGCTCCTTTATTGCAACATAGTCATATCTTCATATCTCATATCATATGAGATATGACTATGTTGCAATAAAGGAGCGATATGTACATATTAATAAATTTTTAATTAAATTTTTTTTAAACTATTTTGAAGAAAGTTTAGTACATAAGTATGTTTTTTTTTTTGAGTGTACAACCGATACCGATACCGATACCGATATATCGGCGATATTTCTGGTTTTCCGATATATCGATATCGGCGATATTTTATTGTCGATACGCCGATACTTCTTATATTTTTCTTTAGAGTTTTTTGAACAAAATATTCAATTTTCAACTCTTTTTTTTTGGATGACAGCTATGAGAAATAACATATTAAAAGCAGAACATCAAATCAAAACAGAATACATAATGAATTTGTTTCTTCTATTTTGCTTTGCACCATAGTAATAAAATGTTCTCTCAATGCTAAATCTTGTATGTGTTTGTATGTTTTAAGATTTTTTTCAAGGCGCATTAATACAAGTGGTGGTAATTCTACAACAATTACAACATAAAATAACAACTGACATCTCAGCCCCTATGTATTAACCTATTATTTATCTACAATTCTTTACCCTCGATACAAAGCTCGAATATTTCAAAGACAGTCGACTTCAATACTATCGAAAAACTGTCTTATTGAGCTGCTTAAGAAGACTCTACATTCCGAAAGTGTTGAAGACACAATCCTCCCTACACCTCGCAATAGTTCTGTAAAGTCTACGAGAAGTACTCGCCTTTGGAGCGTATGTGAAAAAAATTATAAGAGAATCCGAGGAGGATGAGCCTCTATCCATCCTAAGCTGTGGTTCTGCTAACGAAGAAGTCGAGAGATACCTTAGATCTCCTAATATTCCTAGAGACGCATGTTTACTGGCGCAATGACATGTGCTACCCAAACTTAAAGAAAATGGCGCACAGATACTTAAGTTTTCAAATGAGTTCTGTCGCATCTGAGAGACTATTTTTCACTGCAGGTCTGCTTTAAACGGATTTGAGAAATCGTCTATCTCCGCAAAATTATTAATATCAATTTTGAATATTAATCTTTTGCAATGTTGTTTTTATAATTTTAATTTAATTTTAACATGATCTCAAATTCAATTCTCTTTTTTTTAAATCTTATTAATATCAATTTTAAATCTTGAGCCAATCTAAACTGAATGCCATCGTTTATTTTATAAAATCATAAATATGGCAGACGTTTTGTAGTTTGAAAATTTGAATTTTAAAAACTGAAATGTATTGAAAATTTTGATGATTTGAATGGCTCATTAATAAACACTGTTATTTTGTATAATAAAAGAATTACTCTACTTGAGTTTTGCTAATTTTTACTTGAGCTCTTTACTTTTCTTTCAATTTCGGAATCGGTATGGGCGGTATTTATTTTTGAGTATTGGTATCGGTATCGGATCGGCGAAATGGCTTATCGTTACATCCCTAATCAAAATACAAGCATTAAAATGGGTCATAAACATTTTTTACTACGGTGATAAATATTTTGAAAAGATTTTATGGGACCAATAAATAATATTGTGTGGGCGTGGTGTACCACTTGCCCCCTGATTTTCCAATGAATTTTATGTAACCCCAATGCACGCAAGCCCGTTCAGAAAAAATAAAAATATTTGTAAATCGAGAGTTATAAGTGTTTAAAAATAAAATATTTAAGTATGTAATTAGTTAGTTTTTATTTACATTTATGTTGTATTTAAATAAGATTCCATTTTTTCAGTGAATAATTTAAGTTCTTATTTAATAACGACGAAAATATGGTAGCACTACGTAAAATAAAAATTTCCCACAAATTTCCCTAAACAACAGCTGACTAGAACAAATAGAGAAAAATCTTAAAAAATATATTCTTATTTTAGCTAAAAATAAGAATAATTAAGAAGTGCTGAAAAGTTTTAAAATAATAAAAGGACCTTTCAAAATGATTAAAAAAACGTTTTATGAAATTTGTCAGCAGCTTCAAATATTTGATTGACTTTATTTTATATAAGAAGAACAATCAGTCAAAAACATATGGAAATTCGTAAATCTCAATTATTAGGTTGTTCATTGAATTATTAAGTAAGTACTTTTTTTTCTTAATATGCAGTCAAAAACACATCTTGGTTTTTA
Source organism: Lypha dubia (assembly GCA_947311025.1). Classification (NCBI taxonomy): domain Eukaryota; kingdom Metazoa; phylum Arthropoda; class Insecta; order Diptera; family Tachinidae; genus Lypha; species Lypha dubia. The sequence continues at coordinate 22,157,771 of OX371262.1, read as the reverse complement.
ATTTCAACTTAAAATAATTACAGCTTAAATATCAAGTCAAAAAGTTAAAATTTGAAACCCTAGACATGAACCACGAGTCTTGACAGAGCTCTGATAGAAGTTTAGCATGACCCTGTAGGCATTAAAAAAATGTATTTTTTTAAAAAAACTTGAACAGTTGTCACATTTTACAACAAAAAATATACAAAATAAATAAATGAACCATGAGTCTTAACAGAGCTCTGTTAACAGTTTAAAATAATGTAAAAAGGACATTGTTCATTTTCTCGAAAATGATAGGAGATGGGGTGAAATTTTTTAACGGAGAAGATGTGTAGTAGCATCTTACTCAAAAATTTTAAAATTTCGTTTTTTTAGAAATTGTAAAGCGGTTTTGTAAAAACCATATTTTAAATTTAAAAAAGGACATTGCTCCTTTTTTCGAAAAAATTTCACTACATCTCCTACCTTTTACGAGAAAAGGAGCACTGTCCTTTTTCCATTATTTTAAGATTTTAACAGAGCTCTGTTAAGACTCATGGTTCATGTCCAGAGTAAATAACTTATTTATATATTTTGAAAATTTTTTTATTGTAAATTGTTACAATTATAAAATTTTTCATAAAAAACTCAACGTCCTAAATGCCTAACAGAGTTATGTTAAACTGTTAACAGAGCTCTGTTAAGACTCATTGTTCTTGTCTAGGGAAAAAAATTTTAAAATTTAACATCATGCATATGTTTTCATAAAAGTTTAATAAAAATCAATGGCCAGTAATAAAAATCAAAAACAATTATCCGATCATCTCATTTTTATGGTTTAGTTTCTAAAGGATAAATAGTATTTTAAATTATTAATCGTTTACAGGGTGCAATAAAATTTTGTCATTTTTGCCATCAAAGAACATTTTCAAATGCTACAAAGAGGAATTGTAGCAAAAAAATTAAAAAAAAGAAAAACCAATCCATTCCTTGACAAACCGTATGTTAAATTTATTGCTTCTGAATCTATCCTACTTTTGCACTTTCAAATAGACAATACTAGTTTTTTGTTGATGTTGTTAATGTTTTATTTTACTATGAACTTACTGAGACTTTAATCGATTTCTCCCGTTGCCCGGCTTTGTTAGCAAACACAAATAAAAAAATATCAACAATAATAACATGATCATGTTAATTTATTCCCAACCTTGATCTTTTTTTTTTTTTTGAAGGAGTGAATATTTACAAATGTACGTGTTTGTTTGTTGTTGTAAACTTCTGACTTGCTCTATTTGTGTTTGGGACTCTTTTTAGTGTATTTCTTCTTCTAATTTTGCCACCTTAACTTGAATGAATGTGTGTGTGTGTGTGTGTGTGTACTTATGTTTATCATATTTTGACCATTTTTCCAAACAATGCATTTTTGAAAATAAGAAGAAAAAAAAGCAAAAGCAAAAGGTTGAAGCACGTTTTTCAAATACACATAATTGCATAATGGAGTCACTATTCCCATGGTTCATTTCTAACATTTAACACGAATAAATGGCAGTTGGTTGAAGTGACCACCAGTTGTTGTAGAGCTTTTGGGATGGTCTGAATTTTATTCTGTGTAAAAGTGGCCACAAAAGGTCGAAATTAAATCACGAAATAAATGTTTTGTTAACATTTTTGGCTTTTTTTGTTTTGTTTTATTTTTTTGTTTCTTCTTTTGTGATATTTTGTAAATCAATGACTGACTATGACGATCATTAAAAGTGGTTGTATATGTTATTGTTACACAAATATTTATTTAAAAATAAATACAACAAATCTAATAATATTTACATAAGACTAGTTAGTAATTGAAATTGTTTGTCCGAAAATATTGATGAGCAAAAATTTCTTAAAAACTGATACTGAGGCAGGTCTCAGACAAAATAATGCTACAAAATTTTTATTTTCCACTAGCTGATCCCGGTGTACTTCGCTACCCCCCTCGTTATAAAATAAAATTAAAAGTATTTATATATCCTATTGTGAAAATTTAATGACCATCGGTCCAATAGTTAAGACTATATTAAGATTTTTTATTTTCCTATAAAGGGGCGTGGTCCCACTCACTTTTCTCCTAGTACGTATTCCTAATTATGTCAATACTATATGTACCAAATATCATCGGCGTAGGTCAAAAAATGCCCAAGATATGGCGATTTCAATTTTTGGGTTATATGGGAGCTGCCACGCCCACTTGTCCGATAACGCCCATTTTTGTCCTGATTACTCACATTAGTAACATATGAACTATTGCAATGTTTCAAAACTCTTGCTATCACAATAGTCAAGATATATGATGTTATTCAATTTATGTGGGAGGGGCTACGCCCACTTGAAATATTAAAAGCCTAAAACCATCCTCTATAAATTCCCTTTTGAATGACACCAGTTTGGGTCAAATCGGTTGGATAGTTTCCGAGTCTATAGCGAACATGGGTACAAAAATTTTTTGTATTTTATATATATAGATTAAAATTCCCCACTTCGGTGGGAAATAAAAAGAGTTTAGTAACAAATAGAAAATGGGATTTTCAATATTTTCACCTGTTTTTTTCTCATTTACAAAAAAAAAAATAATTTTAAAACGATCGGGTTGCTGCATTTACGAACGCAAATTATAATATCTCCTTGATCTTATTCCTAACAGAATCAGCTAAAATTTTTCTTGTTACCCAGAAAAAAGGTTTTTTTTGTTGATCAGTGTTATTTATAAAATATTACAGTTCATAAGTCAATTCATTCTGAAGTCAAAAAAAAATTATTTTGAAAGTCTTAAAACACTCTTTATGAAATGTGAAGTGCTGCGTTTTCAATTTTCAATATTTATTTTTATTTTTTATTTTATTTATTATTATTTCTTTATTATTAAACTGAGACCAAGACGTTAATAGGTTAAACAGAAGTGCGAATTCATAAATTAAAAAGAAAATTATAGAGACAATTAGAAAAACATAATAACAATAAATTCTTAAAATAGGTAGACTTATGGGAATTATATTCATGAAAAACTGTCAAACATAATTTAATATTCATTAATATAATTATTATAAATAATTTAAGTGTTTTTTGTACCATTTATTGAGATGATAGGAATTCACGATAAATTGAATTTGCTTTAGCCAATGAAAAAGAAAAAAACTTGAGGTTGTTCGGAAGTGCATTACAAAGATGTGCAATCCTGACTACAAAAGAATTCTCGTAAATGCTCTTGAAAATACGACTGATTATTATTTGTGGAGAACGAACTGAGTGCAAAAAAAAAAAAAATAAAGCTGTTAAGCAAGAAAGCGGGTAGTTGCAGGTAAATTACTTAGTAGAACATCATGATGTGTCTCAACTTCATATACGAAGTGAAGGACAACCCAAGAAATCGGGCAACATAAGAAGAAACAGGCTCACGTAACCTGAAGTAAAAAACGTATCTAACTATTCTATTTACTATTTTATTTATGAATCAAATTCTATACCATAATTGACAATGTATAGAAGTAACGATTTGGCAATCAAAGCTTTAATGCTTGTTGGAAGATAGCAGCCCCAACTATACACTCCTCAGACCAAAACATCCTTCGATTTAATGGAGTTTATATGTCTCACAAAGTTGAGCTTTTCGTTCAGAATTACACCTAAACAACGCATATGATCTACTAGATCAATTTTTTTGCTACACATATTAACATTAAGAAGAGACTTATCTTGAAGACCAAAGATCATCGCCTTTGTTTTATTCACATTAACATGCAAGAAATTACTAGTCATCCATGAGTGCGACATACCTAAGGCATAATTTACTCTTTCATTAAGTGAATCAAGAAATTGTTTTTCGCCAAGGAACACTAAATGGATGTCGTCAGCGTATAGAAATACATCCAGCGTATAGAAATACATCCGAGGTAGGCAAATTAAGAAACTTAACAAAATCGTTCACGTAGAGCGTAAAGAGAAGTGGGCCCAAGATTGAACCCTGAGGAGGAACTCCACTGCGACAGCACTGTTTAGAGGAGCCAGTATCTCGGATGGATACAAACTGTTTTCTATCGTTTAGATAAGATAAAAATAAATTGCAGAAGGTTTTACTAAACTTATACATTGAAAACATTTTGTTAATTAAATTGTTGTGGTTGATTGTGTCAGGTCCAGGGCAACTAAGACACCAACTCCTTGACTGTTGAGACTCTTTCTGATCTTAGCAGTCAGAGACTGCAAAAGGTTTGTAGTATTATGTCCTTTACGAAAGCCGAAGTGACAATCACTAATAAGTGCATTATCAGGTGTTCGAAAACTTCAGAAAGGCAGGAAGAATACTAATTGGGCGATAGCAGTCAAGGCCCATACAAGGTTGTTTCCTAATAGGAATACTAACTTCATTTTTCCAGGCGCTGGGGCATGTAGAGGTCATAATAATGGTATTAAAAACATGTAACCAATTGTTTTTCAAACAATGGGTACAGTAATTTAAGAAATTTAATAGGGGTTCAATCATCGCCAATTGCATTCGATTTAACGGAGAAAAAAGCCTTGAGTAAATCGATAGGCAGAAACCTAGCAAAGGAAAAACCACCAAAGTCAGTCATCGGGTCCAGAGGATAAAAATCATCAGATTTGTTTGAAATGAAAGCATCATTTAAAACAAAAGGGTAAAACAAAAGATATATCAGAGCGCTCTACGTCCCTACAACCTATACTATTTAGTATTCTCCAGGCTGAAGTATGGTTGACGTCCTTGAATCTATTATAATCATTCCTTCTTTTTAATTTTCTAATAACATTTTTAACACGATTACGATGTTTACAGTAAGTGGACCAGTTATCTTCGCTATTAACTTCACAAAATGCTCGATAGGCAAGGTTACGTAAGTACTGAGCTGATCTAACCTCAGGCCTATCCATATACCATCTGTTACGTTTGATAACTCTGCGCCTGACAGGGACATAAGATAGAAGATCAATTGATATCGAATTAAGTTTTTCAACTTGAGCATTCACATCTGAAGTGCGATATATAAAATTAAAATCGGAGTCGGCGAAAAGGAAATCGTTTTAATTATTTCATCAGCGTAAATGTTACTATTACTAACAAAAAATATAAAATCTGTTAGGTTTTTTTTCTTTATCTATTATATACATATTTACAATATTGTTCTGGCTAACTATATTTTTAATTTATAGAACACTTACATACATATATAAGCAACTAACAAAGTTGTACATTAGGATCGTTCTACCATACATACTACAAATTATATAAAAAAAATCAAAAATTTATGCTTTCAAAAAATAAATAACAGTGAAACCCCGATATAACGAACTTAAATAAAACGATTTTTTCTGACTACGCTGAAAAAACCTCATTATCGCAAAGTTTTCCTACAAAAATACACCAAAGCTATAACGAAGCAATTCGGAGTTATAAAACCTCTATATAACTAAATATTCATTCAAAAGCTCTACACAACGAATTCAGAATAAAGTAAAATTATAAAGTATAGTTGTTAAAACAATAATGTCTAAATGCGTATACACAGTGCGTATGATAAGCCTAAAAATAGAATCTATATAATTAATAGACAATTGCTTTTTTTGTGCTTCACTTCATGTACGTAATATACAACCGATTTTTACAAGACTTCTACCAAATTAAAGACATTTTATCACAGAAGTGAACGAGGTATTGTGGGTTTTTGTGGGTTCAGTATTTTGGGAGTTATAACCATTTAAAGTTGCTACTACTACATTCATACGTATTACTCATGCATGTAAGTTAAAGCCAAACAAACAACAAACAACACATACATGTGCTTTACACATTTGGGTGGAAAGAGATAAGTAATAACAAGGAAATGAAAATGAGAGAGTTGAGTAAATTGATTTGGCTCAATGAAAGGTATTTTGTTTTTGCATTTAACCGTTCTTTTTTTTAATTTTTTATTTTTAATTTTTGTGAATTCATACAAATTTATCATGAAATAATTGTATTTTTGGTTGTTGTATGACAGTTTTATAAGAGATGTTTTATGACTTGTCTGTCTATGACTCGAACATGGTCGATTGGGTCGACCGTTGGTACACACTAGTTTGGATAAAAGAATAGTTATAAATAATTTTTAATGTTTTTCTTTATTATTCGTTATAACAAGCTTTGGCTGTAACATATTTACAACGAATCAATAGCTATAACGAAGTATTTTGCAATTTCTTTCAATTTCGTTATATCGAAGTTTTACTGTATTTATTATGGGTTAGCTAATCTATGTGCTGCATTTCACTAGTTGCTAAATACCAACTCATCAGCAGATCATTGAAAACTCTTCTAGCATGGTGGTAAAGATCTACTTATAAGTTGGTATTTAGCAACTAATGAAATGCAGCATATTCATTAGCTAATCTATAACAAGCAATTTAAATTAATTAATTTTTATTGGGATACTTTTTTAAAATGTTCAATTTATTTGCAGATATATGCAAAGGGTGTTTTTTATAGAGTGGCACAAGTTAATATCATAATAAAACAAGGAAATATATTTTTAGTTTCTTAAAATTTTATAAAATTAATGTTTAAATATGATTTCTTCCATGTGGGCGCCACGGCTAGTGCGAAGAAGGCGCAATCTGGAACATAAATTTTCAACCACTTTTCGCAGCATTTGCGCCCGTATTTCGAAGACAACTCTTCGCATGTTGAATTCCAGGTGTTCAATGGTTTGGGGTTTATCGACGTAGACAAGTGACTTAACATAACCCCAAAGAAAATAATCTAGTGGGGTTAAATCACACGATCTTGGTGGCCAATTATTTGGGCCATTACGTGAAATTAGTTTTTCATCAAAAGTTCCTTTGAGTAAATCAATTGTAGCGTCCGCTGCACGATGAGTTTGACGAATAGAACAATTATTTTGATTAAAAATTTCAACAATTTGCACGCGTTGCTCTGGTGTAAGTCGATTCATAATCAAAATTCAAAGCAAACTAAACAAAAAGCAACTATCAGCTGTTAAATGGGTGCTTAAATAAAGCACTGATGCCAACTCAAAGTAGTGATACTCCATAAAAAACACCCTTTACTTATAAAAACTAGACTTAATTATCTTTCCTACTATAGATAATAAGTAGTACTCTGCATTTCAAGTGGCGTTAAGACCCTGATACACTATCCTACACGATCGCACGATTCATTCACAGGAAAATCTTACAAAAATCTGACCGATATTAAAAAATCGTTTCAAAATGATGTTGTTGGTGCCACACTACGATAGAAAAATCTTAATCGCTTTCGTTGTCTCCATCTTTTTAATTTGTCTGCATTAACTTAACTGCCAATAAAATTCTCAACTAGTTGACAAAAAATATTCATTTTCATTTGTGCAAATTGAATCGCTAAAAAAAACTGTCCCACAGTTACACTTTTAGTCCACACTAGCATAAATTTTCAGCCCATATGTCATATTTGGCAGATCGCGCAATTGTACAGGATAGTGAATCACAGCTTTTAGTGGGTAGAGTAGATAGATGTCGAAAATGTTAAAGGCTTAATTGTTTTAAAATTCTAATACTATTGAACGTTTGTTAATTTTTCGAGCGGTGTTGCAGCGCCTCTAGTGTTAAGTAGGCCCATAAACTTTATTAAGCTCTCTGAGCAATCACTTTATTAATTGTTTTTCTTTGCCGACGATTCTTCTGCGTACATTAGCTTAGAACACTAGTAACCGCAAATAAAATTTGCGAATTATGAAAGCAAATGGCTTTTCAAGAAACTTTACAAACATCACAATAAACAATTTCCTTCATTCAATTTGAAAAAAATAGAAAAGTAAACACATTCATATTGAATGAAGAAAATTATTTATTGTAATGTTTGTAAAGTTTTTTGAAAAGCTATTTTGCTTGTGCTTTTATAATTCGCAAATTTTATTTTCGAGCTCATGTATGAGTAAATGAGTTTTGGGACTTTTCAAACATGAATGGGAAAATCTACTGATGAGTTGAACCAACGAAATGCATACAGATTTGCTAACACACAACAAATAAATAAAATTTTTTAAATAATGATTAAAATAACAAAATAACTGATATTGAAATCGCAACATTTTTTCCCTGCTTTAAAAAATCTTTTGCATCACATTGATTTTCGCCGTGGTGAACTTTTTTTTGCCAAGTCACGCCCACATTTTCATCAGAAACACTGAATCTTGTATATTTTTGCTCTATAACTCCTTAGCCTCTTGTCATAGGTAAAGAAATGTTTCAACACGTTATAGATTAAAAATATGTTCATCCTTTGACCCGCATAGCTGACACTCCTGGCAGTTAAAAATTTGAATCTTTAATATTTTAAAGCATTTAATTTACGAAATTTATACTAGTTACAAGATTATATACTTTAAACGTGTAAAATTTCAGTACTTCAGGTTCAAAATCATCCGAGTTGTGACTTAATTTCTAAAGGCTTTACCGCACGAAAACTGGCGGAGTTTGTCTCTAACATTTCAGGATCCGTTTAAGATATTGCTATGAAATATTTTATGGATAAATCACTCAGGTTAACTATAGCAAGTTCTTAAGAGTATTAAACTTGAACAAAGTTCTTAAACCATTATGCTTGTGCTCTAGTAATTCTCATTTCTTAATTGAGACTTTGAGTTCAACTAAATGAATTTGAAAACTTTTCAAGCAGGGTGGGAAAGATTTACTGATCATATGGTATTTAGCAACCAACGAAATGCAACATATACATAGCCCATAACAAATATAATAATTTTTTAAAGAATTTGTTTTGTTTCAGCTTACTATTTTCTTTTTAATGCATTAATTTTATTTAACTTAAATTTGAGTAATTTTTTTAAAATAAATTTGATCAAACTTTTTTATTTGACTTATATTTGCTTTGATTGAATTATTCGAATAAAAGTCATTCGATTAAACTTTATAGATACTTATGCCTGTTTTTTTTACATTTTTGTTTAATTATTTTAATATAATTATTCGAAACTTTTCTTGTTCATTCTATAATTTGATTCGAATAACATTTATGCGATTAATTGTTGCTCGAGCAGAATTATTTAAAGAATTTTATTAAATTCTATTTATTTGAATTATATTTTCTACCAACTAATATTAATTCGACTTCAATATTTTAATAATTTTCTATCTGAAAACTTTATTCGAATATTTTAATTCGTATAATTTTGTTCAATTCAATTGATATTTGATTGGACTTTCTTAATTTTTTTTTTTGACCTTACTCATATAAAATTGGGAAAATTTCTATTTGTTAAAAGAAGTAAATGCTTCTACTTGTGGTGGGTGCATTTTTATTTTGATATGGAATTAATTTTAATTAATTAGTTTTCTATTCGAGTCGTTATTATTTTATTCGAATAATTCCATATGAATATTTTTATTAAACACATTAATGAAATTGTAAAAATAATGTTTGAAAACTTTTCAAACTCTTAAACATGACATCAGATTTCCGTTAAAAGAAAAAGTTCGTATAGTATCAAAGAACACGTATTATTATAATTGTATTAATGTGTCCATCCCTGCTATCCATTGTCACAAATTTAATTCCCGCTTCCCCATCTCTTGTGTAATACATACGAGTACAATTATGTTTGTACATATTACCAAAAACTATAATAAATAGTGACACAAAAGTGTTACATTCGTATATTTGTATCGGTATTTTTCTAAACATTTGTAATCGTCGTTTAATATGCAAATTTGCCAACGTTTAATAAAAAGTTGAACAGATTTCCAATGATACTAAACAACAAGATGACACTGTAGTCAAACAAATATAAATACGAAACGAACATACGAAAATAAAACACCAACAGAGCGAGCGTCTTCCAACTACAATGGACATGTTAACATTCATTTAATTGTAGAATAACTTAAACTTGAGAGTCATCCGTCCTTTCACAAACCCAGATGATGTTTGTTGATGATGATGATCATCATCATCATCAAATTGTTACTTGCAAAATGCTTCTGGAGTGTGATCACACAATAGCGTGACTTAAAATTTTTGGTGTTCGAGTGTTTCTAAATGCCCTTTCACACTATTGCAATATATTTATTGTACAGAGTAAACGTCATGTGCTGCAGACACTCAAATAAAATTAAAATGTAATCGTACAATAATTGTGTTTAAGTAGATAATACATAAAAAAAATTGCAATTTTAATCGAATACAATTCGATGAGTTTTAGGTGTTCCATATTATTTTTAATTTAATCAGGTTTAATTTTATTTGATCTGTGACCACAGTTTTTTTTATTGATTTTTCCATATTTTCTGAGAAATTCAACATTTTACAGCGTTACGTGCCGCACTCAAATGAAGGTCCAAGGTAACGAGTTCGGCAGTAGTGCCACACGTGCAAATCGTAATTTAAGAGCAACACGGTCGTGATTGAAGTTTATGGTTGATAACAATAATTTGCTAATTTTCTTTCACACGTAATTATAATATGATTTATATTAATTATAGTATATTGTTCTATTGTTCTATATATTGTTCCGCCCTTGCAGGTAGTATAATATACACTGTCATTTTTATGATGATGTATGATATTTTACCTACTTATGGGAAGCACAGCTGAGTGCTACCGGACGCGTCACAGGTTGCGGATAGTGGTACGTTCTGCAGATATGTAGAGTAGCTGCCAACGGCAGCCGCGGACAGTCAGCGGTTACAAGGCGAGAGTCTCGGAGGGTCTCTCGAGCACCCACTAAATCCCGAGTTTGCCTGTGATCCTTGCAACGTCGTGGCGAGCAATTGGCGCCAAACCAAAAATCCAATATCACAACCGACCACGGGCGCTATAACCCTACGCATGCCTGGATGCATTTTTGGCAGCCCCAACACCAGGATCGGATGCTTTGGCCCAATCAGCCACTCGTCTTAAATAAAAACTGATTACCGAAACCGTAACAACAAGGAATAAAACTAATAAACCCGATTTAAAGATTTACCTTTGGCATGAAAACAAGGACACGAATTGGAACATGGAATGTTAGGACGCTCTCGGAAACATCTCGATTGGCACAGGTCTGCAAAGAATTCAAATCATACAAACTAACAATGCTCGGATTGTGCGAAACACGATGGTATGATTCAGGTGAATTTACTACGGCTGATGGTCTTACACTTCTCTATTCCGGGAAGTCAAGTGATGAACCCCGATCCACTGGGGTGGGCATCTTATTGTCACAGCCAGCGAAAAAAGCCCTTATCGAATGGAATCCATACTCAGACCGAATTGTAACAGCAAGACTGCGTACCCGCGCCCACAATCTTACATGTATACAATGCTACGCTCCAACAGAACCAGCTGAATTATCTGTAAAGGAATCTTTTTATGACCTTCTTAGCAGTGTATTAACATCAGTGCATCGTGGTGATATTGTGATAATGATGGGTGATTTTAACGCTGAAGTTGGAGCAGACAATACAAGCGCAGAAAGTACAATGGGAAAGCATGGATTGGGGCGGTTGACCGAGAATGGAGAACTGTTGGTGGATACATGTACAACTAACAATCTGGTTATTGGTGGAACGTTGTTTCCTCATCCAAGGGTACATAAGGTGACATGGGTTTCTCCCGACGGGATAACTGAGAACCAGATTGATCACACCACTATTAGTAGAAAATGGAGAGGCTCGCTTCTAGATGTACGTAATAAAAGAGGAGCTGATCTCGGAAGTGATCATCATTTGGTAATCGCACCAATCCGTATAAAAATTGCCGCCATTAAAAAAAATACACAAACCTCCCAAAAAAGATATAACGTTGATAAACTCAAAGATTCAACAGTTGCAAACTCCTTCACGTTAGAATTAAAAACATCACTTCGGAATAGTAATAATAGAAATCGTTGTTGGGAGGAAACAAAAAAGATGTTAACAGAAGCAGCAGACAATCACCTGGGATATAAGAACAACTCCCGTAAAGAGTGGATAAGTGATGAAACCTGGAGACTGGTGCTCGAGAGAAAGGAAGCCAAAGCTTTAATTAATAATAGCAGAACACGGTCGGCTAAAGCTCTATGTCAACAATTGCACAATAACCTCAACCGAGAAGTCAAGCGGAGCGCCCGACGTGACAAACGGAACTGGGTTAACAACATCGCTAGAGAGGCGCAGGCTGCTGTCGTATGGGAGATCTATATCGTGCTGCGAAGAAGTTAACTAATAGTTCAAAACCCACTATTAAACCTTTGAAAAATGATGCTGGAGAACTCGTCACATCCAAGCAACAACAACTTGAACTTTGGGAAGAATTTTATACAACTATGTTATCGTCTTCTGTACCCATTACACAGGCAATTTGCAGTTGTGATTCTGTAGAATGGAGATCACCTTTGTACCTAACGTTTATAGACTTCGCGAGGGCATTCGACACCCTAAATCACTCAGCCATTTGGAGCGCATTAGAATGTAAAGGGGTACCTCTCAAATTAATAAATCTCATCAAAGGTCTATATGAAAATGCTTCATGTCATATTCTTCACGAAAAACAACTAAGCAACAAAATAAACATCAACTCCGGTGTACGGCAAGGGTGTGTATTGTCTCCCTTGCTTTTTAACTGCGTACTTGACGTAGTAATGAACAAGGCAACATCCCATAGAATAGGTATCACCTGGGGTCTCCAAGGCAGACTAGAGGACCTTGACTACGCTGATGACATTTGTCTACTTACTCACACTTTTTCAGACATGCAATCAAAGTTATCACTTGTCCAGGAAACAGCATCACATGTTGGTTTAAAAATAAATATCGGCAAGACGAAAACAATGCGAATAAACGTTAATAATGCACAACTGTTATCCGTTCAGAATCATTCGCTTGATGAAGTAGAGTCTTTCTGTTACCTGGGGAGCTTACTGGACAAAAGCGGTGGCTCCAAAGCCGACATATCTAGTCGCATAAACAAAGCCCGACAGTCATTTGGCCAACTGAAATCGGTGTGGAACTCATCGTTTATGTCAAGAAGGACGAAGTTGAAAATTTTTAATTCTAACGTAAAGTCCACGCTGCTGTATGGTTGCGAGACGTGGAATGCAGCACCAAATGATATACACTCCATACAAGTTTTTGTTAATAAATGCTTAAGAAAAATTTTGCATATATTCTGGCCTATAACAATCCCTAATCATCGTCTCTGGTTAGAAACAGGGCAACAACCAATCCAAACTGAAATCCGCAAACGTAAATGGAATTGGATTGGACACACACTGCGTAAACAACCCAACGATATTGCTAAACAAGCCATTGAATGGAACCCGCAAGGCAGTAGACGTATAGGTAGACCATCACACACATGAGTTGGAATGAAATCAAATACCATGCATCAGATCGAATTTATTGGAACAACCTTGTAGCGGCCCTATGCTCCTTGTAGGAGTAAAAGGAACAAATATATATATATATATATATATATATATATATATATATATATATATATATATATATATAGTATATTTGCATACAAAAATAATATTATTAAAATTAAACATATTTATATCAATTGTAATTTATAAATATTAACAAACATATTTTTCTAATAAAAATAATAATTTAATTTATAAAAATTAAATTTACAGAAAACGAACTTAAGCCTGACAAATTTAAATTTCTTTGATTAAACATATTTATGTTAATTATTTAACCATTTAATGATAATGGAAAAAAATGACAAAAGCTGGAAAATTTCATTTAATTTTAAATCAAAAACATAAAATTTTTAACAGGTCCATCAATTTTAAATAAACGATTGCATCTTATTAGTTTCAAAAATATTTTTGTGTTTTTTATATTTTTACTCACAAATTCTGTTCTCTTATTTAAAAAAAAAATGCTAAATTTCCATGTAGAAAGTGTACTTTTGTGTTCTATTCTTAAAAATGTCTTGCTCTCTAAAATGGTGGTATGTTTTATTCTAAGAAAATACCCTAACTAATATTGGAAGGTATTGCACTTTATGCCTCGTACAAATCGACAGTGTTGATAAGGACCTGTAAAACAGTTGGCAAAGCTGTTAAAAACAATACGTTTATCCTTTTTCATACCACCATAAATTGTGTTTTGTTGTAGTGAAATAACAAGTTGTTTTATTACAGGGTTGGCAAGGCATTTTATACATCGCTCTTGATCAACAAGACGGTATTAACTCAAAATTTTAAAATTTTCAGTAGTGGTGAAAAACTTTTTTTAAACAAACCAGTATCAACTCAAAATAAAACCAAATTTAAGTAAAACAATTTGATTATTTTTAACTTGAATAAAGGCTCAAATCAAAATAATACCTTTTTTATGAAAATATACGATGCATTTCTATCTTAACTTTTGTATTAACTCAAAATAATACCTTTTTGTTGATATAAAGGTAGTCACTACACAATCACGAAAATGGTCTCAAATGTTGTTTTAGAGATGAAAGAGTTATCGGAATGCGTTGAAATTTTTACACTAGATAGATACTGATGTTGTTATTGGATTTCTTGCAAAAGTGAAATTTTAAAAATTTTGAGTTAGTACGCTCTTGTTGATCAAGTGCGCCATGTATCTTTCAACAAGGTGTCATTTTGTGTATAGAAAAGAAAATACCACAAGTTTTAGCTTTAATTATCACCCAAAAGCTAAGAAATAAACAACAACAAAACTGACTGAAAATCATTGAACCCCGAGCGAGAGTGCAAGGGAGAATGCAAACTTTTATTTGGAAATATGATTGTATGTATATTTATTTTACAACCACACAAATTGGCTCTAAAAAATCGTACTATAGTTGCATATGGAAATGTTACCACCATTGTCACATCTTGTCTGAATGCTCTTGCCAATGTGATCTTTATATATAAAAATTATTTTCTTTATATTAAAGTAATTAAAAGTCCACAATCACAATAACATATTTTCTACAATAAACACAAATTAAATAAATAAACACAATTTTCTTTAACTTCTCACTTTTCTTTTTATCGTTCTTTTCATTTAAATAGATTTCAATGCGAATCCAGTACTGAATGATGTGTTTCATTTGACTGTGGCAAAAATTACCTCATGTGTTGCAAGCAGATACCTAGACATAGGTTTTATATTGGATGAAGGTTCAGAAAATCTCAATTATCATTTAGGCTGCTTATAGTGTTTTCAGATTGAATTTAATTTTAAATCCATTAACAGCTGATTTTGCGTTCACACTACAAGTTTATGAAATACAGGATTTAACATACACGTTGTATATTAAATTTGTTTAAAATAAAATAAATCTCCCATAAATATAAGTGAATTTGTTGTTGCACATTGTTCTATTTATTATAACACTATTTTGACATAATGTGCAACCGATGTATGTATGCACGTATGAATATATTCTTATTAACTGGAATAAACGTTATAAACTGCTTCCGGCTGCATTATAACTTGGCAGCACTGAATTTTATACGGCGACAACAGTGTTGTATTTCATAAAACACTGTTAAATCCAAAATAAAAAAGTTTTTAAGTTGGATTTAACAAAACAATTTTGTATTTTAAATCCAGAATTTTGCAGTTGGATTTGACGTTAAAATCAAAATTTGTTAAATTCATGTCAATGTGAAAACCCAAATGCAAATATGTTACTCTATCGTTTGTTTTTTCGACTTTTTAGTACGAATTTCATACATATAAAACAAACATACACATGTAACTACCCAGCGGGAAAACTCAGAAGCCCTTCCAACTTCAGGCCTTATTAAACGCCTTCTTAGGAATGCTTTTGAATCAATTGACTTTTTTTTCTAACACATTTCAAATTAGCTTCTCTGAGAAGGGACAAGAGAGAAAGAGAGATTTAAATTTTTTTGTGTTATACATATTCCAAAGTAAAAGAAAGCCATCAATTATAAGGCCTTTAAGAATCAGTCTCGAAATAAATGAATGCGGAATGGATTCCCCGTAATGACATCGTGTGTAAAAAATATATGAGTATGGAATGGAGCAAGAAGGCCTTGTGCATCCAAAAGAAGTGGGCAGAGGCCTTCTAGAATGCCTTCGTGGTCCTTCTTTTTGCTGCTGGGTATACATGAGTGTACATGTATGTACGATTATTTGTAAATTACGTAAGGCAAAAAAAAATATATATATAAAAATCATCTCCATTACTATTAGCAGAAGATCATGGCTGTATACTCGTGATTAAATAGAGTTGTTTTCCGATTGCCATAAAATAATAATAATACTTTAACCCACTAAAGCCGAAAATTAAACCCCGACATATTCATAAACAATTATTAAATATAATGTTGATTTAATGTACGAACTTTTTATGGGGAAAGCGTTTTTATTATGTTCTCAAACTTTATCAATCGTTTGTGAATATAAACAAAAAATATTATTTAGTTGTGGTTTAAACTATTGTTATAAGTTATTTATGCGGAAAAAACAAAATTAAGTGATAAACAACATCAACCGTTAAAAAGGCTTTATTGGAGAGGAGAGTCTTGGCTATTTTAATTTGCTAGTAGACGTAAAGGGGCGAGGACTGCTTGCAGGTAAAACGCGAACTACATCATGAAAATTATATGCGATCAGAAGTCACTAATATGCGAGTTTCCTGGCATTCTAGGCACCACAGGGTGTAGCGATTAAATCTAAGGTTATGCACCATGTAGAGACTGTATGTCGCCATATTCAACAAGAGTACGTCGACTCATGCCCGAAAAACTTGCAGCTACGAAAAGTAAGTTTTATATCTTGATACAAGCGGGTATATGCCGTCTGTCCCAATCAAACTGTCCAAGCCCGTTGCACATGGTAAAAAAACCAGATGCCTTATGGCGGCCATGAAGCGATTACAGAGTATTCAGCGTAATAAGAACACCTGATAGAAACCCATTATAATTTTTGTATGATTTCTCTGGAATTTTATATGGCAAAAGAATCTTTTCGATTATAGATCTTTAAAAAGGCGTTTCACCAGGTGAAATTTAATCTAGAAGATATACAACAGACTGCAAAAATTAGAATATTTGGCATTTTCGAATTAACACACATGACCTTGAAGTCCTGAGGAATGCTACAAACTTTTCAGCGGTTGATTCATGAAGTGCTGCGTGGCCTTTTGTTTACGGACGACATATGCGACGTAGGATCGGTGAACATTGAGCAGCACAAACAACATCTAAGGAAAGTTTTTAATAGATTGCAGTAAAACAACCTCTCCAGAAATGTTTCAAAATGAGTATTCGGTGGCTGAAAACGAAGTTCTCGGCCATCGTGTGACATAAACTGGCATTTCTCTTTCAAAATAGCATATGGAGGATATAATGAAAACAAAAAATCCAAGGACTGCTAGGTTAGCAAAAGGATTTCTGGACATAATAAATTTTAATAGAAAATTTCTGTCCCATGCAGTCGGGGTTCAAGCGTCGTGGCAGGCAAATAAAGCCCTACATAGATAGGCTATAGCCAGCGCACATTGGATCTTCTGTTGTGGAACAACAATCGAATCCACTGCAGGTAGATGATACTAGCGAAAAGACAAATAGTAAAAATAATGATGCACGTGAAAATGAAAAGCTGCCAGTAATTATTAATCATTCTCAAGGTTCAAGGACTGGTCGTGTGATTCACCTTCCATCGATATTCCGAGAATAGTGCTAAAGCCCTATTAACCAGCTCTGAAAATCTACGATCTGGCAACTTGAGTGATAAATGATTAAACTCTGGTATTTTTGGTACTCTTTGACCCCTTTTACTATTGGTACTTTTTCTTACTTCCTTTTCCTTTTTGCAAATAAATAAAATTTGTTTGGAACTTTCTTCAACAAGAACTTTTTTTATTTACGACTCAAATTAAAATCTATTATTAAGATATTTATGTCCCCGGTTGTTCTAATTTTGAAACAAAATTAGATGTTAAGAGTTAGCATTTTCGGGGATTTCGGATCATAGAACATTGTTCATTAGTGTTTAAAAGATCGAAGCACAAAATTAAGACGATGAGATTGGTTGTATTTTGTCTAAAAAATTTTTCAATTTAAGGAATCTTTTTAGAAACAACAAATCGTGACATTAGTTAACAGTCTTAACAAAATGGTAGCAGTTACTTTTTCTTTTAAAATACTCGTATACCAAACACGTTCAGTTTTATTGAATTAATGAAATTTCAAATTACTAAGAGTTATTTTATGTTGAAAAATATTATTATTATATCCAATCTGTTTAGCAGAACGTATCAGTATACCGATTTCAAAGCCGCTACACCTCGCATCCATAGCTGCCAGATTTTTTTTGGTAATATCGTCATATTTTTGGACAAAAATCGTCATTATCGTCAATGTAGCTTATTGAAATCGTCATAAAAACGTCAAATGAAAAAATCGCTTTTTTAACAACAAAACCTATTTTTATTAAAGGCAAAACATAACAAAACTCTTAAATCAACAAATCTTATTAAAAAAACAGCATTATTTAAAATACAGAGATCAAATACTTCACTTAGAATTCACAATAAAATCACATGTAAATAGATTGCATATTTTTCAATACTTTGAAATATATTTATACATTGTATGGAAAAAAACAAAAAAAATCAAATCCTTCAGTTATTTTTTCCAATTTAGTAAAATATGCATTTTAAATATCATTTTTGGAAACACCTTTTCTAAAAATGTTTAAAAACTACAATAAAATTTATACAATAAAAATATAATAGTTAAAGAAAATAGACATATCCATATACATATATGGATAATATATTTTACAAATATATATTGCAATTAAACATATTGATTAATTCAGGTACAACTGTTAGATTTTAGCAGCTACATTTGTTTAGCTTTAAATAATCTTTTGTATATAATATTACCTCCAAGGACGACTTTTTCAATTTCTTATTTTAGTCTTATTTACGTTTACCTGACTAAATATGCTTTCCATATTTGCTGAATAATGTGTTAAAACTAGGATTTTTGTAATAAATTTAGTCAAAATCGGAAACAAAAGACTAGAATCCCTTTTTGCTGATAGTTTTTTCAAAAAATTCAGTAGTTATATGTTTTTATCAGGACAATACTTTCAATTGTCTGAACTCTGTTTCTAGCTCTTGGTTTTCTGTTTCTTCAACAAAATACGAAAATTATTTTATAATTTCCGAGAACAAACTTTTTTTTCTTCATTAATAATATTAAATGGATTAATTTGGCCAAGAGCTTTTATTTATTTTCAAAATCAAATCTTGATAATATCTGATCACAAAGCTCTATATAAAAATTAACAGAATTATTAGGTTAGGTTAGGTTAGCAGGTTGCTGGTAAAGTGAAGATTAGATTCCAGCTCACTTGGGTCCTTACGTGGTCCCATTGTGCTACCTGTAATGAAGGAGAGTAATAGAGGGAGTAGTAAAGGGAGATTAGAAGAGTCAGAAGAAGAATAGGCAAAGAGAGGGACAGAGAAGAGCAAGAGAAGAACAGGTGGGAAAAGTTGAGGCAAAGGGTGAATTCGCTTCCAGCAGGCCAGGAGCGGAAGGCCACAGAAATTGTCAATATCAGCAGCCTCTAGCTCTGTGCCTCTCCTGGCCAGATTGTCAGCGATGAAATTGCCTATATTTTCCCCGTGTATCCATATAAGGGTAACACTAGAATAATTAGCCAATGTGTTAAGTGATTTCCTGCATTCCAGGGTAAGAAGGGTTGTTGTGTACACACCCGAGAGTGCAATTATTGCAGGTTTGCTGTCGGTTATGATTTGAATAACTCTGTTTGTTATTCGATAGTACCGCAGCCAATTTGTAGCCTTTTTGATGGCGGATATTTCAGCTTGTAAGATACTACATTCGTCCGGGAGTCTGAAGGAAATCTTGATCCCGAATTCTTCAATGTAGACACCCCCTCCAACCCTGGAGCCCCGTTTAGAGCCATCCGTGAACACTCGTAGGGCCCCGTGCGGTGTAGGGGGGAAGTCCTCCGATAAAGAGTAATTAAATACTCTACTAAAGGAAGGTTTTGGAATGCAATGGTCGATGAGATCAGGGATAGTTCCGATGGTCTCTACAATGCTGGCATGACCCCATGGTCGATGATTCCATGCGTCAATAGTACTAAGTCGTACCGCAGTGCGTAGTGCTAGCTTCCTAGCCAATAGGTCAGCCGGAAGCCAGCCCAGCATAGCAAAGAGAGCCTTTGTGGGCGTAGTTCTAATGGCACCAGTTATCATGATTGCCATTAAGCGAAGAGTTTTCTCAATTCGCTGTCGGTTTGTTGCCAAGTCCAGTGCTTTCCACCAGATTGCAATACCATAGAAGAGTGTTGGTTTGATAATAGTTTCAAATATCCAATTAATCCCTTTAGGACTTAAACCCCAGGAGGGACCAATGGCTTTCCTGCAAACATATATTGCCGCTACGGCTTTTGTTGCACGAGCGTGAAGATTGTCTCTCCATGTTAGTTTGCTGTCAAGGATGATGCCTAGAAATTTGGCCTTGTCCGATAGGGCTAGTGTACTGCCATTTACTTTTGGTAAAGTGAAATTGGGAATTTTGTATCTTCTAGTGAAGAGCACTAGTTCCGTTTTGGTTGGGTTTACGCTAAGGCCGTTCTGTGAACAACAGAATTATTAATAATAGCATATTTTTCTTTTGCATTTATTTGTAATTCTTCCAATACGTCTCTGGCAAATATTCTTAAATAAATGTGTTCAAAATTTAAAAAATTGTTTTTGTTTTTATAATCAGTTAAATAAAAGTTTTTAAAAAGTTTCTCATTACAATTTTCAGCAGTTCAAGGTTGCTCTAATAGTACATATCGTCCCCTTAGTATAACAATAGCCTATGTGCTATATATAATAGCGTATTATACGCTATTGTTATACTAAGGGGACGATATATATGTTGCAAACTTGAATTATTTAAAATCGTCAAAATTAGGGCATAAATCGTCCCATCGTCACTATGTCATTTTTAGGACCCAAAATCGTCAAAATGACGATAAATCGTCAAATCTGGCAGTTATGCTCGCATCAGCGGTCAATTGTCCATCTTTACAATTTTCGTAAAGTGAATACTAATTGGGAAGAATATCAACTATTTAACCAAGTTTTCAACAGAAATAGAATACGAGAATTAATTTAATTAATTTTATTCTATTTTTACATATTGAAAAAATTTTGGTTAGTACTTTTCATATAAAAATATTATATCAAAAACGGTAAAACCAAATCAAGCTCTTAATGGTTTAATTGAATAAATAAATGTCTTCGAAAATATTGTACACATATTTAATAATAAAAATAATAAAAATAAAAACCCATTCACATTTTATATTTTTGTAGAAACGATCATATAGAAACGTATTAGTTCGCGTCACCACAAAATACGAGTAAAATATTTTTATTTTTTTTTAACACCACTGCCATCTATCCATCTAATGTTGAGCAAATTGTAGTGACTGGCAGGAATTCTCCGGTCGTGTATTATCATCATCATCATCATCATCATTGTCGTCAGTAACTTTTGGAATGTTAATCATTTTTTTTTCTGTTTTCATTTGTGTCAAGTAGTTTTACCTTGCTACGAAACCACGACTCCGACCGACATAGACAACCAAGTTAATATTAGTTTAGAAGTTAGATCCACTGCTACTGTGCCACACAACAAATAAAATATTAAATACTAAATAATCGTTATCACTAGTGAACACCAAGACAAGGTACTGAACAATCATGAACATAAATATACTGTGAAAGCAGGGATGATTAATTCAACACAATTGTACTTTTTTTTAGTACAATTCATCATTTTGTTCTTTTACAGCAGAGCATTGTTATATGAAACGTAAAACCACCTAACTACATTTTTATTATTTTAAATAAAAAAAAAAATATGCTAATTGGGTCCTAATGGTCCCTTTGTGGTACCTGAAGCGGAGAGTTTGATGATATCTGGAAATTTCATCTACACATCGCCGTTCGATTCGGTGCTAAACCAGCCCAACGACCTTATAAACGAGCTTATCCACCTAATACCGCAGTCCTATAGGGCTGCTAGATTTTGCAGCGTCGGACTACCTAAGAAGTTCTTCCCACAGAAAGATTACGGCAAATACAGTGAAAGAGTTCTACACTCTCAACTTTCTCTACAATATTTCAACTTGTGCAGAAATCATTATACGGTAGATTTAATCTGGAGCATGCGCTAATGATCGCATCATGAGAGCTTTTTTCACCACGAGGTGTCCCCTCAAATCCTATCATGTCCTATCAAAGATTGCTGATTTATTAATATCGAGCATTTAACCTCGTTAGACAATCCAGTCTGCGCGATTCCAAATAGATTCTTTTGAATCATCACTTTACAGCCAACCATTTGATAAGTTTCTTAAGAATGCATTTGACCTCCGGTTATGGCCAGGTTGTCCGCAAAAATATTACCGGAGCACGTCACTGTGCCCTTGAACCCAAAATTACACCAGGTTTGAGAGCGTCGCAAGCTCATTAAAAGACAGTTGACTTTTATAAACCAAATTTTAAATTTGTATAAAAGCCTGCTACGGACTTGATCGCAGCTTTGTTGTGAGTAAAAATTCGGATATCCTCACCGAATAACCTGTAGCACATTAACCCTGTCTGCTGCTCTCTTGATAGCTTATATTTTTACCTGTAGCTCGTTGCACTGATCATGCAGGCAGCTTAAATATTGTCCTGTGTTGAAAGTAGGGTACCCACCATATTTTTTTTGCAATTAAAGTACATTGGTTGTTAAAGGTTAGGAAAAAAAAGTACACAGTATAAAAATAAAGTACAATTTATTTTTCTTTATTGTTATATTTGAAAACGAATTTTTTATTGCTTTTCGCAAGTTTTATCAAATAATTATCATATGTAAATTAAAGTAAATAATTAATTCATTTTTTATCAGATTCAGAGACGCTTTTTTCCTTTCGTCTCGCCATATGCTCTTCATTACAGAAAAAAATCTCTCTGTGAATGCTGACGTGGCAGGAATAGAAATTAAAAATGAAATTACTTTATACAAATTTTATAAATTATCGTGTTATTAAATAATAGCTGCCATTTACTTGCTGTAGATAATTCCGCAAAACCTTCAGAACTCTATATCTGATCATAAATTTTATTTAATGACGCAATTTCTCCATAAAGATCATGCATATTTATATTAAGTTTTTGCAGATTTAAATTTTCGTTTATGCTAACAATATTATCAAATTCAACTTTGCTCTTTAAATTTTTATTGCTAATTGTAAATAACCAGTACCCATGTTCTGTAACTTTAGTGAGAAGTTCTAGTGACGAAAATATGTGAAACAAACTATTCCATCGTTTCTCGAAAAGTGAGAAAAAAATGAATCTGTAACTCATGTCCAAAACTTCCAAAAATGCTTATTTCGTTATGTTAGAAATGTCAAAAACATAGCTCAATGTCGATATGTAATTAAAGGCGATAAGAATGCTAGCCAAAACAATCTTCGACGGCGACCAAAATACACTAAAGTAGAAAAAAATAAATGGCGGCGTCAAATATACTACCGTCGGCTATACAAAATAATGTGTAGTGCGGCTTTAATGATTGTTATTTGCAAATAGTTTTGGAAGCACTCTCCATTAAAAACAGTTTTAATAATTTTTCTAATATTATAAAAATAAAATAATAATTAAACAATTAGTTAACCTTGAAATACCAATTTTTTCATTAATTTTATTTTGAATAATATTGTTAAGATGTTACTCACCGCGTTTTTTGTTGTGAGTATATTTGACAGTTCAAAGTGAGATATTTTTCCGCAAAAGTTTTACAGACACAGTATTTCTGTAAATTTGCGAGTAACTTTCTTAAGTGACAGTTGTTACTCACGAAAAAACTTACAGGTTCAGTTTAGTGAGAAAATCAACTATTTGTTTCAATTTATGACATTTTTGTTTCATTTTGCACGTTTCAATCGAAAAGTTTCTCGTAGCGGGAGTTACAGAACATGGGTAAAGTTTGTATTTTTAAAATGAAACCATTTATTCAAGTACTCTAAGGCTTTATCGATAAATAATAAAAAATTCATGTGAATTCCCCTGGTCAGTTCCGGTGCAGACAAAAGGTTAATTTTTTTGCTTGTTTCATATCCAAATATCCAAATTGCCATGAAAAAAACGTCAACAAATGACTAATATAACCCGAATATATTTTGAATTGTAGATAAATCACGTCATGCGAAATAAAGTATTTTGGTGTACTTTATTGTTTCTATAAAGTATAGAGTACAATTAACCCAAAAAAACGTACAATACTTTATTATAAAGTACGGGTGGCAAGCCTAGTTGAAAGCGAACAATGCAAATACCAAATTAAATAATAAAAGAAGATTGTACTTTTCGATCCACTTAATGGAGGTAACTAACTACAGGGGCGGGTTGACTACAAAGCAACCAATGACTTGGGGCCTGGGTTCAAACCTTGCTCAGAGCAAGTCAATCAACATCATAAATTTCTCTGATGTACATTTGTGTGGCATTATAATAATGGTTGTTGCACTGTTTAAGTGATGAAGGCATAGGACTGGTTACGAAAAACTGTTCCGAAAGCTCCTTCGTTGGTTAGTAGAATCGTCGTCGAAGTAAAACAATAATTAAAATTACTGCTCACACAGCTTAAGAAATTTAATGCAACTTAACAACAGAGGCGCTGCAACACTGATCTAAAAAAAAAAAATTAACCGAAACGTGGAATAGCAAAGTTGTAAAATAATTAATCTTTAGTTTTGGCACAATGCATGTCGTAAGTAGGGGTCATACCCTGAGTGCTGGTGCTACACAATAAAAATAATTCTACTGGCATGCATACTTGAGAGGTTGAGTGGCTTCTACCGAAAACAACGTCTAAATCTAAAAATTCCTTTGTACCTTGAGGTATTTATTTACAATGTCAAATTCTCTATTAAAATCATACGAATAACTTGATAAATATTTAGCTTCGGAATATTCGGAGTTATGAATCGATTCCTAAAGACTATATGGGACGAACAGTACCAGAAATTGTCTGTTTGGAATGAAATTGTATCTCTTATAACTCGGTAACCGTTTACGATAGTTTGGTGAAATTTTTTCTTGTGGATGAAAGACATAAAACTTAAATGAAGCACTTCAAAACCACTTATTTTTATTTACTATTCAATACCTTTGAATTATCTTAGTTTTCAGTTGACAAAAGTCCTTCAAGGTATTGTTTTCTTTATTCTAGTCCTAAATACCGCTATCTGTACAAAAAAAGAAGAGTGTATCGAATTTATAAAGTTAAAAAGCAGCCCAAAAACTAAATGGGTTCTGCCCACTATTACAAATACGTAGCACTTGCCTTCTTCATTTTTTTACTGTCGTACATTGTTTACCGTCACGAATATATCTTTCTGCACTTCAATTATAAAATTTTATATGTTTTTTTATCCGACTTCAAAAATTTTATAATTTGTGAAACGATTTTCAGAATTCAATTTTAGTTTGAATGCCTTTGCTTACGCTTGGGCCCCATCAGTACGTGCAGTTCAGGATAACCCAAAAGAGACATGAGCAATATTCAAAAAAGCAAAATATTTGTCATTAAAAAGAAATTCTTGGATAAAAAATTTTATTCTTCTTCTCTTTTAGTGCAAGTTGGGAATCGGAAAGGCTGATAAATTGCATAGATTCCTTATAGAACATTAGATGGAGCTGTTCTGTTGGCTGATGCGGATACCGCATTGACTCCAAAGAAAACTATGGCGATGAACGTCAAATTCGGTCCCGTCTCAGGACAGGCCATCAATATCAGGAGTTTTTCTTTAGTGTTGTTGGGCTCTCTAAACGTCTCGAATAAATTAATGCTTCTACGTGACTCCAAAAGCGCTGTTTACTTTACAACGGCTCTAAAATTAACACAACTAGAGTTCTAACCAAATTGAGCTTTCTTTTACAATTACAGACAGGTGGCGAGTCTTCTCAACACCAGGACATTCCCCAATTCCCTGTATGTTACTTAATTTTGTAAACAACATCATAAAAACGCTAAATTGCTGTCTGTAAGTGTGGACTTGTTGAAAACAACATTTTATTATTACGTACCTTCACACAATATTAAGAAAGAGCTAGATTTTAATCGGAAAACATTAAACATGCCACAAAAATACAAAGAGGTGAATAACACTGGTCAAAAAAAGGAAACAATTTTTGGTTTTTATGTTTACGTTTTTATTGAACATTGAAAGTGGAATTTGCAACGAGATCTACCTAAAGTTGTTAATTCAGAAAATCTTATAGAAGATTATTTTATAGTGTTCGATAGAAATTTTATATTAATTCTTTTGTATTTTTTTGCCAAAACAATAAAACTGCATATTATAAAAAGTAAAGCTGTTAGCAATCTCCCAGTATTTCTTTCATAGAAAAAAGTAAAAGAAACAAACATTGTGTTGACCAGTGTAATCATAGTAATTTTAATTTGTCAGGCTTAACAAAAATTAATTAATTACTATTTTTTTTATTAAACATCACGGAGTTCGACTACAAAAAAAATATTCATAACTTAATTTTCAAAGAGGTGAATGTACTACAAAAATGTTATCGTTGGCATCACCGGTTAACCCACCCACATTTTTTGCTACCTAACCTAACCTTTGGTTTTATCAATAAAAAAAAAAAATCATAAACACAGATATTTTAATTACGCTTGGCGATCAGCAATTTTCCCAAAAATATAAAAAATTTATACCAACGAATTCAATCATTTAGTGAATTAAAATCTTAACATTTGATTTAATCCTCGAAGTGGACGTTCGCTGACATTTTTGTAACCACTTTGCTTTGGCTGCAGATAACGTTAGTCAGGGCCGTTAATATAGAAGGATCATTGATCTGCTTAGTAGACGGAGGCATAATGTGATATTATAAGTTTTTAATTATGAAATAAGTTAAAATAAATTTAATTTTTTTCTCTTTTGTATTGACGAAGCTTCTATTGAAATTTTTAATATTAAATAAAAAAATTAGAAATATTAAATAAATACTGGATTTTCTTTAGCTACGAATCTGAAATTTGTTTTAAAAGCTGTGTGTTTTTTTTTTTTGTTGATGTTGGTAAAAAAATCGTTGTGATTTTTCTATTTCTAATCAAAAGTCAGCATCTCTAGTGTCCAAAAGAAACGTGAGGCCGTAGGAAATGTTAAACTGCACAGTCAATGATGACGACAATAGCAGAGATGATGTTCCACTAACTTCAAGCTCATGACGGCATTTAAATGCTAAGCAAAGATACTAAAAGTCAACAGATATACTGGAATACACAAACACATACATACATTCATAGTTACTCGTGCACATTACAATTGAATTGAAATGGATTAACCCACAGCTAACTGGCGCGGCTGTTAGCGTCATTCAGCGTCCAACTATGTGAGTACAAACTTAACGGAGTGCCGGCCGCGTTATTTGTCGTTTAAAATGTGCAAACATATTTGCACTCACACCTATGCATACATACATACATGCATACATAAATATGTACAAACACCCACACAGGAATGTACTAACCAGCAAGTACTAGCAGGCCGGCAATTATTTTTGTTTTGTTTTGTTTTTTGGGGCTCCCAGAAATATTTTTGTAAAAAGTTTACAGTATCACAAGTTTATGGCAAATAATTATTTTATATTTTTTTTTGTTAATTTGTATGTATGTATGTATATTAGGGTGAATCATCTTTTCAAATTTGTTTTTTTTTTATAGGTGGGTGCAATAGAAAAATATCAAACAAGATAAAGAACGTATCAAAATATAAATAAATACAGTAATCCCTGAATAATTAACTCAACACAATTAATTTTTTTTTTTTGTTAAGTCTTTACACGACGTTAAACGTAGGTTAAGTAAACGGTTTATGATGCACTCTAAAAATTAAAGACATATAATAAATTTAAGCAAACAAATTTCCTTTAAAATTGCATAAGAACATTTCCTAAATTTAATTAAAGTTTTATTAAAATTAAGAAAATTATTTGCAAATCAAATCAAAGTTCTTTAAAGCACCTGGCCACACATCAAACTTGCGCATGTGTTGGAAATTTTTTTTTTCTAAATGATGGTTTCACGAATTCTTAATCATTTAGATTTTCACATCAAACCATAGTGTGAGTATTTTTCACTAAAGCGTCAATTTGATGTGTGGCCAAGGCGATTAATATACAAAAAAATTAAATTGTTAAGTTTTTTGAAAATAGTTCTTAGTGTCACTATAAAATATCTGACTTTCGAAGAAATGTTTAATGTTTTTAACTTCAGAACACGTATTCTAAAAGTATAAACTTTTGTCGTACGAATGACGAAATTATTTAATCCTTAAAAATTATTTAGGAAATTTTTCAAATAATTAAAGATATTTTTTATTCGTTTAAAAGACGTATTGATGCCATTATGAGTGGATTATAACATCATTAAAATGTCCGCCACGGCTTCTCCGGGTGGAGCGCTTTCGAGAGGTCCACTTTTCAGTGACTTTGGCGCAAAAACTCGACTGAATTTGACCGATGGCATGGGTTATGTTGGCTTTGAGGACCACTGTAGTTTCCGACTTAGACGTATACAACTACGACTCATGAAAACCCTACAAGAAAAACTCTAACGGGGTCAAATCGCACGATCTCGGTGGGCAGTTAACATCACCCCCACGTGAGATGACCCTGCTGTCAAATTGCTCGTGCAGAATATCCAATGCGGCATGAGCTGTGTGGCACATAGCGCCATCTTATTGAAAGGACATGTCGTTGATGTCCAGATCATTCAACTCAGGCCAAGAGAAGTTGGTAATCATCGATATATTATTGCTCGCCGTTGACAGTGATGACCTGGTCAGTGTCGTTCTCAAAGAAATATGGACCGATGACGACACCAGCCCAAAATCCACACTAAACAGTGACTTTTTCGGGATGCATTGTACGCTCATGGATCTTATGTGAATCGGTAGCTTTCCGAATTCGACAATTTAGTTTGTTCAAGTACGCATTCATCCAAAAATGGACGTCATCACTGAAAAAGAGGTTTCGAAGAAAATTATAGTCAGTTGCAAAGACCCGTTTTTTTTTTTAATTTATTGTATGCACATGATGTTGAATGCTAAATCTGTCCATGGTGAATTGAAAAAAAAGAGACTGAATAAATGACAACTAATTTGACATGTTCGCAAAACTCTGTTGGAAGACCGACCGACCGTACCAGAGATCTGCAACGGATATAAGACTTTCGAGCAAATTCGATAATTTACTCTAGAGTTTTTGTGATCCAAACGTTTTTGTACAACAACAAGCAAATGAACACAATTTGTATTGTGGTCATCGCAACTTTCGAGTTTTAATTTAAAGGCTTTCAACCTCCCCCCATCCCTACAGAAAACAAAATCCATTCAAAAAGAAAAATACATCGGACATACCAACGGTCTCCAGACATAAAAATAAAAAAGCTCAGCTTTATCGTGTGGTCGTTCAGGAAGCGCTATCTACGGGGATAAAATATGACATCGAGAAATGCTCAGCAGTATGCCACGCCACTTATCAAGGATTTCCATCAATTTTACTTTAACATTGTGAAATATTTACCATAAACTAATTAGTCTTATCATGATTGCTTTGACGTAGATTTACATATTTTGTATGATTCATTTGTGATTTTAGAAACTGTTTCGATAAGTTCTTTTATGTTTTTTTTTATTTTAAGGTTCAGCAAATATTGTTTAATTTTACACGTTTGGCGATTGAACAAAATTGTTCATTCAAAAAGTTACAAAATAAATTTCACTCTTATTTTGCTGCATTTCAAAAAGTATTTAAAGAAAAGACTTCAAATAAGATAGACAACAAAAAAAAAAGTACAGCAACAATAAAATGAGAGAAATCTGCTTTATTTCATTAGAAATATTGACGCCAATAATTTAATTTTTAATAGTTAAAACGATTGCATAATTTCTTTAGATTGTAATAAAAATATTATGTGTGAAGATAAATACCACCATCAATGGTTCAAACTATTCAATTTTAGTCGAGCCAATTTTTTTTTTTTTTTCATTAGGACCAGCACTCAGGGGATGACCCCTACGTATGAAGTGCACTGTGCCGGAACTCAGGAAGTGGGAAAGGGTAGAAGAAGAAGTTGAAAATTTAGAAGACTTAACTCTTTCACAACTCTGCTTTGCGCGTTATGTTAATTTTTAAGGCAGTGTTGAGGCGCCTCCGGTGTTAGGTAGACGCATTAACTATGTTAAGCTGTATTAGCCGGCATTTTGTTAATTGTTTTACTTCGCCTATGTTTCTGCTAACCGACGAAGGAGGGCGATGTTGGGTAAAGTAGCTTGGAACAGCACCAATCGCTGTCGGAACAGTGTTTTAGTGATCAGTATTATGCCTTCATCACTTAAAAAATAGTCCGACAACAATTAATACAATGTCTCACTGATGTGCATTAGAGAAATTAATGATGTTGATTGACTTGCTCTGGCCAGGGTTTGAATCCAGGCCCCAAGTCATTGTTTGCTTAGTAGTCAAAGCGCTAACCACTTCAGCCAACACTTGCACCCTTGCACTTAACAGAGCACTGTTAACCACTTAACATTCGTAGTAAAAGTTGCTGAAACTCATACAGGATTTTAATGAGTGGTTTTTATAAATAAATTAAAATGTTTAGGAATATTTCTCTATATTCAAATAGTGGATCAGGTAGTGCAAGTAGCGCTTTTGTAAGCTAGAAATAATTTTGGAATTTGGAAAAAAAGTGTGTGCAAAAATTTTCATATAAAAATATTTTTGAGTAGTATACAAATCTAAAATAATCATCGGGTGGTTACTGATTTGCCGCAAAGAACAAAAATATTTTTTCGAGAAAAGTTAAAGTCTGGATTAATTTTAAAAATAAACTGCTCGTAGTTTTTTGCTAATAATAACGTGGGTTGCGACATATGTTTTTTATTGCAACTTAAAGTCATTATAACATTTTTGCACAAAATATGAAGTGTTATTAAGATTTAATTAAAACTAGTGTGTACCAACGGTCGACACAATCGACCGTGTCTAGTCATAGCAAGAAAAATCATAAAAAGTAGGACAAAGCAATATATTTGATTAAGAAAGTAGAAAATAGAAACCAATCCATTAAAGATGACATTCACATAAAAATATTCTAAATATAATGTTAATCATCGATTCTCTTAATTATATAAAATTGATTTATAACTAATTTTTTGTAACCACCCAGTATGTATAAAAGTAAAATTTTCTAGAATCTTTAGGAAGTTTTTAGGCTTTTAAATTCGTAATAAATTAATTTTCCCATAAACTTGACATAAACAAAGCAATATTGATATCATGGTACACGCATTAATGCAACTCTGCGATTTTGTTCTGCTGACTTGTTAAATACCAACACAAAAACATGTAGGTTTTCATTACCACTATCGTAAACAGATCATGTGAGATGTCAAAATATAGCAGTCAAGCACACACGCACTGAAATTCAGCTGACGAGAAAATTTCCTAATGCGTGTCCCTGGTATTATTGTACCATGATTGCTTAATTTATCTGCTTGCGTTATTGTTTTATTGCTGACATATTTATTGCTATTCGAGGTGTGGGAATAAAAATTTCTTAATATTTGTGGGAGGGTAATATTTTTAAATTTTTTCTATTTCGTTTTTACTATTTTTGGGGGATTTTTTTTACGATTTTATTGTGTTTTTATGCTCCACAAAATATTGGCGTTGCTGCTTACATACATATTTACATCCCTGCAAGCAAATTGAAGATATCGCCTAAAGCAATAGTTTAGCAATATTCCGAAAGGTTTATCTATATAAATAAAATGGTTATTCGAAAAGTGTTTTTGGTGTTGAAAATTTTTTTCCGTGGAAAATGGTACAACTGCTAATTCACATTTGTGGAAATTAAATAAAAAAATAGTGCAATAAATTTACAGCCGTATTCATAAAAAAAAACCTTCATTCAGGTTTCAAATACACAACATTTGAAGCCTAAAAACGTTTGTAAAAAATTCGTGTTCACAATCAGTATTTTAACTAAAACATGATTAAAGGATTTTTAAAAATGAGGTTGGCAACACTCAGGGCGCCCAGATTTCTTTTGAGTCGCATTCCCAATTTGAAAATTTTCATCCCCAAAAAGCAATTTTTACAGTCCCCGAAAATCCCCACTAAAAATAATACTACTTCAATTTCAATTCACTTAAGTATTAACTTATGAACACTTTGCCGTCAAATCTCAAAATTTTCAAAACATATAAGAAATTTTCTCCAAACATGTGTTGCAACCCATTAGGACAACCCAAATTTAGTTCAATCATAAAAATACTACAACCAGCGTCCGATGAAAATGTTCCAAGTAGGCTTTTGCACTAAGTACATTTAAATTCAAAAACATTGCTTTTTTAAAAATTCTCAGAGTAAATCCAAGTACAAAAGGGGATCAAAGCAAGTAAATACAAAACGAAAAAAAAAACAAACACAACATTTATTCTCTTTATACGCTCAGAGTATTTGTATTTACTCATTCTTATTCACTATAAGCATAGCTGCCAGATTTTTTTAGGTAATATCGTCATATTTTTGGACAAAAATCGTCATTATCGTCAATATAGCTAATTGAAATCGTCATAAAAACGTCAAGTGAAAAAACCGCTTTTTTACCAACAAAATATTTTCTATTAGAGATGAAACAACAAAATTCTTAAATCAACAAATGCGATTAATAAAGCAGCATTCTTTTGAATACAGAGATCAGTTGTGCGATTCAGTAACTTTTAACAATTCGATAAGTGTTAAATTTACCGATAATTATTGCGATTTGCAGTAACGATTTTGTTATTCACTAATTGCTTCTTAACAACATCGTTATAATTTCCTTCTACTTTGGCATCTCTATCAATATATACGAAAAGCACAAAGAAAAATAAACAAAAAACAAATAAATTTATTTATTTATTGAAATTTTTCTTGGAATTTAAAAAAATGAATGTTAAATTTTATGAAATTTAGAGATATGAATGTTATATTGCATGTTTAAATAATGGTAATATTATTTTTTATGCATAAAAGATTCTGTGTTTGTGTATATTGTTATAAAAGATAAATTTTCTTCTTTGCATAACGCACGTGCTATGATTGAACTGCTGACTTTTATTTATTTCATAACAACCGAAAAATTATTGTCGTTTACATACCGATAGCGAATATCGTTAAAAGTGTTACTGAATACCAAATTCGATAAATTTTCGTTATATTAATTTTAACAATACGATTATCGTAATGAAAGTTACTGAATCCCACCACAGATTCAATTAGAATTCACGATTAAATCACATGTAAATAGATTGCATGTTTTTCAATACTTTGAAAACATGCATGGAAAAAATATTGTATGGAAAAAATAAAAAAAACAAATCCTTTAGTTATTTTTACTCCAATTTAGTAAAATATGAATTTTAAATTTCATTTTTGGAAACACTTTTTCTAAAATATTCTATGGCAAAATATGTTTGCCTTTCTAATATGGAAAGAATTCTTTGAAAAATTTTGCCAAGCTTATGGTTGCCTAGAAATGAGATGGAATTGTACCTATCAAGAACTTGGTCCTTATTTTGATCTCAGTACTTTTTACAGCCGAAACTTTTTGGATACGAACTTGGCCTTATTTTCACATTTATGTTTTTGTGTGGATATATTTTACAAATATATATTGAAATTAAACATATTGATTAATTCAGATATAACTGCTAGATCATAGCAGGTACATTTGTTTAGCTTTAAATAAACTTTTGTATATGAATTTCTTAGTTTAGTCTTATTTATGCTTACCTGACTAAGTATTCTTTCAACATTTGCTGAATAATGTTGTAAAACTAAGATTTTTGTAATAAATTTAGTCAAAACCGGAAACTAAAGACTAGAATCCCTCATTTTCATCTCTGATATTTTTTTCCAAAAATCCAATAGTTATATGTTTTTATCAGGACAATAATTTTAATTGTCTGAACTCAGTTTCTAGCTCTTGGATTCCACTTTCTTCAACAAAATAGGAAAATTCTTTTATAATTTCCGAAAACCAACTTTTTTCTTTATTAATAATATTAAATGGAATAATTTGGACAAGAGCTTTATATTTATTTTTAAAATCAAATCTTAATAATATCTGATCACAAAGCTCTATATAAAAATTAACACAATTATTATTTTTCTTTTGCTAAATTTGTGCTTCTTCAAATACATCTCTGGCAAATATTGCTAAATAAATGTCTTCAAGATTTAAAAAATTGTTTTTGTTTTTATAATCATCTAGCTGAGCGCCCTGGCTTCGGAAGTGGAAGCTATTTACTTTTATAAATTTCAATTTACCTAATCAAAGCACATCACGACTTTCACGAAAATTCATGACTTAAGAACGCGTCGATAAACCATCTACACTAACATACGAACAAACCCTAAAAATTTAATCGAATTCGGTTTGACCGTTCGTGAGTGATAAAGTCACAACACACTTGCAACAATTTTTTATATATATAGCTTAAATAAAAGTTTACAGTTTTAAGCAAACTAATTTTTAAAAAATTGCTCATTAAAATTTTCAGCAGTTCAGTTGCTTTAATAGTACAAATAAATGTTGCAAACTTGAATTATTTAAAATCGTCAAAATTAGGGTATAAATCGTCCCATCGTCACTATGTCATTTTTAGGACCCTAAATCGTCAAAATGACGATAAATCGTCAAATCTGGCAGCTATGACTATAAGTAGAGTAAAGTAAACATTTTTTTTGCTAATATTCTGTAAGTATTTTGCTTATTTTACCATGTGGGTATTTTAAGCATTTTCTTGGTTTTTAGGTATAAAAAAACAAGCCCTCTTTACCTTTAATAACAAAGTTTTAGTTACCACAGTAGAAACACTTACATACATATGTACTCTAAAAAGAACAATTAGAATATGTTGAAATTAAAATAATAGTTCAAAAAATCAACCAAATTATATAAACAAAATAAAAATCCCCATAAAATCTCATAAATTCCCCAAAGCATATAAATTATACTCAATGAGTTCCCCAATCCCCAAACCAAATTTATCATCCCCATTTTGAAAAAAAATCCCCGATTTGGGGATAAATCCCCTAATCTATAATTTTGAGATGTCACTTGACTCTTACTGATGCAAAACAATGATTACTGATTCATACAGTACTCGAATTTATATATTTTTCCTGTCGTGTTTGAGAAGAATATTGTTTTTATAAAATAAAATATATGTATGATAACTCGTTTATTAATTAAAAAAAGAAAATTAGTAAACAAATTGCTTGGTAAAAGTGTAATTTTAATTATTATTTTATTACAAGTAAAAAAAGTATTTGAATAACGAGTTTCATTTTATTTGTTTTGATTATTAATACATCACTAGCTCATTTTGTATAATTAAAATTATTTTGAGCTCTGTCCACTCGGAAAATAATCACCCCTATCGTGAATAAGAAGAGAAATTTTTTCACATGCAATTTTAATTCCACTCGAAGGGAAAAAATGGTATCGTGAATCTCCCGTGAAAAATTATTCCCGCTATCAGTTCTTAGTAATTGTAAAAAAGGGAAGAAGATTAAAAAAATAAAAAATCATAGAACTTTTTGTTTAAAAATATACACGGACATATATGAAAGTGAAAAAATTTTACGTGAAAAAATTTCACTTCTTATTCACGATAGGGGTGAATAATAATAATAATTTATTTAATTTTAATATGAGTCCCACCTATAGCGCCAATAATTCCAGAGAAGTTACTGATTTCTTTAAATTTTGTTGATATCTTCACCTCTTCTTTAACAGAAGTTTGCATTTTTATGTACTGTTTCTCTCTCTTCTGTTGCTTTTGCACAAATTCTGCTCACAGTTCGTTGTTCAAGACCATGAAGGTTTCCAGCATCATCCTGAAACTAGAAGTATGATTTTGGGTAGTTATTTACATTACCATTACAGAGTGCAAAACATACTTCTCTTCGTCCCCAAGAACGTAAAGGTACTAAAAACGCTCTATAGAAATATCAATTTTTACCAAATTTACAATTTTCCTTACCGTTTGTTTATTAAAACGATATTTCTGCTTAAATTAGTTATCCGGAATGGAAAACGGGTCAGTTCTCTTTTTGTAAATTTTTGTTTGACGATTGTTTGAAATTTCGGCAATATTTTATATTATAAATAATATACATATACATAATTAAAAATATAAATATTTTAAGTAACAATTGTTCTTATCAATTCTGTTGATCAAATATAGCGTGTCCATTTTTTTATTAAAAAATTAACTAACATATCTGATGAAACGACAATTTTTCACAATAGCTTTTAAAATGAAAATAAACACAAATCCAAAAAGCAAGTGTCATTTTAAAATAGCTTTAAACAGGAGTCGAACTAATTTTAAAATTCGTTTATTTAAATAAGGTTTCAAATAGGAATTATAAGCTAAAATGGATACCATTTTAACGAATTTTGCTTAAAAATATGCTTTATTTAAAATGCTGATTAAAATTTTTATGAATACGGCTGTTATTATTTTGTAAACATTAGGGGCGTTCAGTGTTGGATTCAAATGGTCTTGGGAAAGAGAAAATGCAAAATACTGTAGATTTTGTTTGCAATCAAACAACAAAATACACAGAATTGCAATTGTCACATCATTGCTTTTGCGCAATACTAAAACTGCATAACTCTTTGTGCTATGTGTATTGGGTTGGCATTTCTAATACTCGAACAGCTGACATTTGTAAACAATAATTTTAGAATGGCCAAACAATATTAAAGCTATGAAGCCGACAATTAACAAAAAAATAAAAAAGAGAAAACCCCAACAAAAAGTGAACGCCAGATAATATAAAAATTGTTCTGGACTGTTTGGTGGAGGCAGAATATATAGAGTTATGTAAGGAGAAGTGCGAATTTTTCAGACGCAATTTCTTTATTATTCACGATAAATAATTCTGTATAACAACTGTTAACTCATTTGCATCTAGCATTGCAAAGTTGGTTACAAATACTGCTCACTGTCAATGGAAAAACTATTGCAATAACAAACAGTTGCAACCTTCAATACACCAAACACTGAATACCACTATTATTTTTTTTTTCTGTTCATGAAAAAATTAGGAATGGAAAAGCAAACGTTTGACTTTCAGTGTTTTTTTTTTTTTAATTATTTAATTATTATTTATTTTAGGGCATGAATTGTGGGTTTTGGTAAATTTATCGTTTTATGAGAGAAGTTTTTGCTTAAGCTTAGATCCCACTATCGGCACAATGTACCGATTTTCGTCGGCTCACTGAAATAAAGTTATAAGTAATGAGCTAAATTGGCGTAATTTGTAAACTAATTCTGGATTAAGTCTATATGGTATTATTACCAATACAGTGCGGTACAATTATGTCCTTATATTTCAATTAGTTAACAAATAAGCCGACGAAAATCGGTACATCTTACCGGACATAACCCAGGTTTATTTGAACACATAATTTGTGAGAAAATTACAGAAAATAAAGTAACTAATTTTTGTTAAGTGTACATACTAACATATGAACGTTTGTATGTATGATTGTTTTACAACATATATGTATGTATAGAAAAAGGACGTAATATAATTACGGTGAGCATATTTTTCGACAAAAAAAAAAAAAGGACACTCAAAATTAAATAAAAGTTATTGGTATTAACTTAATTACATAGATATATTTTATATCACTAAAATAAAAATATAATTCAAACAATGTAATATTAGTGACTAGTACAAGTAGTTACATACATACGAGTATGTATGTACTTATTTTAATCTTTAAAACAGAAATTAAATATGTCTAATTAATTAATCATAATTAACAAAGAAATTAAATTTAGCCAATAATACAAAAATAACAAAATTCAATAAATAAAAATAACTAAAAACAATAGTTTAAGGATTACAATGCTAATAGATAATTATCTATTATTGATATTTTTCTGAAGAATGTATTTTTTTTATTATATGAATGTTATTTGATAAAAAGAATTTTGATTCCGCACAATCCATTTGAAAGCCGACAGACAATTTGACACATTAAACATACATTTTTCAGTGTTTCCAGGCAAATCTTGTCTTGGGTGGTTATAAATTTATATTGTATTGATTTTAAAATTTCGGTATTTTGAGAAAATAAAACTTTTAATTTTGGAAACTAAAGAAGACTATTTATTAGCCATAAAAAAGAAAGGACAAAAAAGGACAATTCAATTAAAAAAAGGACAATTTATTTTGTTTAAATTTTAAAGGACGTTGTGTTAAAAAAAGGACTGCGCGTTATATTTTATTACAATTCATTCAGTGTTGTCAAACGTACGTTTTTTACAACACTGAAGCAATAAATCGATTCGTTTCGTATCGAGTGTTATCATCAGAAAATAATTTCGTATCGAAATAAATTTCGATTCGAATTCAATTTCGATCACGACTGCGAGAATTAGGCCCCTGTTCTTTTAAAAAAATGACGGATGGTCACCGTAAATATAATGGATATAACACTGTTTTTGAAATTCCGAAAGATCAGTAGTAGAGATAATTATGTATATGACCATATATTAATATGCTACATACTTACCAAGGCGAATTAATTACCAGCTGATCTTATTAGCCTACGTCATCATCACCTGTGCAATCATGAACTGCCAAAAAAATTGCGTATGTTCAGAAGTTAGGTTAGTTTTCTTTATATACATGTGTATTTCTATAAGAACATTGTTGCATTTGCTTTGACAATTGGAGGCAAATGTTAATGCTGTGGGAATAAGACTACATGGTATGAATTCGCCTTGATACATATGTATGCATGTACATAAATATAAATTTGAAAATGCAAAATATTTTTTTTTATGCAACATCTTCTTATTTTCCTGTAATTGGTTATCTGGCGATATTGTCAGTTTATAATGTGGAAGAATGGCATATCGTATTGATTAGGAGAGTTTTGCCATCGAGACAAATTTCTTCTCGAAGAAAGAAGTATCTGCCGCAATAACATTTTTCATGCAGGCAATACAGAGTGTTTTTCTGCTTTTGCTGGGATGTGTTCATACATACATACAACATACTTACATATGTATGTATGTACATGCATATGTACATTTGTACATATGCCCTTGTTTATTGAAGGCGGCCTGAGTTATCTAATCTTTTCCATATAAATGGAGCATAAAGGAATTCAAATTTTTTGTTTTGTTATTTGTTCTATTCCATTGATCATTTTTTGAATCACACACACAAAAAAAAAAAACACACATCCATCTAATTTTCAAGCATCTAACGGGGCACACACATCCTGCTTTTATTCGTTCATTGAAGCGATTTATTCATTTACCGTTTGATTACTAGCCGTCCACTTGCTCCGAAACCGTAAAGAAAACAAAACGAAAATTTATGTAGCGGTTTTTTGTTTGTTTTTTTCTTGGTGTAGTTCTTATTGTTGCTGTTGTTCTCGTACATACAATTGGATGCCAAAAATACATACAATCTCATAAAGACATTAATGTTGAAATGTTTACATACTTCGATCTTCTTGAGTTACTAGGTATTGTTGTGTTTTGTTGTTGTTTTTTTTTTGTTCCAAATTTTTTGAAGTGGTATCATTGTTATTGATTGTCTTAAAAATAGGATTCTGTTAAACGAAATATCCTGGGAACATTTCTAATACTAATGTACGTTTTTAAATATTTTCTTTACTTAAGGTTGGGGTCAGATGTAGCGAACATTTGTGATATTAATTGATTGTTTATAGAAAACTATAATATTATGTGGTTGCGCTAGTAATGTTTTTTAGAAAAAATGTGATAGCCATTCTATTCTATCAAAATATGTTAAAAATTAAAATTGACACCGAAAATTGACACACCACAGATGATAAAAATTACTTTTCTGTCTTTCCTACTAATCCTGCAAGCCAGCAAGGCTGCAATTGAGTCCTAGTAAACTAAAAAAGCTTAGGTAACTGTCGACAGAGTTCACTTGACGTGTCAATGTTTCTCAGATGACTTGTCTAATCTTCGGTTAGCTTTGGGGAATTTTCCTTCTAAGGAATCTGGCACTTTGTAACTCTGCTTGAAGCTGTAAGCAAATTTTACAAAAATCAGCACAAAATTTAGGATCTACTTATAAAAATTTACTTCGCATTATACAATAATGCACAGCGTCATTAAAGGCATCGCCAAAATCGGCGATCGAAAGAATATGTTAAAAATCCATTAGAGAATCACCTAAATTATCCTCTAAGCCCATCAAGTCAATCATCAATAAAGGAAGTTCTATCTTGGTTGATGTCATTCCCACTTAGTACGCTATCGAATTTATGGAAAGTGGTAGAAAGACTGGTGGAACACAAATGCTCAACAAATGGATAAGTCTGTGCAAACTGCAACTGCACGTTTCCACCTTAAATGTCCCTGTACCGGAAGTTATTTTTTCAACAAGAGAGAGAGAGAGAGAGGTGCTTTACCCTGAGTTAAAGTCTTTTCTTACTGACATGATTTTAATAAATTTATAGTTTTAACAGTAAATTAAATCATTTTTGAATTTCTTTTATGAAATACAACCTTGTATTTGATATATGAAACTCAGTGCTGCCAAGTGAAAATGGAACCGGAAGCAGTTGATAGCATAGGATGGTAATTTTTTAACAAGAGATATGTAGAAGTGCTTTATCCTGAGTTAAAGTCTTTTCTTATTGGCATGGTTTTATTAAATTTATAGTTTTAACATTAAATTAAAACCTTTTTGAATTAGTTTTATGAAATGCAACCTTGTATTCGATGTATGAAATTCAGTGCTGCCAAGTGAAACAGCTGATGACGTTTATGCCAGTTAATTAGAATA
The DNA here is from genome assembly GCA_947311025.1 of Lypha dubia. Lineage (NCBI taxonomy): Eukaryota > Metazoa > Arthropoda > Insecta > Diptera > Tachinidae > Lypha > Lypha dubia. Next base: position 22,116,832 of record OX371262.1, on the reverse strand, counting down.
AACACATACATACTTACATACAATTTTGCCAGTTTTAATAAACGAAAAAATTTGTTCGAAAGAATTTAATTTATATTAACATATTTTGGTTCAAGTTATGCGATTAATCGAACTAAATTATTCGATTAAACCTCTAATTTAAATTTGGTAGAACTAGTTTTCATCGATTTGAATTTTTTGAATTATTTAATTAAACACGATTAGAGTGAATTTTTTAGCAATCGATATCAAAAATATATTTTCTTCTAATTTCTAGCACAGCTTAAATTTGTTCCCATGCCAAGAATATGCAACATGTGGACAATGTAAAAAAAATACATTTTACAATTCTCCAAAAATACCTGAAAGCAACACTATTTCCGGTATCTAAATACATATACATAAATCATGCTGATATAAATCACAAATAGTCAGCAAAAAAAAAAAAAAATACATGTGTTAAAAATACTAAAATAAAAGGTGAAATATTTAGTTGTGTTTGTGTGTGTGAGAGAGTATTTTCAATCATTATCCTTGACCACAGTTAACACCATGTTTTCGACAAAACAAGTGTATTCGTTTACTGTTATTATGGACACTGCTGCGTTAAAGCAACACTTGACTAATTATTTACTGGCATTCATCCATTAAACTAATTTACAACAACTGGGCGTATAAAATTTTATGCTGCACACACATTTTTGAAGAGATCATAGATCCTCAACTCGTGTGTTTGTTTAAAACAAACAAAGAAAAAAAACACAGTATTAATTTCCTTTTGCTACCTGAGTTGCAGCAAGCAGTTGGTGTTTATGGTTTACAATTTTACTCATCTATTTTTAGTTGTGGGATAAATATCGTTTGGTTTTCCCTTTTTTTTTGCTCTTTTTTGTAATCGCAAGTCTTTTTGTGGTCAGTACCTGGTTCTATGGAATATTGATTTGAGAACAAAAAAAAAAACTTAAAACAATAATCTGTAATAATAGTAATTATTTACAAAAATACCACTTTACTAGTAAATATTTATGTTAAAGGGACAAAGAGATTAAGGCGTTAATTAGTTACAACAGGGCCTCAAAGAACTCACGTTGTGCTCATTTGCTCAAAACAAATCTCAAACCAAATGATTGTCATAAAAAATCTAAGAACAAATTTGAAAAACACGCAAAGAAAGCAAATAAAATGTCTATTTTACAATTTGATATCATTTAGTTGGAAATTTTGTTTAGTAAAAAATTTAGAAATAATTCTTTTTTAAAAAATATCATTCTTCGCGCAACAGCTTTGGAAAAGAGCGCATATATTTGATATTTGGTGTCAGCCAAGCTTTTCAAATAAGAAGAAGTTCTATTAATTTATTAAGTTTTCTGTATTTTTCATCAATATCCCGATTTTCGAGTTGTTGCCTGAAAAGCTAAGTTTCGAATTTTCGTATTTAATATTCAAATTTTGGAAATTAAGTTTTATTTTTCGAAATTAAATTTTAATTTTGAAAATTAAATTATAATTTTCAAAATAAAGTTAGAAATTTCGAAATTAATTTGTAAAGTTGAGTTCGAATTTTCGAAATGTACTTAAAAATTTTGTGTTCGAAAAAATTTTTATATAATACTTTTTTAACAAATATGAATTTGTAGTGCGACAGCTCTGAAAAAAAACAGCTTTATAAAAAAACACGATCAGCTGTGCTCTTGCATGTACTTACTTGTATAAATATACTTTGACTGGAACGTATGAAAGACTGTATATTTTCATTTATGAAATTCCACAGTTGTCAAAGAAGATCGAAAAAAATTATTTCTAATGATACTTTGTTTGTGTATGTATGTAAAACACATACATACATGTCTTGATTGTAAACATTTCAAATTCCATTGAAAAAATTTGTGTACGTAATGAAATAATTTCATTAAAATAATTTAATTAACCCAATGACGTAATTTCATTAAATTAAATTGAAATCAATACTTTATGAAGATTTCGTTACAACGACTTAATTTAATTATAATATTTATAATTATCTTTGGTTAAAATAATGAAATAATTTCATTCAAATAATGAAATAAAATTATTCAGATATAGAAATAACATAAATAAAAATTACGAAATACATAATTGAAATAATATAATAAAATAATTTAATTTAAATAATGAAATATTTTCATATAAACAGTAAAATAAATTTTATTGAAGTAAAAAAAGATCTACCAATAAATTTCATCAAGCTACTGAAATAAATTCGGCAAAGTAATGAACTAAATGCATTAAAATAATGTATTTATTTAAATTGTACTGAGAGCCTGCAGTTTCAAATAAATTTTAGAATTAAAATTTTTATAAATGAAATCAAACTCTCGGCTGTAAAGGTGCGGTAACATCGGCTTATTACTTCGGTGTAGTCTCGAAATTGCAATAAAGTCAGCCAAGGATGTTTTTATTGTACAATTCTGAGCTTTCAAAATAGTTCGAGTCTATTCACGTATTTAAGACTTAATGTAAAAATTAATCAATATCTAATTGCAATAAATAAATAAAAAAAAAAAAATTAGCCTCAGTTGCCAGGACAGCTGATGTTCACAATTTTTAAAAAAACTGTTGAAACGGTTGACTTGTTTTTTTTTCTCTCTTTGTATATGCCAAAATTTTTTTTATTATATTTCGAATTAAAATTATTAAAAATATTTTTACCAAATGTTGAACATGTGGTAGAATTTGTAAAATAATGAAACAAATCGTGCCAAAACTCATAAATCTTTTAGATAAAATGACATTTATGAAAAATGTATGCTTAATTTTAACTTTTTTATAAATGTTTCGTATCAAGAAATTTTAAATTCGAATGCGTGGGATGTTTTATTGTATGCCATCAATTAAATGTTTCGTTATATTGATGTCAGGAGGTCGAATTCCTATTTCAAACCGTTTTCGTTGCAATATAAACACTGAAAACGGCCAATAAAGAGCTTATCATACGTTGTTATATAATGCTGGCTATACCAGTATATAATATTTATTCGTATGTACATAAAAAATAATAATGTGATACCCATATCTTACGAGTATGTACGTACGATATGTAATAAATTTATAGCATGCACATTTTTTTCTTCGTATGTAAATAATTTATAATTTACTTTATTTAAAATTGAAAAAGGTCATCCATCCATCCAACAGAATATTAGCACCCCTATTTAACCGGAACTAATACAAATATAACAACAACAATAACAAACAAAAGCATCTTCAAAGATAATTTTTTATGAAATTTTTTTTAATGGGTCATAGAATTAAAATTTACAGGATATGAGTTTAGGGTAATAAAACACACATCCTCTAAATTCAGCTACCTTTGCATACGAGTACAATATGCCAAAAATCAAAACGCATCTTCAGGGTATAGTATTGGCACACCACGATCACAGATACAGAGACGATTTTTTTTTTTTGGTGTTCATATGCAAAAGGGTTGTTAACACGCAACCTTAGAAGCGCGGTATGATTTGAATATTCTAATGACATTCTGTGAATCATTTAGTTGAAAAGCAAAAAAAAAAAATTAGATAAATAAAAAATATTAGATACATAATTTATGCACATTTCCTTTTTCAATTGAACATTTTAAGGAAAGTAAATTGATTGAAACTGTACTTTTGAAGCTTCTAGTTATTGATTTCCAATAGTTAAAATATAAAAAAATAGTGGAAGTGGTGATTTTTTTTTTATTACCGGGGGTTAGATGCAAAACACTGACGTTGAACAGTGGGACATTTCACTGGAAGACGTGCAAAAATCTCAACAACTTTTTATAAAATTACAAATTTAAAAATTTTATAACTGAATTAAAAAAAAAAAAAAAACGCTAAAAAGAAAAATCGCGGAACTTGAAAAAAATCGAAGAGCCAAAAAATAAGGCAAAAAATAATTAATAGGAAAAAATCGCCAAAATTAAGAAAAGTCATCAAAACCAAGAAACGAGAAAAGTAAAAAACAAATAAAATTGTCAAAACGAAGAAAAACTGCGGAAATTGGAAAAACTGCTAAAACCGAAGAAAGTGTTTAAGGCGGATGTGTTGAAAATTAATGGCAAGTACGCCAGTATAACCTGGCGGTACAACAGACAGCTCTCTTGTTTAGGATCAGAACCTATCTGAAACTCATACTGATGTATGGATTACGGCAACCGATTTCATTGCCACAACCACCACGATGCACCCATGGTTATTCCAGAATCGAAGTTCCGTGGTGTCAGAATAAAATCTTCGGCTAGATTCCATAGCGAAACTACTAACTACTAGTAGAAGCAAAAAATAAATAATTGCAAAGAAACTCCTTAAACGAAAATACCACCTAAAATCAACAGAAAGCGATATCGAAAAAGTCGAAATAAATTGCAAAAACTTAAAAGAAACCATTCAATTCCAAAATAGCTGCCAAAGCTAAAAAATGGTAAAATGAAAACGAAGAAAACCGCCGAAAAAAAACAAAATTGGCATGGACAAAAAAGTGGTGGTAAAAATCGCTCAGTTCTAAAGAAACCCCTCCAAACTTAAAAGAAAATCACCGCAACGAAAACAAACCCAAAAAAAGATATAAAGTTGCAAGCAAGCAAACAATTAGCAAAATTCGAAAAAATCTTCAAAGCGAAATAAACCGCCAAACCAAAATAATAAGAAACGGCAAACAAAACAAAAAAAACGCCAATATTTAAAACAAAGGGAATAAAACGCCATGCTTTAAAGAAAACTTCGCAAACTTTAAAAAAACGCCAAAACGAAAGAAAGTCACAAGAAAATATACAAATTCGCTAAAATAAATTAAAAGTTACAAAAAAAAAAAACGCTAAAAGTGAGAAAAAAGTAAAAACGGAAAAAATTCGCCGAAAAGGAAAATACATACAAGACAAAACACAATTTTGGCTACTTGGACAAAACGAAAAAAACGCCAGAACTAAAAAAAAAACGTAACAACTTTATCTTACATTTATTAGCAGGCAAGAACAAGACTAAGAAACCTTTTTATTAAACAAAATTAGTACCAACAAAATTATTTTAGATTGAAAAAATTTGGCGTCGTTCTAAGATTTTCAAGTCTTCAACATCGCTGTCAAATAACACTTTCTGTCGAAATGTACCACTGTGCTTTGCTGTATATTAAATACACATGCCTCGTGTTTAAGTGTTATCATACAAATACGCGAGTATGTAAATTGTTTGTGTGGGAAATTATGAATGTTTGTTTGTTCTATTAAGTGGATGTTTAAAATCAAGCAAAAGGTTTAACTTATTTATTTTTTTCTAACGACAAAAAAGTAAAAGTATAAAATAAAGTATACAAAATTTATTCGTGTTTTAGCTCTATTTTTTCTATATTTACATACATATTAAGAAAATTGATAAGTCACAAGTATATATTTTCATTTATCAGGAAGAAGCAATAATTCGAAATGTGCAGAGGATCGAATTCCGGTCTTGACAGACATCTGTGGGGCGCATGTTATGATTTAGTTTGAATTTAGAAAAGATCGTAATAAGCCACAAATTCAATATATTCAATTAATAAATGCTTCAGCTCTATTTGACATTCTCGGCTTAAGTTCAATACAAGAATAAATATGTAAATTCGAAGCAAAGGCGGGCTACAACTCTTTTTATCACTTGTGAAATAAACAAAATGCGTTGAAAATCGGTGCAATGTACTGATTCCTGGGATCTTAGCTTAATTCATCGTATAGAAGTAAGAAATTTAAATGATTAGACTAAAATGAAAACCATGAGATAGTCGTAGATGGGACGGTCCAAAAAGCATTTAGTGTAGAAAAATATTACAGAAAATGAGAAAAAACGTAAGAACTTTTAAGAAATAAGAAGCCATTGTACTAAAAGGACTTGGTGATATATTCTTTTAGAATCATTAAAAAAAAACTCTATAAAATTCAATAAATTTATGCGAAATATCTTCGAAATTACAGTGCACTTGCGAAAATATGAACACTTTTTCCTTCCATTGGTTACTCTTAAAGGTGATTACAGATTTTTTCACATAACTTTGTATTTTCAAAAACAATTTATTTTTAATTTTGTATAAGGTTTTCCAAAAGGGATGATATGATTTTGAAGCGACGTTTCGGCCATTTGTAATATGCCATGATCTGTCATTTGTTTTTCATTGTATTCAGTAGTGTTTACAATTTCATCATGGAGAGATATACGCAAGAACAACGTTGCTGATTTTGCCTTGGAACAACTTGAAACCGATAACGATTTTGTTAAGAAAACCATCTTCTCCGATGATGCTCACTTTCATCTGACTGGTGCGGTAAATAAACAAAACTGTCGATTCTGGTGCGAAGAAAATCCACAAATTACTTATCAAAAACCATTACATTCACCTAAATTGACAGTTTGGTGTGGTTTTTGGTCTGGTGGAACCATCGGTCCGTACTTCTTTCGTAATGAAGCTGGTAACACCGTTACTGTCAATGGAGAGCGGTATAGATCGATGATAACCAACTATTTATGGCCAAAATTGGAAGAAATTGAGATTGACAATATTTGGATCCACCCAGACATTTTCTTTACATGAAGTTCAAGTGTCAATAAAACAACGCAAAGTGTTGCTGAAGATTGCAATTTGTCGATTCCAACACGTTCTCAGCAATTGGGACTGGCTCAAACTACAACCTGGCGGATTTTGAGAAAGGATTTGGGTTTCAGCCGTATGAAATTGTTCTCACTCAAGAACTGAAGCCATTGGACCACCATAAACGTCGTGAATTCGCTAATTTTGCCACACAGCAGTTTGAATATTCGATTATTTCAAGAAATTGTGATATTGAATGGCCTCCAAGAAGTTGTGATTTAACACCATTAGACTATTTCTTGTGGGTTATTTAAAGTCATTGGTCTTTCGAAATAAACCAGACTCTCTTCAAGCTTCAAAAGTCAATAATGAACGTGCCATTCATGACATATGTATGACCTGATTTAGTGGAAAAATTGGGTTCATCGAATTCTTTCCTGCAGAAGTCGTGGAGGCCATTTGAATGACGTTTTATTTAGAACTTAATTGTATCGATTGTACTTCACATTAAATAAAAAACTTTTGAATTTCCTTAACAATAAGTGTACTTTTTTTTTAAAGAAATCATATCACTCTTATTGGAAAACCTTTTACAATAAACAACAATAAAAAATTTAACATAATAAACTTTTGTTTTTATGGGAAAAATGTTTATAACGTGTAATTAGATGCCATTCGCAAATAAGAACAGTCTTGAAAAAGTGAACTGGCTTGGTTTTAATTAGTTCATATTATCGCGAGCGCACTGTAATTATAAGTTTTATTTGTTAAGACCAAATCATCAATATATTTTAAACATAATGTTTGATAAGTTTTCTCATCTCGTATTCTTATATCAAAACTCTCAAACAATAAATGAGAATTACAAAATGGCTAATACCGTTAAATTCTAAAATATGTAAATTTAAGAAAGTTTTATATAAGATCAGCATTATTTAAGGAGATGGCAAACAAAACCAGACTTGTCGCGTTAACTATTTTTTACAGGACAGGCAAATATGTGAACTACCACTATAGACGCTAGCAAGGCTTTTTACAGGAACATTTAATAAAAACTTGAACGTAGGCTGTTTTTCGCTTTTTTTTAACATTGGCGATAAGATGTATACTTGGAGAGCCTAAAAAAAACATGTCTAGTTTTGTTCGTCAGCTGTTCAATTGTTTTGTCAATCATGTTTGAAGGTTTTGAGAAAAATTAATGGATTGCAATCGAACATTAATCAATTGCTTGTTGTGTCGTTTGTTAATTGTTTTTAAAAACATTTTTATTCTTTTATTTACATAATTCTCGTTTATTATTTTACAGTTTTTTTATGTAATTAAATGGGATTCAATTTTACTGACGATCAAAGTTTTACTTAAATAGAAATTATGAGTACATTTTCAAATCTTATGGTGCTGTTTGCTATTGGCATGTAATTGGAGCCGAAAAAGACACAAACAAAATTTTTAAAACAGTTTTTCAAAACTCGAATAAAACAAAATACTGCAATCAAAAACTAAATTTCAGATTTTTACTTGAGATGGCCGTTTCGTTGAAACATGTGGTACATATATTTTTTAAATTACTATCACGCATTAAAATATACAGAACAGAAGAAAACGCGACTTTAAACATTCATTTATAATGACATTGAACGGAAATGATCATCCTGTGGCACCCTCTTTACGATGATCAACATCAATGTACTCCTCCATTTGAAATTATGCATGTATATTTATGTATGTACATTATATGTATAAGCAGTTGTATATAAATTATTTACACATACATACATACACAACAAACAAAAGTTTATGAAACAAATCCAATAGATGCATTTATTTATTTACATCATGACATGGACGATGACTGTGAGAAATCCTGTGCAATTGCAATGGGGACAAACAGATACGTATGTACATACATACATAGATTCTTACATACATAGGAGTACACATACATACGTTTGCTAAACATAAATTCAATCCACTATGTGAAGTTTAAGTAAAATAAATACACAAATAATAAAAATTGTAACGGACGTTTCAAAGTGCCACCGTGTTCTTGACAATTCCATGTCTGGTTTGTATCCAAAAATAGATACAAAATTTATAGGCTGAATGGATGGATGGATGAAATGTTTTGTATCTCTAAATGATTTTTCATTGTACATTATTTTAGTTGAGGAACATGTGTTTTAAAAGTTAAATATATTTTTTTTTTCGTTTTCTCCATTTTAAATAAAAAAGGTACAATTTTAAGTGTAGAAAGAATGATGCTTTAGTCGCTACTGTAAATATTGAAATTTTTAGGACTCTCCACGTAAAAATTTTTTAAAAAAATTCGTTACTTTTTATATATAAATTCTTGACAACATGTTAGAATAAAAGGAAAGCGTACGTACATAGGAGGCAGAACCCATAACCGATCATCTCTCATATCCAACAACCCAACATTTATGAGGATCATAAAAATCATAAGCATCAATTGATCATTGTTTTGATAATTGTATTCTTTTCTCAATGAAATTTGTAAATCACTTGAATCAAGAATGAAATTTTTCAATCAAAGAAAACCAGGCAGTTTTTAGACAATTTTCTAAGTTTTGCAAAAATTTAAAGCCTACAGTACACGGCATGTCAAAAGCCACATTCGCATGTGGCTCTGACGTCACGAGAATTTGCAGCATTTTGTTTATATTTAATAAACATGCAGAAGTGCCTACATGCTTCAAAATTTTGGTAGTACATGAAATGTTGTTTTGTCCCAAAATTTATATGTGACAAATGTAGCCGAAGCGTACACATTTGCAATGGCAGCATATGTGTGAACTTTTGATTGGCTACATATGTATTGTCAGTACACCGCATGTAACATATGTACACATTTTTCATATTAACATGTACAACAGTCATATGTTTATGGCGCTTGTTTAATTTTTAAAATTTTGTGTGAAGTCAAATTTATAAAATGTCGAAGAGAAAGAAGAAATAAAACAACATCTGATAAAAAGTAAAATAAATTCACTTTTATCGTGAAATAATTCCCATGAACAATAAAATGGTGAAAAAATTAATAATACTGCACTGACACAAAAACAACGCAACAATTGGCGATCACAGTTGTTTTATTAATTATTGAATAAATTTACTATTTATACTACATGAATTTTTTCATCTTAGCTTTGAAAGTATCTTTTGCATGGTTTAGAACAAAAACGAGAAATAATAACAAAAACCCAAACTAATTAAGCTGTTAATTAAGATATTAATTAATAAAACAAAAACCCCAAAGCAAAGAGAAATACAAATAAATGCATGGAAAAGAGAAAATATGATAATTTTTCTACCCTTCTTTCATCTCTACCCCGCTCGCAAACCAAAAAAATTATCATGAATCTCAGTCATCGTGTGAGTAATAATAATAAAAAAATTTTTTCGTCATTAAATTCCTACCACATTTTGTTGGAGAAAATCAACATTGGCATGAGTGCCATTGGCTACATACTATTGAAAAATGTTGTGTCAAAAATGTTTGCTGCCACATGTTTGGGACTGCTACATGCACATGTAAAAATATTACAAATGTCAAAATTCAAATGTACCAAGCTAGTACACGACATGTCTAAAATACGCATGTTTGCATGTCTCTACAAAGGAACATGTGGCACACATTTCAATGTGAGCTGCATGTGAGTGTCACAAAAAGTGGAAGTACACGACATGTTGCCAATTTAGCTTCATGGTGACGTCAAAATTACGTCAGAGCCACATGCGAATGTGGCTTTTGACATGCCGTGTACTGTAAGCTTAATATGGAAAGAATTCTTTGAAAAATTTTGCCAAGCTTATGGTTGCCTAGAAATGAGATGGAAATGTACCTATCAAAAACTTGGTCCTTTTTTTTGATCTCAGTAGTTTTTACGGCCGAAACTTTTTGTAAGTAACCAACATGTTTGTGAGAAAAATGTTGATTTGCTTGATTTCTTTTTTGGAAAAAAATTGATATTAGCATTTATAAAATCAAAAAATCAAAATAAATCCAAAATGCAAAAAATAAATGAAAAATTTTGCTATAAAGAGTAAAATATTGATGCCAGTATTCTTAAATGGTTTTGGAATTTATAAATATTTACTATAAATCTGCGAGTAGATTCGTTGAACCATTTCATATTTGCGGTTTTCCTGGTAATCAGTTTTGATTGGTATGTCTGGCGCCAAAATACGGCCCTCGATATCGATCTAAATTTCAATAAATTAATTGTAAATTTCGATAGATATCCCCTGTTCTCTTATAACTTGGATTTGAAACGTTTTGTAGCTCCGCTAAATATCGTGGTAGAAATCTAAAAATCATATAAAGATGACAATATTTCCGACAATTTTTTTTTTTTTACAAAATTTCAAAGCATTCTTTGTTTGGACATGTTTCTTTTTCTTTTATTGAATTTCCCAACAGTTTCGAAAACAACTAATTGGAAATTATATCTTCTTTTGTATTAATTGGCAGTCGAATTGTGTAGTTTTCAAACCAATGAAAATTAAATATTCAGGATTATTAGCGTTAAACTCAGATTAGGCTGCTCGGAGAGCATCCATGATATCATTATCGGAATTTCTGTCCGCTTAGACCACCTATTTTTATTTTTATGCGTTTTTTGTCTCTCCAAACTCTCAACTAAATAACAAAAAAGCCAGTTTGCTGGAAAATTTACCAAGTTCTGGCCATTTCCGAAGTGCTGGTCCTACAAAAAAAAAAAAAAAAAAAAAAAAAAAACATTCACATACAAGAAATGAGAGTTACGTATAAATTATAATTTTCAAGCTTCGCAATGTCTTAACACTTTTTTTGTAGGGGGCATCTTGAACGGATATTTTTTCAAATCTTATCAGGGAACAGCATAACCTCTACAAAAAAATTGTTAAGACATGACGTAGCTTGAAAATTATAATTTATACATAACTCTCATTTCTTGAAAATGAGTTGTTGCTTTTTTTTTGTGACCAACACTAAGAGTATGAAACCGGATGTAGTGACAGACATTACGCTTTTAAGAGGTGACTTCCATACAAAATTTCTCTTCTTTAGTTTGAAAGTTATAAGTTGTACGTACATAACTCTTATTTCTTGCAATGCATTGTGCCAAAACTTGATATTTCCAGCGAAATGGTCTTTTAGTTATTTGCTTTAGAGTTTCGAGAGACAAAAAAAAGCATAACAAATAAAAAATAGGTGGTCTAAGCTGACAGAAATTCCGATAATATTATCTCCGAGCAGCATGATCTTCGTTTAACGCTAATAATCCTGAATACATATTTAATTATCATTAGATTGGAACCTATACAATTCGACTAAAAATTAAGAATTATAACAAATTTGATTTGATGAGGTATCGCAAAAATTAATTACTTTTTTGTGGCTTGGTGTAATTAAAAAACCTACTTCTTGAATTAAGATTTAGTTCAAAGGATGCTTGAATTTGATTTATAATGAAGATACAGTAATTAAGAAATGTGAACAATAAACAACCAAAAACACTTTAACATAAAATACTACATATTTTCCAAATTTATGATTTTAATGCACTTCAATTCCTTTAAGAACATTTAGTATCTCACAAAGTATTTTCTTCGAGCAGATGTGTGTCCTTTATTTTTTCTTTTTTTTTTTTAAAGAGGATTTCTAGATGAGATCTTAACTGAGTAAAAATGTTATTATTATGTATTTTAGATAAAACTAAAATAATGTTCATTGAACTCAATTGTCTATATTGTATACGAGTAGTATACATATACATACATATGTATGTGCACATGTTTTTATTGTACGAGTACATATGTGTGTATGTAATCACATGTTGTATACACAAACTACCTACATGTGTTGTTTTCTGCTGCATCGCGTTGTTAATGTTTTATTATTTTCTTTAAACAAAAGAAATGTAACCCCTTTGATTCGGTTCATGCAATTTTTGGTTTTTCTTTCTTTAATTTTTTTTTTTAATCCTTGGCAAATGCAATTTTGCAAAAAAAAAAATTTTTTTTTTTTTTTTTGAAAATGTGTAGAGATGTTAAAGTCCATAAAAAAATAGTTGTAAACATCTTAACAGCTGCAAATCCTCGAACGAAAGAAAAGATGTAACGCAATGTTTTAGTTGCAACGTGCTGGACACAAAAAAGGATTGATATAATCTGAGAAAATTCATAAATAATTTTTGTCTTTCATCCAGATTGTCTAAGAGCTTTATTTGCTACAAAAAAACTAATTTATTATTTATTTTCAGTCACTTATATTTTTTTAGAACATTATGCGAGTGACACATGTGCAGTTTTCAGTTTTTTTTTTTTTTTGTGGATTCACAGGAAGTATCAAGCAAGATAAACACTTAGTGATGGGTCAAAGGTATGGCTCCACATTTGAATTTGCAGAAAAAATGTTTAATTATTAACAACACGAAGTCATAGACAAAAATTAATGATGAGATAATGGTGGATCTCAAAAACATCATGCAAATAGAAATTAATGCAATTCCCTTGCAAAAGTGCAAATGCAAACTATCGTAGTATTTCAATCAAATCTACCAACAAAACGGCAGTTCGATTTCCCAAAAAATCTGCGATTTGCACCTTCCCCAATTAATTTTCCGCGAAAACAACTCGTATGAAACAAACGAAATGGCCCACGGTGCACAGCAAATTACAAGTGCAAAAAAAAAAATAAACAAAAACCAAATAAGCCCATCAATATGGCACCACACAACTAACTGCACATAAAAACTATTAGATTTGTTCGTAATTATTTCAATGTATCGCAAATATATTTTCAGATCAAAAGTGAACAGTTGAACTTGACTTTGAATTTTATTTTATGTTTGTTTTTTTTTTTATTAAAAATAGATGTGTGAATTCATACTACTGCAGTGTGCAAGGGCTATATGTACATTAGGCCTGCTCTTAATATATGAAGTTTTTTTTTTAATTGAAAATTAATAACCAAAAACGTAAAATTATTGAAACAAATAAAATATTATTTAATTTTGCATCAATCGATAAAACGAACGTAAAAATTATAAAAGTAGATATTTTGTCTAATTAATAGAATTTTTAATTTTGAAAAATTTTTAATTTTACACAAATTAACTAAAGATTGAGCTAATAATTGATTGAATAACTTTTCTTATTCAATAAGTAATACAGAAATCAATTGCTATAGTAAACGCGATTACGCACAAATATTTGAGCAAGACTTGTATTAAAAAAAGTTTTATTAAATTGAAAAGTGCTTCTTTATTATTGGCAATTTCCAATCAGAAAAAGAGGAATTTTAGGCTAACCAAAAATTGTTTCAACATGTAAAAATTTAATAAAAAAGAAATTATAACAATTCTCGTATTCTAATCCTGATGTAAACTTGGTTAAATAGTTGGTATTCTTTCCCAATTGGTATCCAATTTACATTAATTGTAAAAAAGGACGAACGAACGCTGATGAGAGGTGTAGCAGTCTGATTACAGATGTTACGGATACTCGTATTCGATTATTCGACTATTCGCCTATTTTAAGACATTCGTATTCGTATTCGCCAAATTGAAGCGAATATTTCTCGAATAATTCGCACACACATTTTCGCAAAAAAAAAAATCATACAAAAAGTTTACAAAAGTACATAAAATGTACAAAAATATATTAATTTTATAATAATTTTTATATAAAGGAAGAAAGCTTTTTATCTTCTTAAAAAATAAACGAAAATTGTATGTATTTCGGAACTAGGTATCATTTAAAAGTTAAATTGTCAGTAGAGGAATGTTGGACTACAAAAATGGAAGAACTAAAATTTAATATGTGAAAGTCCACTGCAACAGGTGGCTGCGCAATCTGCAAAAATATATTCTCCCAAACAACACTGAATTACTAATAAAAAGCGCAAGCAGAGTAGGAAAAACGAAATCTGAAAGTATGTAAGTAAAATAATTTAAAATTGTTCAGTACTGATCTTAAAATTCTGTATCTCAATGTCATAATAATGATAATTACCTAAAGTAGTGTGACAGTTTTTTTCAGTTTATTGTTACTGACACAAAGTGAGGGATTTTTTCCAATTAAATTTGAAATATTATGTGACTGTAAACTCTTACAGTAATATTCATATTCGGCGAATATTGTTTTAAATGTTTGTATTCGCGAATACTAAAAATTGATATTCGTAACATCACTAATACTGAGACCTTCTGCTAGTCTGATTGTACATCCTAATGTTTTGCAAATTAAAAAACTCATAGTAATTTGAAGTTTCATTAATTCAATAAAACTGAATTTAAGTCTAATAATAATAATTTCACATTTAAACCAAAAAGTTTAAAAAAAATTACAATCAGTTTTTATATACCAGTCTTTCTTCCTAAATATTTTGTTCAATAAATAGTTTAATTGTATCTCGATAACAATTTAATTATTGATTTGCTTTATTATTTCTTAGTAATTGATTTCAATATTTCCTTTGATTAAGTTTGGTAATTAAATATGACTTGAGAATATGTTAGTGATAGTAATAGCCACTAATTTCTTTTGTTCAATTTCATTAAACAATTTATTAAAATTTACATATTGTTTTTGTTATTGACTTAATAAAAAATTAAATTGCTTTTAATTTTAAAATATTGACTTCGTTTTTGAATTTTCGCAATTCCAATAATTGTTTTAAGCATTTTAGTGATCGATGCCAAATAGTTTCTTCATTGTTTTAATTATTAATATTTTGCCCAGTTTGACAAATAAACTTTTCGGGGCCGGCCTATTGCTCACTATACGATGTACTCGTATATGCTACAGAGAGTGGCACTAACATAATTTTAAATGCAAATTCTCTAAAAAATTTCTCTATAGAAACTAGATTAAACTACGAGTATAATAAAAAAAATTTCACCAATTATCAATAGATTTTTAAGAGTCTTGCGAGTCTGTTCAGGAAATTATGAGTTTTTACACTCAATGCAATTCATGTTAATGTCGAAAGTATACAATTGCCTTTTAGGAAAAAACTGTTAAATAAAAAAAAAATTTACTTCAGAAAACATAAATTTGGAATTTAAAATTATTAAAATAGAAAAAGAAATTTAAAAGTTACATTAAAATGAAACATTGTGGTCAACATTGAGGCACTCTTACTCGTAATTTCATTGGACTATGCTCCGAGGAAAGCAGTCATCAGCATTATTACCTGTCGTTGGTTGTTTTTTCCAATTAACTTAACCTTTATTTTAACCGGACACAGATGGTTCAACGGCGCACAGCACAACATGTTTAATTAATTAGGATTAACACTCAAGAGATGAGCCCTACGTATGCACTGAGTTGTGCCGGAACTAGGAAAATTGTTTGTGCGAAGGAGCATAGAGGGAGTATAGTTTGAGGACATTTTTTTTAACTTTATCATATTAAAGGTGACAGGCAAGACTTCTGCGTGAAGTTGATTCCACGTGCAAACATTTCGGCTGCAGTAAGAATTCTCTCTGTAATGTATAGTGAGGTTCACTGGCACATCGACCGCAAAGGGAGGTGCTCTCAAATGAAGAGCGTATTGTACGTGAAAAATGACGGGTTCGGGAACAAGCTCCATTTTTATTTTTTTTTTTTTTATTTTAAAATAATGAAAATTCTAGATACACCCTTTCGATATAAAGCTTTCTTTTTTCCTTTATTTCTTATACAATCATATGTATGTATGTATATACATATATATTTTTTTTAGGGTGCCGCCAATCCCGGATTCTCAAGGAAAATTCAAGCCAGAAGCAACTTAACTTCTGACAGCCATTCATAGAAGCATCCGTATTTGGGACATCTGCTGTTTAAACAACCACCGAGCTGCCCAAGGAATGTCTTAAAGTTTTAATCAGAAATAAAACTACTCCGCAGCATAATTGCGGACGAATTCGCTAAAGCGGCACATACTAAAATCAGCTGGCCTTAAATACGCAGGTAATAATATTTTGCTCTTTCCATGAAACGCATGCTGTCCGCCATTTTGAATACGAAGCTTAACAGTTATGAGTTACAGGCGAAATACATGAGTTCGACGCACTTTCATTTATTTTGTTAAAAACAGCTGGATTGAATTTTTCTCTCAAGACGGCTGGCTTTTTTTCTATTTTGGAATTTTTAAAACATTTAGATTTATTGAATGGCCAGTAGAATTACTTGCAAGCATGTGAAATAATGAAAACCAAAACTCTAAATGGAAGAATTAAAATAAAAATGTTCATAATGACAATTCATGTACTGTTAAGTATGTACGAGTGTAAATTTAGAACATGTACAGACAGAAAGACAGACAGACAGACAGACAAACAGACATACAATACAGAAATTGACATACAAAAACACATGTGAGCGCTAAAACTCCCAAACGGTTCATCTTTCGCTCAGTCACATACAGTAAAAGTCTGGACGATGTATTTTAAAAAGTTTTTGTATTTCTTTTTTAAATAAAACCATAACATGGGATGAAATAGCAAGGTCTTTCTTATAGATACTTTCTGAGTTTGATCCATCCATATGTGTTTCATTTCATCCATGTTTTTAGAGATTTATGTTTGTTTTATTTTTAGTTGAAGAAATATAGAATGTACAACACATACATACATACATACATACATACATGTGAACATTAAGGTAACACTAACTTGGGTCAAGAAAAAACATCATTGAAATGCTTGCTCTCATCTTACTGATTGCCAGAATTTTCTTTTCCTCATGTTTTGTTTAATTGTTATTGATTAACAATTTAATAGAGCGAAATACTTATTTCAATTAAATGTTTAATTGTTATTGATAATATGTAATCAAAAATTGTTAAAATATTTAATTGATATCACTTGCTTGTAAAGTTAGCTAATTTTTTTATTGATATCACGAATGTTTTAATTGAAATTGATTTTTTTTTTGTTAATTCTTCCCTAATGTAACATTAACATATGCACGTGCACATATGAACACATCTGCATATGTGCTGCCTTTATGTATCCGTGTATGTATTCCTTTATCGCCTCCTCCATACATAAAGTCCACGATACCGTTATACGCCTTAATTTTGTTTTTGTTGTTTTAACAAACATACATATCTTACAATTGAAATCCCCTTGGCGACCACTACCGCGCACATATATTTGTTGCTGTTTTTGTACATAAATAATTTTTTTGAGGACTCCTGACATTGACATGGAATTGCTTCTCTATAGTTTTGTTTATTTCTCTTTTCATATTGTCTTTCGTTTCTTTTGCATGTCTTGTTCTGTCGTTGTTCTTTTCCCGGCCAAGAAACTGAATAAAAGAAGAGTACATAATTTGAAAAATTTAAATTACTTAAACATACTGATAAATATAAAAAGCATCATGATCTTCTTAGAAGAAGAAGCAACATCAGGTTAAACACACACACATACACATGGAGTCCATTCAGCCCTCCAGTTTTTCATATCCATCCATACACATACTATATCGTGTGTGTATGTATGTAAGTGCAGAGATACATTATTTGTATGATTCTTCAATACCATCCATAATTACAGATGAAAAAGCATGTTCCGTCGTTCGCCTGTCCGTAAGAAACGCATATTTGGTCTGACGGCACTAGGAGACGATATGTTTGTGGGATGGTGTAAAGAGGTTGACAAAATTTTTATTTACGACTTCATACATATTTATTTAGTTTACTTATGTTGATACACACACACATACACACAGAGAAATTGGTTTGCAAATCATTTATGTTGTAAAAATATTCGTTAAAAATTGTAAAACGTGTAAGTCCAAATTTACAGCGCTACTATTACAAGATCATCAAGTCCCTTTCTTTATTTATATCCTGTGTTGTCCGAGGCGGAGACAAATACAACTCTAATACTCCCTGAAGTCAACTTTGTTTCATAAATAATTTTATGCACTGACTGTGTGAACAGGATATTGAGAATACTGTCTCCGCTACTGCTCCGGTCCATATACGACTTTAGCCAATTCGCAATTTCAGCGGCATCTCTGGTATCGCAACTACACCAAAAAAAATTAGTCTTTGAGCTAAAATGTTTCTTAAAAATTGCGCATGAAATAATAAATTCAGTCCAGTTGACTACTAAACAAACTAGGACATGGGTTCGATTCCTGGTCAGGGCAATCCAATAAACATCATAAATTTCTCTAATGGTCATTAGAGTGTCATTGTATTAACAATTGTTGGACTGTTTAAGTGATGAAGGCATAACACTGGTCACTAATAACTGTTCCGGCATATGCGATGGATACAGTTCCCATCGCCAGAAGCGCTGCTCTAAAATTAACAAAACGCGCAATAACAGGGTGTTAAAAAATTAAGCCCCTTATCACCATTTATATTCTTTTCTACGCTATCCCTTTCACCTTAAGGAGATGCTTTCATCACTTAAAACGTGCAACATAAGTAATGATCAATCCTGGTTCTGGTGCTGGTTCTACACAAAACAAAAAAAACAAAACAAAAAAAAAAAAACAAAAAAAACGGGCGATAGCAGAGTGGTAAAAAATTAAGCCCCTTATTCTATATTTTTTGCAGCATATTCCTTTCTCCCTAGTTCCAGCACGGCAAATTTGCTTATGTAGTGATCATCGCCTGCGTGCTGGTCCTACACAAAAAAAAAAAAAAAAAAAAAAAAAAAAAAAAAAAAAAAAACGCGCAATAACTGAATGGTAAGAAATTAAACCTTTTTCTTCATTTTCACCATATATTTTCTCTAGCTTATCCCTTTCCCCTAGTTCTGGCACAGTGCAACGCATAAATAGTGATCACCCCCCTGAGTGGCGGCCCTAAAACAAAAAATTGCATCTCTTTATTGCTACATGGACTAAGAATACAGGAATTTTAGTTGTTGTCAACACTGTCTTTGTCCAAGAAAACTTGATGTATGTGAACCAGATCCAACTTCATTTTAATTATCTACATGAAAATATAATATACTCATATATGTACATACGAGTACATATGTACAGAAGTATGTATATTCAAAAATAAATAAATAAAATTATGTTTAGTTATGTTTGCATGCATGCATTTACAAAAGGGTGGCTATTTTTAGTGTCCGCTTTTGAGTATTTTATCCCTGCAAAGAATTTAGATTATTTATGTCTATCTTTCATATTTATTATTTATTATGAAATACAGTCTTTTAGACAAATGAAGAAAATTACAGGAGATATGCATGCTTAGATTTTCTATAAGAAAAAGGGTACACAAATATACGCATGTGTACGCTTAAGAAATATAACTCGAAAAATGTTAAATGTCATTAGTGTCCAACCAATTGACTATAATGAATCATAGTGTACCTAAAGGTTATATCAATTGTGATCGTGTCACCAAGATCATATTTGCCTAATGCTGTGTTAACCAGGTGATGTTGGTGACTTTAAGATGACCTCAATACTGAATGAAACTTTTCGTACGATTTCATTTTGGGAGTACAGTAGTAATCACTGAACTAAAAGACAGGATCAATATATTCTGACGAGTGTTGGCTGAAGTGATTAGCGCGTTGACTTCTAAGCAAACAATTACTTAGGGCCTGGGATCAAACCCTGGCCAGAGCACGTCAACCAACATCCTTAATTTCTCTAATGTACATTAGTGTTGCATTGTATTAATTGTTGTCAGACTATTTAAGTGATGGAGGCATAGCACTGGTCACACTAAAAACTGTTACGACAGCGATTGATGCTGTTCCAAGCGAATGTACACAACAGAACCGTCTTCAAATTAAAACAATTAATAAAATGACTGCTCAGCTTAATAAAGTTAACACCAGAGGCGCCTCAACACTGCTGTAAAAAATTAACATAATGCGCAAAAGCAGAGTTGTAAAAGAGTTAAGCCTTCTAAATTTCCAACATTTATCTTCTCTACCCTATCCCTCTCGCTGAGTTCTGGCACAATGCATTGCATAAGTAGGGGTTATCCCCTGAGTAATGCTCCTAATAAGAAAAATTGAAGCTTATTAAGATGAAATCCCTTACTGACCAACGGTGGACGCATGAAGTCCATCGTCATATTTCTGAAGCAATTTCAGTTAGACTGTTTAAGTGATATGGCTTCATTACTGCAAAAAGAAAAGTTTCTCGTTTAAAACGGAAAGCTCGATCTTGATTTTAGATCCATGGTTTCTTGGGCAAATTATCTTAGACTTCGTCGTAGATGAATTTGTTTTTAATACACACGGGTGCGAGGCAAACTTTTATTTAACCGCATTTTATTTCGATGTCTCCACTCACTTTAGACGTATTTACATTTAAGAACAATTTAAAGATCGTGGGAATAAAAAAACGAAAACTCGAAATTGTTAAACAGTCATACTTTTGTGATTCATTAAAACTAGTATTATTATTCACCCACAAATTCAATTACTGATATTGGAAATAATATTGGAAATGTACAACATACAGACATATCTGCATCCGAGGAGTGTTCAAAAGAAAAGGTGAATTATGAATGTTCGCGGGCTGTGTACATTCGATTATCGAGATTTTTTTTGGTATATTGGTACACATGTGTTAGTCATATGATGGCATTATCAGCCCATTTTTATTAGTAGTTTGTTGTTGACAACTGAGAAGGTTAGTCACGTTTGTGGGTTCTTCGATTTTTGACTTTTAAAAAAAATGGATCAAAGAATATGTATTAAATTTTGCGTTAAAAATGGAATAAAGGCAACAAGGCACTTGAAATGTTGACTGAGGCATTCGGCGAGTCCACTTTGTCTCAAAAAAGTGGTACAAGCACTTTACAGAAGATGAGCCAAGACCGAAAAAAGCACGCCAAGTTCGATCAAATGTGAAGGTTTTGCTCACTGTTTTCTTCGATTACAATGGCGTGGTGCATCATGAGTTCTTGGTTCTTGCCAACAGCTCATAGGGTTAATAAGGAATACTACAAGGAAGTTACACAACGTTTGCTCGAACGATCAGAATTGTGGAGAAAAAAATCACAATAATGCACCTGTTTACACATCAATGCTTGTTCGTGACCTTTTGGCCAAAAACAACCACCTTATTCACCAAATTTGGCTCCCTGCGACTTTTTCCTATTCCCAAAACTGAAAAGACGAATGATATAAAGTCAGAATCGATCCTGCGGATTTCGAACTGATCCTGCCGATTCCGACCAACCATACAAAAAAATTTATTATCAAAAATTTTATGATCCTGCAAAAATCTTACAATCCTGCGGATTTCGAACTGATCCTGCCGATTCCGACCAACCATACAAAAAAATTTATTATCAAAAATTTTATGATCCTGCAAAAATCTTACGATCCTGCGGATTTCGAACTGATCCTGCCGATTCGGACCAACCATAAAAAAAAAAAAAATTTTATTATCAAAAATTTTTATGATCCTGCAAATAAAGATTTTTTTTCCTGCCGACACCACATAACGATGATTTATTTACAATGTGTATTTACAATTCAAAAAGTAGAAGAGAAGAAAACCCAAAACGGACACAGTCGTAAAATTGTTTAAAAGTATTGTTTGATTAAAAATAAAATGGTCCAGAATAAAGCATCCAGAAATTAAAAATTTGCTAGTAATAGAAAGTACCAATCATGACTCGTGGAAATCAACATGACTTAGCCTGTCAAAAGAACACCAAAAATTTGGCTGAACAAAGCACTGACAATCTAAAGCGACGTAAACACGTTTGGGTTTGGTTTATAAAAATCGCAAATGTAAGATGTTCTCTAGTTTCAATATTTTAAGTTTTGCTTAAATAATTTACAATTATACATACATACAAACTTAACTTAAAACAGCATTAAAATAATATAAAAATCAACAAAAAAAAAGCAAGCACAACAAATAATATGAATGAATTGCAAAAAAAAAAAAAAAAAAAAAAAATATACAAAAGAAATTGAATTATAAATACATACATACGTTAATTTTACTTACAAATTAATTAATTGAATATATAAAAACAAATGGGAATTTAATGAAAGAATGAATATTTAACTGAAAACCTCTTGAATATTATTATTATATATATGTAGTTTAAAATATAAATTAATTATACATACATATATACATTTTTATTTATTTCTTAACATTTTTAACTTACACACAAATACACACAACTTCCAACATTCATGTACACATACTCTTTACTTAACCATCAACAAACCAAGTCTTCTTATTAAATAAATCAAGTTAAGATATTACAAGATATTATTAATTGAAATCATACAAGCATTAAAATTATATCTAAATAGAGACAGACGGAATAATAGGGAGAGACTTCTTAAGAGAATACTTATGCAAAATAGATTACGAGACATTCACAATTTCTTTGTTTACCAATAATGAAACCATAATTCTGCCAATGCAACCGATCATACCGAAAAACGCATTTCAGAAGTGCTTCGCGGAAGCGCTGGCACAAGTGTATTATATCTGAGGGGGATTTACTTTGAATTGGACAAAATGGATATTGATGAATAAATAAATACTTTTCAAAAAAAATTCAAACTTCACCTTTTCTTTTGAACATACCTCGTACATTTGTATGTATGTACACTTCCGATTACATGTGCGAGACGCTTGCAACCGTGAAGCCGTTTAATAGCAGCAGACCCCCATTTTCAGCAAAAGTATGCGTATTCGTATGTAAATTGTTTGTGATATAATTTTGCAAGCATGTCATAATGTTTGATTGACGTTCGGAATTGTCATTTGATGGAAATACAATGCAACAAATTAACAAAACAAATGAAAACGCACAATAGCAATTATTAATATTCATCGTTGGCAATTAGAATAATCAATAATTAAATGGAGATAAAAATGTTTATTGATTTTATTTGCAATTAATCTAGAAAAATTGCGTTAAAAGTACTCGCATGTAAATGTCCATAATAGCATGACCAGCGCCACAACTAGGGAGAAAGGGATAGAGTAGAAAAAAAGATAGCTGCTGAAAATGTAGAAAAGGGCTTAATTCTTTTACAACTGTGCTATTGGGCGTTTTTTTTTATTTTTTTAGAGTACTGTTGCCTTTGAAGAGCCTACATTACGAGTACACTCTAAAACATTGATGATCTGCCCATACCACAATTACGGAAAGTCAAAGCACACGTATTCATCACACACATTCTTACACTATTTACAATTAAGAAAAAATTTTCGAAATCTAGTTAGAATTTGCGGAATTAACTTTGAATTTCCGAAAATTTCTTCAATATTTAATTTTATACAATAACACAGTGCGAAAAGCAATAGATATGACAGCATAGGTTCGACTGTACTACCAAATCGTAGTATTCATTACTGTAGTGGCCCTAAAAAAATTTCATAAGTATAACTGCTATAGCGCATTTACATTATCACAAAATCTAGTAGATTTTATTTGAAATCTTTATCCAAATATAATTCGTTTTCACTGTATATTTTTTTGGCATACAGTCACACAGGAAACTTTATACACTCCCAAAAATCTTTACTTTTAGCATCATTTTGAATATATTATTTAACAAATTAATATTTTGGATTATTTGTTGTAAAAACTAAAATTCAATCAAAACAAAGGATTTTCAAAAAAAAAAATTTTTTTTTAAAATTTAAGAAATTGTGCTAACAGCACACAGAAAATCATACATAGAAGAAGCATTCTTTGAAGACCGTATTTCATGAAAAATTAGTGAATTATTGGAATTTTCTTGGATCTGCTTCACTCTCTACACAGCATTTAAGTGTCTTCCCATAGAAAAGATCAGATTACTGGTGATTTGCGAACAAAAATTTGGACTATTCTCTGGTTAGGGGCCATTCACATATTATGTAACGCTGGTTTCGGAGATTACATACCCCACCCCGCTCCTTCGAAACGCTTTTTACACATTTTTCAAAGCAAAATTTCCAATCCGTAACAAATCCGTAACCCTCTCCCCCTTTCGAGCGTTACGTAATATGTGCACAGCCCCTTAGAGCAGTTTATATATAAGATTCTGCTTATTCTTTATCGCTGTTTTTCTTACTTTACAGTCAAATTCTTTTCAAAAATTTTCAATTGGTTTTGTCATGTGGCTGGGATGGAGATGGCAGTTCTTTTGGAATCTGTACAGCTGCTATTCCTTTACATTCAATTTTGGATACTGAATCCGCAATTTTTACTAACCCTAAAATATCAGCTGTCGAATTATTTTATTTTTAGGGTTGCCAACACTACAGCACATTAATTTTGGGACACCTTTATTTCTGTGTCTGTTTGTATTAGGGATGTAACGATACGCCATTTCGCCGATCCGATACCGATACTCAAAAATAAATATCGCCGATACCGATTCCGATACCGATATGCATATTGAAATTGAGCTCAAGTAAAAATTAGCAAAACTCAAGTAGAGTAATTCTTCTATTATACAAAATAACAGTGTTTATTAATGAGCCATTCTAATCATCAAAATTTTCAATACATTTCAGTTTCTAAAATTCAAATTTTCAAACTACAAAACGTCTGCCATATTTATGATTTTACAAAATAAACGATGGCATTCAGTTTAGATTGGCTCAAGATTTAAAATTGATATTAATAAGACTTAAAAAAAAAGAATTGAATTTGAGATCATGTTAAAATTAAATTAAAATTATAAAAACAACATTGCAAAAGATTAAAATTTAAAATTGATATTAATAAGATTTTTGTTTAAAAAACAAAGTGTTCTCAAATTTTGCGGAGATAGACGATTTCTGAAATCCGTTTGAAGCAGACCTGCAGTGGCAACTCGTCTCTCAGATGCGACAGAACTCATTTGAAAACTTAAGTATTTGTGCGCCATTTTCTTTAAGTTTGGGTAGGATATGTCATTGCGCCAGTAAACAAGAGGGTCTGCGTCTCTAGGAATATTAGGAGATCTAAGGTATCTCTCAACTTCTTCGTTAGCAGAACCACAGCTTAGGATGGATCATCCTCCTCGGATTCTCTTATAATTTTTTCACATACGCTCCAAAGGCGAGTACTTCTCGTAGACTTATCAGAACTTTTGCGAGGTGTAGGAAGGACTATGTCTTGAACACTTTCGGAATGTAGAGTCATGTTAAGCAGCTCAATAAGACGTTTTTTCGATAGGATTGAAGTCGATTGTCTTTGAAATATTCGAGCTTTGTATCGGGGGTCAAGAATTGTAGATAAATATTAGGTTTCATTATTCTCTAAACCCTCAAATCTTTCATTCAGAGCTGATGCTAAGTTAGTCGCAAATTTTTGGTACTCCGAACTACTCTCCATCTCCGTTGATTCATGTATTATGTTTTCTAATAATGTTCGAAGACTGTTAACTAGCGAAATAGCGTCAGACAATGTAGCAGTGGCTTTGCTTATGGATGTTGACATAGGGGCTGAGACGTCAGTTGTTATTTTAAGTTGTAATTGTTGTAGAATTACCACCACTTGTATTAATGCGCCTTGAAAGAAATCTTAAAACATACAAGATTTACTATTGAGAGAACATGTCATTACTATGGTGCAAAGCAAAATAGAAGAAACAAATTCATTATGTATTCTGTTTTGATTTTATGTTCTGCTTTTAATATGTTAGTTCTCATAGTTGTCATCCAAAAAAAAAAAAGAGTTGAAAATTGAATATTTTGTTCAAAAAACTCTAAAGAAAAATATAAGAAGTATCGGCGTATCGACAGTAAAATATCGCCGATATAGATATATCGGAAAACCAGAAGTGTCGCCGATATATCGGTATCGGTATCGGTTGCATCCCTAGTTTGTGTATTCCTTATAGGAAGCCAAACGATAAGACCGATCGTCTTAAAATTTTTGAAAATTTTGGCGGCCCGGAAATTCAAGTAGAATATTTATTTTTGAAGGGGAGGGGTAACCGCCATACAAAGAAAATATTAATATTTATATGTATATCTGCGCAAGTAAAAAATTAATGTCTTGAAAATCGGTGCAGATCACTTCTAGAACAAAGCAGAACCTCCGGACAAATCTTGGCGGATAGAACTGCCGACAGGTGCAATTCTCTAAAATAATGAAGTATCAAAAGCAATACATACGAGTATAACATAAAATTTTTTTTGTCTTCCCTCAACTTTCTTCGTCAATTTGACTTAGGGTTGCCAGATTTAATATGTGCAATAACTTGCCATTTGGTGCAAATCAGCATGACTTTAAAAAACAGAACTTGACAAATTTTAATCTTTTCTTAAAGGATAAAAATGCGTAAAAATATTATAATTTTTTTATAGAAAATTAACTTGTTGAACAATATTTCTTCACAAATGCTTTAGATTTTGTGTGTTGACGCAAAAATTAAATGTTGCCAGAAGTTTTTCTTTACCGCTAAAGAACTAGAGATTTTTATCGATGTAACAAATTGAAAAATTTTAATTTTGTTAGAATGTTTATTTAAGCAATAGGTCTTTTGATTTAATATATATATATATATATATTGTTGTTTATATTTATATTTATTTTCGATATTTCGCTAACAATTTAATTTAATATATGTATATATATTAAATCAAAAGACCTATTGCTTAAATAAACATTCTAATAAATATAAAGAAAAGGTCAAATAAAATAGAATATAAATTTTAATTTTGAAAATTTTCAGTTTCAGCTTCACAAATAGTGCTGGAACTTTAAACTTGTCAGCCATCACAATATCTTGACAATCAAGCTCATTCAAGGCCATCTGGCAAACACAATTTGAATGCATGTGGTTCTCAGCACCAATGCTTATAATTTACTTTTGTTTTAATTGTTTCAGGTTCTCGGTAGGTTAGGTTAGGTTAGGTTAGGAAGGGTAGTGCGAAATACACATCCACTCGGAGATCCAATTGATGGATCCAATTGTGATTCCCTTTATTTATAATTTATTGACTAATTATTCTCCTTACTGCTCCAGTAGAAACAAAGAGCCGTTATTATCCATCATTCAGCCATTTAATTCCCATGATAGAGCCCCTGATATCCCCAAGTTTGCACTGCGCGATATCACTAATGCCCTCACGGAAACGTCTGCTCAGCCATTTTTGCCTATGGCGTTGCAGCCTTGAACCGACCTGTCACTAACTGCCACATCTGATGCTGACCCTATTCTTGCCAGCTCCCGTTTTCCTCAATATTGCACTGTCCAGTTACCCAACATAGCCTAACGCTAAATTTGTCCATAAGCAAGTTAAGAGGTAGCCTACGCTTGCTGACCAGCTTCGATTTTACACTATGCGCCCTCAAAACTTTCAGCACCGCCTGACTGTCAACGTAGAATGTTACCTCCACGCCTTCAGTTACGTATTCTGTCACTAGTTCCGTGATTCTGAGGATCGCTGGGATCTCTTCCTGAAATACACTACATTCGTTCGGTAGCCTAAAAGACCTACGAATGTCTGTTCCTAAAATATTTATGTTCCGGTAAATTTATTTAGAAAAATAGGAAAAGGTTACACCACATAAATTGCTACTAGTTTTTAGTTTGAATTACCCATAAAAAAAATTAATAAATTACAAATAAAATGAGCCATATTTAATCAAAATCCATACATGGATTTTATTCACAATTAAAAGGTATATAGGTGGTACCCTACAGAATTTGCATGAAAACAATTTAAATCTCTACGATACAACGTTTATGGAATATCCCATATGAACTGTATGTGTAATATATATGTATGTATGCTTGTACATATGTATGTATATAAACATGCATATGTACATATCTATTTTTTATTAACTTCACCATGATGCTGTGACAAAACTCTTTCATGCGAGTTGTTATACAAGTATGTTTATTGCTTATTTGCTCTAGAAGAATTCAATATCGAATTTGAAAAGAACGCATGACCAATAATATATGAATGTATGTGTCATACGAGTATGTATGTATGTATGTTTGAATGTACATTCAAAATGAATATCTATCTTGCACACACATTGTACTCAAATTGATTTTCACGTACAAAAAGTATACGAACTAAACCAAAGCGGGTATACACATCCTTGCATACATACAGACATACATACTTACATATGTGAGAATGGGAAAAATCAACCCTAAATTTGTGAAAATATTTCCAATAAGAATATGTATTTGGTATAGCAACAACAAGAATAACACACATGTGTCCAATAAAAGATACGATATGTGTTTACCTACTGCGGTGTAGTGTCATCTATGAGGTTTCCTTAACACTACACACTGCAATTGTTAACAATAGATGGTGCTGATTATGTTGAAAACCAGCAAACTCATAATAAATTGAATTGCATCGTACACGTTAAGTAGATAATCTTAGACAAAAATCAATTAATAATCGTTAAAGTGAGTTGGATCATTGGTTTTTGTCAAAGATGAATAACTGAACGACTGCGACACAATTCGCAAATATAATTTGATGATGGGAGACATACGGACACTTTTGTATGTTGATACTTATGTATTTAGTTATGGGCGTGAGCATTAGCTAAGTTCTATCATATGATCAAGTGGCGGCTTAGTTCCTTGTTAAACCTCTGTAGCCTTTTTGTATGCAATAAATTACTTAATTTAATTAAATATGATTATGTCTTTGCGCGATGGTTCATGTTTTTGCTAAAAAAGTTCATTTCGTTTATTTGCAGTAGTTAGGGCGTGTCCACACCACTATAATATTTGATCAGTTCATGCCATGTTTACTATAAATCCCCCAACTTTTCTAATATTTTACGAGTATGTACATCCTGGCTGATACGATATTTTATCTGTTCCGAACAAAAAAATGCGTGATTCTTGTTTGGAAACTTTTATGGTAATGAAAGATTAACTGTAAACGTATTTTATTCGCTTTTTTTAAAGTACGAGTACATACATCATATACAAGTATGTAAGTAGATGTGTGTATGAATTTATATGTGTACTTAGATTGTATTCATGTACATAAAATCCAAACGTATGAGTCTTTTTATGTTTACATGCAATGTAAGTGTGTATGGATGTGTGTGTGTATATTTTAAGGGCAAATACATACATATGTATGTATGTATGTCTGCATGTATGTGATTAGAGGAGCCCACACGCTTTGTCTAATAACATATAAAGCCCAAAACAATAACAAAATAAATTCTTGAAAATGTTGTAAAATACTTTATCACTTTGGAGAAGAGTGAGTGGGAGTGGGTGGGTGAGTGAGTATTATTTGGAAGGAATGTTCCAAACATACATAAATAAATAGTACTCGTATGTATGTACATATGTATACATACGAATACATATGTATGTACATATGGTTGTATGTATATGATTATGCAAGCTTCTTCTAAAACTTGGTTAGATCTTTTGAAAAATTAATCTCACTCCCAAATGTCTATCCGTTGAATGAAAGTATTTATGTACGTAAATGTGCATATGTACATACATACATACATATGTATACTAAGGTTTATATTTGTATATGTTACACTTTATTGTATACATGTGTATATTTGTTTATATTTATTCGTATGTAAATATATTTCGTATAATATATGGCGGCCATAATGAACTCGAAGGAACGAACTAACGAACTCGAAATAATAACAACAAAAACAACAACAATAAATACTTATTCTCGTAAAAAGGACACTTGCTAAGATTCGATATGCCAGCGAGGGTGAAACAGGGTACAAAAACATCCTTGTATGATATTGCAATATAGTAAAATAGATTCGTGTATACAAATACATGGATATATTTACAACATACACAATCACCCATCCAAACATTATACATATTCGTAATGGTTTTTTGTTGATTCCTATTCAAGCACACACACTCATTTACATATACAATAAGTTGTAGTTCCATTTTTGTATGTGCTATGTACGTGTGTGTGTATGAGTGCGTCTATGGAATGAAAGGCATGTTTAACTTTTGCAAAAAGGACACTACACTCTTTAGAGTTTTATTTGTGTCTGCAAATAATCGTGTGTATGAGTGAGCCACTATATGATTGTGTGTATGTAGAACTAACATAAAACCATTAGTACCAACGTCCCTTGTGTACACCGTCATCATTCACTCACTTAGCATTTTAGCCACCCGCTCTCTAAAAAGGCTTTTGTCCACCCCCATCGGGTGAATTTATTGTAGGACAATAACAGGCACAATGCGAATGCGAAACGGTACCATACGATGTACAGAGCGACATCATCTATGCTGATGCTGAAGTCGATGTGATGTTAGAGCCATTCAATAATAAACAAAATAATAGCAGCAACAACAAGGAGCAAAACCACCACCACTACCAACACCAGCAGCAACAGCAGTAGTGGCAGCAGCAACAGCATGAAAAGCATTTGCAAAAATATTTTCGACTCTACACTACACTGTGGTAAATGACGAGTTTGAAATGAATGTGGTGTAAAATGTGTAGCATTTGTTGTATGTAAACGTACAAGTATTAATTCATATGAATACACACAAACATGTGCACAAATATTTCCACATACTAAACATACATATATATAAATTAAAACAAACATTCAATTCAAACAAGCAATTCAGATTATAGACGTATGTATGTAAGTGTATATGTATTTATATGTACATTGGACCAAGCACTTACATACATACATACATATGAAATATCAAATGTTATTTCCCTTCCATCTTTAATAAAATGTCCCCAATCCATTTATATTGTTCGCATATACAGAAAAACATTACCATTAAATTTTTTCCAGTCACCAGTGTACTGTTTAAAGTTTTTAATTGATTCAATTATTTTCTTAATTAAAAAAAAACATATTAGTTAAAATTATCCAGTTAATTATGGGCTTTGCCCATAACAAATAATATTCGATCATTTCTGGAGGAGTAGAGAGGATTGTAGAGTTTCGAGGGCCATATGGCCAAAACTTGATTTGGCTAAATCTGATCTATTATTGTGAATGAATAGAAAGAGAGGTTTTGAGAGTTTTAATAATGGACAAGTTGACTGGCCGTTGCTTGGCGAGGACCAGCTGATGAGAAAATGACACTTCGGATTTCTATAGGTTGTGCAGGGATGGAGTGTAGCCAGAAACTAACGAGCATATTATCTGTCATTGGCCAAGACTGCAATGCCATAGACGAAGATGGCTGCGCAGTCGTGTCCACTAGAACATTTGTGATATCACGAAATATAAACTTGAGGATATCAGGGCCTTTATCATGGGAATTCATTGGCTAAATGACAGATGATAAGCGTTCAAACCAAATGATTACCGAAACCTTTACAAATAATGAAAACCAACACGATTTACCGTTGACGACTTTTGGCATGAAAACAAGGACACGATTTGGAACCTGGAATGTAAGGACGTTGCTAGAAGCTTCAAGACTGGCACAACTGTGCAAAGAATTTAAAAGTTATAACCTGCTCTTCCTCGGGCTCTGCGAATTAAGATGGCCCGATGTTGCTGAAACCGTCACGACTGATGGATGTACTCTGCTTTACTCTGGAAAGCCCAGCAATATGCTAAGATCAAGTGGTGTGGGGTTCCTTTTATCAAAACGAGCACGTTATGCCCTCATAAGCTGGAAACCTTATTCAGACCGAGTAATATCTATTAGACTCCGAACTCGCGCTCGGAATCTCACATGCATCCAATGTTATGCCCCTACAGATGCAGCCGAACGTGGCATTAAAGACGAATTTTACAAAACTCTGGAAAAGGCGATTTCAACAACAACTCGTGGTGACATTTTGGTGGTGATGGGAGATTTTAATGCTCAAATTTGTGCTGATAACACAAATCTTGAGGGTATAATGGGCACTCACGCATTAGGGCGAAAATCTGATAATGGTGAATTGTTTCTTGGAATGTGCGCTGCTAATAACCTGGTAGTAGGGGGCTCGCTGTTTCCTCACAAGCGAATACATAAGGTAACTTGGCAGTCGCCTGATGCAGTTACCGAAAATCAAATTGACCACATAACAATACTACGCAAGTGGCGCGGCTCTTTGTTGGATGTGCGTAACCGCAGAGGAGCCGACTTGGCAAGTGACCACCACCTTCTCGTTGCGACTATGCGTATTAAGCTTGCAGCTATAAATCATAACAAATCCCAAATTCAACGACGGATCGACGTTCGTAGAATGAAAAATAATGTGATTGCTACACAGTATACTGGAGCTCTGATGTCATCGTTAAACACCATACACGAAAACCAACGAAGTCAATGGAACACAATTAAAGATATTTTTATGAAACCCGCAGTTAGCGTAATTGGCTATACTGAACGCACTCGCAAAGAATGGATATCTGATGAAACGTGGGGCCTAATCGAATCTAGAAAAAGCATTAAATCCGGTTTAAATAGTGCGAGAACCCGAAGCGCCAAGGCCGATTTAAAAGCCCAGCATAATGCTTTAGATCGATTGGTAAAAAAGAGTGCAAGGCGTGACAAGCGAAACTGGACCAACGAAGTTGCATTAGAAGCTCAAGTAGCAGCCGATACCCATAGAAGTAGCGATCTATATAGAGCTGTTAAAAAACTATCCCACAGCTACACAACTACGGTAAAACCTCTAAGAAATGATAATGGTGATCTTGTTACATCTGTGAGCGAACAACTTGTTCTCTGGGAGGATTTTTATGCAAACATGCTTGCAACGCGCCCTGATAACGCCCAATTAACATGTAGCTGTATATCACACAATGAAAACGCCAACATTGCAGCATCATGTCCAGATATAGCCGAAGTGGTAAATGCGATAAGATTACTCAAGAGCAACAAATCTCCAGGCTTAGATGGTATCTCACCAGAACTTCTGAAAGCCGACCCGCATATTAGTGCTCATATAATCCTACCCCTTATCTCAGAGTTCTGGGTAAATGAGGCATTACCCCACGAGGTAAAAGAAGGTGTAATTGTTAAACTACCGAAGAAAGGTGACCTCAAAGATCGGAACAACTGGCGAGGAATTACACTGCTCAGCATGATTAACAAAGTAATAGCTCATATCATCACCAAACGAATTTCGGACGTAGTAACACCAGCACTAAGAAATGAACAGGCAGGCTTTAGACCATATAAGTCTTGTATTGATCACGTTAACAGCCTTAGGGTTATAGTAGAGCAGCCGGTCGAATGGCGCTCTTCATTATACTTATGCTTTATCGATTTTGAAAAAGCATTTGACACATTAGATCACAACATCATATGGAGTGCGTTAATATGCAAAGGTGTTCCGATGAAGCTAATCGCCCTTATTAAAAGCCTTTATTACCAAGCTAGTTGCCGAATCCTGCATGAGGGTAAACTTAGCAATCAAATTAGAGTCGGTATTGGCGTACGACAAGGTTGTGTCTTGTCGCCACTACTCTTCAACATTGTTCTTGAAAACATTATGACTAAGGCAATGCATGGGAGCAGAGGTATAAGTTGGGGTCTCCATGGAAACTTGTGTGATCTGGATTACGCAGACGATATTTGTATAATGACACATAGTTTTGATGATATGTCAGCTAAACTGCAACAACTAATGGTTATTACTGAAGAAGCTGGTCTGAAGATAAATATCGGAAAAGCTAAAACTTTGCGTGTTAATGAATCAAGGCAGGATAAATTCCATATAAACAACCACGAGCTGGAAGACGTTCACTCGTTTTGCTACTTGAGCAGTATTCTAACAAAAACTGGTGGTTCGTCAGAGGATATAGAAAACCGAGTAGTTAAAGCCAGGCAAACCTTTGGTAGATTAAAATCCATTTGGAGCTCGCAAACGTTATCCCGGCGAGTGAAACTTAAAATCTTTGAATCAAATGTGAAATCAATTCTACTCTACGGCTGCGAAACATGGAACGCAGCACCACGAGACATCCAAAAGCTGCAAGTGTTTGTCAACCAATGCCTCCGCAGAATAATGCGTATCTTTTGGCCTAATATAATAAATAACAATATATTATGGACCGAAACCAATCAAATACCAATCGCAACAGATATGAAAAAACGAAAGTGGAACTGGATCTGTCACATCCTACGAAGACCCCCAAATGACATCACCAGAAACGCCATAGACTGGAATCCACAGGGTAACCGTAGAACATGTCGTCCTGCGCATACATGGAGACGACAAATCGACATCGAAGCTGCTGCTACAGATAAAAGTTGGGGCGAAATAAAATTCCTTGCCCAAGATAGATCACGCTGGAACGTATTTGTTAAGGCCCTATGCTCCTTATAGGATCGACGGGAACATATATATATATATATATATATATATATAAGCGGTAAACAAACAACATCATGATGTCAGCTCAACCCTCCATGCAGTATAATTTTTCTTTTTCTGTTCAAATATTACGATCTTCTAGATTTTCTTTTCTAATAAAAATAATAATTTAATTTATAAAAAATTAAATTTATAAAAAAACGAACTTAAGCCTGACAAATTAAAATTTCTTTTATTATAAAATTTATATTTATCATTATTTTCGGTTAAAAATTCTTAAGGTAGTTATAAAATATTTGCTTAAAAAAACGTAACCAACAAAGAAAAACTAAAATTTGATTTCCTGTACATCTAAATTTTTTTTTTAAATATGGGGTCGCATTTTTTAAAAACTTTTTAAAAATACCTATTTGGTACAGAACTAATTTTATATTCTAATATAAAATATCATTTTATATTATTTTTATCAAATGTTGGGCATGTGCAAACGCAGCCTTACACAGATGAGAAATACTATAGCTAATGCGGAGAAAAAAACTAATTAAATTTTCATTTGGAAACCTAAAAAATTTCCATAGAAGAATAAAATAATTACTCCTACTAATCATGTAGATTTAAATAAATATGATCCATAATATGATGCAATATGAATATAAAGACAAATAAAAAAATGATGCACCATTAGCATGGTAATAATCGTAATAATTTCCATAGAAATTCCTAAAAATCATAATAAATTTATAGTTCCAAAAGTTTTCTTATTTTTTGGCAGCCGCAAATATTTTTTTTTTAATTGTTAAGAGCCTTAAAGTTTATTTCCACAAAAACTTTGCTATATTTTAAAATGATCTGTTTCTTTCAATAAGGAAATAAATAAGTAATAAAAACAAATAAGAGCGTTATATTCGGCTGTGACGAATCGTCTATACCCTTAACCAAGTCATACTGTACAAAGTTTTAAATTTAGAAAAAATATATTAAAACAATTTAGAATTAGTATTGCATTTCTTGTTTTCTAAGAAAACACACACGAGTATATAATAGTGCGGGAAAAAAAGTGTTTAATCTCCCGCAAATTTTATGTGGCTGGATTTTGGAATAGCCGCCGAAAATCCCTTATTTTCTTCTTTACACTTGATGGTTTAATTATTTGATTTGAAATATTTGCCCATTTTACAATACATATTCCAAACTAAATTTTACATTCCTGGCCACTTCCATCTCTGAACAAAAAGGGTGTTTGAAAGCAAAAAAAAAAAAAAAATGTTAAGTAATTATACAAAAGACATTAACAAGCTTCAGTAGCACGAATTCTAAGGTAAGATTGCAGATTCAATACTGAGGCACCATGTATTTCTTTAAATGTGTGAATTTTAAATCGAAAATGTTTTATTGTTTTTTTATTTTTGTTGATTTTTAATACGAATCGTCTTAAGACAAATCTTTAAACATCAGTCGAAGGTGGCTTAAAAAACCCGATTTCACGAACAGACAATCGTACAGACAGACAGAAGGACATGGCTCATTCAACTTCCCTATCTAAAAGGATCCAGAAAATTATATGTTTTATGAGTCTCATATAAATATTGTCGAAATTTTTGGTGAAGGGTATAAAAAGACAAGTATTTCGTAGATATTCTGAAAACTTCTTTTTACCATTTCGAAATACACCACAGCTTTCCTTTTTTTTTTTTTTTGTGAACCGACTGTTAAAAATAAAAAAGAAAATTATTTTCTAATCTTTCTGATAAAGCTGGCGCACGAGAACAGTTTATCAAATTTAATTTTGAAAGATCAAATTGGATTTTTAAAACTTAACCTTAATTTTGAACTTTATTTCGAAAAGTTGTTTCCATGTGCTTTAGCTCTAAATGAAGATAAAGAGCTTTGATGTTTGGCATGAACTGCTATTTTATATTTATATTGATCACACATTTTTAATTGTTGTTTTTTACATTTTTTTTAAGCAAACACAATTTGCAAAGCGATTAGCTTATCTGCAGAAAACACCCAGGATGGATCTCTGGCCGGAATCGAACCGACAACCCCCGGACTACTGGCTAGCATCGTTACCTATCAACCACGGCGGCAAAGGCCGATTGAAAATTTTTAATCGTCTTCCACAAACTGGTAGGAAGATTTTCTACAGGGTCATCGTTTGACAGCACAGGATACCTAAAAAATTAAAAAAATATAAATTTTCCATTTTTTTTCCAATTTTTAAAGGACCTGTGCTAAAAATTTAAAGAAAATGGTTATATTTTTTTAAATCGTTTGTATTATTTATCGAGGTCCCTTTAGTAAAATTTACAAGGAAATTTTGGAAATGGGTTGCGAAAATTTAACTTTTGACTTTTATTTTTAAATATGTTATAACGTAAGTCCTGGCGTCGTCAAATATATTTTGAATTTCCGAGTGTGTGTTTTGTTAGATTTTTTTCTTCAACACCAGTGCTGTTTCTATGAAGGACTTTCGTAAGTTCTGGAAAAACCAAAATGGATTATATTTGACATACACAATGTTCTCATAAATTCTCTACTTATCACCAGATTGTATTCTATAAACATTTCCTCTACGTTCGGTAACTTCGATTTTATGGCCCGTTTTCGGAAAACAAAATATTTGACAAAATTACCGCCAAATTGATTGCTTTGAATAAAGTTGTGCGTCGTATATCACGAAAACTAATTATGATATTTTCATGAATTCTTTTGTAAATGAAAGATTACGATCTCAGCTTTATAATGTTTCTTATTTAAAATTAAAAAAAAAAATGTTCCAGTTCACAAAGGGCGGAACCTGCAGACAGTTGTACTTACGATGGGTTATAAGATCACATAGAATGATTTTTTGAAAGTGAATCTTTTGCGAATATTTTGCTGTCCTGACATTCACTTCCGAACAATTTTTTCGGAACCACGAAATACGAATGAAAAACTTTTTGATTTATGCATTTATTTATTAAGTTAAACAGCATCTAATAAGATACGATTCTATTACATTTTCTATAAATTATGTAGGAAACTGTTTAACGTAATAAACAGGTATCTAAATCAAAAGTGTTTTCATTCGTATTTAGTGGTTACGATTTTTTGGGCAAATGTTTGCCAGATAGTACCGTACCTTAAGCTGTGTGAAAGCAAATATAATCTCATTTATTACACAATAAAAATAATTTAGTTTGAACAAAATCTTTTTTGAACTTAAGTTTGATATCTTATCCATCTAATTCGGAAATAAAAACCAATATGGAAAAGAGATTTAAAAAAATTCCCAAATTAGCCACCAATCGAGCAAAAATATTCGGAAGTTTGCCGGACAACAAATATTCTATTTTGTGATTCGGAAATTTTCATTCTAATTGAAAACGTTCGGAACCCATGACAGACAGGCATATTTGATTTGCCATGGAAAAAAATTATGTACCCTCACTTTCACCCAAAGCTTTTATTTCAATAAAATAAAATGTGGGAATGTCTGCTTGCGATTAAAAAAATTTGTTCTCGGAAATCTTCGGAGAACCTAAGAACTTGGTACTAATATTTCTGCAAAAAACTATTGCATACTTTTTCGCCAGGTATTTATTGAATATTGAATACAGCAACAATTTATTAACAACAACAGGGTGGTGGTGTTGGCTGAAGTGGTTAGCGCGTTTATTACTAAGAAAACAATGACTTTGGGCATGGGTTCAAACCCTGGCCAGAGCAAGTCAATTAACATCATTAATTTTCCTAATGTGTATTGGTGTGGCATTGTATTAATTGTTGTAGGTCTATTTAAATGATGAAGGCATAGCACTGGTTTCTAAAAAACTGTTCCGACAGCTGTTCCAAGCTAATGTACACAACATCGCCCTCCTTCGTCGGTTAGCAGAAACATCGGCGAAGTAAAACAATTAATAAAATGCCAAAAAAATTGACGGTGAAAAAGATTGAAATGAAGGTTTTTTTTTTGAAACTGGAAGACATCGGACAGTTGGTCTTATGATCGACCCAGTTCGGGTCGTAGAGTTCGGACTAAAAACAAAATGCAAGATTTATTTTTATTTGCTTCGGCGGAAAGGATTTTTGCTTTATTTTTAAGCTGCAGGTTTCAGGTTTAATATACAATTTTGAACCACTTTTCCGACCACACCTTTGTATTCTTTTCAAATTAGAGGAACTGAGCTTTTTAATTCTCCTTTAGTGGTAGTGACTTCTTCTGAAGTTTTCGAGGACTTATAATCGACACGACTTTAAAATGATACGAATTATGCAAACACTTGCAAAATTTCCACTGAGGACATGAATGAATTTAAAGGATGTCTGTAAATTCTTTGAAATTCTCTACACATTGTTTCTATTTCGTTGCGTCCATTGGATTTTAAATTTAAAATTTTTACTATTCAGAAATGGTAAGAGCACTTCTTTGGCGAGCCATTATTTGTAACATACCTCAGAAAGGTTTTGCTTGCAGTTGGGACTCATGAAATCGGGCGAAGTTGTGCGCCCCAAAATTAATTATCGGAACGATTTCCTTAATTATTTTTGTGGTTGTTTAACGTGTTAGCAGTTTTATTGAAAAAGTGTTTTTTACAAAATCGGTAGATGTTGTCCATCCCCGACCAACAAAATTAATTATCGAATAAATTTCCCATTTGCAAAACGATTTAAAAATTTTTTTTTTAATATTTGTTGATATTTATACGGGTAAAAGTTCGTAAATTTAATAATCAGAGAAATATTAAATAGACAGTGTTAACATATTTCAAGTAACAAAGTAACATTCCTTTAGATGTCAACTACACGGCTGAATAGAACAAACGTTTTTTTTTTTTTTTTGGTAGAAGCCACTAAACCACGTCAGTATTCATGTGTTTGATCAGATTTTCTAGCAGTTTGATCATATAAAATTTATACGAAAATGGGTGAAGGAAGTTGCATAAATAATCCATTTATCGACCGATTTTCAAAATTGTTTGTTGTTTGAAAGGGGTTGCTTAAAGTTTGTTTACCTGCCTCACGATATTTGTGAACCGATCTTAAAGCTTCCATTTATTTTTGGAGTGGTTTAAATGTGGTTTGGTCCCATAATTTTTTTAAATTCGACAAGTCAAGCTGCCTTCTCGAAATATTGATTATTGAGAAATAGATACAACATTTTGGACCGATTTCGAAAGTGTACGCTTGCAGTTTGATCAGATAGAAATGTTAGTGTGACCGCCTGTTATACAAATTCGCTATTTATGGAGTGATATAATTTGTTTTATTTAGGCAGGTACTTAAATCTGTCGAGTTTAGAACTTTCGCTTCGTTCTGTCGATTTTATAATCTGTTGAATTAAATTTTATTTTCTACAAAAAATTGTTTGGTTTAACTTAAACATTCGTTGAAAATAACTGCAATAAATGGCCCACCTTCTTCCGAAAAAAAAACATCCTTCAGGAGATGAATAAAAAAATAGATAAAACTAAATTTCTTATTTAAGAAATTCGCAGTGTATGTAAAATTTTATATTTATTAAAATTCAATAATTTATAATAAATACTATATACTCAGGTCTTTATCCCAAATACATTTTTATAAAAAAATAATGAATATGCCCACCCTAATCAAGAGAAAAAAAAACACTTACATATCGACCATTTTTAGTTTTCTAGATAAAAGTGAAAATGTATTGTATACATACATACATGCATACATGTGTACAAACATCGATATAATGACCCATACACATTCACATTTTGACCTGAATTGATGAATAATTGGCGGACACAATTTTGTTGCATTGAAATCCCACCCTTAAACTAAAACACAGTGCAGTCATTAACACACCCTAAAAAAAATTCTTTGATTGCTCTAAATGCCAACCAGCCAGCCAGCATTGCACTCTAGCAGCTAGTCCTTTGTGTCAATGCATCATCACACAAATTTTTCGAATATTGAAATAAATTTAAAAAGACATTTTAAAAAAAAAAATAATTTTCTAAATCACAATCGCAACTGATACTTCTTTACGTAGGAAAATTGCAATAAATATAAAAAAGTTAAATTAACAATAGAATTGTTAAGTCTTTTATTAACTTTACAATTTGAAAAGAGTATGCAATAGATGAGCTATAAATCGATTAAGTTTTAATAATTTTAAATTAATTAGCTTTGATTAACAAATAAATCGGCATTTTTTTATGATGAAAATCACAATGATAAAAGTTGTCATTGTAAAACCGAAATAGAAAATAAACGGAATCTGAAGACTGTAAATCAAAAACGATCAGATTACAATTAAGGCATTGAAATCACTGCGATCGAAATGTGTGACTTGGCCAATAAAGTATTTTATACCCACCCAGAGGCGTCTGTTTCCATTGCTTTTGCTAAAAAAATCTTACATTAAGCTTTTTTTATTACATAA
The DNA here is from genome assembly GCA_947311025.1 of Lypha dubia. Taxonomy (NCBI): domain Eukaryota; kingdom Metazoa; phylum Arthropoda; class Insecta; order Diptera; family Tachinidae; genus Lypha; species Lypha dubia. The sequence continues at coordinate 22,075,689 of OX371262.1, read as the reverse complement.
CAATCAAAAAACATGTTTTACTGACGCTCCTAAAAGTATGCATGAAGTTTGTAGAAAAATTCATTATCAATTCGTTTTTTCAAGACTCAATTTTCGGAATTGAAACCGCCACTCTCTATCGGAACTGAATGTTTGGACAAGGTGCTTTATTTCTGGTTGACCGAGTCTTATGAAACTTTTCACACACTTCAGGATTCTTTGGCAGTATGAGTAGAAAAGTGAGCCACGCCCATTTAAGTAAATATTATTTTTCAATTACTTCTACTAAACTTCTTATAAAGCTTTTGACGCGCATTAAATTTCTTTGTCAAAGCAACATTATGATTAAAAAAAAAGTGGGCAGAGCCACGCCCTTGTAAGCATTGTAAGCAGTTCCATTCAGCCACTATATTTAAACGATTATTATGAAACTTCTAACACATGTTAAATTTCTTTGGAAAAATGATATGATTAGAAAAGTGGGCTGAGTCACGCCCATGCAAATATTCCTTTTTAAAAATTTATACTAGGCCGTTGCTTATAAAACTTCCGACACTTATTAAGTTATTATTATGAGAAATGTGGGCTGAGCCATGCGCATGCAAGGTAAATATTCGTTTGCAACAACTTTAATACTTTACAAACATTAAATTCCTGTGCAAATACAACGTTATAATAAGAAAATCGTTCAAGCAGAGGATAAATTATTTTCCAATTAATTTTGCTAAACCAAATCCTGTGAAACATTGTACACACATTTATTTCTGGTAAAAACACTCCATTATTATCAAAAAAAGTAGGCAAAGCCATGCCCAAATGAAATAAATATTCTTTATCAATCACCTCTACCTGTCCGATTTTTAAGAGAATGGCCAGAACAATACAATATTATGATTTCAAACGTAGGCAGTGGCACACCTATTTTATAGTCGGGATTAGTTTTTTTTTTTGCAAGATTTACATTGTGATCCAAAGGTTGAGTAAAACATTTTTTCTTATGAAGCCTTCTCATTATTTTCGAGCCCATAGATAATTAAAAAATAGGTTGGGTTTTTTCAAGGTCACTTTGTGAAGCGATTTTATGAAGATAAAAGATTTTCAGAGATTTTTAATTTTAAAAAGTCATGAGTTTTGTGCTTGAAAACAAACTTCTACAAAATTTAAGTATAAATAAAGGATTTGATTATAATTTTTGCTAACTTACTAATGAGATATTAAACAAGAATATGATTTATCTAACTAATATTATATATGTTTGTGTTTGTATGTTTGAATGTTTGTTCCACTTTAACATGAAGATAAAAGTATAGCGTACTTTTTAAGTTGTAAAAAAGGACATATTGGTATTTCTTATTTTTGTATACATATATGTATATTTTTTAAATTTTTTTTATAAATTAACATCTTTTTTCGGGGGCTGAAATGAAAAGAAATGGTACTTTTTTAACTTTTGGTACTTTTTTAAATTTTGGTCCTTTTTTTAGTTTTGCTACTTTTTACTTTTTGTACTTTTTCTCTTGAGAAATTAAAATACTTTTTAAAAGTTAAGAACGGGGCAAATCGGTACTTTTCGTTGTTTTTACTTATGTTTTTTACATTAATACGCAGTGAACTTTCTGTGGGGGGTTTTACAATTTAATTTTTATATTAACATATTTTTTGTGAAGTTTTATTATTTATATTATTAATCTTCAATTATTAACATGCATTGCACTTAAAATTAGGAAAAGTTGGTATTTTTGTTACCTCTTTGTTTCTTCTATTAAAATCATTTAACTTGAAAATTGTTTTTGTAACCATTTTAATTTACGCATTAATTTAAAAACAGCTTTAGCGCTTGATGTGTCTTTTTCTTTTGGACAAATTTATGTGATTGCGAGATATTTTTGAAAAGTGTTAGTAGTTCTTTTTTTTAAGTTTAACCCCCTTTCTATTGTGCGGACAATAGGACGCCGTAATTTTATGCGTGAATTTTAATGTTGTTCAACCCCCAAAAACCATGAAAAGCTTTTGAATAATTTCCGATAAGATCTTCTTGAAGAATTTTTGCTTTTCCACACCTTTAAATTGCAACACTTATGTTATTTACAGATCATTACTTTTTAAAATCGATAACAGCAAATCAATATGTGTACATATGTACGTGTAAGTATGCATATGCACACTCACCTACATAAATACAAACGTTTGTATGAAAGTTGTTTAAAATATCCCAGCAAAAACTTCGTAATTTTTTAATAGTTATCAAATAGCATAATTATTAGTGCAATGCAAACTATACCGCCTGCATTACAGTTATTAACTAAGCTGACTTTAATATGTGGTGATCGTGAACAGCAGTTCAATTCCTGGTTTTTTTTTTTAAATGTGTGCATGTTTGTAAAAACAAGTGTAAAGTTTGTAACAAAATAATTGTGCAGTACAGAAATCGGTAAAATATTTCTCATAAAAAATAGTAATAAAAAAATACGGCTAGAGTTCAATACTCAGCAGAGACAGTTAATTTGTGTGGTTTTTTATCTCCTTACTGTGGCCTCAATGTAAGAATTTTGTATAAGAAAATCGATTTTCTTTGTACACTTTAACTTTATCAATCCTTTATGAATAAGGGAGTATGTATTTAATGTAAGCCAAAGTGGTCATTATCTGGCTCCCATAAAAATTATGTAAATTAGCCGAAGTATTTCCTTTGCCTTTAAAAAAGTTTTGCTGGGTATTTTTCTTATTAACATTTAAAATTTATGCATAAAAATTCATAAATAGTTTACAAAGAACAACAACAAGAAAAAAAACAAAATACACTTCAATTGATTTTGTGTCCTGTGAGGTCTTAAGTGTACTTAAAATCTAATGTGGAGAGCTTCCTCCCATGACGTCATTAATTCATTCATTCATTTGTTCATTCAATCAGCAGTTTTCTTTAGTTTGTCGTTTGGTGTTGAACATAAAGTCTGTTGAACTCACAGCATAAATAATTACGTTCCTTTTTTCCTTCTTTCTCTGTACTTTCTTGCTTTATTATTTAGTTTGTTTGAATGTATTGAAAACATTAGAATGAAGCGAGAAGAATAAAAGAATTTCAAATAATATAATTAGAAAAAAAAAAATAGATACAAGAAAAGCAACAGTTTAATTTTTCTGTATTTTTTACGAATATTTTCAGTTTTTTGAGATTTTTTTATTTGACAAAAATTTCCTTTAAATGTATGGGTGTCACAGTATAAAGCCGACTGGCAGAAGGAAAAAAAACTGAATTTTCCGTTTGTTATTCTATACTGTGTTCGTTGCCACTTTTTATTTTATTTTATTTTTATTATGAATTTTTTTTTTCTTTCGTCCTTGCTTAATAAGTCTGCCTGCTGTCTGCAATGATTGCGTAATGAGTATCTAATTGGTGGGAATGGGGAGTGGTGGTGTAGATATTTTTTATATTCAACGTTTTTTTTTTGTGTTATTTTAATTTTTTTCAACCAGCCGCATAAATTATTTACTCATAAAAACACTTAAAGAGGGTGCGAGAATACAACGATTACATTTCAAGGTCGCATTTAAACGAGAAAAAATAAACTTTTGTTTTGGCTGAAAAAGAAGAAAAATTGTTCTGTTTTTTATGTTGTATTAAATATTATAAGACAGAAAAAAAATTAAAAAAAAAAGAAAATTATAGCAACAAGTTGCTTTCTCAAGGGTGTAGTTGCTTTGTGGGTGTGTTGGAACATTCTCTTTTTTATGTTTCTTCTTTTAAGTTTTTAAAGAGTGTTTTATAGTTTGAAGAAAATAAAACAATGCACCTTGTTTATTTTTACAATAAGCGTCGAAAATTCACTTTTTACTGGGTTTTTTTTCGACCAGGCAGGCGATGCACGTGTTACTTGTTACCTTTACTAACATCCACTTTCATTCGCTTTTGATAACAATTTTTTGAATAAAAATTTAAAAGAGTATTGTTTTCGCTTTTTATTTTTGTAGCAAAGTACTGTTTTAATAAGTTCTCACATTTATTATGTCTCTAAATCTGAATTTGAATAGAAAAATTTGTATTTTCAAACCTTGAATTACACTGAACAACAAGATCAACGATTTATTCTGGTAGAGGTAAAAAGGTTTCAAAAAATTTTTCTCGTTGTAAGGAATACAAGGATTCCAATGCCGATTCACTAGAGCAATGTGCAAAAGGGGGGAAGAAGCTTCTCTTAAAATTAAAGTCAATTTTCTTATAGCTTTTTGTTCGTTTCTTAAAAAAGCGGTAAAAATTCCCCTGCCGCGACGAAGTAGCCCACTAATAATATTACTCATGAACAGGGCAAGTTTTTTAAGCTTTTTGCTGGAAAAGCTTGATTTCGCTTATTTTGTACCTTTTTTTGCAAAATTGCTTTATTTGATATACTCTGCTTGAATTTGCTTATAATGCACTTTGGCAGCCCTTGAAAATAATTTTGGAATCTTTCTGTTGCAAATAAAAAGCAACAGTCCTTTTTTCACACATGCAATTTTCTATTCTTTAACTCTTGACATTGCAAACTAGATTGGCTTAAAGGTGTTATTTATTATTGTGACAACTATACAGAAACTTGCAATGTGTTAAATTCCCTTTCCGATCATGATGTGGAATCAAGATATAAAGCAAAAGCTCTATTTGAAAATGCATCTTTAAAATCTGATCTCCCGTACATAAAATATAATTTCGAGTGTATTTGCCGAAGTATAATCAAACTAGAAAGGAGAGGAGTTTATTTAAAAGAATATATGTCTATTATAGAAAAAGTGGAAGAAAAGATGAAAAATTTTGAAAACAAAATATTTTTTTGAAAAGTTCAACAAAGTTATGAATCGAAATGTTAAAATTATTACATTAGTTAAAATTAAAAATAATATTTTTTCAAACAAAATCGAAGTTGATGAATACACTGATTCGTTATCTCCAAGCGAATTATTATTGTTTAAGTTCGCTCCTACTACATCCAATGATGTTGAATGAATTTTTTCAATTTATTCTACAGTTTTATGCGATAATCGATCTTTTCGTTTTGAAAATCTAAAAAAACATATGATTGTTCTTTGCAATGAAAATTATTTAATAAAATATATGAAAAGTGGTTACATTGTTTAATTTTTGGAAGCATATTTGAGCTTTCTTTTTTGCTTATTCTTGGGATTATTTTGCGTTTATTTTGTGCTTTTTCTTCCTTAATTTTGTGCATATTTAAACTTGCCCTGGTCATGAAACTGTACATTAGGTTTTAACGGACGTCAAAATCGAAAGGTCTTTTTTACTTTCGCATCACATGAATAAGAAATTTTTATATTTAAAAGAAGTACAACATTTATTGCAATTAATTCTAGACTATAAATGCAACGCATATTTACGAAAAGTGAAGTCGACTCAATTCTCTTTTGGAATTTCAAAATGTGAACCGAATTTATGCAAAAAAACAAAAAATATTCAATATAGTAGAGAAATAATTCTCGGATTAAATTTTCACAAAAATATTGTATATACAGTACCGGACGACAATTCAATGGAAACTTTTCTTAAATTTTATTTCTTTCATTGTTAGAAGACAAAACTATAATAAAGAGCTTAGAATTTCTTTTTATTGATTGTTTTGTTTAAGAAATATTTTAGATTTTCGTCTGCTAATAATAAAGTAATAATTTTTAAGAAAAGTTTTCATTGAATTTTCTGGTAAATTTTTCATCGAATTGTCTGGTACTGTATAAGAAATGCAATCACGTTCAACAGAGCATCTACCTAACAATTCGTAAATTAGTATGATTTATACTGAATACATGATACACAAGAAGGCTGACTTCCAAAACGTCAATTGCTTTGTGTTTGAACAAAGCATCACATTTCATAACGCCGCAGTACAATAATTATACAATGTATACCATTTCAAAACGCCACCGTCAAGTATTTTTAACGCAGTAAGAAAGCAAACAAGGCATCCGTTTTATAGTTGTTGCATTGTTTGGGAACTTTGCATATGTATGTGATTTAAATATAGTAGCAATACTGTATACAAACTTTGTATACGAACGTTTTGGAAGTCAGCCGAATACTGACAATGCTTGTGTGACGACGTCCGAAGACAACGTTGTTCAGTTCTGCCGTGTACTCGTATATGAAATTATTATCAATTATTATTGATTTTTCTTTTGGTAATCGCAAACTTGAAAATTCTGATACGAGCATGAGTGTACAGTTACCAGAGCAAAGAAGAAAGTTAATGATGAAACAGAAAACGACCACAACTTCAAGCAAAAACGACTCTCAGAGAAAAATTGAAGTGACGGTTGTAGCTTTACGAACTGTCATTTAATTGTTTGATAAACATACTATCAATACAAATTACACTAATTGCATGCAGACAACATATCCAATTTTTATCCACAAGTTTTGCTTGAAATAAAAGTTTTTGTAAATTGGTGACTGCAAATTACATATCGATGGTCACAAGTAGAAAGGGCCTAACTAAAATTTTATGCGAAATTGAGTTTTTCAGTGAATCGAATACATTTCACTCAAATACACCTCGTCACAATAAATTATTGTAATGTTGTAAAAAATAACGATTTTACAAGCAATTGTAAAATCATAGTTGTGTTGAGAACCAGTTTCTATTATATTTTTACCTTCTCCTGTAAAGTTACAATTATTTGAGTTAGGGCCTTTCTAATTGTGACCATCGATATGCAATCATGTTTATGTACTTCTGCAATTAATTTTTCGACAATATTACTCATTTTATTTACAAATGAAGAAAATTATAATTATATTGCACTTTCAAATGTTTTTTTGATTTTCTTTTGTTCTTATTTTTCTTTGCGCCAAAACTTCGAAAACATATGGTTTTGTGTACAAAATGTATGAAATATAATAAAAAATTCCCTGTCAAAATAAAAGGGGGAATCACTCTTAGTATTGTGATCATTGCAGATCTTGCAAGTCTAGCTTATTTTCAACGGTTTGCAGCAATGCAATAACAAAAAATGTAAATAGGCTAGACCTGCAAGATCTGCATCGGATGCAAGAGCAGTTTTCAACCAAGAGTGATTTCAGCTAAAATAAATTCTATCTCACGATTGCTTTTAGCTGTGTCTACTGTATGTCAAATTGAAAAAAAAAAATCGATAAGGCCCAGTTCTGTTTCATCATTTATGGTAAAAATATGAAAGATCGTACCCAACTGACAACAATTCGTAGAGACAGTCAAGAAACTAAGGGAATCGAAAATTTTAAAGGCCTTTCAGTACTCGTCGAATACTTCAGAAGAAACCACTACCACTACATGACATTAGTAAAGCTTACCCAAGGTCTCCAATTCTATAAATCGATTGCCGCAATTGTCGAATTTTATTGCATCCATAAAATTTACTACGGTAGACCGCAAATTGTCTTTATAGCAACAATGATTGTTCTATGTATATGAGTGCTCGAGCATTGAGTAGATAACTATAATATCTAGAGCAAATCGTTTGACATGCAAGCGATCCCTTTTTTTCAAGTACTTCATGTTTCATGAGCATGTGTTTTTTGCCGCTTGAGGGGAGAGTGAGGGGACTTTCGAATCAGTTCAGTTTATTTGTTCTTATCAGCTGTTCTTTTGGGAAATTTGTGGGAAATTTTTTAATTTAACACAATTAAATAAGAACAATTAAATACGACCGGAAAACAGGAGTAGTATTTAAATACAAATTAAATTTAAATAAGAATTAAATAATTACATACTTAAGGGGCTATTCACATATTACGTAACGCTGTTTTCGGAGATTTCATACCCACCACCTCCCCTTCGTAACGCATTTTACACAAAACTGTAAACTGGCCATAAGTTTATTTTTTTTTTTTAATTAATGAGAAACATAAGAATATCCAATCAGATTTGCAGAATGTCACTACACCGCTCATCAGCCTTTATTTGTTCGGCTTTACCAATTTTGCAAGTAGATGATACTTATTGGAAAAGAATATCAAGTATTTAAACCATTTTTCAATGGAAATAGAATTAGAGAGGATTTTTTTTTTTTTTGTAATTTCCATACCGAATAGAATTTTTACATGTTGAAACATTTTTTTGGTTAATCTGAAATTCCCCCACTTGTGATTGATCATCACTAATTAAATCAATAAATAAGTGGGTAGTTACATGTATTTATAATCTATATATTTATATATGTTTCTATATATCCATCGATAGATGGGCATTTCTCTCAGAAGGTCTACCTAGAAGAAAAAATTAAAAGTTCTTGAAAAATTTTTTTTTTTGTAAATATTGAAAGAAAAACAATCAAATTTAATAAATCTGCAAAAGTTTTTCATTTATTCATTATTCATTTCGAGATATTCATGTCCAAAGTCAAGCTAGTGAACCTTTTTTCCATTTTTTTTTTTTTTAATTTGAAGAGCAAGTTTTATGTATATTAATTGTAATTTTTTTAAATTACTATGAACTGTTTATTATTAATATTTGTTAATATTTATTCGGGATAAAGTTCGTAAATGTTTATAATCAGAGACCTTGTTAACATATTTCGAGCAACAAAGAAAAAATTTAATATTTATACATCCCTTTTGAAGATTTTTTAACAGCACTGGCTAAATAGAACAAACGTTGTTTTCGGTAGAGTCCAGAAGTTTTGTTTTGAAAAATATTCTTAGCGCCAGTCGTTATAGATTGAGTTTTTCTCTCTTAGATCTCCGTAAGGATATCAATAGTTAGAAAATAATGCATAAAATTCAATACGATTATGTAGCATGTGGCCAACAGTGTGTAGTATGCATTGCGATTCAATAGTACCGCAACATGCAAGCATTGACAAACTGCAAGCAAGATATTTTGTGTGACTGTAATTTGACACTTGTACGTTTAATCAAGTGCAGCTGCACAATGCACTTAAATGAATAACATTTATTTACTGCATTTGTTTAATTGTAAATATAAGCAACCCAAAGTATCTGTTGCTTTTAGGTATGCACTCGTTTAGACTTTAAAACTATTGAACACATGCCAAACGTAAATAGTGGGAAGCTAAATATGCTTACCCAGCATTAATATATATTTGTATTCTTTTACTCTTATGTTAAGGTACCCCTAAGAATTATTCTCATAATTAGTATATAAGCCAATGTCAATTAGTTTAAGAAATCAATTAATACTTTGCCTTCAATCGGCATTACTAATTCATACTGGCATTCATCTGCCTTTTACTTTTATTTGCCAGTGGCGTTCTTAAGCGCCGGCACTATTATTTATTTTCTTAAACTCTTCTCATCATCAATCCTCCACAATAAATTGAGAGCTCCCTAGAGAGCACCAGAATAACTAAATTGTTTTAATCATATTACAATTAAAAATAACTATAAAATTTTGCTTTGAATTATTCGTTAATTCAATGTCCCGTACGACATTTTGTATCAATAAATCGAAACTGCTTGAAAAAATTTTACGACAGACATTTTTATTGCAATGAAAATAAAAAAAAAAATTGGAAAATAGAAAGAATTGCGAACTAAGCGGTTGTGTAAAATTTGTCTCGTACGACATCGCTAGTGTGAAAGTTAAAGGAGTTGGAGCAGTTATCAGGCGGAAAGTCTGGCAATTTATTTTACCCGATGCCTTTGCTCTTTCATCAATGTGCACAGCTAAACATAAAATGGATTAAAATGTATTTTATACCATCCGATGGTATTGAGAAGTATTCTTCGTTGTATAATTTGGACGAAAAAAGTGGAAAAACCTAAAAATTATATCACACATATCTCAATTGCACTTCTTCGTTGCAAAGGTCAGGAAGTGAAAGCAGCTAAAACTGCATATTCCGAAAAAAAAAATATAATTAATGTGCTGTGTTTAATTTTGCACATTTTGTGAAATATATTTCCTTTTTTATCTCACTTTGTATTTTCTTTAAGTTCGTCGTTATGTTAATTGAAAACTGCTGTTTTATTTAATTTTTTTTCTATTTTTTATTCATAATTTCGCAAAAAAAGCATCAGAAAAAATGTTCATAATTTTTTAATAAAAATCTAGCCCATTTTAGAAAACATTGACTCACCTCATTCTTAAATTAGTCACATTAATTTATTGTTTCAGGTTTCGCTGAAATAGAAATTTTAATTGTTTGCTACAAAACCTACTTCCTTTTTTGTCTCGTACGACAGTTTTAGTCTTTTGCAATTATCTTTAAAACTAAAAATTGGATATAATTGGATTTAGCACCATCAATAGAGATAATCAGGGGCCATAACTTAGGCTAATAATCAAAATAAAAATCTATATTATTTTGATCTCTTTTCCACTTTAAATGTGTACGACTGTCCCGTACGACAGTTTGGAATTGCCCATATGTTTGTCTGTTTATCTGTATGTATGTTGGATAGCTTTGGGCTACTCAGCCATTGAACAAATCTTTCTGAAATTTTCACAGAGTATTTGAGATAGTCAGGAAGAAACACAACGCGGTAGTTATATTTTAATATCTTAAGTGGGCATGGCACTTCCCATACAGAGTAACTTTTTGTATTCTATTTATGAAACTAATACAGCTAAAAACTTGAAATTTAGTATATTTGTCTTAAAAATATTTATAAAAAAAAAATTGGACAAGTGGGCGTAGCACCTCCTACACAATAATTTTGATATATCGTGGGAACCAATGAGATAAATGATATTCAATTAAAATATATAAAATCGAATAGCTTGCATCGATGTTTTCCGATATATTGAATTGATGTTTTCCATGCATCGATAAAAAAACACTAATAAATTTAAGATTAGAAACAACATTTATTTTTTTAATTTATTATATGAAACCGCCGGGAAAAATATACGATTTATAAGAGCTAATCGCGTAAGGTAACTAACACGAAGGACCAGCCGTGAGATGGATGATAGAGTAAGTAGTGTTTGGGGACATTTGATTTGAACTTTACCATATTAAAGGCGACTGGAAAGACCTCCACATACGAACAGTTGGGCTGAGGTACGAACTTTCTCTGTAATGCGTAATGTGGATCAGTGGCATATCGATCACTAACGGGTGAGCTTTTAATGAAGAGCGTCTCGTAAAAAAAAATGTCGGATTTCAGGAGCTAGTTCCCTGATTTCATTAGAACACATTCTGTTGTAGTAACGATAGAACAGTGAAACACAACCCATATTTTTTTTTTTTTTTTTTTTTTTTTTTTTTAATTAGGACCAGCACTCAGGGGATGACCCCTACGTATGCAGTGCATTGTGCCGGAACTCAGAGAGAGGGATAGAGTAGAGAAGATAGATGTTGAAAATGTAGAAGACTTAACTCTTTTACAACTCTGCTTTGCGCGTTATGTTATTTTTTATAGCAGTGTTGAGGCGTCTCCGGTGTTAAGTAGACGCATTAACTTTGTTAAGCTGTATTGGCAGACATTTTATTAATTGTTTTACTTCGCCGATGTTTCTGCTAACCGACGAAGGAGGGCGGCGATGTTGTGTATATTAGCTTAGAACATCATCAATCGCTGTCGGAACAGTTTTTAGTGACCAGTGCTATGCCTTCATCACTTAAATAGTCCGACAACAATTAATACAATGTCTCACTAATGTACATTACATAAATTAATGATGTTGATTGACTTGCTCTGGCCTGGGTTTGAACCTAGGCCCCACGTCATTGTTTGCTTAGTAGTCAACGCGCTAACCACTTCAGCCAACACCACCCTCAATATTGCGACGATACTCTAGTAAGTCATCAGAGTTGGCTACGCTGCTACCACCAATAACCGTCATCTTCCCTTCCCTGTACGCGGTCGGGTAACTTTAAAACAGACTTTGAAGCACCGGCTTGTACATGAGAGTTGTATTCCCTTTTAGGTCGGATAAAGGTGGTATAAATATTAAGGAAATAAGATGAAGTGAAGTATGTCGTACACACACCGTCTTAATGCATCTTTTGAGACATAAAAAATGAGATCAGACTAACGAACATCACACTGAATTTTCACGACAAGAACATCAAGAGCTTTTGATTGCACAATACCATCCATAATTACAGATGAAACAGAATGTTCAGCCATTCGGTCGTTAAAATCAACCCTACTCTTTACTTCTAAGGTTTTGGTTGCATTTTAAAAAGATTTTGGCAACAAAAGTTATTTGATCGTGGCAACACTGGTTGCAGCAGCTGCTTATATTTCATATGTGTGGCCAACTACATTTGCAGCTGTGTAGCCTGCTGTCGTCTTAGTGTTTATACCTTAATACTGTGGCGTAAACATGAGGGTTAAATCTCAAATAGCTGGCTTACAAGACATCGAAACGTTAAAAAAAAACTGATTTCTTATTTAATCGAATCGCAGCTCATATAATTGTGGTTACCGAAAGAAATTAAATACTTGTTTATATCAGAGATAAACGTTCTAAAACTGTTTGTATACCATTTTAAGTATTTATTTTTCATTTTCATAATTTAAAAAAACTTGAAAAAAATTTAAATTCTCGCATTATTTTAGCGCATTTGAAGTCAAGAAACAGGATAGTCAAGTATTTTTAATTAATAAGCGCTAAAAACCGAATTAAATAAAAAATAAAAAACTAAATGAAATGTTAAAACTATCATCAAACGTAGAATGCAAATAAAAGTAAGAAAAATTATGTTAAAAAGCGCCAAGTCTTGCGTGAAAAGCGCTAAATCGACAACTCTGTCGAGAAAATAGTAGTAGTTTCTTTCAGTCGTCGGTTATCTGATTACGACAGGTAAATACTTTATATTTCAGTCCGACATATAAATACGGTCTACGGCCAAATACGGGCATTGAGTAGCCGGTACACTGTTGCTCGGAAAGTATCCTGGTTTCGGTACACTTTTGCTCGATTTCAACTGAAGCTGTTGTCAACTTCTATGAACTCATTCTCTTCGTTTACAATGAAATGACGAATACATGTAATAATTGTGACATTTCCAAAAGGGCGGTTAATCATTAATAGCAAAAATTCACAATTGCATACGCTTGCAATGTTAAATCTTACAAGATTGTGAATTGAGTTTTCAGTACAACATTTTGCACAGAGACGTGTAGTAAAAAGAATCGCCCTTATTCTATTTGGCAGTGTCAATGTAACACAACATCGTTTTGTAGCCCTTGTGTTAAATCGGTATTTTCAATGTCAACATTGATAGTAATCGATTCCTGTCAACATATTTTTTGTATTTTCTAAAAAAAATGTGACGGCGACGTGACATTATATTGACTCTGATTTTGTCGTCAGTGTTTTTGGTGTTGACGAAGATTTGTTTCGTTTTATTTTTTACTTTTTTACAAAATATAATAAAGAAATTGAAAAGGAAAAAATCAAAATTACAAATCCAAACCAATTTGAAAAATTAGTTGAGAAGATGGAAAAAAATCCCGAACTTTTGCAAAAGGATTTCGCAGGGGCACTGTTCCAAATAATTTTAAGGAACTGTGGGAAAATATATCAACAGTGTTAAATGCCATCTAGAGTTTCAGACAGAATCTTCGACATGACAGGTTGTGATAATCCCAAATTGAAGTCATTTCCCACACTCAGCAGGTACGATCCTTGGGATAAAAATCGTAAAGTTGCTGCCAATTTAATGGTGCTCGGAACCAATGTCGATCTAACACCGCTTTTCAAATAAGGAGCTCCAGCAGATCCTTGAATGCTGCTTTGTTCAGCCGAAAATAACTTTCAAACCTTTAATAAAATAGTTAATAAAATTGAAACAACAAAACACAAAAATTGACGTTAGATAATTTTTTGATTTACACTCGCCAAGACGATTTCCACTAAACACTGAAAGCCAGCCGCTAAATTCGGTGAATTTTAATTTCAATTATTTTCAAATATTTTTCTATGCAGTACAAACAAATACACGTCCATTCATCGATTCGTTTTTTTAGCAATGAAAAGCTGTTTTTTTTTTTTTTTGGTCGCACCAATACATCGGAAACAAATGTTGCATTAATTGAATTTAGAAATTTTTCTTTTTTATAAAATATCACGTTACAATATTCATCACGACCCCTTGCAAATTAATAATCACACGTACACGTACACACAAAAACAGAAGAAATATTTCATAATTTCGCAACACCGTTCATTAAATTTTCACATATTGATTTATGCTTCAATTTGCATGGATAAAATTTGCGTATACCTGTCAATTTGTAATTTTCAATAAAAAAAAAATATAAAAAGGAAAAGAATCATATTTTCTAAATTTTTATTCACACACACACACACACACATTCGCACTATATTTGGCTGAAGGCATAAAAACACATTTTAATCATGCCCGTACAGGCACACAATAACAAAGATCGATCCCTTTCATTAATGTGAGAAGACATATGGCTAAGAATATGTGCAGCAATAAATATAGTTTTGCATTTTCGAAAATATAATTTCAATTTATATTTATTCACACTCATCCTAAAGAAGAGAACACAAACAAACAAACAGATTTTTTAACGGAAATTCGCAATAGTCAGGGTTAAGATTGAGGTGCAAGTGAGTAGGGGTTGATTTTTCTTACAATCCTTTTGCAAGAAACATGATTGTAATTATAGTTTAAAGAAAATCCTTGCTTGCATTAACAAACCTTGCTTGCATTATGCACACATACATGCACACCTTTTTTTTGCATATGACTTTGGTGTCGGATTGTTACAAAAAAATTTGTTTAAGAAGATTGCATTTTGTTGCATAGAAGTAGTTGAGGTAAATCTTATGTCTTCAGAAAAATATGCAAAGCGGTTTGTTTTCAGCACAATCGGCACGTTATTGTCAAGCAGTGATTTAATTATTTATTCCTTACCTTGGCATGATTTTTTAGATGATGTAGGGAAAATTTTCTCATGACCTCTTTTTTTCTTATTGTTCTTTTTATATCAACAGAATTGAATGCGTATGCTAATCTTTTGCCTAAATTAATGAAATAATATTTTTTCGCTGTAAATTTACAAAAGTAAATCCGAAAATGCTTTTTAAAACTCAGTCATGTAACAATACACATGCATACATGTGTGCATACATACAACGGTAAAGGGATCTACCTACGAAATAGTGAGTTTTAATACTCTTTTATTAATCATAGATATTTTCTTTTTAGAAAAATTAAAATTCAAGCTAAACTATAGTCCCAAAATTGATAAAAATTTATTAAAGGTTGCAAAATATAGCTTTTAATTTGTGTACTAAATTGCATTGAAATTGATGCTAGGATGAAAAGAGCTGCCATATGTCCTTTTTAGAAAATTTATAATTTCAGCTAAACGATGATCATAAAATTGATAAAAATGTATTAAAAGTTGCAAAATATAGCTTTTAATTTGTGTACTAAATTGCATTGAATTCGATGCTGGGATGGGAAGAGCTTCCATATGTTCTTTTTTGAAAATTTATAATTTCAGCTAAACGATGATCATAAAATTGATAAAAATGTATTAAAAGTTGCAAAATATAGCTTTTAATTTGTGTACTAAATTGCATTGAATTCGATGCTGGGATGGGAAGAGCTTCCATATGTCCTTTTTAGACAAATTATAATTTCAGCTAAACTATAATCACAAAATTGATGAAAATGTATTAAAAGTTGCAAAATATAGCTTTTAATTTGTGTACTAAATTGCATTGAAATTGATGCTAGGATGAAAAGAGCTGTCATATGTCCTTTTTAGAAAATTTATAATTTCAGCTAAACGATGATCATAAAATTGATAAAAATGTATTAAAAGTTGCAAAATATAGCTTTTAATTTGTGTACTAAATTGCATTGAATTCGATGCTGGGATGGGAAGAGCTTCCATATGTTCTTTTTTGAAAATTTATAATTTCAGCTAAACGATGATCATAAAATTGATAAAAATGTATTAAAAGTTGCAAAATATAGCTTTTAATTTGTGTACTAAATTGCATTGAATTCGATGCTGGGATGGGAAGAGCTTCCATATGTCCTTTTTAGACAAATTATAATTTCAGCTAAACTATAATCACAAAATTGATGAAAATGTATTAAAAGTTGCAAAATGTAGCTTTTAATTTGTGCACTAAATTGCATTGAAATCGATGCTGGGATGGGAAGAGCTGCCATATGTCCTTTTTAGAAAATTTATAATTTCAGCTAAACGATGATCATAAAATTGATAAAAATGTATTAAAAGTTGCAAAATATAGCTTTTAATTTGTGTACTAAATTGCATTGAATTCGATGCTGGGATGGGAAGAGCTTCCATATGTCCTTTTTAGACAAATTATAATTTCAGCTAAACTATAATCACAAAATTGATGAAAATGTATTAAAAGTTGCAAAATGTACCTTTTAATTTGTGCACTAAATTGCATTGAAATCGATGCTGGGATGGGAAGAGCTGCCATATGTCCTTTTTAGAAAATTTATAATTTCAGCTAAACGATGATCATAAAATTGATAAAAATGTATTAAAAGTTGCAAAATATAGCTTTTAATTTGTGTACTAAATTGCATTGAATTCGATGCTGGGATGGGAAGAGCTTCCATATGTCCTTTTTAGAAAATTTATAATTTCAGCTAAACGATGATCATAAAATTGATAAAAATGTATTAAAAGTTGCAAAATATAGCTTTTAATTTGTGTACTAAATTGCATTGAATTCGATGCTGGGATGGGAAGAGCTTCCATATGTCCTTTTTAGAAAATTTATAATTTCAGCTAAACGATGATCATAAAATTGATAAAAATGTATTAAAAGTTGCAAAATATAGCTTTTAATTTGTGCACTAAATTGCATTGAATTCGATGCTGGGATGGGAAGAGCTGCCATATGTCCTTTTTAGAAAAATTATAATTTCAGCTAAACTATGATCATAAAATTCATAAAAATGTTAAATAAAAAGTAGACGAATATTATATGATTCATAAAAATGTATTAAAAGTTGCAAAATATAGCTTTTAGTTTGTGCACTAAATTGCATTGAAGTCGATGCTGCGATGGGAAGAGCTGCCATATGTCCTTTTTAGAAAATTTATAATTTCAGCTAAACTATGATCACAAAATTTATTAAAAGTTGCAAAATATATCTTTTAATTTGTGCACTAAATTGCATTGCAATCGATGGGGATGGGAAGAGCTGCCATATATCCTTTTTAGAAAAATTATATTTTCAGCTGAACTATGATCACAAAACTAATAAGCATTTATTAAAGGTTGCAAAATATAGCTTTTAATTTGTGTACTAAATTGCATTGAATTCGATGCTGGGATGGGAAGAGCTTCCATATATCCTTTTTAAAAGAAATTATAATTTCAGCTAAACTATGGTCCCAAAATTGATAAAAATTTATTAAAGGATGCAAAATATAGCTTTTAATTTGTGCACTAAATTGCATTGAATTCGATGCTGGGATGGGAAGAGCTTCCATATATACTTTTTAACAGAAATTATAATTTCAGCTAAACTATGGTCCCAAAATTGATAAAAATTTATTAAAGGATGCAAAATATAGCTTTTAATTTGTGCACTAAATTGCATTGAAATCGATGCTGAGATGAGAAGAGCTGCCATATGTCCTCTTTAAAAAAATTATAATTTCAGCTAAACTATGATCATAAAATTCATAAAAATGTATTAAAAGTTGCAAAATATAGCTTTTAGTTTGTGCACTAAATTGCATTGAAGTCGATGCTGGGATGGGAAGAGCTGCCATATATTCTTTTTAGAAAAATTATATTTTCAGCTGAACTATGATCACAAAACTAATAAGCATTTATTAAAGGTTGCAAAATATAGCTTTTAATTTGTGTACTAAATTGCATTGAATTCGATGCTGCGATGGGAAGAGCTGCCATATATCCTTTTAAAAAAATTATATTTTCAGCTAAACTATGATCCAAAAACTAATAAGCATTTATTAAAGGTTGCAAAATATAGCTTTTAATTTGTGCACTAAATTGCATTGTAATCGATGCTGGGATGGGAAGAGCTGTCATATGTCCTTTTTAGAAAATTTATAATTTCAGCTAAACTATGATCACAAAATTTATTAAAAGTTGCAAAATATATCTTTTAATTTGTGCACTAAATTGCATTGCAATCGATGGGATGGGAAGAGCTGCCATATATCCTTTTTAGAAAAATTATATTTTCAGCTGAACTATGATAACAAAACTAATAAGCATTTATTAAAGGTTGCAAAATATAGCTTTTAATTTGTGTACTAAATTGCATTGAATTCGATGCTGCGATGGGAAGAGCTGCCATATATCCTTTTTAAAAAAATTATAATTTCAGCTAAACTATGGTCCCAAAATTAATAAAAATTTATTAAAGGTTGCAAAATATAGCTTTTGTATTGTGTACTAAATTGCAATGAAATCGATGCTAGGATGGAAAGAGCTACCATATATCCTTTTTAAATTCAGCTAAACAAAGCCCCAAAACTGAAAAAAATAAACCAAATATTGTAAAATATAGCTTTTACTGTGGTTACTAAAACGAAGCAAAGATGTTGGAGAGCTTCTATACATTATTTTTAAAAAAAAAAAATGTGATATCAAAAACTAAACTTCTCAAAAAGCAATAAAAGTATACCAAAGTTGCCAAACAATACTTATTAGTTTGTATTATATGTGGTAATGAAATTAAAGCTTGGATATGGTTACCGCCTGTATATCCTTTTTAAAAAAGTTATGATTTTAGCTAAACTAATCTCTCAAAAGTAAAAAAGAATTGACAGAGGTCCCAAAATATACCATTAATGTTGTGTAATAAAATATATGAGAATCGAGGAGAGGATATTGGTATCTTCCAAAGGTCCTTTTTTGAAATAGTTTGAGAACTTAAACAAAAATTTTAAAATATAGACTTTAATTTGTGTACAAAATTGAATTGAAACCGAGGCAAGTATTTGGCGTTTTTCTATATACATAACATTATTGTTTTAAAAAAATTGTGATTTCAAAAAACTAAAGTTCTGAAAAAGCAATAAGAGTTAATTAAATGTTCCAAAATATAACTAATAATTTGTGTTATAAGGTGTAAAGAAATTAGAGCCAGGATATGGGTACATCCTATATATCCTTTTTACATAAGTTGTGATTTCAGCTAAACTAATCTCTCAAAAGAAAAAAGAAATTGAGAAAGGTCGCGTAATATACCGTTTAATTTGTGTTATAAATTGTATTGAAATCACACCAAGGATGTGGGTAGCTCTCAAATGTCCTTTTTTTAAAATATTTCGATTTCACCCAAACTAATTTTTGAAAAGAAATAAAATGTAATTATTATCATATTATAGGTTATAATTTTTGTAAGGTATACAACCCTGTCTAAAGGTGAACATTACTCAGCACTCACAAATAAATAAAACTTTGCCAAAATTGCAGGTTATTGCATTTCTTCAAGTGACGAATCTGAAAACATGTTTTTTCTATTTTTTTTTGTGGCTCATCACAGAAATCTTTCTAGTTATAATAAATTTTTACTTATGCTAAATTGCTTAGTGTCCAGTAAAGCTGCATTTTACAACCAAGCAATTAGTAACATTTTTCATTTTGTGGTTTACTAATTGTGTCACAAAGTTTTCTACGGGAGATGTTTTATTGTCCGAAGTCTTAACCAAGAAAGTCGGAATTTTGAAAAACGACATGGAATGTTTTTTAGTAAATTAGAAAGTAACTTTCGCGGTTGGAGCATCTTTTTTCAGAGACAAAAATTTATATTATATTTTTTTTGCAAAATTTGCTGAAGTTTAATTTATTTTTCTAACTGTCCGGAGAAACAAGTCAATCGAGTTGGAGGTTACCTCCTTAATTTTTAAAGTGTCGATCTGCTTCTAAGGTTAGGCAGGAAAATCTGCTAATTATAGTGAATTTACAGTAGTAGAATGAAACGCATTTTCGTTCAACTATGTATTTTGTTTGTTATGGAAATGAAACAAAGAAAGAGTGAAATTAATTTTATACATTTTTGTATGAAACATTTGCTGCAAATGCTTAACAGTGGCGTTTGGAGCAAAACAATACTTATTAGTTCTTACTCGGTATGATAGGGAGGATAAATTAGTGCTTGATATCTCGGAATCTGTATAGAATTTCGCAATATATTTCAATTTTGCATTAAGAAAGAGATAAACAGAATCCTTAATAATTTGTTTTATATGATCGGTACAGCCACAACAATAATGAGCTGAGAAGAAAAGAAGAAAACGATGGAAGTTTTATTGTGGAAAAATTTTCAACTCGAACAATTTTACAAAATAATTTATTTCTTGCGTATGTATTTATGTATGTTACATATACACATGCAAAACAAATAGTCATATGACCGAAAATTTATTAGATTTCCTGATACGTCGGTATTCTTCGTTTTTTATTTATGAAATAATTACTTTGAATCGAAAGTATGTAAATATGTGTGCATTTGTATATATGTAAATATACCTACCTACATGTGTATATGTTATACATACAAAGTTGTGTACATACATTATTTTTTACATAATAAACGTGTACATACACATGTACAAAAGTCTCATAAGCATTAAAGTATAATCATACAAATTTACTCTTAGATATGCAAATTTAGTTGGGCCTTCCCTTAGATGGGATTAAAGCGAAAAAAATAAATAAAAATTTTAAAACATATAATAAAACTGTAGCAGAAATCATTTATACTCACGCGTTCTTGCGTCATGAAAAGGTGGTTTTTGAAACGACATGCGTGATTTCCACTGAAAAAAGAACCGACTAACAAACTCCAGGCTGGTTGCTTTGGCATAGGAAATATTGTATTGTAATTTAAATTTCAATCGTTTATTTCACTTAAATCTCACAGTCTATTATTGTCCTATTTTAGAAATGCAAATTATACATTTGCTAGAGCTGAAATGAGTTTTTCATGAGCACTGAGACAAGGTTTGCACATTTTCAAATTAAAATAAAACCAAAAAAAAAAAAAAAAAAAAAGGAAAAACAGAAATCCGCAATCAATATTTTAATTATATGCGCACATGCAAAAAAAAAGTTTTTTAACAGTTTCGGTGGGTCTAAATTGAAATATTGATTTAATTTTTTTTTTTTTTTTTTTTAAATATAGGCACACTCATTTTTTCAACATCCAGCAATCCTTTATAAGGATTACACAACGTTACCGTGTTGTTGAACAGAAAAACCATAAGACAGGATGTTCATATTAAACGCAATTCTGTAGGTTCGTTAAAATGTGTTATTTCGAATATTCTTGCAACTAATATGTATTTCAATGTATGTATGTATGTATGTATGTATGTATCCATGTATGCGTGATCTTATTGAATATCAAAAGAAAATTTTATGTAACTAATTCATCCCTTTTTTTGCTTTAGAATCGAATAAAAATCGCTACAACATTAACGGGTGTGAAAACATGCAAATATTTAATGGATTAAATGTTGTTGGAAATCAGTAAAATTTTTAATTTGCAACCATAAATTTGTAAGAAATTATTTAAATTAAGGCATTTAAGACATTTAATCCACGGCTACAGGAACGAATACATAATTTTTTTTTATTTTATTTAACTTCGGATGAATGTGTTAAAGAGGGGCAATGTCCGCCTCCTTGAAAGTATTTAACTGATCTTGATTAAATTTAAAACACAGATAGATCTGCATGTCAAAGAATACAGAATTTTTATATTCTGTTGAAAACTAGAATGAGGAGAGGGTAGCAGTAGTCTGCCCGTTGACTACAAAGCAAAATATGACTTGGGTTCAAACCTTGGCCAGAGCAAGTCAGACAACATCATTAATTTCTGTAATGTACATTAGTGAAACACTGTATTAATTATTGTCGGACTATTCAAGTGATGAAGGCATAGCAATGGTCACTAAAAACTGTTCCAACAGCGATTGATTCTGTTCCAAGATAATCTACACAACATCATCGCCCTCCTTAGACGGTTAGCAGAAACATCGGCGAAGTAAAACAATTCATTAAAAATGCCTGCTAATACAGCTTAACATAGCTAATGCGTCTACTTAACACGGGAGGCGCCTCAACACTGCTATAAAAATTAACATAACGCGCGAAGCAGAGTTGTGAAAGAGTTAAGCCTTCTAAATTTTCCGCCACAATGCACTGCATACGAAAGGGTCATCCCCAGAGTGCTGGTCCTTATTAAAAAAAAAAAAGAACAAAAACAAAAAGTAGCGATAAAAAAAATTTGAAAGGCCAAGAAATTTTAATGTCACTTAGAAATCTAAGATTATGATAGAAAGGGGGCTATTGCTGCCTTTTTGAAATAATATATAATCGATTTTGTTGGAACCTAAAACATAAAAAAAATCTGCTATACTCATTTTTTTTAACCAAAAAATATGAGAGAGATCATTTTCGCCGACTAACCGATTTGCAATTAATTTTAACTGTAGATAGAAACCTGTATAGATTAAAAAATTAACATCTACAAGGCGATTTCTGCCTCTGCAAAGCTTCTGCTGCCTGTTATGATAAAACCTATCTGAAAGCATATTTATTTGTGCATGGCAGTGTGGCAAGTTTTTCTTCTTCAAAATTATCCAACTGATTGTAATAAAATGTAAAACATTGATAGAACATTATTTAGATGGACATATAGGAGAATCGGTGTTCAAGTTGACATTGGACACGAACGAATCTTCACCAAATGACAGATATTTTTGTGAAATATTTTAGCCCGCTATATTACCGTTGAAGGCAAATTCTTTCCCTCTTTTGTAAGAACGCAAAAAAAAAAGACCCACACAAAAATATTTTTCGTCCATCATAGAAATTAATTCGATTAAATATGAATCGTTTTCGCACCACGTTTACTCTAATGATAATACGCATCCACAGAGGCGTCGTTTGGTAATCGCATAATTTCAAGTTTCGGATCCGTGAATTGGATTTCAAGATCGTGCGATTTAACGCGGCTACATTTTTTTCTGTGGGGACATGTAAAGTCGCAAGTCTACGCTACTAAGTCCGAAGCGATTGACCACTTGGAGCATAACATTTGCCGCGTTATTGCCGATATACGGATACAAATTTTGGAAAAAGTCATTGAAAATTGGACCTTCAGATTAGACTACGTCCGAGCCAGCCGTGCTGGTCATATTTTAGAAGTCATATTTAAATTATAATGCCAGAAGATTATCTTTCATCTTTGTTTTATTCCGTTTCAAAATTCTATAAATTTAAAAACACATGTAAAATAATTACGAATACATACATATGTATATCTGAAGCATATACCATCGGTTTTTGGGATAAAAAAATATATGATCCATAAAAAATAAACACACATTAAAACAATAAAATTATTGTAATTTTTTTTACATAAGTAATGACAATCTTACTTACCCTATTATTTCCCAGCAGTCAACTTTTTATATTTTTTAAGACAACAATCCAAAATAATTTATATTTTCAATCATCTATTTTTTCGTGTTAGATTTCATTATCCGTATTCTGAAACTTTGCATATTCTACAACGAAAAGAAAATAAAATATTAATAAAGAAAATGAAAAAAAAAATAAGTGAATCTTTTTTTTAATATATATATTTTAAATTTTATTTAGTTGTTGCGGGTTAGCAATATCTAAATATATATTTCGTTGGTAGCCATACCAACTCATCAGTAGATGTTTTACCCTTTATGTTTAAAAAAATTTAAAGCTCATCCATTTTTTTTTTTTTTAATTTTGAAAGCTATTTTTATGCTGTGTAATTCACAAAAATATATTTGTGAGTTTTTGTATAAATAGATGAGCTTTAAAATTTTTTAAACATAAAGGGTAAAACATCTACTGATGAGTTGGTATGGCTACCAACGAAATATGTATTTAGATATTGCTAACCCACAACAAATAAATAAAATTTAAAACATAAATAATTGAGTACATGCTCAAATAAATGTAAAATTTTAATATATATATTTCAAAAGATTTTGCTTCATCTGCAGGATCTATGTGAGATCCACAATATTAACAAGTCGTTTATGCATATTTTCAGAGAAGCATATTTGAAGAGAAAATATTTGTATGAGGTAACCTCCGGATATATAAAATTAGTTCAGCTAAATGTAGAAGGATTTCTCTAATCGAATATTGGATATTTATTGTCCCGTTAAAGTGTTTAGAACAGGGTCAAGAGCTATTAACTCCCCATACCGAGGAAATTTATATTATCGTTTTATAAGAGATCTATTAAGGCACAGGTCTCTAAAGTTAAAACAGTACATTAATTATGTGAGTACGGTATCTTGCTTACAGTCCACCTACCAGCCTACCCGTACTCTCTTCGAAATCGAAAGCAACGTGGTTTTTTACACTTCAACGGGTAAACGCCCGAACCGATTTTGATAAAACTCAAAACATAGATCCGTGTCTATAAGAACACATATGATAAATGAATTTTTAAAGCATGGTCCGGGGACCTGACAAGGGGCAGACGCCCTTTTAAAACTATGAAAACGATTTAGTTGAAATTTATTTTGTTAGAAATTAGGATTGGCAGAATATTAGGTGCAAATTTCGCCTATTTAATACCATTTAACAGATTTTGATGAAACCTAACATACTGGTAGATCAGATCGGATCCACAAAGGTACATAAGCAATATGTTTTTAGGATCAGCTGTATGATAGCGGGCAATTTTCGCATCGCCAAACCCAATTGTGATGAAAATAAAAGCTTGCATGGATATGCGTCTAAGAGAACACAAAAGTTTTATATATTTTTTAGAATACTGGGATCAGGAAGGACTGGTAGCAATAAGTAATTTTCCGAAACTGTTCAACTTTTTATTTATATAACTTAAAACATAGATAAATCTGTGTCTAAGAGCACACAGTAAGAATAGTGAGATGGTGATAGCTTCTGCTTTCCAAGTTGTCCAATAGATTTTTATTAAACTTTAACTATAAATAATATGTTTCAAAATAATGCAGGTTTTCAAAAAAGTACCTTTTTGAAAAACAATTAAGTTATGAATTTATTGTTTAGTCGAACTGAATGATGTTTAAGCATAGAAATTTTAATTAATCAGGCTTATGTTCGTTTTTAAGTAAATTTATCAAAAAGTATCTTTATGCAAAATGTTTATTTTAAATATTTTATATTATTATTACGAATAAACGTAATTATTATTTGAACTGTGATAATGTATAAATGTCAAATTATTATTCTTAGGCTTAAGTTCAGTTTAGCAATAAGATTAGCAGAACGTATCAGTATACCGATTTCAAGGACGCTTCTACCTCTCATCAGCATTCATTTGTACATCTTTACAATTTTCGTATAGTGGATAATAATTGGGAAGAATATCAACTATTTAACCAAGTTTAATTTAATTAATTTTTATTCTATTTTTACATATTGAAACAAATAAATACTTTAAAAAAGAGGATTTGATAAAATATCTATGATAAAAAATATATTTATAATTAAAAACTTCATGCATAAAATTTATATTTTAAAGATAGTACTTCTATTCGAAAGATAATTCAGCAGAAAGTACCTTGATTATTTATTATCGTTTTTCAAAAGGTTTATTTAGAAAGAACATATCCCAAAAGTTAATTTTGTAAAAGAAAAATGTAAGTGACAAATATATAAAAATCGGCGATTTAATTAATTATTGTACATAAAGTCGAAGCTCATGTATCCAAAAACTTTAAGGCTCATGCTTGGCAACATTCTAATGGTAAAGGAAACAGCTTAGCAACTATTTATGTATAAGTATATTATTTACTCGCTTTTACCTTTTTAACTTCGATCACGCTAAATATTAATTAAGGCATAAACTGTATATCAAATTTATTGGAAAAAGAAAAAGTACATTTCCTCATTTTAGAAATTACAGTGAAACTTCGATATAACGAACTTCGTTATAACGAAAAACTCAATATAACGTACTTATGTTTTATTGAGGCCCTTGAGAAAACCTCATTATTGCAAAGTTTTTCATCAAAATTGCACTATAGCTATAACGAATAGATTCTGAGCAAAAAAGCCTCTATAAAGCGAAATATTATTCAAATGCCTCAATATAACGAAATCAGAATAAATACTAAATGGTGTAAAGTAACCTGTTATAAAAACAACGAAGTCTAAATGTATTTATAACCGCATTTGTAAGGCACCTATACAACGAAGTACTCGTACAAAAGCCTCTATACAACGAAGTAAGAATAAAATTTAAAGCAAAATGGTAAAGTGCCGTTATCATAAGAACGAATTCTAAATGTGTGTGCAAATGTAATGCATTAGAAACGTATGTAATCAGTATTGACTTGATTCTTGTCAAAATGATTAAAGTAAAGCGTAAATCAATATCTATTCGAGAAAAAAAAGTTCTATAATTGAGGCCGTTATTAGCAATCTCATGTTAAGTAGATTTGAATAAAGAAAACTATAGTCATAACGATTTTGTTTCATATTTCTTCCACTTTCGTTATATCAAGGCATAGCTGGTTATATTTATAGCGAAGCAATAGCTATAACGAACTATTTTCGGATCCCCTTGAAATTCGTTATATCGAAGTTTTACTGTATTAAAAAAAATTCAAAAAGTACCAAAACTAAAATTTTTCCCGTTTTTACCCTTTCAAAAGTACCCTATATTTCATTCTGTTTTCGAGTTATAGTGAAACAAACACAAACTTTCCCATTTATATTATTTGGGATACTATTTATAAATTTTCTTAATTCTATTTTAAGATTTTAAAATAAACATTACTTTTTCAAAATATTGAAAAGACAAAAAAGAAACTCTGAATTACGAACAGAATTTCATTAATTTTTAACTTCTCAGTTTTGAAATCTTACATTGACCAACATGTAATCGTTAAAAATAATTAATTTGTCGTATGCTTATTTCAAACATTATATCACATAGTCTTAAGGTACATACATACATACATATCTATTTTTCTTTAAAGTACTAAGTTCTCGGAAATTATTCCCCGACAATTCCCTTAAAAACCCAGTAATATAATATTTAATAGAAGCAAATCTTTAGAACACATTTTATAAATCTGTCCCAAAGTGAAGCTTTTCATAGTTTGCCCTGTATTTTAGTACATATTTTGTCCCCTTAAAAAAAAATCAAATTTTGTTTCATAATTTTTCATTGATTTGATGGAGCTTACATATATGGAAAAAAGTCCATAGAAGAGCTACAATTTTTAAACTTTATACTCGGATATTAGAATTTTTTAAAAGATTACATATTTTTTAATACTTCTTAAGAAGCGAAATAGAATTTGAGTTTTTTTTTAAGAATTTACGATTGAAATGGAAATGAATAGAGGGTCCTCTATCGGACTGTAAAGATAAAAATTTTGGATAAACTTTCAAACTCATGTCCGACAAGGTTTTTCATACCAAAACCTTGATTAGTTAAACGGTCGATTAAGTGTTTTATAACAGTATTCTCAATATCCATTTCAACAAGCGATGACTTTACTTTTTTGATTTATTGCTATTTCTAATAATTTTTATTATTTCATTTGATTCCGTCGCCATTAGATTAGTTCTGACCGTTGCATTAAATGTCGTATTAATAATAATAATTGTGTGGTTATATGTATGTATATATACACATATATGTACATATACACTTACATACATACATATGCAGTAAATTCATCTTTGTTTTTCTACCACAAATAAAATATCGTCACTGCCAATGCGTAGAGTGTATTTTAAGCGATACATCCTATATGTACACATGTTTTTAAGTGGAAATCGGGAACACATCAATTCATATTTATTAGTGTACTTACACACGTACATACATATTATGCATGTGTGCAGATGTCCACATATGAATGTATGTAAATGAACATAATAATGCACACATACCCTATTTACAAATATGGATATAGAGAACATAATTTACATACTTAGATAGTATATACACATACATACATACGTGCACACATACATATGTAGATATAGATATTTTATCTATATACATATATAAGTGCATGGGCAAAACAAGCTTAGGAGACAATATCAGGGGAGTATATTATGTATATATAATGTAGATATATACATATTTATATACATATGTATGTGTGCACATCAAAAGATGAATTGCTTATCAATATAGTCTCCTTAGACGTTATACATTTACATCTAAGGACTCATATGTACATAAACATCGCTGCGACGCTTAAATCTGTATATATACAGCTTTTATTTTACTTGCGAACTTATTGCTGAGTGTATTTGTGAGTTAAATGCATATGGATGTATGTGTGTTTGCGATTTGATATGCACCAGTATATATGTATGTCCTCGCATGTATACATTAGACTGGTCGATAAAAATGAAGACACAGAAAATCTCAAACTCCTAAAATAAAAAGCAAAGTTTAATGTTTGCTTTATACAGGGTGTTTTTTATAGAGTTTCACAACTTTAAGATGGCATCAGTACTTTATGTGAGCACCCAATTAACAGCTGATAGTTGCTTTTTGTTTAGTTTGCTCTGAAATTTCATTATGAATCAACTTACACCAGAGCAACGCGTGCAAATTGTTGAAATTTTTTAATTAAAATAATTGTTCTATTCGTCAAACTCATCGTGCAGCGGGCGCTACAATTGATTTACTCAAAGAAACTTTTGATGAAAAAATAAATTCAACTAATGGCCCAATTAGTTGGCCACCAAGATCGTGTGCATTAAACTAGGGATGTAACGGTACGCCATTTCGCCGATCCGATACCGATACTCAAAAATAAATATCGCCGATACCGATACGCATATTGAAATTGAGCTCAAGTAAAAATTAGCAAAACTCAAGTAGAGTAAGTCTTCTATTATACAAAATAACAGTGTTTATTAATGAGCCATTCAAATCATCAAAATTTTCAATACATTTCAGTTTCTAAAATTCAAATTTTCAAACTACAAAACGTCTGCCATATTTATGATTTTACAAAATAAACGATCGCATTCAGTTTAGATTCGCTCAAGATTTAAAATTGATATTAATAAGATTCAAAAAAAAGGAATTGAATTTGAGATCATGTTAAAATTAAATTAAAATTATAAAAACAACATTGCAAAAGATTAAAATTTAAAATTGATATTAATAAGATTTTTGTTTAAAAAACAAAGTGTTCTCAAATTTTGCGGAGATAGACGATTTCTCAAATCCGTTTGAAGCAGACCTGCAGTGGAAAATAGTCTCTCAGATGCGACAGAACTCATTTGAAAACTTAAGTATTTGTGCGCCATTTTCTTTAAGTTTGGGTAGGACATGTCATTGCGCCAGGAAACAAGAGGGTCTGCGTCTCTAGGAATATTAGGCGATCTAAGATATCTCTCGACTTCTTCGTTAGCAGAACCACAGCTTAGGATGGATCATCCTCCTCGGATTCTCTTATAATTTTTTCACAGAAGCTCCAAAGGCGAGTACTTCTCGTAGACTTATCAGAACTTTTGCGAGGTGTAGGAAGGACTGTGTCTTGAACACTTTCGGAATGTAGAGTCATGTTAAGCAGCTCAATAAAACGTTTTTTCGGTAGGATTGAAGTCGATTGTCTTTGAAATATTCTCTAAACCCTCAAATCTTTCATTCAGAGCTGATGCTAAGTTAGTCGCAAATTTTTGGTACTCCGAACTACTCTCCATCTCCGTTGATTCATGTATTATGTTTTCTAGTAATGTTCGAAGACTGTTAACTAGCGAAATAGCGTCAGACAATGTAGCAGCGGCCTTGCTTGTGGATTTTGTAGCCTCTAAATTTGTACATGTTGACATAGGGGCTGAGATGTCAGTTGTTATTTGAAGTTTTAATTGTTGTAGAATTACCACCACTTGTATTAATGCGTCTTGAAAAAAATCTTAAAACATACAAACACATACAAGATTTAGCATTGAGAGAACATTGCATGGCTATGGTGCAAAGCAAAATAGAAGAAACAAATTCATTATGTATTCTGTTTTGATTTTATTTTCTGCTTTTAATATGTTATTTCTCATAGTTGTCATCCAAAAAAAAAGTGTTAAAAATTTAATATTTTGTTCAAAAAACTCTAAAGAAAAATATAAGAAGTATCGGCGTATCGAGAGTAAAATATCGCCGATATAGATATATCGGAAAACCAGAAGTGTCGCTGATATATCGGTATCGGTATCGGTATCGGTTGCATCCCTAACTTAAACCCATTAGATTATTTTCTTTGGGGTTAAGTTAAGTCACTTGTCTACGTCGATAAGCCACAAACAATTGAATATCTGGAAATCAACATCCGAAGAGTTCTCGGCGAAATACGGCGGCAAATGCTGTGAAAAGTTGTTGAAAATTAGTGTTCCAGATTGCGCCATCTACGTACCAGTTGTGGCAGCCACATCGCAGAAATCATATTTAAACATTAATTTCATAAAATTTTCTTTCCAATAAAGTCCGTTTCATTGATATTAAAAATATATGTATTTCCTTGTTTTATTATGATTTAAAATTGTGACACTCTATAAAAAACACCCTGTATTCAACGACTAAATATTACAATATGTGAAGCACTCACAACACAACAGCAAGTTTTTAATATCAAAATGATTATCGATTAATTAATTAAAATTAATCTTTGAGTGTTGTTTTCTAACAGCCGAGCATTTATTTTTTTTTTTTTTTGTTAGTTTGTTAATTAACAAAATTGCTATTGCTAACAAATCGTTGAACGTTGAAACGCTTACTTTAGGTAAACTAAACACTAGTTAAACTAGACACTAGTTTAGATAAACACTAGTTAGTTAAACTAAATAATAGTTCAACTATTCTATAAGTGTATAATTTCTAGTTTAAACATTCTTTATGTGGGAGTTCTAACTTAAATGTCTATAATAGCTTTTTGCGGAAAGATATCTATAAAAACAAGGAAGAGTGCTATATTCGGCTATGCCGAATTTTATATACCCTTCACCAAGCCGTAAATGTATAATTCATTATATATAACACAAATTTTCCCTTCTTATATAAGTATGGACATACGAGTATATCTATATACATACATACATATGTACTATACATACTTACATATAATTAGAATTATTTCTAAAAGGGTTATACCTATATCTCCATTTATTTAATCCAATATCAGATATTTTATTTTTGCTGATTTCAATACCAATCATCTTAAGAAAAATCCTTACATTTCAATCCAAGACCCAAGATTATAGCTCTTTTAGTGTCTTCATAAAATCGATTTCACGTACAGACAGACGGACAGACGGACAGACGGACATACCTCATTCAGCTTCCCTATATACATATAAGGATTAAGAATATAAGTATATGGACCTCATATATACATATATAAATTGTGGAAATTACACACGTCATGACAAACCTATAAATACCCTTACCATTTTTGGTGAAGGGTATAATAAATAAATAAGATTTCGAATACCACTAAAGATAAAAAATAATTTATTAGATTTATCTGCATTCAAGTAAACACTGCATCGAAATTTGGAAAGATTTTTTTAATTGTAATGGACCAGTCTAATGTACTCCGTTAGATAAATATGTACATACATATTTCTTTATGTATACAAGTGCTTGCTCATATGTGAAAACATACATGCATACATAGATATGTACATACACATTTACATACATATTATGTTCATATACAAAAATTATTTATACACATGAAAATCACTCATTAACGGTGAGATAGATTTGTTTTCGGTTAGTCCTTCTCATGACCACTAAAGAGAATACGACACTACCAGACAACACAAAAGCTTGTTACATTATTTATAGGTTTTTTTTGTTGTTTTTTAATTTGCTGGGTTTAGAGCAGCTATTACATGCGGGCGTGGATACCATATATGTATGTATGTGTGTGTGTATGTACGAGAATATAAGTCTGTACATTCCCTGTAGAAAACTCGGGGCCAATTGTCTCCAAGTCACCACTTTTGTCTACTTGTTTGGTGACTTCTTACTGGGCTTATTGCTGACAGGTCACCAATTTGACGACTAGTGCTGACTACTTGATGACATTGTCAACGATACGTCTACACTTTTTAGTTTGCTTTAACAGGTACAGACTAAAATTATAGAAATGTACTAGTAATTTTCTGGTTCGAATATCTCTACTTGGTCCCATTAGAACTACATTATCTCTACCTAGTCAACACTCTCAATGTTACTAGTATATTTTCAATGACAATCACATGCTAAATGTCTATAGCACAAAGCATTATATGGGGGGTAATAGCAAGTAGTACTGGTGACAAAGTCAAAAGCGAGTCAGTATAATTTTACTAACGACATTTCCTGCCGGGTTGTTTGGTGAGTTCACAACACACATGAACAAAATGTAGTTTGCGATTTTTTTCTGTCCTTGAAGGACTGTTTCCACTAACTAATAACAAAAGTGCCAGTTAAATGCTCATCATTTAGCAGCAGCCCTGGCAGGTTCGCTGTATTCGTACAAAAGCCATTGATATTTGACAAAATGTTGTTTCTGTTTTTGTTGTTGTTGTATATTGCTTTTTGTTTATTCTTAACGTATTTTCTTTCTCTTTCCTACTTTATTCCTGTTCATTCAATTCAAACTTCAAGGATATTTTCTCTGAGCACACATGTTTGTTAAATCGCAACAACATGATACGTGAATTTTAATGCCATTGTATATGTACATACGTATCAGTATGAGTGTGTGAGTAAAAATTTACCAATACATACTCCCACATATGTATGACTGACTGGCTGACTACTTGATGTTTTAGTTGCCTGTACATTTTACTTGTAGGTGTCCCGTACTTGAAATGGTCGCCTGGACGACAAAAAGGACATGTTCATAAATACACATACGCACACACATGCATGCATATTTATTGGTATATGTATGAGTATGTATAATATACATATACTCTTCCATTTACTACTCTTATACTACATATGAAAACGGTTACCATTCGTACATTATTGCTCTTGTACGGCACATGTGTGCTGAGAATTATATTCAAGTAAATTTCAATACACATTCACATGCATATTAATAAGTTCTTGTAAATACGCGTGTAAGTACATACGTATGTAAGTATGTACATATATGCTAAGTTCTCTATGTCAATGTAGTATGAACAGAGTTGTCATATCTCAACGATTACTAATTTTGTTTATTTATCGGATCTTGTAATCGCCACGTATGTATTTTGGAAATACAGTGCAAGCACGATATTCTCGACAAATTAAAAATCGGATCTGTCGGGGTAGCTGAATTTACGCAATAACCGAATAGCGTGTTAAATTTGCAGTTTTCTTTTCAATAAAAATTAAAAGTTTAATAAAATGGAAAAACAATTTTTTTAAAAAACATCCTTTAGTTATTTATTTCTCAGGTGGAAAAAGTTGTGCTGTAAAATTTATAAACTTGAATATGCAAAAGGCTACAGGAAGGTAACATTTCTTAATTGAATTGTTACAATAAATAAAAAAAAAATATGTAAAAAAGCCATAAAAAAATTTTTGAAATTTATATGATGCCAAATGGTATAAAAATTTACTAAGGAAGTGGATTTTGTTCACTTACGCCAGCTCTTACGCCACTTATTTTTTTTTTTGCTGCTCCAAAGCTAGATCTAGTATTTAGGATTTTAATTACTATTAACCCTAGAAACCACAATCAATAATTTGTTTGTTGCATACAAATGATGTCAAAAACCTCTTAGAGTAAAAATGTTGTTAAGAAAATATTTTTTTTTTAATATTTAAAGCCAAAATAAATGGATACTTAAGATCTACATAAATCGTAAAGTACGCACTGAAAGTGTTAATATGAATAAATTTGGGAATTTAATTATTTCATGTGTACTTAATTTAAAAATAAATGTAGCAATGGCAACACTACGTGTAAAGTGAGATTACGGTTGTCCCCGCATGTATCGTATGAATAAAAATACACTCGAAAATTTTACGTTTTTACGTGGATGTGCTTGTTTGCAAGTGTGTGAGTAGTTAAAGCAAATGTGTGGGAGTCAAAACAACTGAATTAGATCGTTTTATCTTCATACTCGTCGTTAAAGAACACCAATATTTATAAAACTTTAGTACATAATTTTGTGTGCGTGTATGTGTATGTAGCATGCATACTCGTATATGGCTTGTACGAGATACATACATACCTATTCTAAAGAATATAAATATGTTTAGTATATATGTATAAAAAAAACGCCAATACATCCAATCAATAAAATCACGCCATTTTGTTTTAAGCATCAAAGGATTTAAATTTTTTTTTTGTTTAAAAAGTTGTCGCACACATCGTTGCACTGGACCCTTGCGGGGCATATTTGAAAGCACTTTAAATAATTTTTTATGCACGAAAAGCATAATTTTTGAAGAAAAATAAAATAAATGACTGGTCAACAGTAGAGGGCAATAAAAGTCCATAAAATATTTAGCTAAAAGTGTTCAACAGAAGCACGAATTTTACCGGATTTAATCGAAAAATTAAAGTGAAACAGATACAAATTTTTTTATTTACAGTTTCAGCAAAATTTTGTAATATTTGAATAAAATCAGCAATCGTGCATTCTGATAATAAATACTGGTACCCTATAATTTTATATAAAAAGGATATATGGGAGATAATCATGTCCTTGCAACAAATAACGCAAAATTTATAGCAGAGCTAAGACTCATAATTTGAGAAACAATAATTTATTTTTTTTTCATTCATTCTAATTATAAATGAAAAAAGGATATATGGGAAGCAGTTACGGACTTCAACCGAAAAGAAACTTAAACTATAACAAAAATATTTATTAATTTCCTCGCACTAAATTAATCAAAATTAACAGCAGATCTAAGTTGAATAGGATTACAACCGTTTCATAATTTTTAATGGATTCTAATCATAAATGTAGCCGAAACCGATATATGGGTGCTTACTATAGTTTTGCACCGAATAAAACTAAAGAAAAAGGATATATGGGAGGTAATGTAATCCTTGGGTCAAATGAAAAAAAATTTACAGCAGCGCTAATTCAAATAGAATTACAACATTTTAATTATTTTAAGTGGATTCTAAATGAAACTAAAATATTACATTTTAGAAAAAGAATCTATGGGAAGTAAATAAATACTTAATTAATATGAAACAAAGTTTACAGCAGTGCTAATTCGAATACGATTACAACCGTATATTTACTTTTAATTCATTATAATCATAAGTGTAGCCGAAAAGGATATATGGGAGATGGCTGTAGTTTTGCACCGATTACACCATAATTTATATACAGAGCTGAGACGCATAGTTTTAGAATCATTTATAAATTTTTACTGCATTCCAAGCATAAATGAAGCTTAAATATTGTTTTTCAGAAAAAGGATATATGGGAGGTAGTTTAATCATTGACTCTAATGAAATAAAATTTACAGCAGATCTAAGTTGAATAGGATTACAACCGTTTAATAATTTTTAATGGATTCTAATTAAAAATGTAGCCGAAAATGATATATGGGGGCTTACTATAGTTTTGCACCGAATAAAACTAAACTTACAACAGAGGTGAGACACATAGAATCTTTTGTATATTTTGAATGCATTCAAAGCATAAATGAAGCTTCAATATTATTTTTCAGAAAAAGGATATATCGAAGGTAGTTTAATCCTTGAGCCAAATGAAACAAAATTTATAGTAGAGCTAAGTTGAATAGGAATACAACCGTTTATTAGTTTTTAATAAATTCTAATTATAAATGAAGCTTTAAATATTATTCTTTGTAATCTGGGCTGTTGCAGGGATTGCAGCGTTAATGTCATAATGAACCACATATTTTGGCAGCCGTTTTAAGACGTTTATTTTATTTTACTTATAATAAATAAATGCTAATCAGTCATAACTTTACTAAAGTAATTACGCACACATACTTATAACCTAAATGATACATTCATACATATATGCGAGTATATCTACATACTACATCCCAAATCTGAAAAGTACATAAAACATTTTCAATTATAAGCACAAAATTAAATATTTTCAATTGACCTTATACTCCGTGTATGTTTAACCACGTGCCCATCCCATGTTTTCCCTCAACTGTCTATACAAATTGTTCGTTTTGCCCAACTACAGTGGACAGTGGAAAGCAATAAACAGATGATTTATGGGTTGTTTTATTACAAAATAAAAAATTAAAAAAAAACACATTTCTGATGCTTTTGGAAATTCAAAATCACACCCATCATTGTTGTCGCTGCTTTCTTTTCGAAAATACTCTTTAATCTCTTTGACCAATTGTTATGGTTCGCATCGTAGACCTTCAACCCGTAAGTGTTTCTGCCTTCAGCATACGGCTTTTTAAAATGCCAAAAAAAAAATGTATATAAAAAAATTGTACCCAAATAAAAATCCCATTGACTTAATTTGCATATAATTTAATGAATAAATAGTCAAGGCAAATGACCAACACATCACATCGACACAAATATTTATCATCATCCCTTGTTGTTGAAGGAATGAAAATCTGACGAAAGAGGGAGCCATTCAGCAGAAGCACACAGCTGGCTATCGTGCTACAAGAACCTTTTTAGAAATATCAAGGGACGACAAGCGCGATAATGATGCCAACTGACCTTTTCTAGTTATGGCGATAGACACAAAATAGACCGGTTTAAAAATGGCGTCGGAAATGTCAGTCAATCGTACGTTCGTACGTACGTTCGTTCAATGCTATGACTTTTGACCATTGGTCAAGAAATGCACACATTGACGTAAGAGTGTGTGTGTATGTGTATGCGTACACAAATAAAAGGATATGCAGGGATTTTCTTAAAGGAATTAAAATGTCAACAACACATGATCAGAGAGGTACAATGTTGTATGTTTCAAAAATTCAATAAACAAGTGATCATAAATAAATCCAACTTACCTTCTGGTAATTGTTTCTTTCACAAACCATTGAACTTGACTACAGGAGGTCAAAATAGTGGTTAATGACTGTCAGCAAAATGTCTCAATTATTTTGCAATTTTTCATAGAAAACTACCCAAAATAATGCGAATTTCAGCACACGCATTTTGAAGAATTTTTAAAGAGGGGATGAAAACATACACAACTGCCTAAATAAACACAAAGTCGTACACAAACTCATTAATAAGAGTATGTATATATATAAACACATTAGACTAAAGGTAAGTATATAATATATGAAATGGTACATACCTACCTACACATACGTATGCGTATATCCTTTATTTAGGAATTACAAAATTAAAATGGAGACAAATAATTTTTAAAGTATTGAATTGCGTCAAGTCAACAAAGCAAATCTCTAAATTTAATAGAAAGAGCAAAACATTTAAAATATTGAAATAATTAATTTGTTTCTAAGGAAATAAAAAGAAAAGAAAAGTTGTCGAAAAAATCCATTAAATGGCGACGCGTGCTTGCAGCCATTCGAAAAGACCGATGACATCAGATTTTGCATGAATGTATATTTTTGTGCCACGACTGCCCATATTGGATCATAACCACAAACCGTTTAAACACTTCAAAGGACGAAACATGGATCGATCATAATGCACCAACAGAGAGCAAAGGAAAATTAAGACAGTCGATTTTTCTAAGGTGAACATGCACAAAAGAAAGATTAAGATCGGTCTGTCTAATAAAAAGGGGGACGGCAACAGGTGTTTTCTTGCATTCACGCAGTGTCATTCACACCGATTGCCTTGAAACGAGTAAAATGATTACCATCGAATTTGTTGCAGTCGAATTAGGATAAGAAAACGCTGTTAAATGGAAAAAATCGCCTAATTGAAAATAAATATTCCTATTTATTATTTTGGATTAATTTCAAAGCACTTATATTCACATAAAAGAAAAAACAATATTAATTCACTGGCTACGAAATTGATTTTAGTGACGCTTTGTATTCCATCACATCAATGCATGCTTAGTTGCATGTCCTCTCCATCACACCAATGCAGTCATGGTTGCACGGTAAAAGTCCTTCCATCACATCAATGCAAGCTTGGTAGCATGTCCTCTCCATCACACCAATGCTGGCATGGTTGCATGGCAAAACTCCTTCCGTCACATCAATACATGGCATAATACTTCTTACCATTCAGCATACTCTCCAGATTCCGCAGTCCAACCAACCACTAGCAAGCACCAGTCGTGCATCAATCATTGAAACAATACCTTTCTCTCTCCCAGCGAATTTGATAGGAATCACACCCACTGCCGAAGGACACATCATCAATAACCGATCAAAGAATCCTCCGACTATTGAGGGTAACACCATGCCAAGTACCATAACCATCTCCAAGGGGACAGAATATACAATTCGCAGCACATTGTGCGGTGAGGCAAACATACGAATAATATACCCCAGAAGCCATTTATCTGTAGGGCTTAACGGATCCCGTGGCACCAGTGTATATGTTTATTATTGACCGATGAAACAGAACCTTAGAGATTGATTTCATATCAGCTTTATTTTTACGTGAAGCAGATCTTAAGGGCTTGTTTATCTTCTACCATACTAGAGTAGGTTACCCCACTTCCTTTTATATCGTATATGCAATTTCGATCCTCTGTTATTTTGGAGATTTGCTAGTGACACATAAATTTTAGGGGCAATTGGCCAGAAATAATGTTTGGGGAAAAGTCAATTTCATCTTTTCCGTGGCGACCCGTGCTTACCGGGGAATGACACTCGCAAATCTGTTCGAGTAGATTAGTTTGACATTTGGTTCATTTTTGTGAAAATGAATATTAACATTTAAAAAATTAACTAAATATATTTAAGTAATAAAAAAAAGGAAATATGCCACATAAACTAAAAAAAAAAATGCCCTAAATCTGTAGTGTAGCCGGAAGTAATGAAAATTATGCTATAAAAAGTAAAATATACAATAGCAGATTAATACCAAAGTTTTTAAAAAGTTCAGATACGTACACTCAAAAAAAACATTTTACTAAAAAAAATTCCTTTAATTCCTGTGTTGAATTTATTTGTATTGAGATACTCTCTGACGGTAAGAAGATGTTGGTAGGATGCGCCTACAGGCCGAACAAAAGAATATCTTTCTTAAATTTTTTCAGTGCGATGAAAACGCTTGCCGCTGCTTATGATTACATTATCATTTCAGGTGACTTTAATTCAAACCTACTTTTGGAATCAGAATTAGCTGAAAATATGTTATCTTTTGGTCTAACTCCCACAAACACAGTTAATCCAACTCATCATACAGTAACTAACAGAACTTTGCTTGACGTTGTTTTTGTTGCTAATCCAGTTAACGTATTGTTGTACGACCAAGTGTCAGCCTCGTGTTTTTCGAAGCATGATTTAATATTTTTATCGTATAACTTCAGAATTCCTTTGTCAGAACATGCAGACTACTATTGCGACTTCAGTGGCTTGAACTATGATGTGCTTCGCGATAATGTCTCTCGTATTGATTGGCCTGAAATGTACTACTGGCGTTCAGTTGATGAGCAAGTAGAATTCTTTGAAAACAATATTCAAGGTCTATTTGATGAAACAGTTCCTCTAAAGTACAAAAGAACATCTGGTAGGGAAAGGCCTTGGTTTTCTGCCAATATTAAGCTTCTAATAGCTAAAAGGGACTCCTCTTATTCAAGGTGGAAGTGATTTAGAACTTCAGGGTTGAATGCTGAATTTAGAACTGCAAGAAGAAACGTTAATATTAGCATCAGGATAGCAAAAACTGAGTATTATTTCAGACGCTTTGGTTCGGCAATATATTCCAGGCAAAATTGGAAATACATTCGTGAGATTGGCGTTGGTAGATCAGTGAGTTCAAGTTGTTGCCAAATTGATGTCGAAGAGTTTAGTAGAACCTTCACAAATATACCACTACTACCAATAGACAAAACTTTTTACAATTTCAAGTTTTACAGTTTCAATTCGCAAGTGTAAGCCACTGAAGTCTATTCAAGATTCAATTAAGTCAAATGCAGTGGGCTCCGATAACATACACCCTAAATTTTTAAAGATATTGTTGCCTTTTCTCTTGCCTTATATAACACATTTATTCAACACTAGTATAATGAATAGCACTTTTCCGTCGAAATGGAAATGCGCAAAAATAATGCCAATACCGAAAAATAACTCAGAGTTCATACCAATTGCTATCCTTTGCTTTCTATCCAAAGCTCTTGAAAAAATTCATCATAATCAAATGTCGCTATATATCAGAGTAAAAATAATTTGTTGTCTGACAAGCAATCAGGTTTTCGCCACAATCATAACTGAGTTTCTGCTTTACTGAATGTAACTGAAAACATACGGCGTGAACTCGATGTAGGAAAAATAAATTTCTTGGTTCTTCTTGATCATTCAAAAGCCTTTGATACGGTTGACCACAGCACGCTTTGCATGAAAATTCGACACTTTTTTAACATCTCGTCAACTTCCACACGACTGCTATCTTCATACCTCACTAGTCGTCTGCAATTTGTGTATTCGAACAATATTCAATCTTCGGTATTAAATATATCTAGGGGAGAGCCCCAAGGGTCAATCCCTGGACCACTCCTTTTTTCTATTTATGCAAATGATTTGCCACAACAACTTTTGCATTGCAATATTCAGATGTACGCGGACGATGTGCAGTTGCACTTAAGCAGTCCAGTCGTCTCTGTTGCTGAAAATATTTCAAGACTAAATGACGATCTCAATAAAATCTATTGTTGGGCAACTGGACTTTGTTTAAACCTTCAGAAATCAAAGTGTATCATAATTCGTAAGAAAACAATCCATCATATTGCCAATGTTGATGTCTTAATAAACGGAGAAAAAATCACCATTGTGAATGCTGCCAAAAACCTGGGAGTAAATTTTAATGGACAAACCATGTTAACTCACTCGTAGGTCAGACTTACACAAAGCTGAGGTGTCTTTGGTCGTCACCATTCCACATAAGACAACTTCTAACAAAATCTTACCTTGTTTCCGGTTTAATCTATGGTTGTGAACTTTTTGCAACCTGTGACTCTATCAGTAAAAGAAGGCTAAATGTTTTATATAACAATATTATTAGATATGTTTACGGCTTGAAAAGGCATGATCATGTTTCTTTATTTTCCTCATAACTGTAAGGAGTTTCATTCAACAACCTTCTTAATATACGTGTGCTTCTATTTTTATTCAGCTATGCCGCAATATCTTATTGATAAAATCAGGTTTGCCAAGTCAGAAAGGGGACAAAAGATTATAATTCCTTTCCACCGTTATCTTGTATCCAAATGGCAGTTTTTCATACATGTGGCGCGTCTCTGGAATGTTCTTCCTCAAGCTCAACAACTTAAAGGCAGCGCAACTAGTTTTAAGCACTTTTTATTCAATTATTTTTCTCAATAGGAAATCTTAAATATTGTTATAAAAACTAATTATACTTAATTTTGTCTAAATATGTATGTATAATTATATTTGCCGTCTTAACTTGGTGATATTCTTCCCAATAAGTATCCACTTTACGAAAACTGTAAAAAATGGATAAATGAACGCTAATGAGAGGTGTAGCGGCCTTGAAATCGGTAACTGATACGTTCTGCTAATCTGATTGCACATGCTAATGTTTTTCAAAAATAAAAAAACTCTTAGTAATTTGAATTTTCATTAATTCAATAAAACTGAACTTAAGCCTAATAATAATAATTTCTCATTAATAATAATTTAATTTATAAAAAAATTAAATTTAGATAAATTGACAAATTAAAATTTCTTTGCATATACATCACTCAGTTCGAATAAAAATTCATTAATTAATTATTTTGAGAACAGTGATCGTGATGACTCTCACTTCTAGCATCTGGCCACTAAATACATTAAATCTCTGCAAGAGAGTACAGCAACTATAAATTACAACTTGATACCTCTGGTTAGCCTATGAAGAGGCCAAAATATTTACCTTGTCGCAATGCAGTATATGCCTTGCGTGGTTACACGATCGAGAACTGAAAATTCTAGTTTGATGTATTGCACATACATACATATTCCGAAACTATTCGTAGTCAGTCAACCATGAGCTGTAGTATTTATCTTACCGTAATTAAAGATCGATATCTTAATATTTTGTGACTTTTTTCTTTACTTAATGAAATTGATGTCAAATAATAATATAAAAAAATATTTTTATGCTTCTACTGAGAGTTTTTGTCTGATATTCTTTTGTTGAAATAGTGCGACGACATGCATAAGTATATGTACGTATATATTTATGTATATTTTCGTATTTATTATGTCAATCCCTTTTAAAAGGTTGATTAAAACAATTGATCAGCAGGATTGCGACTAATAATCGAGTAATCCTTTATTTATTATTTCGTAATTTAGTGAAAACATTTGTTGACCAATTCCCTTAAATGTTTAATATCAACCGATTGAATTTTTTCGTATTTGTATTTGTGTTTTTAAATATATTTTATATTTAAAATAATTTTTATCAAACTGTGCTGTAGTGTTAAATTTAGTTTTGTAATTTCGTTTTTTTTTTCCACAATCACAGTCATGTCAAAGTGTCAATCACGATGGCTTTTGTTCTTACTCACCACTGTGAGAATGAGAACATCGATCTTTATTTACCTACCGTTTCTCTAAGAGTCTACAGTGAGTGATACTTGTTTTTATTTTATTAACAAAATCAGACTTAAATAAATTTGCATTTGCACATATTGTGCTTAAGAACACATACATCCATAAACATGAGAGTTTGTAAATAAAAAATACAACATGTACATATATATTTTTATATGTATTGGTGTTCAAACATGTATACGTACATTTCTTTTCAGTCCTTAATTAATTATTCACCCCAATCAACCCGTTTTAAATTGCTGTGTAAAGAATAAAAGTATCCTCCAGGTGTCCGTTAAATTGAATCTTGATTTTTTTTTTTTTTTGACAAGAATTGAACTGCCTGTTTCACGATTATGAAAGAATTCTTTCTATCATACCATCACATTTAAAATAAAGCGAGTTCTAAAATTTATTTTTAATGAAAATTATAAAAATTGAGTGTGTTTGTGAAACAGTTTTTAAAAAGGTTTCAATAAATTTTAAGATAAAAAATCTTTGTTTGCAATAGAGATGCCAAGCTCTTTCGTAGCTTACGGAACTTACAATTGATCGCACTTGATCTTTAACAATTTTGTCTCTCAATCACATAAAAGTTTTAATTATTTTCCAACACAGCAAACGTCTCAGACTTTTAAAAGAATAGTCGGCGAAGTAAAACAGCTAATAAATAAGAAGGTTACACAAGCAGCTTATCGAAGTTAATACGTCCACTTAACACTAAATTCGCATCAATATCGCTTTAAAATAAATGAATAATAAACATTTTCAATAGCTTTCTTTTCTACTTATCTCTTGCCCTGTTTCCGACAAAGTCCCGTCAGAATTTATCAATAATAAATAATAAATACAATAAAATCAGGAAGAATTGGACGTTGTTAATATTGGAAGTACAACGTAATTTTCGGAAGTAGCCACACAACCATCGCCACTGTTCATTTGTATCATCCTTATCAGTCCTACAAATTGTTTAATAAGCAAAATAGAACTGAATTGTAGAATAAGCTTATCATAAAAGATTTTCTACAACTATTTACAAACATTCTTATTATATTGTTTTTTTTTTTAATTTACAGTTTTTAAATACAGTCCCTCGTGGCAATAAAACTAGTTAAAGTCCTAGTTTAGATAACAAGTTAAGGCCGTGCCGCACTATCCTACACAGTCGCGCGATACGTCAAATATGACATGTGTGCTAAAAATGTATGGTAGTGTGGACTAAAAATGCAACTGTGTGAGAGATTTTTTTGGCAAGTCGTGCGATTTGTAAAATTTTATGAAAATTTTCATAAAATTATAGTTTTCATGCGATCAGAGGAGTATTTATTGTCAGCCAGATGTTTTGGCATCAGATTTGTATGATAGTGTGGCACCTACAACTCCATTTTGAAACGATTTTTTAAAGTCGGTCAGATTTTTGCAAGATTTTCCTGTGAATGAATTGTACGATTGTGTAGGATAGTGAAGCACGGCCTTTAACACAAACGAGGACACTTGTAAATGACTTATGTTCGGTATTGTTTTGTAAGTCATTTTGACGCATGCCAGTTTTATTAATTCAAGGGGTATCATTATATTTTCTAAGTCTACAGTTTCTGGACCGATCTTAAAAAAAAATCCCATTTATTTTTGCGTTTCAACTGCTTTCCTTGCAGTTTGGTTCCATATAATTTTGATCAAATTCAGGGAAAATTGCCGTCTCCCCCTTCCCCTGAAACATATTGATTCTGAAAAGATCTTCAAATTTTTTTTGAAAACTCCGGGGCAAGTTGTTCCCCAAAATATTGATTATGGATTTAAATAACTCCTCTAATCATGGACCGATTTTCATAATTGTTCATGCATTTTAACAGGTTTATGTCCAGATTGGTTCCATATACTTTTTAACAAATTCGAGGGAAATTGCCCGCCTCCCTACGAAAATATATTGATTGTCCCGTAACTCTATATTTTTTCTGAAGCGATTTCCAAAAATCGCAATCTGTTCAATTGTTTCTTGTATTGATATTTGTTAAGGATGAAGCATTACAGAGAGAGAGAGAGAGAGATAGAAAAAGAGAGAGTGGAGTAGAGTGGGAAGAAGCTCATGGTTAAAACGAAAATAAATTATAGAACTTTATAAAATGAAAAAATTAATGGAAAATTATGATAAAAACTTTTTTTATTATTTGCTTATATTCGTAA
Organism: Lypha dubia; assembly: GCA_947311025.1. Lineage (NCBI taxonomy): Eukaryota > Metazoa > Arthropoda > Insecta > Diptera > Tachinidae > Lypha > Lypha dubia. The sequence goes on along the minus strand of OX371262.1, from coordinate 22,030,947 downwards.
GCTTACAATAATATTAAGAATGTAAGCGTATAATATGCATTATTAGAAAATAATTTTTCTGTAAACTTTATTTTCAAATTCGACTTTTTAGCTTATTTGTAAACTGCAGACATGCAATATTATCCTGAGGTTTCAGTTGTCATTATAAAACAATTGTTAATACACCCTTTACAATAGTATTCACAACATTTTTCTAAGCTTAATGTTTATGTCGGTAAGATTTGTTGAAAGTTTCATTTTGAAATCGTTTTCTTTTTTTTTTAGACAAATTTTTAAATACCTTTTGTTGAACGTGATTGCAATTTCTTTTTATACATATACAAACTTTTGGTGAAAATTTAATACGACAATCACTTCACTACTAAGTTGTTGATGTTAATCTGTTTCGATTTTCGCAATCATCGATTACGGCAAAGACATTGGCGATATTTTTTGTATAAAATTAAAAATTCTTCATTGGTTAAAATTAAACTTTTCAAATAATTTAGTCAAGTGTGACTGTATGCAGTAAGCCAGTACATTTTAAAATTAAATTTTAAATATGTATATATGTAGATACATGTGTACATAAATACATGATGTATATACATACATGTATGTATATACCTTTTTATGTACATATTTTACTTATTACCTCAGGAAGTAAATAAAAATCACCGGTTTGGAAAAGAAATTTAAATCGAATTGAACAAACATTACAACACAGTGATACATACATACTCGTACATATCTACACAGTGCAGAGTTGGCACTTATGCTCAGGTTTTCATATGTACACTGAAATAAATCGCATCATATAAAAGAAAACTAAATTATCAAATATAATTTTTATTTTTAAAGGAATACACACGAAGGCTATTAAGACTATTGAAATGTTCAGAGTTAGTGGTGCTTGCAATTTCTGCTACCTTTAAATACACAATCTACACAATATTTTTCAGTTGGGTTCGCAATACACTCGATACTTTTAAAATGAAACTTTGGCAAAGTTGTAGATAAGTTATCACAAAATTGCATTAAATTTTTATTTGATTAATTTATAATATAAAAGGTTTTTTTTATAAAAAGTTAAGGAAATTGAAATTCTTTTATTTAATGTGAAGTACAATCGATACAATTAATTTCTAAATAAAACGCCATTTGACCTCCACGACTTCTTCTGCAGGAACGAATTCGACGAACCCAATTTTCGAGCACTTTTTCCACTAAAACAAGTCGTATGTCATGAATGGCGCGTTCAATATTGACTTGTGAAGCTTGAAGAGAGTCTGGTTTATTTCGAAAGACCAATGACTTCAAATAACCCTAAAAGAAATAATATAATGTTGTTAAATCACAATTCCTTGGAGTCCATTCAATATCACAATTTCTTGAAATAATCGAACCTCCAAACTTTTCTCGCAATTTTATAACGGCTGCAAACCCAAATTCTTTCTCAAAATCCGCCATGTTATGGTTTGAGACAGTCCCAATTGTTGAGAACGTCTTGAAATCGACAAATTGCGGTCTTCAGCAACACTTGCCTGAACGGCAGCAATATTTGCATTACTTCGAGCAGTTCTTTGTCTAATTGACACTTGAACATCATGTAAAGAAAATGTAAGCTCAAAATTTTCAGCAATTCGACAAATAGCGAGCACTTTTGGACGATTATTACGACCATAAAATGGCAAAAGCGCAGGAAAAGTTGTAATTGGAGAACGATTATTTTGATAATAAAACTGAATAATTTGTAAACGTTGTTCCTGCGTATATCTCTCCATGATGAAATTGTAAACACTACTGAATACAATGAAAAACATATGAAAGATCATGACATATTCACCCCTATCGCAAATATTATGGGAGTAAGTTGTTTGGGAGAAAAATTGTATTCCCATCCCCAACAAATTGCTATCGCGAATATTATGGGAGTTTAAGTCTCTATTGTGAATTACTTGGGAATAAAAGTTCTTATTTTGCATTGTTTGTTTTGATTTAACAAATAATTTTGTATTCTGTATTTGTTTTTTTAACATGAATTTTTTTTTAATTCGCACTTTTTTTAAAATACTGCTCTAGAAAACGGCATTTCCTTAACAAAAATATTTAAGAGTATTTGTATAAATTGTACCTTTTAGGAAAGTAAAAAGCAGTTTAAAATTTTTTTCCAAAGGAAATTTTTGTAATCCATACAATTTTTTTTTTTAAAGGTATCTTATAAAAAATTGCTTTTTTTGCATAACTACTTTTTTAAAAACCACTTTTTGGGATATATTTTTTTTGTAGAGGTATTTTTTGCTTGTATGACTGAAAAATTTTGCTGGTTCATATTAAGAACCAACGCCAAATTCCCTATTATGGTTTCATTCGTAAAATAAGTATATGTTGAGATTTTTTTTTGTCAGTGTACAAATCGAGTGTTTCTATATGATTCTAACTCAGCTAGTAGCCAGCCAGCATCCTTTAAATCATCCAAAATACTCAAGGCAACCACAAAATCCTTATAAACATTTTTGCTTCAAACCTTAACTACATATGTATGTAAGTATGAATGTACGAGTATGTACGTATGAATGGGGTGTCCGTCCATTCGTCCATTCGTCTGTTTAACCATGAAATAATACCAGTATGTATATACATAAATAAATATGTTTGCACGTAAGTATGCATATATGTATGTGTGTGTGTGTGTGTGTATGTATTTACGTATGTTTGTTGGATGTGATGATGGTGGTTAGCAAAAGATTTTTGTAGCCACAGGAATATTAATGCTAAATTTCTTCTTCGATGCTGACTGGTATTGGTTATAATAAAAATGGCGGCCGACGTCCAATTTAATAAAATTGTATACAAACTTTTGCAGAGTAGTTACAGCCAGACACACACACACACATACACATACATAAATAATATTGTTTTATTATTTAGAAATCAATGAAAGAAAGAGGAGTGGGTGAGATTTGTATTGCGAAATGTTTATTGCATAAAAGTGTTTATAATAATAACAGTGAAAAGGATGTGTCTGTATGTAATACATACTATGTATGGATGTATGTATGTATGAGCTTGTACATTATAGTAAATATATTTATTTGATATTTTGCTGAATTGCAAAAATGTTGATGTCCATTTGTCTTCAAATAAAATATGCAAAACAAGCTGGTGTGCATTTTGATCAATATCGATTATTTTAATATTATTTGTACGTACAGTCGAATTCGGATAAGAGGACGCTGTTTAATGCAAAAATCGCTTAATTGAAAATATATATTCGTACATATTTATTATTTAGGATCAGCACTTATCTTCGATCAAAAGAAATTTTGCTTAAAAGAAAGCCCGATTAAATGAAACATATTTTGCTTAAAAATACGCTAATTTCTATAAAAAAAAAACACCGCCGAAAATATAAAATCATTTATTTACTCTGGTGACGGAATACATTTCAGCGACTGCCCATTATTTCTTATTTTTGTGAAATGAATCTGAAATCACTTCACTGATATTTTACTTGTCAAATGCCAAATCTTTGTTTTATAGAGCAATTTTAAAATCAGTTCGTTTAACCGAAACTCTTTTCACTAATCCGAACTTCTTATTATCGAAAATCTCGCATAAACGGAACAAAGTGCTTGTAATTTTACATTACCGCTTAACCATATCCGACTGTAGTTAAAATAAATTAGGAACAATGCAGAAAAATTGAAGATATTGCCTGAAGGTACGTTCATATTGGATAAATATTTGACGAAAAACGACAAATATTTCCTTATCGAAGTATGACCATAAAATATTTATTAGAGGCAAACAGCAAAACAGCTGTTTAATGGCAAACAGCAAAACAGCTGTTTAATGGCAAACAAAATTATTTTCTGACAAACAAAAATGTGTAATGTCAACAAAGTGTGACCACTAGGCAAATATTTTGATTTATTTTGGGAAACAATTATTAGGTCTTACAAAGCTTTTGTAAGGACAAACAGAGTCAAATAAAAAAATATCTATCTTTAGGCAAAATGCTTCAATAAAAGATTTGTAATGCTGATATTTTTTTGGTAGCTTTGTTGTACATACTTTAATAGTGTAAATAAATACCTGAATATGACGAGCCAATTCGCGGAAAATTAGATTTTGAAAATATATGAAAAATTTCTCAGAAAAGGCAAGACATGTTTTGAAAATTTTAAAGCCAAAATAAAGAAACAAGCAGCAGCAGTTTGCTAATTCTCCTGGTTATTGTGAATGAGATCTTGTCGAATTTTTGGCATTTGTAAAATTAGTGCGATTTTTATTTTATTCGTGATTCTCTAAAACTACTACTGATGCTGGCTGAAAAAAACTTTAAAAAATTGTATTGCTTCCTGCCGCGAGAAAAGCGAAAAATCTCTTTAAATTGCAAAATTTTTAAAAAGCCAAAACTAAAAAAAAAAATTGGTAAAAAATGCAAGAAAGCCAAAGAGATTGGCAGAATTGCACACTTCAAGAAAAAAGCGACAACTTGCGAAAAATTATTTAATATCGATTAAGTCATAATGTTAAAAAATTATAAGGCCTTAAGGAATGCAAAAAATTCTTCCTAAATCGAGAATATGGCGAAAATTTGCCAAATCTTGTTAACGAGAAAATTATAAACCCAGAAACTTGCACACGAATTGATCAGAAATCACAAAACAAAAAATGGAAATAAAAACGCCAAAAATCGCATTTCGCAAAAAAAAATTTCTTACAAAATCCTTTTTATATACTGTAGTTAAATTTTCCTAGACTTTTTCCATAAAAAATTATTGAAAAAATTTTATGACACCCAATACACAAATCAATATTAGAATTTCGAATAATTTATAAAATTTTCCTGAGGATGCTAACAAGTTGTTGGCGAAATATCGAAAATAAATATAAACAACAATATATATACATTAAATCAAAAGACCTATTGCTTAAATGAACATTCTAATAAATATAAAGAAATGAACAAATCGGTGTTGGCTCAAAATTGTCAACGAAATAAGGAATAAGGGTTAAATTAATAGTTTTTGTGCAGGTTGCAAAAATATTTTGTTAAAATTACCTTTTGCTTGCCCAATAGCAGAAAGTCATCATTATGAACGAAATGTTTGTTAAAAAACAAATTTGTGTTTTTTTTTATAAGTGTTATCTACAATTTTGTTTCGCTGTTTCCTCAAGTGTGACCACAGGGAAAATATGTTTTCCCATGTTAGCACCTGCCGTTGTTTGACAGCTGTTTCAACAAACAAAATGAGAAAATCAGTGTAGTGCATAGTGGGACCACAAAACAAGTGGGTTATTTATTTACCTAAATTTTTGTTAAATATGAACCAACATATTTGAAGTAAATATTTTCCCAATGTGACCGTACCTTAAGCATAATTTTTAATTTTCTTCCTTTTATAATTTATGAGAAAATTGCGCAATGTACATATTTTGGAAAAATTTTCTTTTGACCGCTTCCGCAGTTATTCCGATTAATCTTTTTACACGTTTTGATTATGTTGTTTTCCAAACTTTTGCCTTTTTTCAATTTTACTATTCTGATTAACATATTTGTTCTCTACTCTCTTTCCCTCTCTTTCCGGTGATGTATCGGGATAAATTGCTGGGCAAAAATATTTGTCGTCCAAACTTTTAAGACTGCAAGTTTCATATGACATTTTAAATGCCAGAATTAGTTAATTTTTAACAATCAAAGAAATTTTTAATTTTTCAGGCTTAAGTTCGTTTTCTCTAAATTTAATTTTGTTATAAATTAAATTATTATTTAAATTAGAAAGAAAAATCTAGTAGTTCTTAATACTTGAACAGACAAAGAAAAAGTTTTTTGACTACGCGGAGGGTTGAATTGACATCGATGTTTCGAGACTAACCACAGTCTCTCTTCTAGAGACACTAGAATAAAGCTCAACTTGAACAAGATAGACTTTGAAAAACGTATATAGTGGTTAGTCTCGAAACATCGATGTCAGTTCAACGAAAATTGTAAAGATGGACAATTGAACGCTGATGAGAGTTGTAGCGGCCTTGAAATCGGTACTGATACGTTCTGCTAAAAACTGATTGGATATACATTCATAAATAATAATATTTTTCAACATAAAAAACTTCTTAGTAATTTTGAATTTTCATTAATTCAATAAAACTGAATTTGAGCCTAAATAATTTTACTTCTCATAAGAAAAATTATTTTTATATAAAACTCTTCACAGGTGTCGAAGAAATCGGTCAATACATCAATAAAAAATAACTATAGTGGTACAAATAAAAAATTATATTTAGTCGTAGTTTTGTAGTTGACACGGTCCCATAAAACGTTTTATTAATTATGTTTTTTTTTTTCATTTTGTTGCAGCCATTCATGTATAAGGAGAAAAAATTAATCTATAAAATTGAATTGTTTTGTGTCTCCTACGTGCAGCAGAGAGCATCATTTATATTCAATAAAATTAAATTGGATTTTTGGAATGATTTACAAGGTTTTTTTAATAAAGGTACACAATATTTCACCTATAAAATCCAATACAAATTTCGAAGGATTACTCTGTTTTTGTGTACACACATATATGTGTATGTATGTATGTATATGTATGTTATTTAATATCACCCTATATTTTGATACCTATGTGTTTTGCTTATTTCCGAAATTATTTAAATTTTGAAATAGTAGGCTTATAGAAAATATCTAAAATATTTATTTGTTTGAAACTTTGTGTCTACTTTCGCTTCATAAAATTTTGTTATCAATTTTAAAAGCAAAGGACTTTTTTTGCTTCTTTTATTTTGTTTTTTTTTTTTTAATTTTTTGCCATATCAATCCCATATGCCCCGTTAAGGTTTATTTTCGTACATATATTCATACATACACACATAAGTACAAACATGCATATAAAAATCCATCTACATTCACAACTTGAGGCAATATTGATGATGGCAGCAAACATCGAACATACACAAAATGTGTTGTCGTAAAATAAAATACAAAACCAATAAGGGAAATAGCTCTTTATACATCAGTTGGTTACCCAGCGGCATTAGAGGCATTGTTACTTCACTATCAGGAACCTCATCATCGCCATCACCGTCACTGTCACCATCAACAATCTCCAAACATAATCCCAGAAAATCATATTCCAGACCAAAACCACCCAACCCCACCCAACCTTAGGCAACTCACTCCAACACCTCCCAACATTCAGTTATTCCCCCCACCTTCTTATAAAAATAACATTAACTAAAATGCCATTACCAAGCTCCCATTCAAATAACATCCGTTCTTTATCTTTGAGCCAGTCAAAAGAGACAAAAAAGCCTATGAATTTTTGTTCATATGGGTATTACTTGAACACACGTCCATAGAAACCTATGTACATACATATGTACATACATACATACTTACATACGAATATGTACGTATGTGTACGTACACATGTGTATTTATGTGCATAAATATATCTTCAAATGTGTATGGGGGAGTGTATAGATTTGATGTATGTAGAAATTTACTTTTGTTTTTTCTTTTTGTATATAAAAAACACTATACATACACACATACATACTCGTACGTATGTACATATATATTTTAAATACAGGATAATCATTTTTTATTTTCGTCAGTACCGAAAGCTGCTTGGCAGAGCAAGTGTTTGCTGCCTAAACAAGGCGACCTACATGTATTGTACAAATAAACAAAATTACAAACATACAAACATACATACAGACATACATTAATGTATGTATATAAATATGTATGTATGTATGTATATGTATACATATGTAGGTAAGTATATGCATAAATACATGAATTGAACCATCACATCAGTGGCGCTTCTTGGCCAACAAACGTGGTATTTAGACGAGTTCTCACATGTTTGTATGCATGGTTCACTTCTGTACAATACGAGTACATTCTCCATCATCTATCCCCAGACAATCACACACACACACACACACGTATTTAATCGCACATAAATACACACCATTTTATTTAAGTTTATACCTATGTAGATTTGTGTGAGTGGGTCTGTGTGTTTGTGCCGCATTATTCCCCATCCACCAAAGCTGTCAAGTTTACTGATGCCTGCTGCCAAGGATATAAACATTTTTTAACATAAGCATGTTTTCAAAATAAGGATCATTTTTAAGAGATGTCATTTAGAAATTTGTGCAAAAACAAAACAATCAAACGTATTCGATTCTTTTGCCAAAACAAAAAAAAAAAAAACCAATCGACCATTCAATGGAACACAAAAACGATTTTCTAACACGAAAATAGAAGTTTATAGAAGAAAAGCTAATCGTTTCACTTTTTGATTTCCAGAACGGAAATGAAACTGCTACATTAACCCCGAGATATGAACAGGCCTATTCTGGCACGCTAATACATAATTTTAAATTGTTATAAAAGGCTCCACCAACGGAACATCTAAATCTTTATGAATTCACTGATTTCTGAAATACCAGGAGGATGCTGTCGTCGCCTTTGAATATTTTCCACATTTAATGCCGAGCCAATACATTTGAGCTGCTTTTAATCTAGTTTGAGTCAACTTTGCGTCTATGTGCGATATCCGTGATAACGACGAACAATATGGATACCGAGATATTTAACTTCAATGTGTTGCGGTATAGTCTGGCTATTGATTTAAATAGGGGAGCATATAATCCTGTAGCTTTTCAAAAAGTTGTCGCATATTAGGCGATAAGTATCAACGTTTGTATGATCTTTGCCGCGCTTTCGGATCATTGCATTCAGTGAGACCATTAATTCTGTAGGATAGTTATCCAGACGTAAAATACCATTAAAAATTAAAAGGATTATCCTTTTTGCAACATGTGGTAGTTCTTGAAGAATTTTATTGCTTATTTTATCCATAATTGGGCTTTTTTTTAGGGTTAAGACTAGTAATAAGCATTTCAATCTTCATAATATTAAATATTAGCGTAATTTCTGGTAAAGAGTCGACTGGTGGCAGTTCAATAAAATCTTTATTAGATATATTTGAAGTAAATACATTTTGCAAGAGAGTAACGAGAAGATCATCTTTTTCACCATAAGTTCTTGCTCAGTTTGCAACATTTATTTGTACTATTAAAGCAACCTTGAACTGTCGAAAATTGTAATGAGCAACTTTCTAGAATCTAGTTTGCTTAAAACTGAAAACTTTTATTTAATCGATTATAAAAACAAAACAATTTTTTAAATTTTGAAGACATTTATTTAGGAATATTTGCCAGAGACATATTGGAAGAAACACAAATAAATGCAAAAGAAAAATATGATATTAGTAATAATTGTGTTAATTTTTATATAGAGCTTTGTGATCAGATATTATCAAGATTTGATTTTGAAAATACATACAAAGCTCTTGTGCAAATTAATCCATTTAATAAGATTAATGAAGAAAAAAATTTCTTTTCTGAAATTATAAAAGAATTTTCCTATTTTGTTGAAGAAAGTGAAAGCCAAGAGCTAGAAACTGAGTTCAGACAATTAAAATTATTGTCCTTATAAAAAGATATAACTATTGAATTTTTTGAAAAAAATACTAGAGATGCAGTCGAGGGATTCTAAACTTTTGTTTCCAGTTTTAACTGAATTTATAACAAAAATCCTAGTTTTACCACATTATTCAGCAAATTTGAAAGGAACATTTATGGTATTTTCTTTTCTACAAAAAAAAATGGTACATCTCCATCCAGAAAGTGTACTTTGGTGTTCGTTTCTTAAAATTGTTTTGCACTCTAAAAGGGTGGTGTGTTTGATTCTAAAAAAATCGCCCTCACTAATGGTGGAAGGTATTGCACTTTATGCCCCGTAAAAATCGACAATGTTGATAGTGCCCTGTTAAAATTAGCTGACAGCTGTTAATAACAGGGCGTTTCACTTTTTCATAATTTGTGTTTTGTTCTAGTGAAATATCAAGCTACATCCCAGCAAAAAATTATTATGTTTCTGGAAGCAGTAACAAAATTTCATGCTTTCGAGATGCGCAGTTTTGAAGCGCTTCCGTGGCTGCACAAAAAGAAGGCGGAGAGATCGCTCAACTTATTTTTAAGCACGTTGAAGTTGGTCGGGAATTTACATTTAGTTGACACGAATAATAAAGTAAACACCGAATGGTAGAAAAAATTTAATTTAGATGCTCTCCGCCTCTCTCTCTCTCTCTCTCTTGTTTATTTATTTAAACTTGTGTATTTGCATACAGATGAATTATGTATTTAGTAGAGTATTTAGTAGATGACGCAGTAAAACGAAGGCATAATTCAGATCATTTAAACATGATTTTAGCGCATTTTGGATGATTAGAAAAAAGCGCTCTTTTATGTAAAAAACAAGAGCTCCAAAGTGGGACATCGCGAACAAAAATCATGCATTTTCGAAGCGCTTTTCGGAGCAGTAAGCACAACAACAACAAGCTTCTCTCCCTTACAAACCTGCTTCGGCCGAAGCAGTAGTTTTTGCTGGGATTATTACAGGGTTGGCAAGACATTTTATACATGTACCTTTCAACCAGGTGCCATTTTTTATGTAGAAAAGAAAACACCATTAGTCAGGTAAACAAATAAGAATAAAGTAAGAAATTCATTGAAAAAGTCGCCTTTGGAAGCAATATTATATACAAAAGATTATTTAAAGCTAAACATATGTACCTGCTATGATCTAGCAGTTGTACCTGAATTAATCAATATGCTTCATTGCAATATACATATATTTGTAAAATATATTATACATATATGTATATGAATGTGTACAAGTCTATTTCCTTTAACAAATATATTTTTATTGTATAAATTTAATTATAGTTTTCATACATTTTTAGAAAAAGCGTTTCCAAAAATTAAATTTAAAATGCATATTTTACTAAATTGGAAAAAAAATAACTAAAGGATTAAATTTGTTTATTTTTCCATACATATGTTTCAAAGTATTGAAAAACATGCAATCTATTTACGTGTGATTTTATTGTGAATTCTCATTGAAGTATCTGATCTATGTATTCAAAAGAATGCTGTTTTATTAATAAGATTTGTTGATTTAAGAGCTGTGTTATGTTTTGCCTCTAATAAAATATGTTTTGTTGGTAAAAAAAAAGCGGTTTTTTCGTTTGACGTTTTTATGACGATTTTTGCCCAAAAATATGACGATATTACCTCTAATACCGTTGCGGTGTTTTTCCTGAGATGCAGTTTTTGTTGGTCTAATAATACTTTATCGTTGAATCTCACTTGTAGAATTATTTGATTTGAAGTAGCATTAAGAGCAGTTTGTTTAACGTGTGCTTCAAACAACCTAAGAAAGTCGTCATCTATCTCAGAAGATGTTCTCAACGGCATATTGCCCGAGCAATGGTCGCTAAAATATTTGTTGTATTTCAAATCACATGTAGGTGTTAAAGTTTTGTGTGAGATTATATAGAGACAATATACATATTTCAATTTGTCACAGTTAGGGGCCCTGCGTAACTCACCACATACAACACAAACGGTAGGCAACTTACAAAATGCTAAATTCTTGCCAGTTTAGGCATTGGATAGGCCCAGCTCTTTTACGTTGCAGCTCAATGGTAACTCTTCGGTGCAGCAAATAATTTAAATTATATACTGGGTGTTTTTCATTTTTCTTTAATGTAATTCACCTCTAAGTATAGGGTGGGACACTCTTTTTCTGTTTTTAGTGTCTAATTAAATTTTTTACTTTGAAACCACTCAGACCAGACTTTACGTTTTCTGGGGGGGTTACTCTGTATTGCGAGGCGATAGCAAATGCGATGCGAAAGCAATCTTATTTACATTGTTTTCGCATCGCATCTACGCATGAATCGATACCTTTTAGAACTACTATGAGGCCTTTAACACTCTTATCTGAGTAACAATTTTCCGGTAATTAGTTTCCTGAATTACCTGACGTTTTGTCTCGTAGATTTTTCCGCGTTTAATTGGAATTACATATACATATATAACTCATTTTCTTCAATTAATGAGACTTGGCTTTTAACTAGAATATTCGAAATCTACTCTCTTACGCAAATGGGTGGGGCTTTACTCGACTTTGTTGTGTTTCTTTCTTCATCTTCTTGTTCGTTTAGAATCACGAAACGATTTTCTGAATTATTAATATTATTCTTTCCATCTCTCATGAACTGTCGCCTTTGAAGCAATTTTAGCCGATTTCGAACTTCTTCCCCTTTTTTTAACACGGTTATGTATTTATCCATACCCATTTGAAGTTTATTGTCACTATTTCCGTTCACTACACCTACTGCATGCATGTTGGTCGCGATAAGCACGTTGGTCAGCTTGATTGCTTGCTTGTTTGTACAGCTAAGCTGAAGTGTTTACTATTGGGAGCAATTGTTGTTGTTGTTTCATGATCACTATTTAACATTAAGACCCAACATGATCGCGCACGAGTAATTGTTTTATGTGTTAAATTTAAGTTTATATTAAATTTATTATTTTTGTTGCCCATATCAGCTGTAAGGAAACAAACCATTTCCTAAGCATGAAATTTTAAATCGGTTTTTACCATCCACCATAAGCTAGCAAATCTGTTCAGAAAATAAGAGTTTTGAAAATCATTTTATAAATAAAGAAGTTAATATTTCGATGAAGCCAACTTGCGCGCATAATTATTATTATGTAAAAGCAAACAGCAAGCAAATCCTTTCAAAACAAACAATTTAAGAAATCAGTACGTTAATGGAGGAGTTAAGCGATAATAAATATGCTCCTCTCCTTCTCTTCCTCGCCGCAATCGTAAAAAATTCTCACCAGATAGTTGATTGTTAATGTGGATTACGGAAATTGAATTTTTTTTTTCTTTTTGTAGGACCAGCATTTCTGGGATGATCCCTATTGATGCAATGCATTACTACTCGTTGGACCTGATTGGTAATGTAATATCGAAAACAATAACGATATTTTTCATAAATATTTCTTCTTATAATGGCAATATTCGACTCATCCTCCGACTCCGCAGATGAAGAATACAACAAAACATTTGGATCTATTTTAAGGTACACTTACTTACAAGGAAGTTTTAATAAAGGGTAGTTTTAATAGAGTGAAACGAGTTTAACTCATAATAAAACAAGGAAATATATTTTTTATTCAATGAAACGTGCTTTATTGGAAAGAAAATTTTATGGAATTAATGTTTAAATATAATTTCTGCAATGACGCCGCCACGACTTGAGCGTAGATGACGCAATCTGGAACACCAATTTTCAACAACTTTTCACAGTATTTGCGGCCGTATTTTGCCGAGAACTCTATGAATGTTGATTTCCAGGTGTACAATTGTTTGTAGTTTACCGACGTAGACAAGTCACTTAACAGAACCCCAAAGAAAATAATCTAATGGGGTTAAATCACACGATCTTGGTAGCCAATTCATTGAGCCATTACGTGAAATTATTTTCCATCGCTGCACGAGTAGTTTGACGAATAGAACAATTATTTTGATTAAAAATTTCAACAATTTGCACGCGTTGTACGCGTTGCTCTGCTGTAAGTCGATTCGTAATGAAAAAACTAGAGGTGTCAAAATATCGATAGTACTATCGATAGTATCGATATTTTTTTTTTTTTTGAGATTATCAATATTTTTAGAAACTATCGATACTATCGGAAATTGTAAACTAAAAATGTGTATGTTATTTACCAATTAAAAACTTTGATCTAAACTAAGCAATTTTTTACAGATTCTGAAGCAAGCAAAAGACCTAGAAAATCTCCATCGAATGTTTGGAAGCACTTTTCAGTAAGTAAAGGCAAAAAACACGCGAAATGTCTGTCTTGTAAAAAATTATACAAAACAAGTGGAAATACGACAAACTTGATGGATCATATAAAGCGCGTAATCCTTTACAGCATGAAGCATACAAGCCAAATCCTTCAATAGCCGAGTATTTTAAAAAAGAACACCGGTATGACAACAACTCTGCGCGGAAAACAAAACTGGACTTAGCTTTAACAAGAATGATCACGTTAGATGTACAGCCGTTCCGAATAGTTGAAGACAAGGGATTTCGAGACTTTGTGCACTGTCTGGATCCGCGGTATAATTTGCCATCACAAAACACTATTCGAAACGTTCATTTCCAAAATCTGTACGATAACGTGGAAAAGAAGTTGCGCGCTGTCCTTGACCAAGTTGAAAGCTGAGCTATAACCACCGATTGTTGGTCATCAAATGCAAATGACAGTTTTTTGACTATTACTTGTCATTTCATAGATATGAATTTCAAACTTGAGGGTGGTGTTGGCCGAAGTGGTTAGCGAGTTGACTACTAAGCAAACAATGACGTGGGGCCTGGGTTCAAACCCTGGCCAGAGCAAGTCAATCAACATCATTAATTTCTGTAATGTACATTAGTGAGACATTGTATTAATTGTTGTCGGACTATTTAAGTGATGAAGGCAGAGCACTGGTCACTAAAAAACTGTTCCGACAGCGATTGATGATGTTCCAAGCTAATGTAGACAACATCGCCCTCCTTCGTCGGTTAGCAGAAACATCGGCGAAGTAAAACAATTAATAAAATGCCTGCTTAACAAAGTTAATGCGTCTACTTAACACCAGAGGCGCCTCAACACTGCCTTAAAAATTAACATAACGCGCAAAGCAGAGTTGTAAAAGAGTTGAGCTTCCTACATTTTCAACATCTATCTTCTACACTCTATCCCTCTCTCTGAATTCCGGCACAATGCACTGCATACGTAGGGGTGATCCCCTGAGTGCTGGTCCTAATAAAAAAAAAAAAAAAAAACTACAATCTGCAGTTTTAACGACGCCAAAGCAAATTAATGAGCTAACTCATAAATCTGAAAATATTTCAGACTCATTACGTGTGTCTCTTCAGAAATGTAATATACTCCAAAAAGTTTCGAGCATTGTTACAGATAATGCAGCATCAATGATGAAAGCTTGTGAGCTACTAAAAAAACTAATCTTCCATGCTTCGCTCATTCGATAAACCTTGTTGTGCAGGATGTTTTGAATACAAAATATGTTAAACCATTAATTACAAAGTGCAAAAAGATAGTTACATATTTTAAAATGAGCACTATTGCATACGCCAAATTAAAAAAAAAAAACAAGGTGAGGAAAAGCAGTATAGCCTTATTCAAGAAGTGCCCACTAGATGGAACAGTGCTTTTGCAATGTTACAACGAATTTCACTTACGAAAGATGTATTTTTTTCAGTGCTGTTAAGTACTATAAGATCACCACAAATTCTAACGGCTGAAGAAATAGAGCAAATTCAAGACATGTGTTTTTTGTTGGAACCATTCGAAAAAAATACCAACATTATATCGGGTAATAAGTATGTTACGATTTCACAGGTAATTCCTATTGCATTAGGATTACAATACGTAATGGCAAATTTGAAACCAAAAATTAAAACTACATTAGGAATTGAAACATGTGTCTTTTTAGTGGAACAAATCCAACGAAGACTTTTTCCTTATGAATCTAGTAGTGTCACAAGATTGGCAACTATTTTAGATCCCAGATTTAAAAAAGAAGGCTTTCGATCTCCTGAGAACGAAGCACAAGCATATAGCAGATTAGAAAATGAATTAGTTGACATAAAAAGAATTTTGGCATTAAGAGAAAGGGGAGAGGAACCGCCAACACCCCAAAGCTCTGAGCAGGTACCTGAAATTTACCAATTTATGAAGGAAAAACTTTCATGTAAAGTTGTATCTAACCGGACAAATGCAATTACTTAATTGCGGGAATATGCTGAAAAGCACAATGAAATGAGTGTCGATCCGTTAGAGTACTGGAAAGTAAGTGTTATTCGTCACCTTAAATACAAAACGACGTAACTGACAAAAAATCAACATCGATAAAATTTTGTGGGCAGTTGCATTTTTGAAAACAACATCCGATTCAACCAAAATTACGATTTTAAATTTTTTCTCAGTTACGTCCTTTTGCATTTAAGGTGACGATATGTACATATACTCATACACAAAGTATATTAAATATACTTTCATACGAGATCGAATGATATGAAAGAGATGCAATTACTTGATCTGAAGCTGGACAAATAGTTTCAGATTGACGAACAAAATTAAAAGAAAAAAATGTTGATATGTTGCTTTTTATTAACAAAAATAACTGGATGACTGATAATTGATCTCACACGAATTTTGTTAACATTAATATAATATATGTACATATAATAATTTTATATTAATAATTTTAATTTTCTTATTTATTGAACTAAGAATTAAAGTTCCATTTTGTTTTGTTTTGTTTAACCTAGATCTTTTATTTAGAATATGTACATACATACATATATATATAAAAACATAATAGGTATGTATGTATGTATTACTTAGATGAAATAAAAATATTCTCTGAGAAAAACCACGATAGTTTGTATATCGATAGTTTGTTTAAGTTTTGATATTTTAGAATCGGTATATCGATATACTTTTTTAAACTATCGAAAAATATCGATGGTGCCACTATGGATAGTTTGACACCTCTAAAACAAACTAAACAAAAACCAACTATCAGCTGTTAAATGGGTGCTCAAATAAAGCAGTGATGCCAACTCAAAGTTGTGACACTCTATAAAAACCGCACTTTATTATTTAAAACAAATACAAAATTACGAAAATCACATAGTGTTGTCCTGTCAAAAACTTATACTTATATGTATGTATGTATGTATGGATGTGTAGTTCCAATTTTCTTTCACTGTAATTTTCTGATAACAACAACAATTTGACAGGAGCTGAGAAAAATTTATGAAATCATCAGTCCACTAAATAATTTGGCATGAAAATGAACCTGGTTACTTGAATGGTTATTCAATGAAATCGCACATCAATAATTGAAATGATTACAAAAGGGTGTTTACCTTCGTTGGTTCGGTGTTCTACAACAACATCATTGTAAATTGCGAATATATTATATATGCAAAGTACTTGCGAATTGGTTTTTTTTTCGCTTATCCAACAACTGCCAATTTTTTATTTTATTTTTGGAAAATACTTATCTCTGTGTGGCTATGTATGTTTGTTTGTTTGTTTGTTTGTATGTACGTATATAGACTTTCTATATTTATTTGCTCGGTGTACATGCTGGATATGTATGTAAATATGTAGAATGTTTGAATTCGAGTGTGTGCCTGTGTGTGGATGTTTGGTTTTTGAACGAACCATAATAGAATGTATAGATGGATGGTTGTTCAAAAAATATATGTACGAGTATGTATGTACCTATAAAAAACAGAAACAAAATACAAAAAATTATTGAGGACTTATGCATGGAGGAGGAGTAGTGTCAGTTGAGAATAGCAGACCTTTTTTTTGCAAATTTAGAACAAGTCCACCCCATGCCAACAATCTTTCTTATTACATATACTGATTTCGAATGGTTTTGTTTGCTAAACTCAAAACAAATATAAAAGTAAAAGAATAAGATGATGGAGATGAATATGAAGGAAATATAAAATGTTTTTAAATCCAGACGCAGAAAAGGAAGCCAAAGATAACAGTTTTTTTTGCACAGTTCGCTGTGTCAACTGATGTGTTTCACTGTTTTTTTTTTTGGTGATTTTTTTTTTAATCTCAGGTTAAATTGTAAGTACAGTACAATCACATAAATTTTAACAGTTTCAGCATTTTGGCTAATATTCATGTTTTCTTTTTGATTAAAAAAAAAAAAAAAGAAATGGCAATCAAAATTAACTAGATATTTGAAATACATAAGTATTTAATGGTGGAATGAATGGTGTAAAAATATTCCAAAACGTATTATTAACAAATTGTTTTGCGAAATCGTATCTAAAATAGATCTTGCAACTTTCACCTGAACTTCATTAGGGAAAAATGAACAGGCGTAGAAGTCATGGGACTGGTACACAAGTAATAGCGACTGTTGGTACGAGTTTTAACACCATCGATCTACGAAGTACTCATAACAATGAGGAAATTGCCTCGGATGGTCTAGAACTGACGATTTGTATGCACCTTATGTAACTAACGGTGATCTAGATGATATACAAACACATGTACGCAATAAGCATGTCAGCTATAGGTTCTGATACCATCCAACCGCAGTGCTCCAAACCGTTGTCCTTCTTACAAAGACAATTTGTATGCCTTGACATTTTCTATTGTCGACAGCAGAAAAAGACAATCGATGCAAATAATTCTGGGTGCTCTAATTTTTCCTTTTCAACTTTCTCTGATAGGCAGCAGCTTTACCGATGTGTAGATCTAATGAGAAGGATTTTTGGGAAATTCGAATCTAAAGGGAATAAAAATATTGAGCAATATTGATATATCTGCATCTCGATGCTAATAAATCTAAAACCAGAAAAAAAGGACTCATTATAAATATATACACGAAATAAAACTAGTGGACAGGTGTGGAGTACCTTTTTTATATTTTTGTACTTTTAACAAAACGTGCAAAACCGAGTTTTTGTACTTTTTAACCGACTTCAATAAAAAGAACGAGGTTATCAATTCAAGGGGTATATATTTTTTCAATGTTTGAACCTCCATAACTCTATTATTTCTGAACTGGTTTTTTTAATTTTTCTGTTTAAAAGGGTTTGTTTGCAGTTTGGTCACCAAATTCCAGACAATTGCAGTGCTATTCAGGCGGAAATATCACGCATACATAACGCTGCTGTATCACAGGACATTCGACAGGGCAGCCACAATTAGGTACATAACAGGATTTTTTTTTAAATCCAATCTATTACAGGAATGCCGGACATACGTAAAAGGGATAGCGAGACATTGAAACATCACCCTTGTTTGGGTGCAGAGACATTGGGACAACATCGGTGATTTGGAGATGGTGCCTCCCTGATGGAGTCAGACACGGAAACTTCTATCCTTATCTGGCCTAGACTTGACCCAATTCGTACCAGGAGCTTCTTTAGGTTCCCGAAGGCGCTCCTAAAAGACATTGATGCAGTGATCACGGGACACCGCAAATTCGGCAATAATACAAAGTTAATAGGAATGTAGAAGTTGCTTAAATAACGAGGAGAAATCAATCTCCCACCTTCTTTGTTTCTGTTCTCCTAATATTGTACAGATTAGATTTTTATATTTCTAACAAATTGATTTTTATTAAATTTTTTTTTTAGGTTCATCGCTCTGGAAGTGGAGTCATTTTTTTTAATAGAAGTTACATTCAGCCAGATAAATGGGAAAAGAGGTCCGTGCAAAGGCTTTATACTGAAAGATCAAGTGTTGTTAAATAGAAAATATAATTAGGGTACAACGTTTTTATTTTTGTGGGCTAATTTATTAAAAGTATTCTCAAAAAATTATTTTTTGTTGTGGTTTACCTAATCTATATGCGGCATTTTGTTGGGTGCTTATGCAAAGTCATCAGTACATCTTTCACCGTTTTCAAAAAAGGTCTTCAACGAATTGCAGCTAATCCATAACAAATATATACATTTTCGAAACACATAAACTTTACACAAAACTTAATGGGACATTGAAAAATATAAATTAAAAATAAATTGAGTTTTATACAAACATTTGTTTGAAAATATTCAATTTATGTTTCCCCTTATTTTTCCGTTTACAAAATATATGAAATTAAATTAAACTATGGTAACATTGTTGAGAGAATGAGTATCCCAAAAGTTAGGGCACAATAACGCTTTCTAAATAAAACAGATCTTGCGACTTCATTCTCTCGCAAGTTTAAATGTCGTCGCATCGAAAAAACTTGCAGACACATTTCGATATGATCATTAGGGTGGGTCAATTTTTTTGTGCCTACTAAGCGTATAGCAAAATCGTAATCTACGGGAAATTCTAAGAACTTTTCCCAAAGAAACCATGGCTCTAAAATCAAAATCGAGCTTCCGGTTTTTTAAGAGAAAATTTGGTGCTCACGACTATTGGTATTTAACATACATAACATAAACCTCCAAAACCATTATTTGGGTAAATAATTTACTATAAATGAGCACAGATATAGAAAGCTGAGAAAATTTCCTTTAAAATAAGCCCTCTTCCAGCGTTACAGGTCAACTATTCACCAATTGCAATGAATTGCAATGAATATTTCCAAAAAAATAGCATTATTTTCGGATTTTTTTGGAAATATTCTCAGCTTTCTATATCTGTCCTCATTTATAGAAAATTATTTACCCAAATAATGGTTTTGGAGGTTTATGTTAAAATAACAATAGTCATACTGATGTCCTGAGCACCAAATTTTCTCTTAAAAAACCGGAAGCTCGATTTTGATTTTAGAACCATGGTTTCTTTGTGAAAATTTCTTAGAATTTTCCGTAGATTACGACCTTGCTATACGCTTTGTCATGTTTTTCGGTCCCGAACAAATTGACCCACCCTAATGATCATTAAGAAACTTCTCAATTATTTTTCCTAGAGGAGAAAAAACATAAAAAATGATAAAATTAAGATCTAAACTATCTCCTCCCCCTCATATGCTATTTTTTTACCATCTGTCACTAAGAAAATTATCTTGCTATAGAGTATTTTTCACATCCAATCCTGGGAAATCAAGTCAATTCAAGAATTTCCAACCCTTTAATCGTCTGTTGCTTCTCTTAAGAACGTTGCCACTACTAATTAATCTGCACTTTAGAAACATACTTGCTACTCATATGTTTCACGGTTCTTTGATCTAATGAAAGCGCGCCTCATGCTGTGGTAACATACTTATGGCGAGGCTTAGAATATATATTCTTTATAAAAGCATGATTTCTTAAAAAAACATACTTATTGTTAAGGAAATTCAAAATTTGTTTATTTAATATGAAGTGCAATCGATACAATTCATTTCTAAATAAAACGTCATTCAAATAGCCTCCACGACTTCTAAATCAAGTCGTATGTCATGAATGGCACGTTCAATATTGACTTGTAAAGTTTGAAGAGAGTCTGGTTTATTTCGAAAGTCCAATGACTTCAAGTAACCCCACAAGAAATAGTCTAATGGTGTTAAATCACAACTCCTTGGAGGCCATGAAATAATCGAATCTCCAAACTTTTCTAGCAATAATTCAATTGTTGTTCAAGTTGTGCCAAGGCAAAATCAGCAAATTCACGACGTGAGTTCAATGGCTTCAGTTCTTGAGTGAGAACAATGAGAAATGATACAGACGATGAAAAAACAAGACAAGGTCCGACGTTAGTTGGGGATGGATGGGGCTAATCGGTAGCTACTTTTAAATTATCAGTAATAAGGCTTTAAAGAGAACATTTTAATATCTAAGAGAATTTAGAATGACGCAATAAATACTTCTACTTAACGGGTTAACTTCTTTTTAAAGGTATATTGTAGAGATGAAAGAGAGTTTAAATATTTTACAATTATGCTGTTGCGGATTTTTGCTAAATTTTATAGTGACCACACGTAAACCTTTAACACTTCATGGAAATGGAAATCACAAAAATCAACTGGTATCGAACTCATTTTCTCAGTCAATTTGAGCTCCCCTAAATTATTCTGCCGAGGTTAAAGAGCATTACAAAGTGTCAAGGATCTTATGGCCGTTATTGGAAATGAAAAAATTCAACAGAGTATTTGGAATAAACAAGGTAACTCTTTTAGTCCCTGTGAGGATTTACTGATCTCTGTCAAATATTTTTCGATTGTATTTGATGTCACAAGGATCCAAATTGCTATTCTGATAATCTTTAACGTTTATTATTCTATTAAATTTGCATTAATTAGCCGTAAGAATATTCGGACAAGAGATACAGTCACCATTGACGTTAAACTAATTCGAATTTATTTGGTTTCCACTCCAAAATGGTTTATATTTCTGTGGTCACAAGCCTTAAAATGTTACAGGAAAAATTAAACCAACACCTGATTGAAAGTGAATTTTAGGGAGTCGCACAACAACTAAGCAGCATTACTTTTGAAAGACCATCTCTTTTAATCGAATAACTAGAAAATCGAATAATTTGAACATCCTTGTATATGTATGTGTAATTACGTACATACATATATTGTATGCATGCCTGAGGTTTATGTGAAACACACACATTCGACTCAACCAACTACCCTCCTCCAACCAATAAATAAATATTCATAAGGATATGTATATAAACATACATATGCACATATATTATGTACATACGTGCAGTGTGGCAATCAGCATACTCTAAGCAGACAAACATATGTGTAGATATCCAATGGATAGGGATGCATGTATGTACATACTACATGCAAACATACATACATGTATACAACATGTGTATATATGTATCTTTACATTGTATGCTTAAATGTTGTACATACGAGTATGTGGTGTATATTTGAACATACATATGTACATATGAACATAAAGATACTCGTATTCATTCATGTGCTAATGACGATTAAAACTTTTGCTCTAGACAAACCACTGCCTGCGTCCACCAGCCATTGCCATCTAACGACAAAGATGCCAGCCATACTGAAATTTTAATTCCTCGCCCACTTAACTCTGTTCACTTTTCGTTAGTATTCAAGTTTGAATGTGCGCGGTGAGCCACGAAATGGAAAATGGCGAAAAAGGGTAAGTAGTTAACTGGAACTGACAGGCTTCGTTGAAAAAAGTTCATATATCTTTTTATGTGTGAGTGTGTTAGCTCTTTTAACATACACTAATATACAAGCATATGTGTACATATCCACACATGTACTTACATACATTCACACATATGCATATGTATGTATGTATGTATGTATGTATGTGTAAATAATGTAAGTAGTCCGTATTACAAAATTTTCCCTTTTTAATGGAGTGTGGGCGAAGGTGGAGGAATTAGAAGCCATAGATGGATGCTATTAGAACAAAAGAGCCGATGCTAAAAATTTGAATTTACGTTAAGAAACTACAACAAAAAATAAAGGGTTTGACTTTCCACTGGATGACGAGTGGTTGAGGACATATTGCTGTTAGTAATAACTTTCAAGTTAATATAAAAGCTTATATAAGTAGAGTTAGTATTAATTTTATACAAATATGCATACATACTAACACACGCGCACACATACATATGAATAGATTTTTAAATTGAAAAGTTGGGAAATGACAACTCTAAATAAAATGCTAAACTCAAGTTCTAAATTAGGAACTTGTGGAAAACGCACCACCATTCTAATAAAAAACGGATATATGAAAGATGTACATACATATATCTGTGCATATATGTATATATATATGTACTTGATACTTAATAAGCTTCGGTACCGAAATTATTGTCATGATAAAACTTTCACGTACGTAGTTAGTTATCCACGAAGTTTATAACTATTATTGTAGTACTCGTTCCATAAATTGTGCGAATGGGACGGGACGTGTCATCTGAATGACTGAAATAAGAATATAAGTATTCAGCACTTATTAGGGATTTTTTTAAAGTTTTTCCGAAAATATTGCAG
Source organism: Lypha dubia (assembly GCA_947311025.1). Lineage (NCBI taxonomy): Eukaryota > Metazoa > Arthropoda > Insecta > Diptera > Tachinidae > Lypha > Lypha dubia. Next base: position 22,007,540 of record OX371262.1, on the reverse strand, counting down.
AAATCCCAAATAAATAAAGTGCAGTTGAAAATTGCAAACATTAAAAACTCAATACATTTTGAACCATCAAAGCTTTGCAAAAAGGCAAAATTGTTTAATATCGTTTTGTATCTGGTTAAATTATGACACCAACAAGATTTTAAATACTCCAAGTAGTCATCTTTCTTTAGGTAAGGCGCTAATAAAGGATAGGAAATCCTGGGTATTTTCTCCTCCAAAATCATTAAAATATCAAAATTTAGAAGAAAAATACTGTTTGTTTTATATAAAATTTTCCACTCCAAAAGATTAAGCTGGATTCGTGCATGTTGTAGGAAATGCGAAATATTTCAACTTCAAGTGATTAAAATGTCAATCCATCAATATGAATTTTTCATATGTCACTCTGCTCCAGCTGTCATGACGAGAAAGAACAAGAAAATATCACGCCCCATTTTAGCCTCTGTCCCGTTCTGGGGGATCACTGCCTTCACTTACTAGTTAGTAAATCCTTCAATATCCTCTTCAATCATTTAGCAACGGAAGTTGGGAACTTAAATTCCTTTATCAGGAACTTTGTGTTCAGTTCTAAGCTTTGCTTAGGCTAAGCAGGATTGTGTTAACCAATCGGAGATTCAATTGCATCCATTTTCTTCCGAAGATTACAAATTTACAAAAGTATTGCCTTGTGTCCAGAAAACCTATTATCTGTGATTTGCCCATTTAAGTTTTATTTCCGTATATCGATGTCATTAAGTATACTCCCAACCACTGAAGGATCGCTGACCACTGACCAACGAACGCGCTTTTCGAGAATCTTTGAACTTTTCTCTTTATACCTTGCGGTAGCTCGGAACTTCCTAAGTCAAGTAATCATGCCAACTCCCCCTACTCTCCCAAGGAAGGGTTGGTCTTCCCTATTACCCAATTATTGAATATATAGTAATGACTACTCCGCAATTTAAGGGATCCACCATTTATCTCTTCATCTAACGCCTAACCTATTCTGGCCATTTCAACGACGATATTATTTTCCTCAGATATAAAATATAATGTCCCTATTCCTGCTATCAGTTCATTTGTGAAATATGCATACTCACTATAAAAATAAGTCCTCCAAGAAGAGCAGGTTTTTACAATGAGAGGGTAAAATAGCCGCTAACAACCCCACTTATAGGAAGGCTGTTTTTAGTATGACGAGCTCTCACTGTGCAGGGATACGGTTTTAGCTTCCAAAAAGCGCGTTTTAACTGCTGAACACAATAAAATTTTCGAAAGTAATAGTGATAATAAATCGAAAAACAATAAACTCGATGTGGATTGAAGAAGATGGTTGTTTTGTATGCTTTCCACAATTAGGCTAACATGGTACCTTGTTGTTATTTTTAAAAATTGCAATAAGTCAATATTTATTATTTTAATTTCAACTGGAAATCGAACCAATCTCATTCATGTTTGAAGGTCCAAGCGCCAACCACATAAAATTGCTCTTTCGCTGCGTTTTGGCGCTCACGAAATTCGGTCATATTTTTTTTTATAGTTCTATGTTCTACTGAAATACATACACATTCGCCGTCATATGAATCTTTGTGCATTTCTGTGTGCACCCGTTACGGTTGAAGTTTGATTGTTTTGTTTGTTGATTTATGTGGTTGCTTACTAATATCAACTATACAAGTATAATCAATACCATTGCGTTCTCACAGACCGACCATTTCACCCGTCCGTTGCAACCTGTCTTTTCAAATCAAGGTTTTCAATCTGATTCTTACTTCAGCAGAGCATGCAATAAAATTGGAATGATACAGATAAGATAAAAATGAACACTGCGCAAGGACGACACACCAAACAGTGAAGCGTTCCTGACTTTTTCTTCGTACCGCCGATGTTTTTTTTAGGAGCAGCACTCAGGGGATGACCCCTACTTATGCAATGCCTTGTACTAGGAAAAGGGATAGGGTACAGAAACTTTGAAAATTCTTTTAGAACTCTCCTACTGCGCGCTTCGCTAATTTTAGAAAAGTGTTGCAGCACCTCTGGTGTTAAGTGGAGACCCATTAAATTATTTTTAAGCTGTATTAGCAGGCATTCCCCAAGTGTTCTGCTAACCCACGAGGAGTGTGTTGTTGTGTACAATAACTTGGAATAGTAGCAACCGCTTTCAGTTTTTAGTAACCAGTGCTATGCCTTCATCACTTAAACAGTTAAACAACAATTAATACAATGCCACAATAACGTATATTAGAGAATTTAATGCTATTGATGACTTGCGCCGACCACTTCAACCTACAATGAGTTTTCCAAAAGCCGATTCTGGATAATTTGTGCATGCATGCTAAAGAAATCGGTACTATAGGGTGTTTTTATAGAGGTATAGAACTTTAAAATGGATTAAAACAAAGATGAATTTATTAAATTGACATGGAATTCACTTTATTCGAAAGATAATCTTCTGGCATTATAATTTAAATATGACTACTGGCATATAACTGACACGGCTGGCTCCGACGTAGTCTAATCTGGAGATCCAATTTTCGATGTCTCTTTCCACCATTAGTGACAGTATATCGGCAACAATTCGGCAAATGTTTCCTCCAAGTGGTCAATCGTTTCGGTCTTATCGGTGTAGACTAGCGACTTCACATATCCCCACATAAAAGTCTAGCGCACGATCTTGGAGGCCAATTCTCAGGTCCGCAACGTGAAAATATGTATGTAAGCAACTTTTCTTTCAATAAATCAATTTTGGCACGAGCTGTGTGAAATTATGTGCCATCTTGTAGAAACCACAGCGCCTGCAAATCATGTTTTTTCAATTGATCAACGAAAAAGTCACTAATAACGATCGCCATTAACTGTAACGTCCTGACCAGCGTCGTTTTTAAAGAAGTACGGATCAATGATTCCACCAGCCCATAAAGCACACCAAACAGTCAGTTTTTCTGAATGTAATGGTGCCTCAACATACACTTGAGTATTATCATCATTCCAAATACGGCAGTTTTGTTTATCCATTCAGACAAAAGTGATTTTCATCGCTAAAAAAAAAATTCACTTATAAAAATCGAGATCATGAACCATGATTTTCAAAATAAATTTGCACAATTTGGAAGCGTTGTTCAGGCGTCAGTCTGTTCATGTTGAAATGCCAAACCAAACTCAATGTCTGATAACTATGATAGATTGTCTAGCAAATGATTAACGAAAAATGAGTGGCTCTCGAAGGTTTAAAAAAGTATCACTCGCAAAAAAGATGGAAAACGATGTACGTGTATCTTCCCTACCTAACCCTGTGTCATTGCAGGAAAGGCATATCCTATAACGATGTGTAGATCATCCTGTATTCCGTCACTACTGCGATGAGCTACGAAATGTCATTGCGGCCTATTTTCGTTAATTGGTTTGAGCAATAAATACATTTGCTCCAGCCGATAGTTGAACGTGGTACCTTATTCCATAATTATTGTTGTATCTCTAATATTTCTATTAAACACTTCACTATTTATGCGCATGTTTTTCTAACAAATCTATAAAATCTCATACAGTGGTCATAAAGTCCTTAAAAGTTTTAAGTGCAAATAATGAAATAAAAATTATAATGGAAATCTTTGATAAGCTAAAAGATACCATTGCTATTGCTGGTGTTGTTGTTGTTATTCTTGTTGCTGTTGTTTTTGTTGTTGATGCTACTGTTTAATTATTATATGCGAATTTGGTTTTTGTTCCGAGGTGTTTATCCTATTATAGACTCTTCAGATTTTATCTATAATTACGTCACGCATTGATTTTGATTAGCATTGAGTTGTTTGTGTGAGAGATAATTGAACACATCAAAAAAGAAAGAAAAAAATAGTTCTAGCCTTTTTACGTTTTCTGTTAAACATTTATAGTTTTTTTTTTTCGGTTGCATAAGGGTACATTTAAGAGGCACATAAAAGATTTGAAACAATAGAAGTTGCTAGACTTTTAACCATCACTACCTGTGAGTGAAATAGATTGAAATTCATGCGAATACGAATGAGTATCTATCTATTCTTTTGTATCTACAAAATTATGTAAAATTGCAGATATGAAGATGGGATAGAATAGATATTTATGTATGTAGATGTGTACAAGCACACATGAGACTTAAAACGAAGGGATCATTGTTCGTTAGCAACTGTTTGTTTGCATTTTAAATTCACATGAACATGAACATTGAGAGAAGGAGAGCACACACACTCGCACATGCAAAATGAAATTTTTGGTTTGCATTTGCATTTAGGTAGAGTTATTTACATTTCAGAAGAGCTTACTGATTGATACACTTTTTTTTTTGTATCTTTTTGGTGTTATTGTTGTTGTTATTATTTTAAATTGGAAATGAGTAGCTGCTATTAGGATTCAAAGGATGATACACTCTTAGTTTCCCGCTGACTGTTATGATTGTGTAAAAGCATGTTGTTATGTTTTTTCGGATGCAACCACAAATCCTTTTATGGTCCCTTGATTTATGCATCTTGAAAGGCAAACAAACAAATGAAGAAAATTTATACTAAATGATAGAAAAATTCAATCTACCGCATCCTATTTTGAAAAGGATTTTAAGAATATATTATGGTGTCACGAGAAAAACAAACCCCTAACTATACACTTACAAACATACATACATACACCATACTTATTTGTATGACCGACCGGAAGAGCTCATACACACAGTTGATATTGTAACGATGCTGGCTGGCATGTCTTCCCTACTTTCTTTTTCATCTTTATTTTAATTTTGTTTTATTTTTGTCAACTATCAGTTGCCTTGGCAAATACAAATAGTTTGTAGGTTGTATATTTATATCTCTTTGGCATTTTATATACATGTACTCGTATATGACAAATTTGTTTGTGGATTATAGTATTTGTACACGTATAATTAATTTCATGCTACATATGCACGAGTTGAAATGTCATAATCGTAAAGTATGCACTCCAACAAAATGAAATAACAAGCAATGCCTCAATGGTTGAGGTTCTCAGATATTTTGCGGTTTGTTAACTTTTAATACTGTTGTTGTCATCGTAACGTCCTCGTGACTGCTGCAAATAGTTGTATTTGCAATAGGACACACACTCAGTCGTCATACCCAATTGGCCACGTCTTTGAAGATGTCATTAATGACAGGTGCACGACTTAACATTTAGTCCAACACGACACGAAGATGAATCGCGAAATTCTTAAACGTTACAATAAAAGACAATGCCCCTCAACTTGCCGTTCACCTAATCGTAGGGTAAGTAAGTGCGCTACATTGTCACCTATTTGGTCGTCAACGATTTTCATAAGGAAAAAATACTTACACAGAAAAAAAATATGGGTAGATCTAACCAATTTTTATGGTTACTTTAACTAACAATATTTGTTAGTTTTAAAATTTTTTCTAAGTATGTAGTTCAATTACTATTGTGACACATGGTTGCTTTAAACAATAGAAACATTGTGATAATGAAAATTGCAACAACAATTTACATTAACAACTAAAATTAGTTGGATTAACCAACAATCATTTTTTGAGTGTAAATCGTTTAATAGAAATGCCAAGCAGGACACGTTTTTTAAAATATGTTCGGGAATTCTTAAATAAAACTGAAGGCAAAATAAATGACAATAAGCCATGTCACAGAGTTCGACACCGTTCGGCAACGGACTTCAATGATTATTTTTGATGCTTCAAAAAAAATGAAAATCTTTTTCGTGGACGAAACCATTTTTAGATTTATGAATGAAAAATATTAATTTATTTAAAATCTTTTATATTATTATTACGAATAAACGTAATTATAATTTGAAATTGATGTGAATTACCCTACTATAGAGAGAAAAAACAACAGAACGTTAAATTGCAAATTAGCCTACTTTGAATATAACGGACTACGAGTTTGTGTTGAATATTAGTAGTGAGAAATCAGAAATCGGGAAGTTCGTAATAACCAAAAATTGTTTCAAAATGTAACAATGGAATTAAAAGGAATTATTTTATTTCTCGTATTCTATTTCTGTTGAAAACTTGGTTAAATAGTTGATATTCTGACCCAATTAGTATCCAGTTTACATAAATTGTAAAAATGGACGAACGAACGCTGATGAGAGGAGTAGCGCCCTTGAAATCGGTATTCTGATATGTTCTGCTAGTCTGATTGCACATACCAAAAAAAACTCTTAGTAATTTGAATTTTCATTTATTCAATAAAACTGAACTTAAGCCTAATAATAATAATAATTTCTCATTTATTTAAAATCTTTAACATCCAGCAAAAATCGTTTTTTAAAAGAATTCAAATACAGATTGTAATTCGAATGGAATCGAACTATGGAATCGAACTATGTGATATGTGCTAATAACTTACAAATGAAGACAAAATGTAATACATTGTCGCTCATGTTGTCTTCCATAGTGCTAGAAAACAAAATATGTAACACATTGCCTGCCCTGCACAATTTTACAGCAGACAAAATTTAAGACAGCAAATTTTCCTCAAAAAAGTTATATTGAAGACAAAATGCAAGACAGTAGCGCTCATTTTATCCTCAACACAGTTGGATTCAGGACAGAGTGAGGAGAAGTTGGCTCATCTGAAGACAAAAAAAAAAGACATTGCATGCACTGCACAATTTTTTGTATGGCAGTATCGACTATTTATATATTTTCCTCAAAAAATTTGTATTAAAGACAACATTTAAGACAGTATCGCTCATTTTATCCTCAACTCAGTTCAATTGAGGACAGAATGAGCGAAAATTAAGTCTTGGTTCAATTAGACGTGCAGAAATGCACTCAGATCCAGGAAGGAAGCATTTTAGTATCTGGCCTAATAATAAAAAGGCCGATAGTAATTCGCTGCGCAAAAAGGCGAGATCTTCGTGTGCCAGTGTGAAAAAGCTTTGTACGATCAGCGCCTTCGCATTAAAGTTATTGAATCCCCTCGGGTTGCTGATCCTAATAAAAAAAAAAAAAAAGAATGAGCGAAGTTGGCTCATCTAAAGACAAAATGAAAGACGTTGTTACCCGTCTTGGCATTAATCATGTTTGGATTGAGCACGTTGTGACTAATCTTGTGTTGAAAAGTTTAAATTTTCATTTTAAGGGCAACAGCCAAAAGGATTCAGCTGCGCTTATCATGAACGGCAAAGTTAAAGACATTAAAAAAATAAAAGGCATTGATCTCCAAAAATTGTTGGGTTAGATTTTAACGGCGATTTCCTTTCGAATTGTCCATGATCAAACCTAATCGACAGAGGATAAGTTGTACAAGAATCATCCACAAGACAATGTGGCCAACTGGGTACATATCTACTAAACTTATATAACAACACACGTATACAAATGCACCTAAATACATTTATATGAGCTTAACCAATGATTGTATGCGTACATAAAACTGTTGGCTGAATCCTTAAAGAGTTTGTCATAAAACCACTTGCAACAATACAGTCACAGTCGAATATTCAACAACATAAATTTCTTTTAATTAGAAAAGTCGTCATGAAAATTTCAGTGTATTTGGTCTCATTTCTCAAATCCTCTTTAAAATCTTTCACCCCCCCCCCCCCCCTCAGGCAAATAGAAAGCTAACGTCACTGACTATATTTGCAAGCATACATACATACATACATACGAGTACATACATTTAGAAGAACTTTATATGTATGTATGTATGTACTCGAATTCTGCAAATGAAATCAAAGTTATATTCCAATTTGTTAAGTACATCCTACATGCAATTTTATGGTTTAAATCGCTACTTGAAGATTCGAGAAGAGGTTAGAGATTGAATACAAAAGAAAATGTGTATTAAAGTGAATGACGTTTTAATTTGCAGATGCAAAAATATTTCCGAATTATATTTGAAAATTTTTTATTTTTAGCAAAGAAGAAAAGAAAACGCATGCTTATTTTAGAAGGAGTGCCCAACAAGAGTATTACAATAATGTTGCTAGAGCTCAAGTCTGTAAGTTTTTTTTTTTTTTTTTTTATGGCACCATAACCTCAGTAGTTTCGGATGTTTGTGCTCTCGTTAGAACAAGTATGCAGCCCAGCGTCCGTATGTGAAAGTTACCTTAAGGTTACCCAAGTTTTCGTGAAACTAACAGTTCGATTGTCCTGTCCACCAGTACTTTCAGCGGTTGACGTTTGTTCACGTTATTTGTTTTAACACAACATTATTTATTTTAGAACCGAAAAAAAATCCAAATTTTTCCATTTAAAATTAAATTTTTTAATTATCAAATAGCGAAAATAAATAACATCAATATCTTTTGAATTTATATTAAAGACATATTGAATTAAATATGAAGCATGCTTAGCTAAAGGATTTATTGATTTTCGAGCTAAAGAATTTACTGAGCAGAACATAAACACAACACAATCCAACTACAGTATATGAAAGTTTTCTTCTTGCTCTCGTACATTAAAATAAAAATTTAATAGGCAAATTGATCAAGGAGTCTTTTAAAGTCAGTAAAAAAAAGACAAACAATTTGACTTCAAAGAATTCCTTTCTTTCTTTGAAAATGAACGGCCTGTACCACGATGTCGACCGATATCGTTCGCTGGATTTCTAAATGTAAAAAAAATGTAAATTTTGTTTTCTTGATAATCGATTTTATTTATCTTATTCACTCGCATCGTGAATAATTTTTCCCCCGTAATTTTTTCACTTTTCACATATTTGAAACAAATATTTGTTTTGTCGCTCATGAATTTTTTCCACAATCTATGCCGATGCAGTTCTCTCTAAATGAATTCCAAAGGACCATATTGTTTTTGGGATCGCATTGTGCTCGTATAAGAAGCTTACAGTCTAGGCTTAGTATACAAGTTCTTCCGATAAGCCAATTCATTTGAGCTTAATTTCATTTGCGTCTATGTGTGATTGCACGTTAAGCGGCGATCAACGATTTAACATCATTTTGACAATTTTTCAGAGCGAATTCTACAAAATGACAATTGAAGATTTTATGTTTCGTGCCTCTTATAATTTGACGAATTTTTAAAATCATTATTTTTCTTTCTCAAGAATAAAAGTAAAATCAATTAATTTACTAAACAATAAACTTGCTTTTTCAAATTTATGTGATTTTGTAAACAACCAAACTCATCATCAGCAAATGTAAGAAAGAATATAAAGCAAAATTTAATTTAATAGAACCAAGATTAGGAATTTATTAGAGAGAGAAACCGTGGAATTAATTCTCTTTCAAAGAATTATTTAAAAAACTTATTCCTCAGCATGTCACAATGTCAAGATTACAAAGAATATTATCAAAAAACATAACATTAATGTGTGTTAAATAAAGTCGTTTTATTTTATAATTAGCCAATTCAATGCAATATCATATCATAAGACATTTAACTTTTAATTTAATAATTCACTGAATTTTGTTATGGGAAAACTATTAGTCATTTATTAGATGTTCATAATTAAAAATGTTCCTTCTTGTTTATGATCATGATAGTGGTTCTCAATGAAATTCACGCAGAATAAAAATCATAGCTTAATTAGAAAATGTTTTCATTAAGCAAACGTGTAATCGATTTTCCAATTTCACATGGCGACATTTATTGATCAGCACACATGATTAATGATAAACGAAATAATGTGGTTTTTGCAAAGTCTAAATGCAAATAGACACATGAGTTAACAAATAAAATACCATTAAAATAGAATTTATTTGCATGTATGCATAGAAAAATTAATATAAATATGTAGACGTATATGCTTCCCAACAAACACAAGCTCGTGCGTTTGACATTTTTTTTTAGCCCAATTTGATATCATGCCTTTAAGAAGTTCTATATTCACCTTGTGATAAAGATATAGCGAAAATTTAATTGTGATTTCTGCGGTAACTTTGAGACCACCTTTGTACAAGGAAACTTTTCATGTACAAGAAAACTAATCTCTAAGGAACCTAGTCGATATTCCTAATAAGGCCGGACCCGATTTTTAGCCCAAGCAGCGGAGCTACTAGAACAACTGCCTTCCCTACTTGCCAGTGCTCTGCTCGATATGTAATTTCTACATTTTTCAATTGCGTTACTAAAGCAAACTATAAAGCAGATTTCTACATGGCCAACTTTAATTTTTAAGGAAAGCCGTAGCATTCACTCCAAAAGCAAGAAAAGTAAACTAAAGTCCTTTGAAGGCTTGTAGATCAAAAAAACATTCCAATGGCAAAATATCATAAGGCCCTAGAAGAACACTCTGAGAGGCAGGATCTTAGCATGTTGTCTAAATATAAGTGCAGCGAGTAATGCAAAAGAAGTAGCCTAGTAAAAACTATTGCTTCGGTCGAAGCAGGTTTGTAAGGGGGAGGTGCTTGTTGGTGTTGTGTCTCCTGCTTTGAAAATCGCTACGAACATGCATGTTTTTTGTTCGTGATGTCCCACGTTGGAGCTCTTGTTTTTACATAAAATAGCGCTTTTTTCTAATCATACAAAATGCCCTTAAATCATGTTTGTTTTTCAGAGCAAGTATAAATAAATAAGAGAGAGAGAGAGGCAGAGAGTATGTAAATTCAATTTTATTTTCGTGTAAAGATAATGTAAATAGCCGATCAACTTCAAGGTGCTTAAAAATAAGTTGAGCGATCTCTCTGCCTTTTTGTGCAGCCTCGGAAGCGCTTCAAAACTGTGCATCTTAAAAGCATGAAATTTTGTTACTGCTTCCAGAAACATAATAATTTTTTGCTGGAAGTCTACTCAAGAAGATGTCGCGATAAAATCTGAGGGAAGGATAAGTGAACTCATGCAATGGGAACTTAGTAAACTTCATTTCCACATTTGTGTGGAATTGCAGAAGACACGATGCATAAAATAAACATACTACTTTAGCAGTATATTGTAATTTTTATGTATATCCCCAAGCTACGCAAGATGCAATAGAAAGCATCTCTAGCTATTACCGTAGAGATTAGGTCAAGATCACATACGCATAGTGAGCGGCATAAGATTTGTCTCAAAATCGACAAGGTCATGGGATACCACCTCTGAAAATACCCACATCCTATATTCCTCAACAAGCGCTACTCTTTTCTCATCTAACTGGACGTCTGTACTTATTTCAGGAACCACAAGGAGCAATGCGACTTCATGTAAATCCCTTGCCAGTTAAGGTTCCGAGTAGAGTTGTCTTCTCATAGCAGATTGCAGTTCCAAAATGGAAACTCACAATAGGATCGGTTTTGCTTGGGCTACACGACTTTCCCACTGTGTTCTACGGGAAGTTTAATGAGGTAACAGAAGCTGCGAAAAAAAGTTAACAGACTCATTTTGGAAATTACTTCTTTCGGCCATATCAAAGAGTTCGATTCCGTTCGAAATTAGAATTCAAAACATACGACCGCATTTGTAAATAAATACAATTTTTCCGTTTCTTAATTAAAAACGATTTCATTACGAAAATCGTTTTTCCTTTTTTTGAAGAACCCAAATACGGATTGAATTTTATTTCTGAATGGAAACCAACTCTCTTTTTTCTCTTAGTTAAATTGTCAAATGCGATCAAAAAGTGGCTGCTATGGAAGATAGCACCCAGAAGATCCATCATTCGCACTTTAGAGATTATAAATGATCTAACCTATGTCTGAACGCATAAGATTACTCTATGTTAGTCACTTAGGGATAGGTTTCGGCAAAAAAACAGGATAATTTAGTCAAAGATCATTTTAGATTCAGGTATCTGGGCAATTTGTTCCTTGAGCACCTAAAACAAGTTTGAAGAATAGCAGAGAGATTAGAATTTTTAAAAGGTATGTGTAGTTTTTAGAAGCTGTATTACAAAACTTTTGTAGGAATGTGTGGGGTAGGGTATGATGCTGGATATTCACGACAATTTGAGGGAAAATCATACTCTTTTTCTATGGGGATGGATGTACCGGGTTAACTTCGTCTTACCGTCAACATAACATGACCATAAATTGACGTGTTTTCCTAGTAGTTTGCATGGTAGTTGCTATCAAAACCCTTGGGAGATGTGTTGGTTTGATGAGTGAACCATGAACTTTGCTAAATGGTGGATATACGTCAGACAAGCAATTTAAGGATTGTTCTGTGGCCAAATTGTTAAAAGTTGCATAGCTATTGTTCTCTGATCGGATGTTGGGGAAGAGCAACTTCGCTGCCTATTGGTCTGTTTCTATTATAGGCCTGTGTATTGCTAATAATTCGTTGTTTGATTTCGGCTTTATTTCGTCAGATGACGATATCGTGACATAACTCAGACAGTCGAAAAAAGTATTCATTAAGGATGGATAGTACATGCAAAAGAAGTTCCTTTCAAGTCACTCAGTTACCTTTGTATCAACCTGTTTGTAGTGGTGATAAACACATCACCGTCAGTTTGAGCCGCATAACAGTTACCAGGGTTAATCTTAAATACATCTGCTGTAAAAATTAGCAAAAGCTAACTTTGTTAGTTTCTATTTCAATAATAAATTCCCATTGATCGTATGAGGAGTAGAGGGTCTCAATATATTTTTTTAAACATATTCCTGTCCGGTGCCAACACCGTCACCTTTTATCTATTCCGGCCACTTCTACATCGATTTGCCTTCTCCACGCATGAGCTGGGACATCCTTTTCTTCGATTTCCTTGTGGCTTTCAGTCTATGACATTTCTTTTGATGTCGTTCCTTGATCTTCTTAAAATGCTTCCAATCTATCGCCATTTACGTCTTTTTATTTCTGTGACCATGATTTGTTGGTTGGTTTGTTGCAAAAGTCTATTGATGGACACCACTCTAGCACAGAATACTCGCAATATCCTGCTAAGACATTGATTCACAAACACCTGGATCTTCTAAATGTCTCAACAAGAAGCGTTCCATGTCTCGCTACTGTAGAAGAGAGTAGACTTGACATTTGTGCTGTAGATTATTAGCTTTTATGCGCTGATAGACTGAAGACGAATTTCTAATGGGTCTTAAACGATCGAAAGTTTATCGCACTTTCTGTACACGGTTGCCAATGTCTGCACTTGACCCGCCATTTTTGGAAATTATGCCACCAAGATAGCTAAAGTGGCTAACATCTTCTAATTGATTATTTCTTTATTTTAAATAACTCCTGTGACATCTCATTAACTCGCAGGGTTTTGGTTTTAGCAGAGTAGTTTCCATTTTGGATAGTTCATATTTTTGGCTGGAGGATCACCGCCTCCGCTTTCAAGGCAGTAGATCCTTCAGTACCCTCTCCGAGCTTTCAAATACGGAACTCGGCTTTCTTAGCTCCTTCATCAGGAGCAGTGGATGGTTCGCCCAATAGGGGCTTGACATGCTGACCGTTCTGCAAGACTACCCTTGCCTCAGTTTTTTCCCACCTGCTCTGCTCTTCTCTTGTTCTTCTATGGCCTTCCTTCATCTAATCTTCTTCCGACTCTTCTAATCTCCTCTCCTCTATCACTCTCCTTCACTACAGGTAGCACAATGGGACCACATCAGGACCCAAGTGAGCTGGAATCTAACCTTCCTTTACCAGCAGCCTGCTAACCTAACCTAACCTATTTTTGGCTCGTTTATAATTCCGAAGGACCATGATCAAGAAATTACAAGAAGGAGAGCCTAGAGTTTTCTACAAAAACAAACCAATATTCTTATAAATTTGATACAAAATACTCGGGGGAGTACAATTTAGGTCACAATTCATTTATTGGTGTACAAGTTCTTTAAGAAAGGATTTTCTTTTATATATTTACACTCTATAGTTTTATATTTTTCTTTATCACCTGCAAAGAAAAAACAATTCGATGGAAATAAATCACTCTTATGTTCATACACATACACACATAATACTCCTGTATAGAATTAGTGGATTATCACCATCAGCTCGTTAAGCTTTGACATAAATCAAATACATACATACATACATATATGGATTTTGAATAACACAAATACACTTTACACTTGAATTGAAAAACAAAAATAGATAAAAAAAAAAATTGATATGCTGATTGTATACTTTGAAAATGAAAATAATAATAATGTTCGTGGATAATTTTTATATGACTCTAAAATAAAAGCAATAATAAAAAAGAAGCAACCGCGAAATATCTCTTGACAGTTGGGTGTCATGTTTATCATTATTCTTTCGTTCGTTCGTTTATTCATTTAACTATCGATCCATCCATCCATCTATCGCTGTCAGTTTGCTATTTTAGTAGCATTTTGCAATTTATAGATTTCTATTTTTTTTTTTTTTGTTCATTTAAATTTTGCATTATTTAAATTCGGCAAATAGACAACCCATCTAAATCATCTCAACCCATCCCATTCCAAGGATCCTGTGTCGAATTACCATTAAGGATATCGTTTGTTGAACTTGTACCCTTTCATGTGTGATTTTTTTTCCTTTCTCATATTCTTCTTCTTCTTTAGGTTTTCTGGGTACAAACATATCAATGTTGAGGGTAATTTTTTTTCATGTTTTTGCTGTGTTGCAATGTTGTTTTTTTTTTTGCATTTTGTATCTTTTGTCGGTTCCTGCTAACAGAGAGAGAGAGAGACATGGAAAAAACCCTTCAGTTACAAAACATTAAAATTTCACATACACACATCGTAGATTACATTTGGTTAGGTAATTTATTATTTTGATTAGTTTTTTTTTTGCATTCAAATCTATTTCTATTTTTTTTTTTGTTCATTCCATTGTTGTAGTTGTTTTCGTTTAACAATAAAAGTTGATTTACATACCAAAACGACGTGTCACCCTTTACTTATTGTCTTTTTGGAAAACAATCATGCGTAGAAAGGATAAAAAGGGTAGCAAGAAGAAAAACGCGCTTATTACCGTTTGTGTAGCTATACATAAATGCATACATAATAATACTTGTATGTGTGTATGTACATTTGTACACATGTGTAACTAGGATCCTAATAAAAATCGTTATTTTGTCATAATTTCTGGCACACAATAGAGAGATTTTGAGAATGTCATTTTATATTACTTTTTTTCTTTTACGGTACATAAGATGTTGATTAAATTTTATATCATGACTATTTTTTAACGAAGTTTTTATATGTTT
This sequence comes from Lypha dubia, assembly GCA_947311025.1. Lineage (NCBI taxonomy): Eukaryota > Metazoa > Arthropoda > Insecta > Diptera > Tachinidae > Lypha > Lypha dubia. Next base: position 21,992,510 of record OX371262.1, on the reverse strand, counting down.
GAGATATTTGTCCCCCCCTACTCTCATAGAAAGTACTACTTTTTCATAAAATTCTTATCCAAGAAACACATCGAGATTGACAAACGACGAATATCATGTTCAAAATAAACAACGCAGTAATTTTTAAGGCAAAATTGATTGTGTTAGAGATGGGCACATAAATAAGGTTGTATTGGCATTTTGAAAGTTAACGTCTGAATATACTTTTTAAAATTTATTTATTTAAATGTAATTTGTACGAAAGAAAAATTCGTTCGATATCGTGGGCCAAGCAGATAATATTTTTTGTGTGAGTTAGAGTTTCTTCTTTAGCACTTTGCTAGAAAATTTTAAAATATTTCTAAGCACTTTTATGGCAAACGGAAGAAGTTTATTTATTACTTGCTCTCCGTATACGAGTATGTATATTAGAAAGTAAAATATGACTAAGATCGAGATCAGCGATTGATACTCTTCTATGCATTCGTCGTTAACAGAATCACTAGCGAATTAAAAAATGAACACAAAATAGCTAAATATAAAGCTTAAGAAAGCTGCTGAGTGTACTTAACACTAGAGGCGCTGCAACACTGTAAAATTCATTACAAAAAAAAATAAATTAAGCTCTCTTCCACATTTTCTCCGACCATCTTCTCTTATTCCAAGGAAAGTAATAAACACAAGGGAAACAGTAAAAAAGAATCAATTTAGAAAAACAAAACTTTAATTAAAAATTTTTTTTGTTCTTAACCAAATAAAAAATTACACTATTAAAATGAATTAATTGAATAAATTCAAAATAAACCCGTAATTAAAGATTTAATTAAAATATTTAGGAAAATCCATTAGATAATTCTCTTAAAACTGTGCCGCAGCATACATAGAAGAAGTTATAAATTCGCACATACATATCGATGGCTTAATATAGAAAGGTCGTATCTCGTTTTTTTTTAAATTGGTTTTTTTTACAAAACTCAAATACACCTCCCTTAAAAAATTCAGTTTCCTATGTTGACGAATAACAGATTTACAGTAATTAGAAAAAAGCTCCAACTCATTTTTTACATGTTATTTTTTCAGATTTAATTGAGTTTTTTCCTTCTCCTGTAAAGTAGCTAAAAGTTGAGATGCGACCTTTCTATATTAAGCCATCGATATACAAACTAAATTTATTTTGTATGTGGCATTTATTTTTTATACCCTTCACCAAAAATATTAAGGTTACTTGTAGCTTTGTCATTTTGTGTGTAATTTCCACATTAATTATATGAAAGTCATAAAGTATACGAGTATATGTATATTCTGGATCCTTATAGATAGAGAAGTTGAATGAGCCATGTCCGTCTGTCCTTCTGACCGTCTGTCCGTCTGTCCGTACGTGAAAGCGGGTTTCCAAAGCCACCAGAAGAGTTAGAGAATTAGGTCTTGAACTGATGTGTAACGATTTGTCTTAAGACGACTCGTTTTGAAAATCAGCAAAAAAATAAAAAAAAATTGTTTAAATGAGAAAATTTTATTATAGGCTTAAGTTCAGTTTTATTGAATTAATGAAAATTCAAATTATCATGAGTTTTTTTATTTTTGAAAAACATTTTCATGTACAAATCAGACTAGCAGAACGTATCAGTATACCGCTTTCAAGGCCCTTACACCTCTCATCAGCGCTCGGTTGTCTATTTTTACAACTATTTAACCAAGTTTTCAAAAGAAATAGAATACGAGAATTATTATAATTCCTTTTTATTCCAATTTTACATGTTGAAACAATTTTTGGTTTGTACGAAATTCCCCGTGTCTGATTGTTCACTACTATTTCTGTTGAAATGCCTCAGTATTGAATCTGGAATCACGTGGATTAAAATTCAACACACTACCCATCGTGCTACTGAGTTTTGTTTTAATTTGTTGGTGTCTTGATTTTAATTCTATTGATAAAATTTAATTGTTTTAAAAGAAAGTGAAATCAATTAAAATCAGTGTATGAAGTAGAAGACTCCATACACACAGAAAAAAACTAAATTCCAGCCGTACTAAAGAAATTCACTAAATTAATAAATAAGTTTATCTAGAAATTCGTCTACAAAGATATTGTGAAAGTATTGTTAAAGTATGATCTTTCAATGTTTTAATTAAAATAAAATTTAAAAAGTAGTTGTCGGTATCAAAAAAAAAAGGCAAAGGCCCTGATTGGAATTTTTATGGAGATCAAAAACAAAAATGCAAACAGATATTAAAAATTTTTTATATATATTTTTGTGCGGCGATGAATTTGTATGAAAAACCAAAACAAATTTTAATTTCTATTTTTAATAAAAAAAAACTCAAATTTGCGATTTTTGCCAAAAGCAGCTTCCTGTGAATAACTGTCAGGAATTGATTAACCTTTAGTGGAGATGAAAGTTTCTATTTGATGTTCAGTAGGATTTGCTAAAATTTAGTTACCGCAAGATGAAAGTTTTGTTGACAACTTTTTAATTTTGCTGATGCAAAAGGAAAGAGGAGTGGAGGAGCGGTGTTATTTATTAAAAATATGAGGTTTATGGAACTAAAGTTTTATATTATGGACGGACTTACAATCTATAGCCCAGAGAAACAAATAAATCGGCTTAAAAACTGGACCTTAAATTGTTTAACTATTGTTTTCCTTCACCGACGCCTTCGAATTTTTCTAAGAATCTTTCCTTTTTTAGCTGACTTTAAAACAGAAGAAGATTATCAATTTTTTATGCTTTTACATTTTGTTATGATCCAACTTCCAGAACAGTTTTTTCCTAAATGTTTTTTCTAAATTCTGTAGGTTGCAGTGTCGATATATTTTTTTTATTTTTTTTTCTTATAACTCCCGTATTTATGGACCGTATATAAAATATATTTAGATGTTTGAAGGGGTTTGCTCTCATATTTATTTTTCTTTAAAATCCGAAAGGCAAGTTGTCCGCCTGAAACATTGATTATCGCATAACTCTGCTATATATTGGCCAATTTTAAAATTATGCGATTGAATTTTGATCCCTTCGAAATGTAATTGGTCATGGGACAGACAAAAAGGCCGCGTGATATATTCATTATCAAATAACTCCGTTAGTTCTGAACTAATTTTCGATTTTTTGGAGTAAAAGATACACTAGAAATAGATTATATGGGTTCTTAAACTGACAATCTTGTAATCAGTCAGATTTGTTCTTTGTATTAAAGTCGCAAAACTTTTGTTTTATCTACTTTCTTTGTTATGTAAATGAAACAAAGCCAGAGCAAAAGTTATTTTGTAAAGTCTTGGTAGGAAAAATTTGCGCAATCGCCAAACAGAGACATTTATGGACAATAAAATACTTATTAAACTTTAGAACTATTGATATACAGCAAAATGAGTGCTGAGCGTCTCAGAAATCCCAAATGTCAAAATCGATGGGGCAGAGCAACAAGTTTATCGATTATTTTATTACATCCCGTCGGTGACGAACAAATTTTTAAATGAAAATTTTTATATAATTTTTTTAAGCCAAAATAAATGTTTGCTGAACTTTTTTGGAATAATTAAATAAAAATAATCGGAAAATAAATGAGAAGTATTACAGCAATAATAAACAAAGTATAAAGTATGTCCAATAGGTAGTCAGGGAAATAAAAATACTTTTTGAATAGAAGAAAATCTCTTTTTATTTTACTCGTAGCCAGTAATTTTCTTTTCAAAAGGAATACTCTCCATACACGTTGTTTCCTCGGAGATGATTACATACGAGTACCACCCATATTTTACATATCGTTTTTTTATTGCAGGCATTTTTTTTTTTAAGTTTTGGCGATATTTTTTTTTTTTTTGGGATTTTTTTCGTTTTAGAAACTTTTTCCCTATGACGATTTTTTGCAGTTTTTTTTCTCCTGTTTATATGTGGACGATTATTGTTATTTTAGCGGTTTGTGGCAAAGGGCCACTTTAAAAAAACCGATAAGCAAAAAATGCCGCCGAAATGATTAAAAGAAGGAAAACGTCACAATGAAAAATATTGTCAAATTTGAAAAGGTGTGCCGAAGCAAAAAAAAAATCGCCAAAACGAAAAAAATATTTGTTGATATTTATACAGGCTAAAGTAATTGCAATAAAATTTCTTGCGGCATTTAAAAACATGTTTTCGAGTCTTAGTTGAAAGTTTGGATGTTAAATCTTAAAACGGGGCAGAGCCTCGAGAGTATGAAAAATTATATGAAAATTAACTGATAAAAAAATGGAAATTTTACTGTTTATCAGATATTCAACTAAAAAATTATGAAATTTTATATCTTCTACCAAATCTAGTCGTATTTAAAAAACTTTTTTTTTTGGGGATTAAAAACAACGTGTCTAATACTATGCAAAATTAATTGAAAACTATTTCTCAGTCAAAAGTTATGCGCAGTTTAACTTAAAATTTCAAAATAAACAGATTTTTTACCTTTTTTGCAGAAAAGTCTTCGTTTGTTATGTGTAAATTAAAAAAACAAAATTGCAAATATTCTAAATTTTTATATCTATCAAGCAACAAGTCACAGCAAATTTTTATAATGGAAGAAGCCAGCGCGTTTCAGAATATACATATTTTTATTGAAAATATACACTTTAAGTCCTGTCTTCTTTAATTGCAAGTCTGCTTACGATGCCACATTGAGATCAATGTTGTCAGACTTATTTTCAAGTTTTTCGCCAAATTCAAAGTCAAAATAGCCAAAGCCATTTTTCGTTAGTTTTTCATAAAATAAATTTCTTTGATTAAACATCACGGTAGTTCGAATAAAAATTTATAACATAATTCTAAAAATGTTTAATTTATAACAATTTTTTTTAATAAATCCAAAAAAAAATAAATTTGATTCGCATCGCTAAACTTCGCCAAAAATGAAAAAAAAGTCGCCATGATATTCGCCAAAAATGAAAAAAAAAAGTCGCCATGATATATCTTTTGTTTAATTTTTATTTAAAACAAAGTAAAATTGATTAGTAAACACAAAAAAAATTACAATGTTTACTATAAAATACTGAATAGTTGTCTCAAAATAAAGAATTTTTTTTGGTTAATATTTAACAAATATTTGATAAACATATATTGGATATAGGTACAGCTCTATCATACGAGTATATCGAAAACGCCATATACGAATACTTTATCGTCAAGACATTGTACGGGAATTAAATTTATTCAACACATATTGTGAAAGTATGTAAGAAGAGCAACATTTGGTATTTAAATTCATATAAGTTATAACTCGTAATAACGCGTCAAGCAGTCCGTATTTCATTCTATTTCGAGTCTGAGTTTTAGTAGAGTTCATTGTTGAAAAGACTCCTTCAACACAGGCGTTACTAGTTGGAATTACCAGCATATAAAGTACAGCCAAAGCAAGTTCTTTAAAATGGTGCGCACCTGCCGCATCCTTGTAGGTATAAACTTTTGCCAAAACTGATTTAATTTAAATGAAATATCATCGAATAAAAATAATACTATTTTTTGTATTGATTTGAACGATTTTCAAGAAAAATTCATGGCTCTAAAAATAGCCAACAAAATCGCCAACTATTTTATAAATCGCCAAAAAATCGCCATGTCGCTAACTCGAAAATTAGGACGCCAAAGAGGTTTTAAAATTGCCACGTTTAGCGAGAAATCGCCACAGCTGACAACCCTGATTGAGGCCAGTATGTTTTCAAGTATTTCCAAAAATAATATCGGCACTTCGCGTAAAATAAGAAAAATAATGCGACAATCCTGAATAACTTTTAGAAATTGCGGAATTCTGAGAAATAAATGAAACTTTTTTTATTTTTCATTACGTGTGTAATTTCCACAATATTTATATGACGTCCATATAGTATATATGTATATTCTGAATCCTTATAGATAGGGAAGTTGAATGGGCCATGTCCGTCTGTCCATCTATCCGTCTGTACGTGAAATCAATTTTCCGAAGATACTAGAAGAGCTAAAAACTTGGGTCTTGGACTAAAATGTAAGGCTTTTCCTTAAGATGATTCGCATTGAAAATTAGCAAAAATAAAATATCGGTTCTGATATTGTATTATATATACAAATAAATGAAGATATATATATATATGTATATATGTATAACCCTTTCAGAAATAAATTTATAAATACTTGACGGTGCCTCAGTATTGAACATGGAGTCAACGGACTACAATTCAACGCACGAACCATCGTGCTACTTAGGCTTGTTAATGTTATGTGCATATTAACTTAATAATAACTTATATATTTTTTTTACAAACCCCCTTTTTGTTCAATGTATGTTTTGTACATACTTACATATGTATTTATTGAAAAGTATGTATGAACATCTTAAATACCCATCACGAAGACGTAAATATTTACATACATATATCGCACTAGATTATCAAGAGGATATTTACTCAAAATTTTTAAAACTTCATTTTTTGCAAGAAATTGATGTACAGTAGTCATATCTAACTACTGTAAAAATTTTACAGCATTTTCTCCACTCTTTCACCAAAAAAAAATACAGTTGTATCTCTTTTTGTGATAGGAGAATAGTATTAAAAAAAAAAAAGTTTTTGCCTCTCCTGAAAATTTTAAAATTTTGAGTTGATCAAATGCGATATATGTATGTAAATATTTACGGCTTGGTGAAGGGTATATAAGATTCGGTACAGCCGAATATCGCACTCTTACTTGTTTAATTTCTCTGATAAATAAAATTTTTTCTGAATTGTTTTGTTTGAGACCCTTACGGCCTGTCCCACGATTTCCACCGATCGATAATGCTGGAATTATAAACGAAAACAACTGAGTTGCAAACTTTTAAAGAAGTCGAATATTATTGTTTTAGTTAATGGATCATAGTTTGTCAAAAAAAACTAATTATCTTTCGATTAATCGAGCAAACATTATTCGATTGAATGCCCTAATACTGACACATATATACACTACATATGCATATACACTATTTATGTATGTGCTTAGGTATGATTAAATCAGGCAAATCTGGAGGCTAGCAACTCCTTACAATGTTCATTTGGAAGAAAAGTAAGTGGAGTGTTGTGGAGAACATTGATTACTATGGAAGTGCAAGCAAGTTTATGGGTTTTCAATTTAGTTCTGGGAATTTGTAGGAAGACAATTCTTCTCTTCTTTTTCTTATTAAACTTTTCACATGCTCTTTCTTCATACCATATTCACACACTTTAAAGTACCATCGCATACACATCCATGTACATATGTATCAACATATTTAAAGTGAGTGTGGATACCCAATTAACACAAAATCAAAGGTTTCAAATATGATGATAAGTTTTAATATTGAATATGAAGCATAGTTGTCAAGCGTTTCTCAAGCAATAAAGAAACGTGTTTAAAATGAAAATTAGAATTTTAATTGTGCTTTTTTTTTGCGAATACGTATTTCAGAAAAGATGCTTTCACAATTTGATATTAAACATTGGCGGTATTCAGTGTTTGGTGCAAATGATCTTGTGAAATTGCAAATGCAAAATATTGTAGCTTTTTTCTTATATCTAACGGCATCTCTGTGTATTTTGTTGCACTGAGTTTTATGGTTTTGCTTAAATTAATCTGTCCTATTTTGAATAACCACAGAGAAGTTTTCCCCTTCATTTACAATTTCTTGTTGTCGATAAATAAATGCTTCCAAAATACAATTACCTCACTGGGCAGAAGCAAACCGACAATAGAATTCTCAGCTGTTTTAGTTTTAACACGCCAATCAGTTAAATATATTTTTAGCAATTTTTTTTTTCAAAATTTCTATAAAATATTTTACTGTCATTTAATTACAAATATTATTCAGCGACCTTTAAGTAACGCTCACAAGGACATGTGTCAAAATACGTCATTCGATATCGAACGAAATTTCTATATCTATTATCTGAATTCGTCCGAAATCTAACCAGTAAAACTAGCTAAGGCCAGTTGAGTTCCACCCACTGTCGAAATGCATAGAAAGAGTAAACTGAAATGTTCGCAAGAAATTCTCACTTGCCGGAAAGCAGTCAACGACTACCCGTTCTCGAGGGAGTATCTGTAACTATGCCAAAAATATTTTTTCGAGCGCGTGCAGCTAAAAAGGTTTTAGCGAAGCTTAGCATAAATGGGCCGGATGGTATTCCAGCACTGGTCTTGAAACAGTGCTATTCGTATTCATTCAGTAACAGGCCAAACCCGTCGGAGATCCGGAAAATGCGGCAAAATATGACCGATACACTAAATCGTGATCTCCTGACAATTTCAAATTGGGGTCATGCTAATAGGGTCAATGTTAATGCACGAAAGACCCAATGTGATATGCTCACGCACAGACGTATGACCGGACATGCTGCTTCATCTGTAAATATGGAAATGAGGAATCAGAAGCTCTTGATGTTCTTGACATGAAAATACATTGTGATGTTCGATGGAATGATCACATTTTTCATGTCTCCAAAGAAGCATTCAAGTGCCACTCTTTTTTAAGACGGTGTAGGACATACTTCATTCCATCTTAACTCCTTAATATATATACATACCACCTTTATCCGACCGAAAATGGAATACAACTGTATGGGCCGGTACTTCAAAATCTATTTTGAAGTTACTCGATCGCGTACAGGATAGGGCGAGGAAGCTTATTGGTGACAATAGGGTAGTCAACTCTATTGACTCACTGGTGCATTGACGCAATGTTAGGTGTGTTTGAATGTTCTATCACTACTGTAACGAAATGTGTTCTAATGAAAACAGGGAACTTGTTCCCGAAACCCGTCACTTTTCACGTACAATAATTTTTATATCTTTATATCCTGAACTAATTTTTAAAAATCTAACTAAAATGGTAAATTTTCTAGGTAAACAATAATTAAAAACTAATTTGAAAGGAATCTGGGTTCAGTTTTATCTATAGCCACAAAGTTTTTTATTGTATGCCTGTCCCTACTGGCTGTAAAATAGCTCGCGACAGAAAGTGTTAATATTTTGTTTTTTATATCCCAGCACAAGAAAATTCCTCTATGGACCATAAACAGCCGAAAAAGTTTAAGGAAAAAGTTCATTGTTTCAATGAATTGTTCATTAATATTGACCTAATGTATACTAGTAGGTTAAATCAATGAGTTCTTTTATTAATTTTCGTAAAGTATAACAACTACGGAACTTCAATGAAACAACGTCTGCATACATTGAATCAACATATTTCTTTATAAAATAAATTAATCTGCTTCAACGACTACCATTCACAGATATCATGTAAAACTATTTTTTTTTCAGTGTAGGTATGTCATTTGATCGAAATTTTATTTTAATATTTCAGTAATTTTTTAAAATCGAGACATTTTTCCAAAAACTGAAAAATTTTTCTGATTGATTTCGAGTTCATTCACAGCTTTAATAATTTTTAACTCATTTTAAGGATCGTCAGTGAACCGGAGTACTCTACGGTAGGGAAGGCAGCGATTTTTAATGATTAAATAATTTTTTTTTTACATCTACCAATTGACCAAAAAGCTAGCACATATGAAATTTTAATCACATTAAATAACTGTCAATAAAGTTTGAATTGAAGTTGACAGACAATATATATTTTTCTAAATTGCAGTGAATTTATTTTAAGAATGGCCGACTTCCTGAAAGCAAGTTTAAAAGTATATTTACAGTGCATAGAGTTCGTAAATTTAAACTTTAAATTTAAAGTTTTGTCAACAATGCCAAATTTTTCCTTTTTCATGGCACCTCAGATTCAAAGCGAATTCATTACCAGGTGGCCTTATTAGCCTACGTCATCATCAGCTCTGCAATCATAAACTATCGAAAATGGCTTATGTTGAGAAGTTAGATTAGTTTTCTTTATATATTTCTATAAGAACAATTGTTGCATTTCCTTTGACAGTTGGAGGAAAATTTAGCGGCGAATCTTATTGTTGTAGGGATAAGGCTACCTGGTATAAATTGTAATGAATTAAATAATTAAACAATTTATTTTAGTTATCTTTTATTAGGTGGACGTGCGGCATGTGTCTCAACAGTTTTAAAATCCAACGAGTGTATACAGAAATCTTTTGTTGTATATATGAGTCATTCCATGTCAAACCGTACGATTTTTGCTAAAAATTGACTTTGATGTCTCCGATGTCTTTCACAATTTGAGAACGAAGTCTTCATTAAAAAATATTTTACACGTGTTTCGGGAAAAAAATTAAAAATTTTTTTTTTAAAAAGTTATTTGCATTTGAAAATCGTCAAAATCGTGAAAAATCTTCCGACATGACAACATTTAAACTAATGTTTTTATAAAACCAGTGAATGGATTTTGAAGTTCAATACCTTATTTTAAAGGTATTTGAACCTTCTTTAAAAAAAAAATATTATATTTTATAAATTAATTTTTTTTTATTATTAAAATTTGGTTTTTTACTTAATTTCTGTTTTCCACAATCTTCGAACAAGTCGAAAAATCTGAAAAAAATATTTTCTTAAAGGTTAATATATTCTTAACATTCCCTCAAAATTTCAGAGTGGAGGTCGAATGGATTCTATTTTACAAAACAAACAAATCTCCAGAACAATATGAATTTTTATTAAATATTTACTTAAGTATGAAATTTTGTGTGTTTTTGAATACATACACACATACATACATGCGTTGACATTTTCGTTAACATGCTTGAAAATAAAATTTTTATATACAAAATGTAATTTTTTTGTGGTGCTGCAATGGAAAAAATCGTAAAAAAATAGAATTCATTCGACCTCCACTCTGAAATTTTGAGGGAATGCTAAGAATATATTAACCTTTAAGAAAATATTTTTTTCAGATTTTTCGACTTGTTCGAAGATTGTGGAAAACAGAAATTAAGTAAAAAAACCAAATTTTAATAATAAAAAAAAATTAATTTATAAAAAATAATATTTTTTAAAAAGAAGGTTCAAATACCTTTAAAATAAGGTATTGAACTTCAAAATCCATTCACTAGTTTTATAAAAACATTAGTTTAAATGTTGTCATGTCGGAAGATTTTTCACGATTTTGACGATTTTCAAATGCAAATAACTTTTTAAAAAAAATTTTTTAATTTTTTTCCCGAAACACGTGTAAAATATTTTTTTATGTTTAATACGTCTGGCAAATTTAAAGAACATCGGAAGAGGTGGTGTAAAAAAGGTGTTCGGTCTGACATGGAATGACTCATATTTATAAATAAACACATACAGTTAATAAATGTGGTTTATTTAAGTGCATTGTGCTGCTGCACAAGTGACCTTCACACAAAATATTTTGGTTGCAGTTTGTCAATGCAATTTGACGCGGCTGCATGTTGGGCTGTGTGTTGTCTCGCAATGCTTACTATTATTGGTTATACATAGTTATAGTGAGACCACGCTACAGAATTCGCTTTGCATCAAATTGATACGGATCAGTTGTCAAAATTATCCATAAATTTTATTTTTTTATGCAAACGTTTTCTAAAAATATTAGCCGTATTCACAATCTGGTGCATTTGAGATTGCAAATTTATGCAATTGCAAATTTATTCCATGAATTGTGAATGATATCTTTGGGTAAGGTTGCAATGCCTCTTGCAAAACACAAAATTGATTGATAAATAAAAAAATTATTTTCCACTGAAGTTTTGGCCTAAAAAATACACATGTCTAAGAAATTTCTAGAATATCAAAACATTTGCTTAATCCAATAATTCAGATTTTTATTATAAAAGTAAGGATTAATTTGTTATTTAGTCAGGATTTTAAATAATACCAATACATACATATTTATGAAAATTTGAATAATTTAATTTTTGATATTTTGCGTTTTGTTAATTTTTACTTTTTGTTATTAAATTTTTTATTTCATTTATTTAGTTTTGTCTGGTTAATTTTCTTTTGCTTGAAATATTTTTGTGTTATAATTTTGAATAAAATTACTAAAATTTGGATAAGAAAAATAGGCTTAGTTCACTGCGTATCAGCTGTCATTTTGCAATTAAGTGTTGTATAAGTAGAGTAAATATATGCTATTGGTTGTTAGTGTTGCTTATTAGCAAAGATGTAGCATGTGCATTTCTCTATATATTGTTAGGGCTATTATTTATTTGCTATTTATAAAACAATGACAAAACAAAATAAACCATGAGATATGTTTTATGTATGAGTCCACAGTCGCATTAAAACATTTCTGGGCAATTCTGGGTTGCTGTTAAAACATGCTTTGCATGACATTCTAAGTTTTTCAAACTAAGCTTTGTAACATGCTTTATCCAGCATTGTTATCTATGCTTTTGTGATATGAAACCTGTGTGCTTGCTGGGCATGTACAAAATTTAAATATTTTTGTGTGTGTCTACACACAAGTATTTGACAACTAAAATAAATGTAGTCAGAGTGAGTGGTTTATTGTATGTATGACTGTGTGTGTGTATGTACAATACAATCATATAGTCCAACTGGTAGTGGTAGTTTCAAAAGCCGTAAACTTTCTACGCGGGGGTGGGGGTAGGTAAATAATGGGTTGTTGTAGGTGTTATGTAGGATTTCGTGTGGCAGTGAACGTACGTTAAACTTATCATGCATGGATATATCCGTACTTACATATTTATACATATAAGTTTACTATCACATACTGATATATACATACGAATATATATAAATACATACTTAAATACTTACGCCAAGTGAACATTTGTTTCCAAAATATTGGCAAAAGTTGTAACGATAATTAGCAATTGTTGCCCAGACTTCTGATATAAATTTATAAATGGCGGGAAATAAATCCTAATAAATTTATTTCTTGCTGATAACGTCAAAGAGTGAGGTTGAACAGGTTTTGCTAAATCAAGTTAACAATGCAGGCAATAATAAGAAAAAAAACTACAGAATAATTTTTCGAGGCCAGATAATCAAAATACAACATAAAAAATCGTTTAAGGGCTTGACTGCAAGATATTTATAAAATTTGATTAACTGTTCATTTGATCAAAAATGTTTACTGGGTAGTCATATGTGAATGATTGTATGTATGTATGTATGTATATACATATGTATCCAATGGTTACTGGTGGGGTTACCTGAAAACAAAATGGCCGCCATTGCTGAAACTAATTGAAAGTATAGAATGGCAATGATGGCAGTTTTATTTTGGATATTTATTTTGTACCTTTTTACAAATACAACTCATTTAATTAAAGTTTTGATAAAATTAACAAAAGTGTTTCAGTTCGTTTATTTGGGTATAGTCGACATGCATACATACATACATATTTGTACATAGATATGTATGTACAGTACGCATAGCCATATGTATTAGATATTTATACATATGTAAATAGATATATGTATGTGCCTTTGTATTTGTAAGTAGTATATAACATTTATGTTAGAAATTTTGCAATTTAACATTCTTAATAAAATAGAAACAAATATAAATAATAAAAAAAAAGAAACTAAACTTAAGCACGTACAATGTTGTGAGTATTCGAAGGATAAATTGGTAGCGAAAATTTTATATGCTTAGCCATTTAATTGTCTTTAAAACTAAATATGTATGTTGGAATATTATGTGATTTTTTACCCAAGTTGGCATGATTAGGAAAGTATAGATGGAAAACTGGCCTACTTGGATCCAATAATAATAATAATACGAATCACATTATTATTTTTTTTCCGAAGAGTTACTTGACATACGGTTGCTTTAACTTATACACAAACTTTCTTTACAAACTCTACAATACAGTAATTCTCATATAGTCCATTAGTTTAATTGCATAAGTATTTGCAATTTGGATGCAATCGGGGCGATTCAAACGAGACATGAATGTGATATTTTGTGGTTGATTGAGTTTGTTAAAAGAGTGCTTAGAATGAATGTTTCAGTAACAGAGGCTTCAGCTGACTGTTTCGGTCCCACCTCACCGGCATTTTTTACATCTTGATGGTATCCACACCTTGGTGCTGTGCCTTCTGGGGAAAAGCGTAATTGCCTTTCCAGATATTACCGTTTGGCAATTACTAATGAAACTTATATGGGTCTGCCCCAATCTCTGAAAAAACATAGCAACGGATGTACATATGAGGTAGATAAAGGAAGTAGGTAATCAGTGTTAGTCTGGTAAAAGGTAAAAGGGCACCTAAGGTCTCCGCTCTAGACTAAAGTCAATAGCATGTTAATCCTTAGGGGTTCTCTTTCGAGGCTTAAGTGTTATCCTAACACTGATACCACGGGGGACGGTAAGCCCCACAGGAGACTGTCTACCGGTGGGTAGAGAGTGTTGTTCCTATATTGGACACACACATTGCTATGTGATATTTCGAGATGCTTATCTGTCCTCTTTTGGTGATGAATATGCTATTGGCATACTCCTTCTCCTTGAAAATAGTTATGCTATCAGCCATCGCCCGAGCCTCGTTGGTTGCATGATTCCGTGACCGGTTATTTGTGTAAGGTGTGTACTAGAGTTGTCAACCGTTTAAGAATAATTCGATTAATCGATCAAACAAAACGAAACTCTTGTTCGAATAATTTTAAAATGCCGATTTTCGAATAACGAATAAAACGATTAATTAATGTCAATTAATCGAACAACTTTTTTTAGTTTGAAATGCATACGTAAAAAATGTGTTAAATTTGTTTGTATGATTTGAAACAAAGCGAGTACTTTATATCAACCAAATACATATTATTTTGGATGTTTGCAGTTGTTGTCGAACTGCGCATATTTACGTAGTAGTCGTGCTATGTTTCGAATGAAACGTTAAAAAATTTTCAAGAATGGGATTTTTTCAGTCTCAGGTGAATAAATTAGAAATACACTAAAGCCAAAAAATTGAGCTCGTTTTGGAAGTATTTTACCAAGCACAAAAATTAAAAAAAAACAAAGTCACATGTAACAAGTGAGGGACGTATAAAATTTTTAAATACGTTAATAATATTTTTTAAATTCTGGAAATTTTCCGAGCAATGAAAGTTTTTTAAAATATTTTTCAAAAAGTGAAACTAAAGAATAAATTATACTCCAGATTATTTTATGTTGAAAGTAACCACAATAATTCAGATGAAAGTAATGATAAAGAAGATGTTACTAGTAATGAAATTAACAATCTTTTATACGAATTACATAATTATATTAAAAGTATTAAAAATTCAAAATTCAAAATATAAAAGGACTTCAGCGATATATTAGACGATATGGTATATTTGAAAAAATGTAAAAAAAGAACAGAAAAATTAGATAAACTATTTTATGCTCTACTCACAATATTACCTACCTCGACATTTAGCGAAAGATTTATTTCAAAAACCAAAACCAAAAATCGTTTGAAAGCTAAAAAATTTAGTCAACTCTTATTTGTAAAAGATTATTTCTGAAGAACAACCGAAATTGTCTGATTTCACAAAAAAAAAAAACATTTGATATTTTTTGACTGAATGAAGCATGTTTATTTGAATTAAAAGTTTTATGTATTTTTTTGTTAATAAAAATATTAACTATTTTATTTTTAAGTTTTTTGTATGAAATGTTTATTTTTTGTCAATAAATTTTTTAAATCATTTTTTATTCGTTGTTCTCATCGAAATGTTTCAGCTTTAATCGTTTGATCGAACGAACAAAATCAATTATTTGAATTATTCGAACAAAGTTGAAAGGCTAATAATTGACAACTCTAGTGTTTACGCATGGTGGATGGACCATGCGTAACAAAATTTGCCACCTGATGTGATCCTCGACGTCACACTTGTGTCCCATATAACATAATAAGCCATTAACAGGCAGATTTTCATATTTTTGAGAGGGTTTTCTTGTAGTTTAGTGCTACCCCATCGATATAATGATTTTCGCGTACCTCTTACACTTATATATAAATTGATTTTCAAATTTCTTTTTATGTTTTAATGAGATTTTTTGGTCTCCCTACACACCACCATTTATCGACTGATTTAGAAAGTGTGCGATTTCAGTTTGGTCGCCATTGAAATGGAAATGAAGGTGATGTTGGCTGAAGTGGTTAGCGCGTTGATTACTAAGCAAACAATGAATTGGGGCCTGGGTTTAAACCCTGGCCAGAGCAAGTCAATCAACATCATTAATTTCTCTAATGTACATTAGTGAGACATTGTGTTAATTGTTGCCGAACTATTTAAGTGATGAAGGCATAGCACTGGTCACTAAAAACTGTTCCGACAGCGATTGATGCTTTTCCAAGCTAATGTACACAACATCGCCCTCCTTCGTCGGTTAGCAGAAACATCGGCGAAGTAAAACAATTAATAAAATGCCTGCTTAACAAAGTTAATGAATCTACTTAACACATGAGGCACCTCAACACTGCTATAAAAAATAACATAACGCGCAAAGCAGAGTTGTAAAAGAGTTAAGCCTTTTAAATTTTCAACATCTATCTCCTCTATCCTACCCCTCTCCCTAAGTTCTGGCAGAATGCTTTGCATAAGTCGGGGTTATACCCTGAGTGCTGGTCCTAATTAGAAAAAAAAAAGTGGGTGCCTGAAATATTGATGAATAAAAAAAATACCCTATTTTTAGACCGAATTTTATTTTGTTTTGTATTCGAGAAAATACTTTAATCTTTCCCGAAAAAAAAATACAAATGAATTATATTGACTTTTACTCTATTGGATAGTTGGGGCGATTTTTTTCGATTGGATTGTTGTATTGAAGTCGCTTTTTTGTCAGGATTATTTTTGTTTCAGCTCGCTTCTACAAAAAAAAAAGAAAAAAAAAACACTCTATATCGAGAGAATTTGAGCATATGATCTTGTCTTCCCTTTCTTTATCTTTACCCAGGAACCAGTGTACATTTATTTAGATTCTAAACTTTAAAAACAAATCGACATAAATTTCGCGCAGGGACTTGCATACATACAAACTTATCCAACTTTTGCTGCTTATATTTGGTTCACTACTATTTATAATATCTTCGTATGTAAGTTTGTACTCATGTATATGTATTTACTTCCACATATGCTTCTATATACACATTTCGAATATACTACATAATCTGACTAAATCCTTTCGTACATAAAGGCATACTAGATGGATCAACTGACATTTGTATAAGCACAAGTATGTGTGTGTGTGTGTGTGTATATATATTTGCATGCATGTAAAACTAAATGAGCTTTTGTGGCATGTGGGTGTAATATAGATTTAAAAGGTATTTGCTTTTGGGTTATATGATGAATTATTTGACTTCCGGTCCCTCTCTACATTCTACTTATTAAAAAGTTTTTAACATCTTCTCTTATCTATTTTCAACTAATGAATGTGCAGTTTTTCATCCCCGGGGGCGTTTTCATTAAAACTATTTTACGCACAAAAGCTCATTTACTAAATAGTATCTATCTGTTGGGTTTTTTTTTATAATAATAATTATTCTTTTATTTTCTTTTTTTCGTACACATTTGAGTTCTTTGAACAACATGAAAACAAGTACAACATTTGAAACTTCAATCATATACAGAAATCTTCATGAAATTTTGCAAATTCATAATAATTAAGATGGAATTTTGATGAAAAATATATTTATAATGTTGTTGTTGTTTTTTTTTTTTTTTTTTTGTAACTGTTTCTTTTGTTGTTGCATGTACATCTAGTGAAACTAGGCTCACCCGGTATCCTTCGCAACCATATTGTGGTGCAGAGATCTAGTGAAACTTCCTAATCACTTTGCAATTTTTAATTAGTTTGTTGAAAACGCTCAACATAATGCTTAATTACAAAATTTTAAAATTACAACAAATTAATTAATGTGAAAACACGCTTATTGAGGAAAAAAGTTCAAGGGTCGTACATACACACGCCAAAGCGACATCATCTTAGCATTAAATAGTTACAGTGTACGCACTAATCTGACCGGGGTCATTGTTTTCTAATTACCGCCTCACGGGAATTTAATGACTTCTAACATTAAGCCTCTTCTGTTGCCGGCATTTCTTTCAACCCAACCAACTCTGTTGTATAAGTGGTCAATAAATTTAATATAAATAAAATGGCAACAATTTTTTTTTTTTTCAAAAAAAATTTTCTATGGGGTTGAAAGTAAATTAACATAAAATCCCTCCTTTTTTCCGTTTATATTTTATAATTTTCTATTGTGTAAAATCGGTGGTCAGTTCTGGTCAAAGAAAAATTGATTTATGTACTGGAAGAAATTAATGAGGAGGGTTGCTGTTTATTTGCTAACAAAATATTAATAAATGTCTTGTAGAGTCTTGTAATTTATGATTTTATAATTGTTTAATTTATTTCACACACACACACATGCACACCATGAGCATACGTGCAGATTTGAATATGTTGTATGAAGTAAAAGTGACAATTATTTGTAAAGAAATTTTTCATAAAAACAAGACGAGAGGTGAGAAATTATGGAGACGTCCGGTTAGAGATGTCACCTCTCACGTGATTAACATGATCATGAATGATGTTTATGTTTTTTTAGTTACTTTTATGATCCTGTATCAAAGTGAGTAATAAATGTGCTGGTTGGGGTATTTCATGAAAGTTGCAGCATGATCGTGTTTGATTTGTTTTTTTACTCACGTGAGCGTACTGGACAGTGAATGGAAAAGTTAATTTTTGTATTATCGTGGTATTCAAGAGGTTTCATTGAGTTTAAGTTTGAAATTTTGGAGGGGACAGAACCCCAACACTACAAAATGGGTAAAATCGGGGTTATGAATGAAAATTAAATACGGGAATAGCAACTGTTACACTACAATTATTTTTTTTTCTTTTGTTCTCTTATAGAAAATTAGCATCAGTATCGATGATGATATGAAGAACCCGGTGAACCGCACAACAAGAAGATCAAAATTTATCAGAAGAAGAAATGATGCGCATGGAAGAGAGATTAGTCATATGAAGGCGGCGACGACATGGATCCTGATTATGTGCTGTCTTAAGAATATTTGCTATGGCGGTCATCCTTAGAGAAACAGATAGTTTTATAACTTTGATGAAGATTTAAAAGATTTCTATGAAAACGCTGCAACTGCCACCGAAACTCTTGAATCCCTCGATATGGAAGACGAGCCACGTTCGGGGACCTGGATTATAAAACTCCGTTCAGAGGATAACAAGTTGAGTCGAGCGCTGTGCAGGCCACAGACAGACTCTGTGCCAATAACTGCATCACTATGGGACGCGAAATCCCGGCTCCATGAATTGTGCTTAACCCGATGTCACTGCTTAAGTCCATAAGTGTGATTTGCGTAAATCATGAAAAATTTGTTGAGGTTTAAAAAAGATTTACAAAATTTTATACTTTACAGCCAATGTACATCGCAGCACTCTCTTCCGTCGGTTAGCAGAACAGACAGCTTAAGAAAGTTAATGCGTCTACTTATCACCCACGCACGCTCCTGCACTGCTCTAGAAATTTACGAAAGCCGCAATAGCTGAGTTGTAAAGAAATTACGCCTTCTACATTTTCAACCTCTATCTTCTCTATCTATCCTATGCAAAATGCATTGCATAAGTAGGAGGGAGTCATCCCCTGTATACTGGTCCTAAAAAATCCATGCTGCGTTTCTGTAAAACATTTTGGAGGATAATTCAGGTAAGTTATGACCATTTGCTAAAAAAAACACAAAAACCCAACTCAAAGCTTGAACTTTATTATACGTTGCTCAGACATTAAAAAGTCGAAATAATCTCTGAATAAATCTCAAACAGCGCAAAAAATCAAAAATTTGCAAAAAAAATGTCGCAGTATTGGAAAAACAAACACAAAATATGTTTAAAGCTCGCTAAAACTTTAGAGATGATTAAGCGCTCGGCAACTATTACGGAAATATTGAAAAATTTCTAACAACGTAACAATTCTGAAATCGGCACCAAAAATTTATCAGAAATCGTAATAAATGACGATATAAAAATAAATGGATAAACACGTGAAAAAGCGCAATTTGACAAAAAATTTCTAATGGTTGTAATGAAATCACCAAACTCGTATAGATTAGAACAATTTTTAACATAATTGTAGGTATGGGCCTGTTCGGAAATGCATCACTGCGCCGCATCTGATGCGTTGTACGTTCTGAAAATCAATGGATGGTAACAGTGTGTATGCTGTTTTGTATCAGCTGAGCAAACTAATTACACATGCGCATCAGATGCGGCGCAGTGATGAATTTCCGAACAGGCCCTATGTTTAACGGTTTTGATGCTGAAATAAGAGTCTGAACACAATGTACCGATAATTTATTGCGGTGCGGTTTTTCATACGAGTTTGAAGTAAAAAACCGCAGTGCGGAACGGTATAAAATTAAAATCTATTTTATTTTCATTGCGGACTTTTTTATTCTCTCAATTTATGACACACTTTCTAATGTTGCCATAGTTTTTCAATAATTGGCGATGTTCACAACATTGAGTCTGAACACAAAGTCACGATAATTTATTGCGGTGCGGTTTTTCATACGATTTTGAAGTATGCACAAATAAATTAATAAAAATGTAAACAAACAATGGCAAGTATTGCCGTCGCCGTTTCCGTTGTATTATGTTTATTTTTCTCTCCCGCAACGACAAACCGCACCGCACACATTGTGCTCAGATTCTAAATCTGCATCACTGCAATAGATTTTTTTTTGTCTTTTTAAATCAACTATATTTTTTTCACAAACAAAAAATATATTTTTCACAAAAATACTAATTTAAAATACATAAATTATTGTTAGGAAATAATAAAATTACCTTGTCAGTTTTTTTTAATTCCATAATTTATAAATACTGCAAACATTTTAATGCTGCACAGTGGGCCTCAATATGCATTCCGTTCCTAAGTTGCAAAACAGTTTTTTTGGGCTGATACACAATTTGCAATTGTTCATTGCGTTGCAGCGGATCCATCCACATTGTTGCGGTATCATCTCTACAATGGAGGCATTGCCATATTATTATCACTGCAATTCCACAATTTAGATATTATTCGTTTCTTTGCTTACGTGCAAATTTTGTAACGAAAGTCTAATGGAAAAAAGAAATTTTTAAGAATATATATAAAATTTCGAAAAAAATATAAAAGTATGTTCAGCTGGGAGAAAACAAAGAAAGCAATATAAATATCTCTGTCTTTCTCTCAGCTGAATTAAAATTTGATCAAGGAAACTTGACGTGTGAAAATCAGTACTAAGAGAGGGGAACTGTCAAGTAGAGTGCAAAAAAAAAATATGCATGCTGGTAGTTGCATTCTGAAAAAACCTTAAACAAGCGCAAAGTTCATCTTTTTATAGAAAAGTCTCCTTGATATTTAAATACCGTCTCGTTTACTCTATAAATTTTTTCGAAAACTTGAAAATTTATTGTAAAAATTGTATCCTACAAACATCAAATATTTAAATTAATTCATTCATCGGTAACACATGTTCCGACTTGGCAGCGCAGAACTCTACTTTCAACACCCACGATCCAGCAATGATCGCTACTACTACTACCATCAAAAAGGGTATTTTGTTTATCTCTTAATATGCACTATTAAACGAATATCAGCGTTTCAAATAATGTTTTTTACCACAGCACCTAACAGCATTCCAGAAAAGTTAGCTAAAACAAGGATGTTAATTTTTTTTTTTCCTTTGCGGAAAACGTATATCTTTTTCCAGCGAATTCTCCAAAAAGGCAATTGACGATATTTTGTTTGACTTTGACTATTTGTTAAAATCACTATTTTCTCTCACAAGAAAAAAGTGAAATTAATTAATTTATTAAACAATAAACTTTCTTTTCCAAGTTTTTGTGAATTTGTAAACAACCTAATGACTTTGCCAAACTCATCATCAGCAAATGTTAGAAAGAAATAAAGCAAACTTTAATTTAATAAAATCAATATTAGGAATGCATTAGAAACCTAAACTATTTAGGGGATTCTGTTTCCAAAGGATTATTTAAAAAAAGTTATTCCTCAGAATGTCGCAAAGTAATATTAGATAAAGTAGTTTTATTTTATAATTAGCCAATTCAATGCAATATCATCTTAATTCTTATTTTCGTATTTTATATTCTTTTTTAAATAGAATAATTTGCGAAACAAAAGTAATAAAAAATTATGTACTTAAGTCAAGTTATATAAATCAAAATTACATACAACATATATTTTTTCTTAAATTAATTTTAGAATATACTAGCTTATCCAGCTGTGCTTCGCTAACCCCTCGTTATAAAATAAAATTAAAAGTATTTATATGTATATCCTATTGTGAAAATTTAATGACGATCGGTCCAGTAGTTAAGACTATATTACGATTTTTAATTTTCCTAAAAAGGGGCGTGGTCCCACCCAATTTTCTTGTGGTACGTATTCCAAATTACGACAATACCATTTGTTCCAAATATCATCGACGTAGGTCAAAAAATGCCCAAAATATGGCGATTTAAATTTTTGGGTTATATGGGCGGTGCCACGCCTCTTTGTCCAATCAAAACTTCATATGGCCTATAGTTCATCCGAGAGTTCCAGTTAAATACTGTGAAAATTTCAGGAAGATCGGTCCAAGGGTTTGGCCTACTATAAGGAACAAACAAACAAACACACAAACAAATAAACAAACACACATTCGGTTTTATATACATATGTATATAGATACAATTTTTAACGTTTCCGACACTTACTTTCAATTGGCCAAACATTTTAAAATATTATTCACCCCTATCATGAACTCTTTTCCCTTGAAACTTTTCCCCTTTCCCTAATTTTCCAACAGTGAAACAATTCCCCGTGATTAATTTCACGCCAAAATAAAATTCCCCTAATCGTGAATGATTTTTTCCCCGCGAGTTTTTTCACTTTTCCCTTCAATTTATTTACTTAATTTTTGATGGGGAACATAAGAGAACTTTACGTATTTCTTCTTATACATAGTTCGAATATTGAAGCTTAAAAAGTTTATTTTAATGAAAAGATGTGATAATAACAGGCCGTCCACACCAGCAATAAGTTTGGCAATTATTGCCGTGGCAACCGTCATATTTGATTGCCGACACAAGATATTTGCGTGTAGACCGCACGAATATGTGTTCAAACACATGTTTAGCAACAATTGCTAGAAGATATTGCTGAGCAATTATCTCTGAACACATGCTGTCAAATTCAATTGTGATTTCTATGAAAATTGTTTTTTATGGGCAAATAGAATAAAAAAATTAAAAATCAAATGTATAAATAAATGAAAACCAGAAAAAAGTGAAACATTTTTAAAATAAACATTCATACTATTGATAATGCTGAATTTTTTTTTTACAATTAAGCCCGTAATTAAAATTTACAATACAAATAATATACAACCTTCTTCAGTAAAATTTTCATATTTGTCTTCTAAGATATCTACGATTTCCCTACCACAGATACATATTTGAACACTGGCAATTTGACGTCTTAATTCTGCCGACGTTATTGCATGTATTAAGACACATGAAATTGCTGGTCTGGACGAGGGGTAAGGCACAAACTGATGTATTCCTCAACAAAATGCAAAACAACAGGCAGATTTCCTGCAGATTTGCGAAGCTTACTTTGTTTAGAATTTTTTCGTTTTGTTGGCTTTCCAAAAAGTAGGCGAATTATTTCACCATATAAAAGTTGGAATTCAATAAACAAACGCAGCAACCAAAATAAAGCTGCAACACTGAATATTTAACTTTTCTAAGTAAGTAAGTTTTCTTTAAAATAAATATGTCCGTGTATATTTTTGAACAAAAAGTTCTATGATTTCTTCTTTCCTTTTTTACATTCACTAAGAACTGATAGCGGGAATAATTTTTCATTGGAGATTCACGATATCATTTTTCCCTTCGAGGGGAATGAAAATTTCACGGGAACAAAAATTTCACTTGCTATTCACGATATTGGTGATTAACTACATATATCATTATTTTGTTTTTAAAGCTCCTACTTTTTTAATTAAAGTGTTAATTGTTACAAAAAACTACATACATACATAATAATTTGTATAAAATAGCATCGACTTTTAAAGAACCTTCGATTTTTTTATGACGATTTTTTTAAGTTTTGGGTACTATTTATTCTCGGAAGAAATAAACAAAGAAATTAACTGCCTCGCCCACGATGTTGAAATTTATTTTTATTTGTTTTAAATGTAATTTGTACGGAAGAAAAATTCGTTCGACATCGTTGGCCAGGCCGTAAGTTTAAATAGAATTGTACTTCTTCTAAAAAAATTTTATATGGATTTTGATATATTTTTTTTAAAATTCAAATGTGTAAGGACTAAAATTTACCCCTCTATTTAGTAATTTTTTTTACAAAAATATTTTTAATAATAATGAATTTCTTATTCTACGACCAGCAGTTAATTTTTAGAGCAGTGTTGCAGCACCTCTGGTGTTAAGTTGACGCATTAAATTTCTTAAGTTGTGTGAGCAGTCATTTTATTAATTATTTTACTTTGCCGGCGGTTCTGCTAACCGATATTTGCGACCAACTATTGCGTTTTAAGTTAATTTTTAGAGCAGTGTTGCAGCACCTCTGGTGTTAAGTTGACGCATTAAATTTCTTAAGTTGTGTGAGCAGTCATTTTATTAATTATTTTACTTTGCCGGCGGTTCTGCTAACCGACATCCGTTGCTCTGAAACAATGCATAATTAACATATAAGTTTTATGGGTAATTGGCCAAAGGTAATGTCTGGAAGAGACTATTAGGCACATCACTAAGGAGTGGATATCACCAAGATGACAACATGCACCCACCGGGGGTGACACTAATGTACATTAGAGAAATTCATAATGTTGATGACTAGCACTGATCAGAGATCGAAGCCAGGTCCCAAGACATTGTTTGCTTAGTAGTCAACAACACGAACAATTTATAAATAAATAAGTAAATAAAGAAAACTGTGGCATGCCATAAAGTCCATTAAGCATAGTGCGGTACTTTTTGGAACGTGACAGTTCTTGGACTAAAAGTCTTTACTAATGCGAAAGTAGATTTATTTTTGTGTATGTTTTTAAGCGTATAACATACGCTGGGTATCTGTTAATGGGATATCAAAGTTAATATCATACATATGACAAGTGCCGTGGGAAGAAATATACAAAATCTTGCCTTAGTATTGGTGTCATATTACATCAGCGTTATCACGTTTTTTTTTTCTCTCAGTGTAAAAGTGCATATTTGCACTTGAAACTAAAAATTCATAAT
This sequence comes from Lypha dubia, assembly GCA_947311025.1. Taxonomy (NCBI): domain Eukaryota; kingdom Metazoa; phylum Arthropoda; class Insecta; order Diptera; family Tachinidae; genus Lypha; species Lypha dubia. Next base: position 21,967,366 of record OX371262.1, on the reverse strand, counting down.
GTTATACTTTTTTTCACAGTTGAAAAAAAAAACTAGAAAAAATATTATTTAAACGAGTTTTTTTTTTTTTTTTGCTGTAATCTTTTTAGTTTTGGCATTGTACACACACACATACAAAAAGTGGTGCAAGTTATTTCGCTTTTTGCATTTGTTAAAATATGGAACGATGGTTGAAGAGGGTTCAAGTAAAAAAATAATAAAAATATCATCGACGCCAAAATACATTTGTATGTACAAGCAAATGCAGATAAAAAATTATGAAACCTTTTTACAAGTGTGAGGGTGTGAGTTTCTTAAACATAATATTATTATTTTTTTTTTATAAAATTAAAGTTCATTTAACTTTTAACTGTGTTACGAGGACAAAGTTGCTTCAGACGGTCAGTTTAAATTTTTAATGATTGTTTTGATCATTTTCTTTGCTTTGTCTTTAAAAATCTACTCTCTTGGGGTTGTTAATAATGACCTAAAATTGTTTAATATATACAAAATGGATGTCGAAAGAATTCTTCTAACAACGGATTTTCTAACACTTACAAATTACAGAATTCTATTAACGCAAACAGTTTATAAGAAAAAAAGTTAAAACATCAAGTCTTTTCTCCATATTGAAATGTGTTCAATATCTCGTGAAGACTTGGTTTGACTACACAACTGTCCCATATGTAAATTATGTACTTATTTCATGATTATTATTATTGCTGGGAAATTATTTATGTAAAAAACTACGGAATTTACGAAATAAATTTCAAAAATTCCAATAATTGTTGCAATGTTTTTCTTATTTTCTATATTAAGATTCACGCTGGGGTAGCGTGATAAAATTATTTATTGCAGCCTTGCAATTTATGCAATGAAGAACACATGTTCAGCATCTTCCACAACATTTTCACCACATCTCGGACAAAACCGGACAGTGTCATATCCGATGTCCTGATGTCAGTTATCAGTAAGTAAGTCCATTTTCCCTTGTCACTTATTTGTTCATCTTTTCTTCCAATTCCGTTTGCACGAAGCTGTCACACCATCCGTATTGTCTGATACCACCTCTAGTTCTTCGATTACAAAAGCAGCCTCGTCCGATTCAGTATGTTTGATTTGATCCACTTTAAACGACCAGATTTATTAAAAAATTGGCATACTTATCAAGGACGGATGAGAATACACTAATTCTATAATTTTGTATCATTACTGGGGCAACTTGTTCCCCCAAATGCCGAATGTTTTCAATATATTGAATAGCGCATACTCCACTATTTCTGTAACAATTTAGTTCTTTTTTTCTGAAGACTATGCTTGCAGTTTGGTTCTATAAATTTTTTTGGAAGTCGATGGGGCTAGTGGCCTTGCTTTCCGTTTAATAAATTGATTAGCGATGTGCTTTTCTATTAAAAATGATCATATTAGTTTTCAATTTACAAACTGATTTTCAAAATTCCTCTTTTTTCAAGGGTCTGTTAGCATCTGTTTGGTCAGATAATTCTTTTTTCGCGCATGTGCAAGTTGCCTGACAAAAATATCAACAATCACATATCTCATTTGTGGACCGATTTCGGAAGTGTACTCCTGATGTTTGCTCCCACATAAATAAATATGTGAGAATCGGACGTACGACATGACCTTTGAAATAATGATTAGCAAATAACTCCGATATTTATGGACCGATTTAAAATTTTCAATACATTTGTTTTAGTATCAACTCAATTTTGAACCACTTTAAAGGGTTAGATTAATTCACACTTTTGCAATACATTAATTCGATAATTGTCACCCATTTGTCATAATCAATATCATCCAAATCAATGGAGTGGAGTAACGTAATAAATATTTACTACTACTATTTATTGAATAAATAAGATAATAAACAAGTAAGAGTGCTATATTCGGCTGTGCCGGATCTTATATACCCTTCACCAAGCCCTAAATGTATAATTCAGGATTTCCCTTCTTATATAAGTATGCACATACGAGTATATCTATATACATACATACATATGTATGTACTATACACACTTACATATAATTAGAATGAATTGCATACACACTTACATATGTATATACAAAATACACGGACTGTTTAAAATATTTTACAATTTTCCATCCATCACTGAACAAAAAAGGGGTTTGTACGAAATATTCATAAAGTTATTATTAAGTTAATATATACACTAGTGATGTTACGAATATCAATTTTGAGTATTCGCTGATACGAATACGAATACGATTATTTGAAACAGTATTCGCCGAATACGAATATTATTTTTAACGTTTAGAGCAGTGGTGGGCACACACATACTCTCTCATATGTGTTGGTGTGGGAAGCAGCAAAAACGAACGTCGGTCAATAATAATACACTCAAAAAAAAAAAAATATATATATATATATATATATATATATATATATATATATATATATATATATATATATATATATATATATATATATATATCTTCATTTATTTAATCCAATACCAGAACCGATATTTTATTTTTGCTGATTTTCAATACGAATCATCTTAAGAAACATCTTTACATTTCAGTCCAAGACCCAATTTCTAGCTGCTCTTATGTCTTCGAAAAATCGATTTCACGTACATACAGACGGATAGACGGACAGACGGACATGGCTCATTCAACTTCCCTATTTATAAGGATTCAGAATATATATACTAGATGGACCTCATATAAATATTGTGGTAATTTCACACGTAATGACAAACTATAAATACCCTTACCATTTTTGGTGAAGGGTACAAAATTCTTTTATAATTAAACGAACTAAAAAGTAAAAAATAATTCTTAATATAAAAATAAAATAATTGATGAGAAAATTAATGTTATTATGCTAAAAGCATGGATTGATCTGTATTTAATTTTTACACTAACTCTGCATTTAGCAATAAAACCATTATGAAATTATAACAACTGATAAAGAGCACCACACGCTTTTCGAATAATAACATTAATTTTCTCATCAATAATTTTATTCTTATATTAAGAATTATTTTTTACTTCTTACTTCGATTAACTATAAAAGCGTGTACAAAATTTTACATTTATTTGACCATGTACTCAAGTATTTATGTTTTTAAATTTTATTTGTTTGTTGCGGGTTGTGATTTATTATTAATTGTTTCTTAAACTAAATTACATTGTCTTATATATAGTAACTATGAGAATAAACACATTCATAATGAAAAATTGTTTGTTGTGTATGTTTGAAAAGTTTTGAAAAGACTATTTTTATGCTTTGTAATTTATAAATCTGTTTGTGAGATTATGTATAAATAGATGAGCTTTGAAACTTATTAAACATAAAGGGTAAAACATCTACTGATGAGTTGGTATGGCAACCAACAAAATATATATTTAGATATTGCTAACCCGCAACAAATAAATAAAATTTAAAAATATAAAAGCGTGTTTTATTTTTTTTTTTTTATTTTGTTTTTTAATTATAACACTTCACAACAGCATATCTGATGATTGGGTTATGTTATATGATATTGGACCAATTTTTAATGACGATTCCAAATCTGTAACAGAAATTTCGGTATCAGCTCTAATTGAAAAAATATAGCATGTGAGTGTTTTTTTTAATAAAACTTTATATAATTAAAGTTAATTCTATTTTATTAAAGCTTAAGTTGATTTACTTTTTGAAGGTGAAGGCAGGGAGCTGTTCTGAATGCTCCAACAATAGTCAGCCATCATGTTTGAATTCCAGTAGCCTTGATAGCGTTTCTCCATCGTACGAAGATCCTGGTTGATACGAGAAAGTGTAACTTAACGCTTATGTTACATCTAACGCTTTGAAAGTGACTAATTAGTTGAGTATAGTCAGAACTATTTTTATTTCCCAAAAAATTTTGAACAAGCCAAACGAACTCATGCCATGCCTTTTTCTGAATCTCTGTCCAAAATTTGAGTCCTTAAATGCACAGAGGAAACAGTGCCTAATAAATCTATATATAAAACCGAATGTGTGTCTGTTTATTTGTTTGTTTGTTTGTTATTTATAGGAGGCCAAACCCTTGGACCGTTTATCCTGAAATTTTCACAGTATTTAACTGGAACTCTCGGATGAATTATAGGCTACTTTTTTTCAACCACACCCACTTTTACGCCCACTTTTTTAAATTATGCTACGCCTACCACGTAGTTTTTAACAGATTTTATAATGTAAAGTGAGCATAACTTCGCCATTTGTGGATCAATTTTCAAAATCCTTTTAGCATATGGAAAAGGTGCATTAAATTTTTTTGTTTTTGAAAATTGTGCGTAGGGGCAGGGTGTCGTAAATGGCCCGCCACAATAATTGTTTATCAAATAACTTCGCCATTTTTGAGCCAATTTTCAAAATTCTTTTTGCATATGGAAAAGGTCCAGAATATTTTTTGTTTTTAAAAATTGTTTGTTCGGTCGAACGGGAGGGCGGTAGGGCGTTGCAAATTTCCCGCCACAATAATTGATTATCAAATAACTTCGCCACATTTTGGGCATTTTTTGACCTACGTCGATGATATTTGGTACAAATGGTATTGGCATAATTTGGAATACGTACCAGGAGAAAAGTGGTCTTGACCACGCCCCTTTTTTAGGAAAACCAAACCCTTTTACCGATCTTCCTGAAATTTTCACAGCATGTTACTGTGACTCTGGAAGTAATAATAAGCTATATGAAGTTTTGATTGGAGAAAGAGGTGTGGCACCGCCCATATAACCCAAAAATTTAAATCGCCATATTTTGGGCATTTTTTGATTTACGTCGATGATATTTGGTACATATGGTACTGGCATAATTTGGAATACGCACCAGGAGAAAAGTGGGTGGAACCACGCCCTTTTTGGGAAACCCAAACCCTTGGACCGATCTTCCTGAAATTTTCACAGCATGTTACTATGAATCTGGAAGGGATAATAGGCTTTATGAAGTTTTGATTGGACAAAGAGGCGTGGCACCGCCCATATAACCCAAAAATTTAAATCGCCATATTTTGGGCATTTTTGATTTACGTCGATGATATTTGGTACATATGGTATTGGCATAATTTGGAATACGTAGCAGGAGAAAAGTGGGTGGGACCACGCCCCTTTTTAGGAAAATTAAAAATCGTAATATAGTCTTAACTACTGGACCGATCGTCATTAAATTTTCACAATAGGATATATAAATACTTTTAATTTTATTTTATAACGAGGGGGTAACGAAGCACACATAGGCTAGTACCTAATAAAATAGAACAAAATTACTAAAATATCTCTACGGTTTTTTTTTTCAAGAAGGAAGTCTTATTGTTTTAATAAGGAAAACCTTATTGAAAAAATCAAGAAGAAAACTTATGGTTTTTATTAGGTATTCTTATTGATTTTTTCAATAAGATTTTCTTCTTGATTTTATTAGGTATTCTTATTGATTTTTTTAAAAAGGTTTTCCTTATTAAAATAATAAGACATCCTTCTTGAAAAAAAAACCGTAGAGATATTTTAGTAATTTTGTTCTATTTTATTAGGTATTTATTAGGCACTGTTTTCTCTGTTGTGATGTTAGGAAATACAAATTTGATGTCATCAGAACGTCATGGTACGTCCGGAATGCTTAGTTACAACATGTATTTGTATTATCTGGATGGAGGGGTGATGAAAACATTTTTATAAAACTTACGTAATCAGGGAGTTGAACCAAGGAACTTCGGTTTAGTAGATTGGAACTCTAACCACCTCACTACTACACCTTAGTGTAGTATACATGTTAGCAGCCAGTTTAAGAAGATGAATTATTGTAGCACAAAAAATATATGAAAAAAATTGTTCCTATGTTGATTTATAAGTATGAAATAACAAGCAAGCTAATGAAATCAAGAAGATATTCTTATTAAAAAAATTAAGAAGATGATTTACACATGATCATACAGGAACCTAATAAAATCAAGAAGAAAACCTTTTTGAAAAAAACAATAAGACGACCTAATGAAATCAATAAGAAATCCTTTTTATTTACAATTCATATGAAAACCTAATACAATCAAGAAGTTTTTCTCTATGATTGTTTTTTTGGTGCCAAAAATAACGGAAATTGGGTAAAAAAAAATTGTGAATAACAAATTTTCTTCTTGATTTTATGTGGTGTCCTTATTGAAAAAATTAATAAGATTTACCACATAAAAACAATAAGGAATCTCTTCGAAAAAATCTTCGCTTCTTTCTGCTGGGATACCCCTTAGCCTAATAGCGTTTCATAGAGAAAATCTTCTTGATTCTATTAGGCAGTTTTGGCTCTGTGTGAAAATCTAATCTGTGGCCGATCAAAAATGCCTGCTTTTATCTTTTCAGCATTTAGTTTTGGAAAATCAATATCACTACTGTTAGTTTACGCCTCTAAATGCATAGGCTCCTCATGTGGAACATCAGCTTGGGGTTCAGGTGATACATTAGCGCTAAAACATTGTCTGTATGCAGACTGTATGCAAGGATATTCCCATTTTTCCGGTTCATGCCAGTTTTATTCACCAAACAAAAATAACAGTCGTCGTAGTGGTGCACGGGATCATTTTAGATCTTAGCGGTTTCGTAACTAAATTTGTCTCTTTTCTTATTTCTCCACAAACGTAGAAACTTAAAGCACGTTTTGCATACCTTTTGCGGAACCCAAGGCTTATGTTTCATTTCTAACGGGTGACCAAAGTGCGTAAAGTAAACTTCTTTTACCAACGCTCTCACGTTTAAACGGCATTCGTTAAACATACTTATATTCTCCACAAAAACAAAAAAAATTATTCAGATTATTCACACAAATTCGTCTCGGTGATGTCATGTCAAATTATTTGATAAAAACTATCAAACAAAATATTTATCAGCAAATTAACACTATACAACAGCGTATTTTAAGCAAAAGCTTTAACTCGTAAACTAGAGTTGTTACAAAAAAAGCGAGGGTATTTTTAGAAACAGCGACCGCAAATTAGTAAAGATCACGTTGTAAAAGTCAATTATCATACGAAAGTTGCTATTTTGTTGTGCAGTGTAATTTATTACATTAAAGATCCCAGAAAATATATGCTGTAAATTTTTGTTAAGCAATATTTTCGGCTAAAAGTAAGCACTTGGATGAAAAGTGATGTAAAATAATGTTTTCTCTAAGAACACCCGCGATTTCCAAAGGAATTTTCGAAAATCAATAAAACGGTAGACATCCTATTGAAAATCTTCAAAGAATACTACCTGCAGCCGTAGGGAAGCCAAACGGAACTAGTTTTATGAATCCCGGAATTTATCGGGATATTTCGAGATCCCGGGATTTTATTTTTTTTAATAAGCCGGAACAGGTTAAAATACATCATTTGGAAAAGAAATACTGCAGATATTTTGTTTTTAGTCGATGTTGTGAAGTGACATGTGAAAGTACTAAGTAATGTCTGTTAAATAAAAATTGTTCATTGAAATTAAAATTTAAATATCTCACAGAGTAAAAATTCGCTTCTATTCTGCTCACTTTAGTATAGAAGGGACAGAGTAAGATAGAACGATTTGTGTCTGTCTGGAATTCGGCGCTAAAAAAATAGCTTCAAAATTAATGGTCACTTGCTCATAAAGGGTCCGCCAGATAACTTTTTTTTTTGAAAATGCTATAAAAAAAAAATACTGAATATTTTCTCAAATTTCTTTTTTTATTTGAAAGTACAATCCTTCCGGTTAATAATGAAAATTTTATTAAATGGCTGCCTCGGCTGGCCATGCAGTAGCCTACACGATCGGTCCAATTTTTAAGCACATTATCGATTGTATGCAGCTGTATTTCACCAATGGCTTCACGAATATTGTCCTTTAAAGCGTTAATGGTCTCTGGCTTGTCGGCGTAACACTTATCTTTGACGCCACCCCACAAATAATAGTCCAACGGTGTCAAATCGCAGTCCGAGGTGGCCAAACGACATCAGCTCTGCGGCTGATAATGCGATCTTCAAAAACAGGGCGCAAAACATCGAGTGTAGCTTCGTCTGTGTGGCACGTAGCGCCGTCCTGTTGAAACCAAATGTTGCCAATATCCTCCTCTTCAATTTTTGTGAACAAAAATTCGTTCAACATGGCCCGATAACGATCGCCATTGACTGTAACGGCCACTCCTTGCTCATTTTCGAAGAAAAATGGCCCAATTATGCCTCTGGACCAAAATCCGCACCAAACAGTGACTCTTTTTGGGTGCGTCGTCATACCAAGGTCTTTATGCAAAATTCGTCTCAATGATGTCTCCTAAATGTTCAATTGTTGAGAACGACGGTGAATTGATGTTGATGGCGCTTCACGCACACTTCCTGTCACAGCATCAATATTCTCGGGTGTACGCACTGTTTTTGGCTTTTCACGCTTTGGTTTATCGATGAGGATGCCAGTTTCTTTCACTTTTTTCACGAGATAACGAACATACGAAGCTGACGGTGCTTCTCTTCTTCCAAAATCCGTACGCAATTTTCGGACGCAATCTGCAACATTACCATGATTTTCAAAGTAATTTCGTAATATTTCCCAGCGTTGTTCAAGCGTATACACAACCATATTCGTTCAGCGGAAGGATAAAACTAATTATCCGTCAAATCAGACATGAGCTACGTGCTACCATTCATTATTATAAATTTTGTTAATTCATTCTACTAAATACAAAGAGAAATAAATTTTTCATTATATTTTCCGAAGAATATGAAAATTTGCAATGCTTTGGGGACGGTTCCAACAATACGGCGCAACTTGACATACTAAAATAATTTTAAAATAAATTTTAAATTTTTGTTAATAAATCGCACATAAAGTTTAAATATTTGCAAAATTCGATAATTCTCGTTTATGCCATGAACTACGAAAATCTCGAAAAGACAAAACATCTTTGTCTTTTAAGTCAAAGACAGTAGTTTGATGCTAACCCCAAAAATATCAAGAAGTTTTTGTCTTAAAAGACAAACGATAATCGGACAGCAATTCGACAATGCATTTTTTATTTGTCTTAATTGTTACGGGTTACATCATAAAAAATCACGCAATTATGTGCAACAATCATCGTTTCAGTCTGTTTTGTTTTACTCTGTGTTTGTATGTTGTATCCAACCACATGTATTTCCTGCAGCCAATGTTTTTTGTTCAGTAAGTCAAGCAGGCAGTTTTGTTTTTTTTTTTTTTTGTTTGATGTGGATTGTCTCATAAGAACTAGTGTTCCGTTGTCGTATTAGCCAAAAAAAACAGCTTTTTTCCTACATTAAATCTGTAATTTAATCCAGAATATGCAACAAACTTGGAACATTTTCAAAAAAATGCAATTTAAAATTTTTTTAAATAGGAAAAACAGCAAATTATGTTGGATAATGTATAAGAAATATGGGTAGATCCAAATTTGGAAATCAAATTACTGACAAATTTCAATATCGTTCTATCGAAAAACTGATAGGTTTGGTTTATTTTTGTGCAAGTGTCGAAATATGCACGAAAAACAAGCAAATATGTAATTAAAAATATTTTCAATTAAAATTAAAAATTTTTTCATATTTTATTATTTACAACAAATTTCTTATATTTTCGAGTACGCTGCGTATTAAAGACTTTTATGACAAACTAAGAGGAGGAAACTCAATTTGCTAAAAATTAAATAAAAAATGTCCTTTATAAACGCAAAATATGCTGTAAAAATTAAATATATGAAATGAAAGAAAACATATTAAATTTGTAAATAAATTTAAAGTAAATCAAAGGAATGTGGACAATTTTTAGTCAGTTGGAGAAAAGTTAATAACAGTCAAGAAGTAAAGGTACGGTCACAAACATTTGGGCAAACATTTGTTTCAAATATGTTGGTTCATGTTTAACAAAAATTTAGGTAAATAAATATGTACACATAACTTGTGGGGTCACACTACGCACATTTATTTTCCCATTTTGTTTGCTGAAACAGCTGTCAAAAGACGGCAGGTGCTAACATGGGAAAATATATTTTGCCTGTGGTCCCACTTGAAGAAACAGCGAAACAAAATTGTAGATAAAACTTATAAAAAAACTCAAATTTGTTTTTTAGCAAACATCTCGTTCTTAATGATGAGTTTCTGCTATTGGGCAAGCAAAAAGTAATTTTAACAAAATATTTTTGCAAATTGTACAAAAACTACTTCACACTTATTTCATATTTCGTCGTCAATTTTGAGCCAACACCGATTTGTACATTTCAACATAAGTGATAAAGCAATTTCTTTTTAGAGTTTTTTCCATTTATTTTTTATTTTAACAGTTTTGCCCTTTCTGATCAATTTGTGTGCAAGTTTCTGGGTTTGGTTTGTAATTTTCTCGTTAGCAAGATTAGGCAAATTTTCGCCATATTCTCGATTTAGGAAGAATTTTTTGCATTCTTTAAGGCTTTATCGTTTTTTTTAATACAGGTTGTCCGCCGGGAAGGTATACTACTTTGTTGTATGGAATACAATATCTGTTAGCCTCACAAATGCGAGCCCCTTTGAGCACATTTTTCATAACATTCATTCTCACACATTTCACGCGGGATTGCATTAATTTCATCACGAAAATTTTGTTTGAGTTGCTCAAGCGTTTCTGGTTTGTTTGCATAAACCTTGCTTTTCAGATATCCCCACAAAAATAATTCCGGATCAGTCAAATCAGGCGACCATGGTGACCAATCAAAATCTTTCTCATCGTCACAGTAATCGATGATTGATTTTGATAAAATGTTTTAACGATTAAAACACGTGATTTATTGAATATTTTTCCATAATAAATTTGCCGCGTGTCTACTTCATGACTGCCAAATATGAACTGTCAAGACTAATGTTTACCAAAATGGCCGCAAAACAAAGTAGCGTAGCTTCCCGGCGGACACCCTGTATTATGGCTTTACTGATATTAAATAATTTTCCGCAAATTTTAACTTTTTAAGAATTTTGGAATTTATAGAGATTTTTCACTTTTCTCGCGGCAGGAAGCAATACAATTTTTTAAAGTTTTTATCAGCCAGCATCACTAGTTGTTTTAGAGAATCACTATTAAAATAAAAATCGCACTAATTTTACAAATGCCAAAAATTTATAAATGAATGATAATTCACATTAACCAGGATAATTAGCAAACTGCTGCTGCTTGTTCTTTATTTTGGATTTAAAATTTTCTTGCATTCTCTGAGAAATTTTTCAGATTTTTTCAAGATCTTATTTTCCGCGAATTGGCTCGTCTTATTCAGGCATTTATTTACAATATTAAAGTATGTACAACAAGGCTACCAAAAAATATCAGCATTAAAAATCTTTTATTGAAGCATTTTGCCTAAAGATAGATATTTTTTTATTTGACTCTGTTTGTTCTTGCAAAAACTTTCTAAGATCTAATAATTGTTTTCCCAAAATAAATCAAAATATTTGCCTTTTAGTGGGCACATTATCCCACCAAACCAAAGGTTTCGACTTTTTCTGAAGTGAGATTTATCGTATCGAATTCTTTAAGACATTTCGGTACTATGTCTGAAGTTATATTTGAGTTTTACAAGTTTGCATTTTTGTTTACAGTTGCATTTTTTAATTTAAGTGTGTCAGAGAAAATTTTTTTTAAAAAATTTAATTATTAAGTAAGTATTGGAAAATCAGTTAAAATTTGTTAATATTATTTTTAGTTCAATAGATAAATATAAATTACAAGACAAAATGAATGAAATTAACAAGTGTTTAAATAGTGTTTAACAATTAAAATTGTTTACGAAATTATTAAGAATAGCCTAAACAACATCGTCAAGACATTTCTTTACGAAATCTTTCCTACATTTCTTTACGATTTATTAACTACGTATCTTTTCGAAGACATGTCAATCACTTCATATTATTTTCGCTACGAAATATTTTCTAATTCGGTTCCAAAATCGGAAGATTTTGCCGACTAGTCGTAACGAATTCGTTACAAAATCGAAACTTTTGGCTTGCTGGGTAGACACATAGTTGTTTGGCAGCAAATAATTTTGTTTGCCATTAAACAGATGTTTTGCTGTTTGCCTCTAATAAATATTTTATGGTCAGACTACGATAAGGAAATAAATGTCGTTTTTCCTCAAATGGTTCTCCACTGTAAACGTACCTTAAGAATAAGGTTTTTAAATTTGAAAAAATACTAATTACAAAACATATGTATATTTTTTAACCTTTTTTGTAAAAGTTGATATTAACATTTGAACAAAAATTAGAAGGAAAACACAGGAAAAACAAGCAAATATAACGCAAAAAGTAAAAAAATGCCCCATATATGCGAAATATGCAAAATTATGCTACAAAAAGTAAAATATGAGTATTTCCACAGAAAAGTCTACCGAGGCCAAAAAATTATAAGTTATTAAACAATTATTTTTATCCAATATTATATTATTATATTAATATTAAAGCAAAGAATATTATCTTGCACGACGCCTTAGCTTTATTCGAATGCGCACGAGACCACATAAATGGGATTCATTTAACTTTTATAAGTGCAGACGAAATTGAAAGACTTTCCCCATCGTTAACGTAAAAACGGAAAGGAGTGCCGAGTATCTCAGGCATGCAGAAACTTCACTGCTTATCATGCGAAGAAGATTTACAAATAAAAGTAGCTCGAACCGCACTTTCGTCAAAGAGAGATATTTAATATATAACATTTTTTTTACTATTTATTTTATTCTTATGTACCTTTTAAAAAATTGACCTGAAGTTGAATTTTCATTTATTTTCGTTGAATTAAAACTTCAAAATCAAACTACATCAAAAATTATTCGAGTTTATCATAAGGGAAAAAAAGTCACGTAACGCAATGTCACGTCACGCTTCATATTATGGCTTGTATCAATAAAACTAAACATAAAATCATCAAAAATACAGTTATGAAAATAAAGCTAAACTATCCCTTAATAATATCCAAATAAGTTACATAAAAGTTTTTAGCTTATTTCGCTGGTTTTTGCACTTTAGTAAATATAGAAAAAACACTTTTATTTTTTGTCACGTCACGCAACAGCTTTTGTTGACCAATATGTCAGGACCCCGACTCTTACAGCACCCATGCTTTCCACTAAATAAAGAGCTCTAAAATTGCTTCCCAAAAACATAAATGAAGAAAAAAATATTTGGGCCTTAGTTTGATTTTCTTCATGTTGAATACGTGCGAATGTCACGTGCGCAACCATGGAAATACCCATACGCAAAAGCATGCACTAACAAATTGATGCAAAATTCTTAAAATGTTTAAATATGTTTTCTTTTTTTTTTTGGATTTACATTCATCGCACAGTAAAACAATAAACAATTGCATATTTACGGTTTCCCTGCATTGTATGCAGAATTTTATTATTTTGTATAAAAGAGAATTAAAATAATTTCCCTTTTTCTATCTCTGAATCCCGGGCATAATCTAATTTAAGTATAGAAGGCATTTCTTCTGCTTGTTTCGTACTTATTTGATTTTCAAAAATGAAGACAATCTTAAAATCGATCATTACTTTCCATATTTCACAGATCAATGAAACAATTTGGAAAATTCTTACAGAACTTTGGCAGAAAGTTTACAATCAAACTTTTGCATGTTGTATATACAAAATATCCTTTTTCTTATATATGTACGTACTTATGTACACCTTCCTTCATAGATATTTTATAACAATAAATTGTGGCAGTAGGTTTTTTTTTTAAATGTTTTTACTTGAATCATCATCTTGAAGGCACAACTGAAATTAAAAGAATAACGACCCCGACCTTGACGTTCAGCAGAAAGAAAGAAGTTAAATGCAAAAATGCAAAATAAAACGAAAAAAGAAATATAATAATATAAAAGGAGAAAAATGCAAACAATAGTCCTGTGCCTTATTACAGAATCCCTCGTGATGATGACGACAATGATGACGCGTTCTTGATACGTTTACAAGTGTGAGTTTCGTTGTGGAAGATTAAATAAAATATATATGTGTGTGTGTGTGTGTTTGTATGCATAAATATAAAAAGTTTTAAATAAGAGAAATAAAAAAATTAAGAAAGAAGAGAAGAAAAACAAAAATGAAAAAGCCGGCAAGTTCTGCTTAAAAAAAAAAATAACGTGCAACACTTTTTTCTTAGCGAGCGGGTATGATGCAAATTTACACTCCTTTTTGTGCTTTCTTTCTTTCTTCCTTTGCTTAAAGTTCCTTTGTGTATTACCAGCCTTGCACGTAAGTGTGTATGAAAATGTGTGTACGTTACGTGTCTCTTACACAGAGGTATTTACATTTTGAGCATAATTTTATAAATAAAAAGTAAAAATATGCAAAAAATTTTTTTTATATACATACACATATACATACATACATACCTACATACATAATGACACAGCTGAAGTGTACTATGTATATATATACATATTTATATGCATAACGGTTATATATCTATAAGTACGTCTGTACGCCTGTATGTATGTATGTACGTATGCACTGTAAAGGTGCACTTTCATTTTTCTCCCCTAATATTTAATAAGATTTAACATTTAAGGCTAAAATTTTATTTAGTTTTTATAACAAATTTGTTGTACTTCTATGTACATACATACATTACATACATATGTATGTATTTATATGTACGAGTATTAATAAACAAGGAAACCGTAAATATACAATTGTATATTTTTTCCTATGCGATGAATGTAGACCCCAATAAAGTATTTAAAATTTCAGAACATTTTAAGAATTTTGGTTGGTTTATATTTTTTATATTTTATCGTATTTCACTGGGCGGAGGTTTCTATGTGTAAAACTTTGATGTGAGGTCTCTATTTAGACTTTAGGTCGAAATCTCTGCCATAACTAGGGCGGCAAGATGGCTTAGGTACTATAAGATATCGGAAGACTTCTTAGTTTTAACCGACAGCAAAGCGGCCATCGCTGCTATAAATGGTGAATACATTACATCCATGTTGGGACATTCAAGAGTAACACTACTTTGGGTACCAGGGTAGTCAGAGGGCACTGGCAACGATATTGCGGACGAAATTCCCAAAAAGGGGTCATAATTTAGTTAATCGATGATATTTCAATTAACAGGCATTCCTCTATCTCACTAGAAGCGACTAATCCAGCAGGAACCAAACATGGAGCATGCTCAACGGAGGCGGGAACAAGAAGGCACCTGGCCCAACTATACCCTGAAAAGGACACGAGATCTGCTCAGGCTTAGTAAATATCGCACAAGACTATTAGTAACAATGCTCACAGAACACAAGTGTAAAGGAACACATGCCAAAAGGATGGGTCCAAGTTACAATGACTACTTTAGGCGTTGCAACGATGAGGAAGAAAAAACAACAATTCTTCATCGTCAATGTCCAGCGCTGAATAGCATAAGGACTACTACCCTGGGCTCCAGCACTTTGCCAGTTCCAAACAGTCTGGCAAATATAGAGCTAATCAACTGATGATTTAAAGTTTTATGGTAAACTAGTTTCTATACATGATGCGCAGATTATGCAAATGGAGCTCAATAAGTTAAGTGAATGGTGTCGTCTTAATGGTTTGTGTTTGAACATTAATAAATGTGTACATGTCTCTTTTCATAGGTCTCTTGCCCCTACTGCGGTGGAATTTTATATTGATGGAGTAATGTTGAATAAATCTAATTCTAAACTTGACCTAGGCGTATTGTTTGATAATTCCTTGTCGTTTGTTGCTCATGTGGAATACATAGTTCCGAAAGCCTATAAGATGCTGGGTTTTCTGAAAAGAACTTGTTCTGAGTTTGCTGACCCATACACTCTTAAGTATGTTTATACGTCATTTGTTAGGTCTAAGTTGGAATATGCTTCTGTTATTTGGAGTCCTCACGTAGCTAATCTTATCACTCGTTTGGAGAGAATTCAACGTATTTTTGTTAAGTTTGCTACGCGCTCGCTATCTTATTTGTCTGTGGTTCCATATGAGTCAAAATGTTTATTTATTGGTTTGCGTACTTTGGAATCACGTAGAAAAGTTCAATCTGCTCTACTGCTGTACGACATTATCAATCGCTCTATTGATTGCCCAGATTTGCTTAACGCTATACGGTTCTATATTCCGCCGAGGAATCTAAGGTTAGCTAAGCTATTCGATGTTCCGTTTCGTCGTACTGATTATGCACGTAATGGTACCCTAACCCGCGCGTTTGGTCTCTTAAATGACTTAAATTTTAATTTGCAAAGAGACTCTAACTCATTTATCGAATTCAGCACTGGTAAAATTGAGTTTAAATTGTTACTTTTTAGTGTATTAAAATAGTTTGGCTCAAATCGTCTTAATAAGAGTTATGTATATGCACACTTAAGTATTATTTTATATTTACATCTACTGTGATTATGTTTGGTGCGATTTTATTTGTTCTTTCTTATTTATTTTATTTTATATTGATTTAAATTTTGTTGCTAGATAACCATAATTTTATTTATTTATATTATATTATACCTACATATTATATTATCTTAGTCTGTAAGGACTTTTTTGTCCATAGACTGAAATAAACAAACAAACAAACAAACTTATCCTCCTTAATGACACGATCGGAATGATTTGATTCGGCGGCTGGGCAGCTAGAGGAAATTGAATAAGCAATTGACTTTCGCCATGTCTGCAATAGGGTATCACAAAGGGACCGTCACTTTCTAAGCTCGAAACCTAACCTAACCTACTATTTATTCACTAAACTTGTTTATATTTTCGACTACGCCGCATATTACGTGCATTTTTTTAAACATGATTATTAAACCTAACAAATATGTAATTCGATCAATCAAATTTAAAAATTTTTATAAATTTTTCCATGTCAAAATCTGTAAACATTTCTTTGATTTATTCCGAGTTAATTCACGGCTTTAATAATTTTTATATTACAAACAAACGTAACTGTTAATTTAAATTATATTAATGGATATATGGGCACGAGATACAGTGATGTAAATTACAAAGTAAAATACTTTGAACGGACTATGAGTTTGTGTTGATTATTAGTAATTTCCAATCAAGAATGGGGAATTTCGTACTAACCAAAATTGTTTTTAATATGTAAAAATAGATTTTTTTTTTTTTACATTTATTTGAGCATGTACTCAAGTATTTATGTTTAAAATTTTATTTATTTGTTGTTTTATATAGGTGTAGAAAAGTAAACACATTCATAATGGAAAATTATTGTTGTGTGTGTTTGAAAAAATTTTTTAAAGGCTATTTTTATGCTTTGTAATTCACAAAAATATGTTTGTGAGTTTTTGTATAAATAGATGAGCTTTGGAATTTTTTAAACATAAAGGGTAAAACATCTACTGATGAATTGGTATACCTACCAACGAAATATATATCTAGATATTGCTAACCCGCAACAAATAAAGAAAATTTTAAATATGTAAAAATAGAATAAAAAGGAATTATTTTAATTCTCGTATTCTATTTCTGTTGAAAACTTGGTTAAATAGATGATATTCTGTCCCAATTAGTATCCAGTTTACATAAATTGTAAAAATGGACGAACGAACGCTGATGAGAGGAGTAGCGCCCTTGAAATCGGTATTCTGATATGTTCTGCTAATCTGATTGCACATACCAATGTTTCTCAAAAATAAATAAACTCTTAGTAATTTGAATTTTCATTAATTCAATAAAACTGAACTTGAGCCTGATAATATTAATTTTCATATAGGCTTTAATAATTTTTAATCTACCAATCTATCTATCTCCTTCTTCTATCTTCGATATACGAAGATATAAAAAAGAATATGTGTATGTTTGTCAGTTGGAATCCTAACCCAGTGAACCAATCTTTGCTGCAATTTTCACAGAATATATTCGATGGTCAGGATGGAACAATACGATAATTATTTTTTTTTAATATCTAAAGTGGGCGTGGCATGTTCTATACAGAGGAACTTTATGGATATTTATAGATCTAATGCAGGTTAGAACGTGAAGTTTTAAGCGCGTAGCAAATTGTACTGAACAAAAGTATTGAAAATTGTTTAAGTGGGCGTGACACATCCCATTTTTAATTTTTATATATCTTGGGAATTTATGTAGTAAATTACATACTTAAGATTTTGTGGGAGCCAGACTGCTGATTAGGGACATTATTCTAGAATAAAATAATTTCAACAAAACTGAGTGGGCATGGCACTACCCTTACAAAGGAACTTTATATTTAATGATGTTTAGGGAACTAATGCAGCATTTTTTATGTCTAAAAAATGATTTAAAATGGGACAAGAAGCGTAGCATCTCCCACGAATTAAATGACTTGAGACTTTGTAGAAGTCACTCCTTTGACTGAGGTTATTATTCTAGAAAAAAATTAGTAAAAGTGGCACTTCCCATATGAAGGAACTTTCTATTTTATCATATTAAGGAAACTAATGCAGCTACTCTTAAATATTTAAAATTTTGTGCGCGTTGCCCATTGTATATTTGTTTTAGAGAAAGCACCTCTCTTATAATAATTTTAATATATTATTGGCAGGATCGCCATGTAATGAACGTAGGGAGTAGTACATTTATATCCTACCTATAAATGGTGCCGGCGCTTAAGAACGCCACTGGCCTAATTGTTCCTAAGGCAGATGAGTGCCTGTTCTAAGGCTAAGTAAAGTAGCAAAGTAAGTATACTAAGCATAGTTGTTGTATCAAATAACAATTAAAATAAAAGTATAAGTTGTTGTTGTAAATATAATTATAGTACAGTGTTTTTTTTTTGTATATTTATATCAAAGCAATTAGTTTAAGAATTTGACTACGAGGGTAGATCTAATTATAGCTAAAAATACTAATATAATAATTAATGCAAGATACACTAGAATACTTTTTGTAACTAATGAAGTAAATTACCTTGGATTTTTCCCGATTAAATCCGTTGATTTACTGCACTACTCTTAAAAAAAAATAAGCATAATTTGAGTGTGTGTGTGATGCCTTATACGTACAATGAAGAATAATGCTGAAATATTTTTGAAGCTAATTAATTAAGAAACTTGAAATTTTTTGTAATGCTTCCAGCGCACGGATTGGACATATGGGTGTAGCATCTCTCACAAAAAGGAAATATTTCGTTTTTGTTCAAGTTCTCTCTTGGAGGAAAATCAAAGAATACATTTAATCCCAGGACATTAGCTTGGATTTACTATAGGAGCTTTCAAACATGCAATACAATTCCTAGGAAACACTTTTCTTCATAAATGTCTTTACCCACAGTCTTATTTAATGTATGAATCCTCAGAAACACTTACATATCGATGGTCACAAGTAGAAAGGCCCCAACTCGTATTTTTTACGAAATTGAGTTTTTCAGTAAATCGACCCTACCAGAACGTGACTGCTTATTGACTAGTAAAATTACTGTCATTGATAACCCCTCAAGTGGTCACAACCTAAAGTCACATTCTTAAGAGCAATATGAAGAATTTTACCACTTATTTTGTGTACGTGTGATTTTGCATTTCTCTCGCAGTTGTGAAATTTTCTTGAGTGAGTAACTCTAACTCTACTACTTTTTACTAGTCAACAAGCGGTCACAGATGACCACTCATTTAATTTGGATAAAGCGGTCACAGATGACCACTCATTGACTTTGGATAAAGCAGTCACTTGTGACTGGATAAAACATACATATACGAGTAAACACACTTTAAATTAATTTAGTAATTATTTTATTTAACTAATTTTAGCTTGCCCGATGAGAAGTAAGTAACAAATTTTAAGCAATAATTTCCCAAGTAATGGATTTTTTTTAACCTTTTTAAGATTTGAAAGTTATTTTCAGTTCAATAGACCATATTTTAAACATACGAGTATGAGCAATTCCTCTACAAAATCCTCTGGCTAGTAATGGATTCTTCTCAAGTTATTCTTCAAGCTTCTCGAATTGTAATTTATTTGTTATTAAAATTTGTTTCCATTAGTTTATTTAAACCAAAAACACAACACAAATATGTATATAAAAATACCAAAAACGCAGAATGAAAGACAACTTTAACGTTAATTTTTTCAAAATTTTATAACACAACAGAAAGCAGCGCATGACAACACGAAAAATGTCAACGACAAAATCGATGGCAATTACAGACAACATCAACATCAATTTTGCTTACAAAATGCCAAACATATATAAAAGTTATCGATAAATGGCAATATTGCCACCGATTCTATACCGATTGGCAATAAAAGATAAAAAACACAAAAAATGCAATGCCAACAGCACAAAGGCTATTATTTGGTTGTGAGGCCGTAAAAAACACTACTTTCACTGATTTCGGCTTCAATAAATGTGGCGTTATCAATAACCGGTATCAGAATCATCCTTCCTTCACGTGTTAATAGTAAGATAAAGTCTTCCAGGATCTTTCCCGACACGAAGGAATATTTATGTCTTACTCTCAAGCATCCCTCGTTTTAACCCTTAAGAAAGCAGGTCATCTGGTAGACGTGGTTTCATTGTATGGTCACTGATCAGGCATTGAAAATTAAAAGAAAATTTCTATACCTCTACAAAAATGGCACAACGTCCATGGATATTATTGAGCATAATTATTTCTGTCTCACAAAGTCAATGCTTTCATATGTCGGATGTACTTATGTACATATGTATGTGCATGCATTCATACACACATACTACATAAATATATACAAGTTTACATTAAATTTTCCCTTTTCATTAGAGTCTCTTCAGATTGAGTTCAACCCATAAATGACATAGAGCGTGGTCAGTCAATGGACACGCACTAAACACAAGCGTAACCTTTAACATGAACATCAATGATGAGCCATACAACTTTGTTTTATTTATTTTGTGTCAACATGACAATCTCTATCCGGTTCTATTAAGGGTTGTTTTGCATTCTCATTCTACCCTAAATCAAGTTCTATAACATTTATTTAGCATTTAGTAACCACCACAAAAATAGAATTCTAACTCACGAGACACTCTCCGAAAATTCTTCGTCTTGGTTGGCTATTATCAATTGGCTGATCAATTAAATATTGAATTAAATTCGAAAATAATTTCAAGTTTCAGTTTAAATCAAGAATTAGCTCAGTAACTACACAAGGTAACAAGGTTTCTGTTGTTTTTTAAGTTATTTGGGGCGCTGAATTCAAATCTGCACTTAGTTTTTTTCTATCAGCTCGACTTTTCGCGGTATACCGTTATGTTGAAAGTTAAGGCACTTCCAATAATATATTGTAATAACTTGAAAACGGTTCAATATATTCGGTAAAAAAAATCTAAAACTCGTCAACAATATTATCTTTCAGTCGTGATTACATTTGTTTTAAATTTACCCAGTAGTTTCAGAGATATCGTTAAAGTTTTGAAAAAAAAAAAATAACAAAAAAAAAATAAAAAATTTTGTTCTTTAAAAATTCATAAAAAATAAAAATTTCACAAAAAACACAGTTTTCGTCTAAAAACATTTAATGAAATATATTTCAAATGAAATGAGCTTTATTTCATTGTAATCGGTGTACAACTTTCGATTTAGTTTATAATTTACTGAAAAAACTGAGATAAAAATTATGATTTCCATACAAAAATAACATTTTTTAATATGTGTGATTGTTTGCTGCTGTTCTATTTATGTAATAAATTTCTTATAGTAATTGGTTTTAGGCCACTGATTTCAGATATTAAAGCAGATTTTTTCTATCAGCTATTCTTCTTAATTTAAACTTTAAATTTTAAAGAATAATAAAAAAATTTTAATACACATACATACATATGTATATTATAATGTAATTACAACTCATCGAAAAATTTTCTTTTATAAGATTTTCTTAAATTATCTGTTTTAGAGGGTTTATTTTGAATGCTCCAGCAATTATCCGTAATCACATGGGTATCCCTGTGACCCTGGTACCGCTCGTCTATAGTACGAATATCTTGATGGAAATGTTCACCATGTTCTTTACTGAAGTCTCCAAGATCTTCAGGGAAACAATCCAAATGACTGTGTAGGTAGTGTACCTTAATGCTCATATTACAGCCAAGCTGCTGGAAATATGACAACATGTTTTTTCACGTGGTCCGAGTAGTGCTCATCCTTTATTATTGTATTTCGATTTATTTAGTAAAAGATGCACGCGTTTTTAGCTTAGAATTCATTTTTATTAAAGTATATTCTTACAAGAGAAAAGTTCGCTTAAGTATATAAAAGAAAAATGTGTATCTCTATATAATATATATATATATATATTGATTCCTATGGTTCCAAGTTGGAACAAAGGGCCATAATCTCTATATAATAGTGACGTAGAAAAAAACCCTTGATGATCGTTATGCATTTTGTTGGTTAATTGCAGTATTGCCATAATGCAACTGCAATTAGGGTGCCATTTAAGTTCGTTGATAAAGTTATAATATTTATGTTTCCCAGCAAATTGTTTTTATTGCTAATAATTCACTAGTATATATATAGAGGAAAAATTATGAATACGTTTAGATATTGCGATATTCTGACCAAAAACTGCAAAACCAGCTTTCTCGTTTATAACAGAACCATCAGTAAAAAACTGACTATGTTTTGAATATTTGATATTAACTAATTCCAAGAATTTCTGTTTAATTTCAAAGGAGGTCATATCTCGTTTATTTGTATATGCAAGGGAGAAATCTATATTAATATTTGAAAAGCAACAAGGTGTTATAAGAGAGTAACTAATGTTTTCTATATTATTTATATTTATTGTATATTTTGAAATAACTTTGTTAAACTCTTCATGAGCTGTTACGTAAAAAGGTATATTTTTTTTTTGTTTTTTGATTGAAGTCGAAATTGGTTACTTTTTGTCGTATCAGAGATTTTATCGTACAGCGGATGAGTGTGTAATGAAAATATTTTAAGTGTGTAATTGAGCAAAATCTTTAATCTTCTCAATTTAAGAGGTGGGCATGAGGCTATCACTTGTAGGCTTTTAGCTGGACTGGTTCTAAAGGCTCCAATAGAAAGTCTTATTCCTGTGTTTAGGATTGGTTCCAATTTTTTTAAGTCTGTATTGTTGGCAGATGAATATATTATCGACGCGTAGTCTATAGTTGGAAGAACAATAGAGCACAATATTTTAAGAAGAGTTTTTGGATCAGATCCGTATTGAGAGCATCTTAGTATTTTAATTATATTTAGCTTGGAGTTGGCCTTAGCCTTAATGTTCTGAATGTGGGACTTAAATGTTAGTTTTTTATCCAAAGTTAATCCTAAAAATTTATGTTCTTCCACGAATTTTATATCTTTACCATATAGTTTCAAGGTTGTATTGTTGGAGACCACATTATAACGTCTGGAAAAATGTATTGCTACAGTCTTTTCATCATGAAATTGGAAACCACTTGTATCATTCCATTTTTCAAGTTTTTTAATAGTTCTTTGGAGTTTATTAATTATAGCAGAGGCTTTTTTACCAGGGCAGTAAATAACAAGGTCATCTGCATACAATAATGCCTTTACATCTTTATGACAGTTATTTAAAATATCATCTATTGCCAGGAGGAAAAGTGTAACACTTAATACGGACCCCTGGGGTACACCATTTTCAAGAAGATGATAACTTGATGCTGTGTTTCCAACCATGCAACAAAACTCTCGCTCATATAAAAAGTTTGAAATGAAAGCAGCCATGTTTCCCCGTATTCCTGCCAAATTTAGTTTCTTAAAAATTAATTGCTTCCAAACACAATCATACGCTTTACGTATGTCAAAAAATACAGCTATTAAGTCCTTTTTTTGAGAAAAACTTTCAATAATGTCAGAGTGTAGTAACGCAAGGTTATCAATTGTTCCTCTACTTTTTCTAAAAGCAGATTGGTTGACATTTAAAATTTTATATTTTTCTAAATAATAAACCAGTCTCTTATTAATGATTCTTTCTAATAGCTTACAGAGGCAATTTGTAAGTGAAATTGGTCTGTAGTTATTCCTACTTGTACTGTCTTTCCCTGGTTTCAAAATAGGGATTACTATAGCTTTTTTCCAATTACTTGGAAACACCTGTTTTTTCCAAATACTGTTATAAAAGTCTAAAAGGTATTGTATAACTTTGCCATCTAAGTTTTTTATCATTTCATATCTAATATTATCTGGCCCTGGGGATGTCCCACGACTTGATCTCAGGGCAGATTTTAGCTCAGATAGCGTAAGTCTGTTATTATATGGTTCGTCATTATTTGATAAGTCAATAGGAAAATTATTTGTGCTACTGTAAAGTCTAAAATTAGATGAGTAGTTTATAGAAGACGAATTTTGGGCAAAACCAATGGCTAAGTAGTTAGCGATATCTTTTCTATCTGTTAGTAAAATATTGTTGTTTTCTAGTGCTGTAATTTGATTAAAGTTAGAGGCCCCATTAAGGGATCGAATTGTTTTAAAGACTTCAGATGATGAAGTTCGTAAGTTTATAGTATCACAGAAATCATTCCAGGATTTTTTCTTACTTTCTCTAATAGTTCTACGTACCTCCGATTTCGTTTTAAGGAATTTAGCCAGGTTTTCTGAACTTGCATTCCTTTTAAATATCTTTAATAGTTTTCTTCTTTGTTTTATTAATATTTTAATGTTTTCATTCCACCAAGGGACTTCTTTTCTGGTATGATTTGTCTGTCTAAGAGGTATTGCTTTATGTGCTGCATTTAAAATTGTTGTAGTAACATATTTTTCGGTTACATTTATGTCGCTGAAACTATCTAAAGTTTTCGTTAAACTGCAATTAAAATTTTTCCAGTTTGCACGCTTTATATTCCAACTAGCCCTTCGTTCGAAGTTTGGAGAGTGTCCATTTATTGAAATAATAATTGGGTAGTGATCGCTTGAATACAGATCATCACTTATATTCCATTCAAACAGATGTTGAATGTTGGGTGAGATAAGGCTTAGATCTATATTGCTAAATGTTTTATATGCAAAACTAAAATGTGTTGCGCAGTTTATGTTATTTAAAATATTGAGATTATTTTCGTCTATAAAAGATGCGACAGTATTTTCTCTTGTGTTGGTTTTTTTGGATCCCCAAATATGGTTATGAGAATTAAAATCACCTAGTAGGAGATATGGTAAGTCGAATTGTATTATTAAATTGTCAAGGTCATTTTTGGTAAGATTTTCGGAACCTTATATTAAAAATTTTAATATAATATTATTATATTATTTTTATATTAAAAATGTATAATTAAAAAATAAGAAAAAATATCACAGATAAACAATTTTTGTCACTATATTAAAACTAAATTATAGTTAGCATTTATGTTGTCAATGTCATCTTTGGTATTTATTGCACTCTCAGCTTTTTGTTGTATTCTTAAGCTCTCCAACGTATATATTTTATTTACTTTTTTCTCTTTATTTAATATTTTCACTTCGTTGAAGTTAGCTTCATGTCCACTTTCTATAAGGTGTTGCGCCAGTGCAGTTGATTGTTTACCTTTTCTTATATCTGCTTTGTGTTCGTCTATTCTTACTCCTAAACTTCTCTTCGTTGTACCAATATATACTTTGCCGCACTGTTCGTCCTTCTTTCCAATGCATTTAATTTCATATACCACATTACTCTGTTCTCTTAATTCTATTTTTGTTTTTGTTTGTAATTTTATTTTTTTTTTTTTTTTAACTAAAGCAACCATTACTCAGTCAATTTTTTGGAATATTTCAAAAATTTCATTGTTTTTCAAAGGTTACAATTACATCTTCAAAGTAAAAAAAATAATTTTGAAAATCGCTTAATGAACTTTTTATTTTTTTAAAAAAAGTAAAAAATACGCTAAGTACCTGTAACTTGGAAATGCGACCTGATCTAGAAAAATGGAGATTAGATTTGAAATCAGCGACCTCAAATTAGTAAAAAAAACGGCAACAAAGTTCCAGTCAACACAACAAAAGGTCAATTTTGTTCCCTTGTTCTATCTATAAAGTAGGGATATTCATTTAAAATTTTGGGTATGGAAATGAGTTGATCATATTTTTTTACAGTACATATTTATGATCATATTATTCAACCGATTTTGGCAAAACAACAATTTAAAAACATTTATTCACACAAGTGAACGTGCTATTGTGGGTTCAGTATTTTGGGAGCTATAAGCATTTAAAGTTGCTAAAAAAAAAAACAAACAACCCAAAGCAATATCACCAAGATGACAAAACGTACCTCCCGGGGGGATGGAAGTACACAAGCCAATTGAAATGGCTGATTTCTTTCAGCTCGTCAATAATTGGTTTGAGACCCACAACTAAAAAATTAAAGAATTTTTTTGCCAAGTATTTATTTTTTTTTTTAATTATTTTCCTTTAAGGAGCCATATGGACAAGCCTTAGAGTCCCAAAATATCATCCTTAAAGAAATGAATGAAGTTATGTTGACAGCCATTGTTCCAAAGAAAAATAGTTTGAAATAATTTCAAAGAGGCATTTTAATGTCGAATAAAAAAAAGGAAAATATAGGATGGCATATTTTATAAGATCTAGGCTCAAGAAAGACTTTTTAGAAAATCTTTTTGTGCGCTACAACAAGCAAATGTGGATTTAATGACCATCCCTAACCAAAAAAAAAGAGGATGGGAGAGGAAATGAGGAAGAGAACAGAACTGACTGGCTTAACACTTTAAATGCAACAATAAGTGAAATAAATACGGAAGAATTGAGAGAGAGGATGGAAGAGACATTGAGGACCTTGACAAATCGAGTTATGAAGATATTGGCATCCTTGTCGAAGACGCACTAGAATAAATGAGTGGATATGTAATAAAAAAGATGAATCTTAAGGGATCAAGTCTTGAAAATATCGTTGAAAAAGCCTAACGAAAGTTTCCTGTCCGAGATTAAAAAGTTAGAATCAAAAAAACATACCATTTTCCGAACTTAAAAGAAAAGCTAATCCAAAATAGCGAAAACAACGATTTACCGGAGAACATAAAAAGAAATATAGAAATACAAATGCAAGATATATTTTCGTATAAAACATTTAAATATCCGGCTAAAAAATCAAAG
This sequence comes from Lypha dubia, assembly GCA_947311025.1. Lineage (NCBI taxonomy): Eukaryota > Metazoa > Arthropoda > Insecta > Diptera > Tachinidae > Lypha > Lypha dubia. Next base: position 21,940,378 of record OX371262.1, on the reverse strand, counting down.
CAACGGCTAATGGGGTTTAATAAATTATTAAAAATGCAAAATCTTGCGAAGGGATCTGGGCGAAAGGCTGAAATTGCAAGGCCAAACAACACACACAAAAAAAGGAATTATTAATAAAAATATATTTTATATTGTGATCTGTTATTTACCACAAAATAGAATTATTTAGAAACAATAAACATTTTGACAACCCACAATGCAGGGTTGCATCGAACCTGTACCATGTACTGGAGCAGATATTAATAAAATTCTGCAACAAAAATTTACTTCTCACTTCAGTACTTTTCGCATCTCTTTATATTGAGCGAAAATTTTAGGTTTCTAATTTCTCGGGTGTATGAAACAAACGCGGCGTCAACGATTGGTAATTGGAAAATCCGATTTTGACAGCGCGTTAAGTAGTGTGCGTATTAGTGTGCGTTAAAATTTTGAGAATCGCAGAATTAAAAAGTTGTTCAAACCTGGCAGCCTACTGATCTTTAATTAATATTTCCATTTTGAATAATGTCCTACTTTAGAAAAATAAATTTTGTTAAGTGTAACTTTACGGTTGTCCGAAAATAATATTTATTTTTCCACCCTTAAAATTTTTCTACACGTCGCCATGTGATGATTGAATTATAATTTATCGTATTACGGTTAAATCTTGACAAACACACACACACATACCCATGCAAACAAATAGTGTGATGGACAAGGGTCATTTGGTGGTTAAAAATATTTTGGAAAGGGTCGATAAATAATCCTAAAATTGACATAAGAATAAGATCACGCCTCATACTTCATATAAAAATGTGTGTGTACATATGTACATACATACATATAATTTTTTAATTCATTTCTACTTATGTATGTAGTTACATACATTGTATGTACATATGTATTCAAGCATGTACACAAAAATTATACTCAAGAATATTTTAAATTTCTTGGATCAGTTGGTACGTACTTGCTCAACTAAAGCAATGAATGTCATGAAATTCACTGTGGGTCACTTTGCAAGCAAATTTGAAATTGAAATTTTTTTTTTAATTCTTTCAAATGTCTTATAGCGGTACTGTGATGTTTACACACAATGTAAATTCAACTGAAGAAGTGCAAGTGCAACAAAAGCTTTTGTTCACAAATCGAGAAACGATAATATTTTCAATGTGTTGCTTTAGTATTCCGTTATTAATTTTTTTAAATCAATTGGGTAAAGTCGTAAAGATTTGTTACGGATTGGAAATTTCGCACTGAAAAATTAGTAAAAAGCGTTACAAAGGGGGGTACAAAATCTTTGAAAACAGCGTTACGTAATATGTGCACAGCCCCCAAAGGTCTATTTACTTCAATCAGTGTAACGCCAACATCTGCCAATGATACCAATTCGAATCATTGGTTCCTTCTATTCACGGTGGAAAGAACTCATGCTACGGTCGTATGACACTGATGGGACGATACTGATGTCTTAAATAGACCTTTTTAAATTTTTTTACACACATTCCAATTGGTTTTCTTTTTACAAATTGGAAACAAAAATCGCTAGTACTTACGTTGTTTTATCCTGCAGGAAACGATGTAGACCATTCATTTTAGGGCAACCTATAACACAGTCACGACTCCTAAAAAGAAAAGAAAGTTTAGAAAATTGTTTTTAATAATTCATAAATGTATTTTCAAATTTTTTTTGGCGTTTTTCTTGCTTAGCGTACTCGGCTTAAATGTACTTTAGTGAAGTTGGTCCAAACAAAATAAAAATTAGCCTATGTGATAGAAAATTGAAAAATAAGAAGAAAAAATTAAATAAAATAGTTGGCGACAACCCATATTTTCCGAGGTATTGGCCTCTGAATGGATGGTACCAATTATAATCATTGGTTCCACGATCTAATATTCCTGCTTTCTCCATTAATCAATAAAAAAAGGTACCTAACATCGAAGCAATATTCACGGTGGAAAGTACTCCTGCTCCGGTCGTGAGGCCTTTTCCCTTTTTTTATACATATTCCAATTGGCTTTTTCAATTGGAAATAAAAACACTATTACTTACCTTGTTTTATCCTTCGGGAAACGATGTAGACGATACATTTTCGGGCAACCTATAACACAGTTGCGACTCCTAAAAAGAAAAGAAAGTTGTTTTCATTAATTCATAAATGTAGTTACATTTTCTTCGTTATTGTTACACAGCGTACACATTTTGGTCCTCTTCACTTTACTTGCCACTCACTTTCAACTAATAGTTTAGCTTATTGGCGCAATTAAGAAAATCCGCCAGAACTCCAGTTTGTTTATTTTTTTATGTAAACAAAAAATTTTGTTTAAATAATGAAAAGAAAAGGGAAAGAATTTTGCAACAAAACTAAATTTTCTCCCTTAACGATAATGGCGTTTAATTGGTGATGCCATATGTAAATTTTTGTTCATGTATACACCGCTAGGTATCCTTTCACTTTTAAATAATAATCATTAAACGTTGAAGTTTACACATTTTTATATTGTTTACAATGAAGTACTTGTTTAATGTGTGTATTAATACACACTCACAAACTTCTGTTATTTACTTAAATAGCAAAAAACAATTAAAAACGTTTTTAATCCTAAATCTGACGTTGTGACAGAAATGTAACGGTGAACTTCATTACCAAAGAACCTGATTACATTGTTGAAACATAAGTAAGAATAATTGTTCTCATCATTGACATTAACCCAAATACTAACCTGCATTATCAATGTATGCATAGTGAACAAACATTGCAAACTAAATAAAACGGCAATATCATATAGCTTTTGCTTTCAAAATGAAAATTTTAATTTAAAAATTAGTCATGCATGCAACTATTTTGGCAAACGATTTTTATATAACGAAAACTTTCTCAAGCAGTCTAAAAACACGGCCAATAAGCTAATTAGAAATGCAAAAACATTAAGGCCCAAATTTACAGTCATTAGTTAACTAATAGCAATAGTTTAACTAATAATATTTGATTCACAGCTTCTAGTTTAACATTAGTTAAACCATCAAACGTCATTGGCTAACTAATAGCTAGACAACAGGTGATTCGTTGACATTTATTATTAGTATTTTGGTTTTGTGAAAAATTTTAGATATGGCATGTGAAATTGAAAACGCGGAGTCCGATATCGAAAGTGACACTGATACTGATAATACGCGAAATATTGTTGCTGAGTGTCGCCAACGTAATCTAAAAAGATTTTATGGATAGATTCCGTCTTAGCAAGTAGGTGGCGTGGCAAGTTCTTGAATGTATACGCCATTTTTTTAGAAATAATATATCAAATGTAAACAAAAGCCATATCCTATAACATAATTGCCAGTACTGAAAGTTAATAGTACCATTTTTTGTTCATATTAAGAGTGTTGGTTAAATAATACACTGTGAATATGAACTATTAGTTAAACAATACTTATCATTTTAGTTTACTAATAGCTAACTAATTACTGTAAATTTGGCCCTTAGGGCCAATAAATGACTTCATATTTATATACTCATTTAAGGCCAAATTTACAGTAATTAGTTGCTATTAGCTAATGACTGTGAATTTGGGCCTTAACTAATTTTCATTTAAATTTATGTTGCATTTAAGGTGCTGTATACCGTAATCAGTAGAGGTGCTTAAACAATCTTACAACTTTTTTAATTACTTCAATCAGTATAATGCGGATGCGAAATGAACCGTATTAAACAACTTACAAAAATATTGCTGTCATGATTCTGATGTGGGCGTCTAAATAAACCAAATTCAAAGATTAATGCCAAAAGAATGTGAAATTTTAAAAATGTCTAACATGTTGATTTTGCCGTTTAAAGATGTTACAAATTTATTCATTCTGGCATTCATATTGTAATTTTTAATTTGGTTTATTTGGACACCCACCCACATCAGAATTCCGAGAGGAATATTTTTGAAAAAGATTGTAACGTTTTAACTATTCACGACATAATGAGCAAAAGTATATTTACTTTAATCAGTATATTGCGAACGCAAGTGCACGTCTGCCAATGATACCAATTAGAATCATTGGTTCCACGTTCTAATACACCGGCATTCTCCGGTCGTAAGGCCTTTTCACCTTTTTTATACATATTCCAATTGTTTTCTTTTTTTTTCAATTCGAAATAAAAACCGTATTACTTACCTTGTTTTATCCTTCGGGAAACGATGTAAACGATACATTTTCGGTCAACCTATAACACAGTTGCGACTCCTAAAAAAAGAGAAAGTTTAGAAAATTGTTTTCATTAATTTATAAATGTCGTTACATTTTCTTCGTTATTCTTACTCAGCGTACACATTTTGGTCTTCTTCACTTTACTTGCAACTCACTTTAAACTAATAGTTATTCTAATTGGGGCAAAAGCATTAAAATAAATTTTGTTTAACCGATAAAAAGAAAAGAGAAAAACTTGAGCAAATTTCTTCTATTTAACGATAATGGGGTTAAATTGGTGATGCCCAAGTACATCAATATACTTTTGAGATGCCAATGTGATGCCATTTTGACATTTTTTAGTTCATGTACACACCACTAGACGGCCATGTCTATTCTGTGTTTTTAATTGAAGATACGTTTATCAATTGGAAAAAAATATCAATCCAAAAATATCTTTAAATATAAACAAATCGTGTTATAAAGCAATGAATAATTTTCTATGGCGCAAGAAGAAGTGAAATGTGTATAAGTGAAAGAATTTGTATATATAATACCAACGTATATAAATATGTATGTATGTATGTAAATAATAGAACTTCCAAGAAAATTGTTTATAAAGCTAACATGTACCATTACCACAAAATTGTATCTGTACCATTACGCTTGGAAAGCTTTTGACAATTATATATACATACATATCTTCTTTATTTATTTATTTGATTTTAAGGACCAGTCGACAGTTTACTTATCACATACATAGCTATACACTTATCTATGTATGAATGTATGACATATATATATATGCAGTTTACCTGTATTTTTTCGGTTGTTGTTCTGTCAAGTTTTCAGAAGTTGAAATACAACTTTTGAATTGAAAATTTTGTGGTAAAAGCTAGGGACATACATACATCCAAAAGAAGAAAATGTAAAGAATATATACTTGTTCACATATATATACATGAGTACTATAGATACATATGTATGTATGATCCCATGATTTCAGATTGCTAACAAATAAAAAACTCGATAGAAATAAGTACATACATATGTGTATATGTATGCATACTTATTCAACAACACGTATTCATCTTATACATAAGTACGTACATACATTATTATACTGAATTAAAAAGAAAACTGCAAGTGTGATGTTTTAAAATGACTTGCCATGGAAGCATTGTGCGACGTAATAAGCCAACAAGTTAAAACCGAGAATTTATGTTATGAATATAAGAATCAGAAGCTGTAATAAACTAACGCCATAGGTTTTGGAGAGTACGGGAGTAATTATATTTTGTGTATGCAATTATCAAAACTATCAATAACTCGTAAAAGAATAAATTCGTCCTTTAATTTAACTATGGGTAATTTGAAATATATATTTTTCTTATTAAAACTCTACTGTTGTCTTATGGTGACTACTGTCTGCATGGGAGAGTTTGCTTTGCGGCAATGTGAACCAATAAGAATCGATATGTGCCGCAATATTGGCTATAATGAGACATCAATGCCAAACCTGGTCGGTAATGAATTACAAAGTGAAGCTGAATATACACTTCAAACTTTCTCCCCACTAATTGAGTATGTCTGTAGTTCACAACTAAAACTATTTTTATGCGCAACATATGTACCAATGTGTACACCTAAAGTGCCATTAGCTATTGGGCCCTGTCGAACTCTGTGTGAGAGTGTACGTTCCCGTTGTCATCCAGTTTTGCAAGGATTTGGATATCCTTGGCCACCAGCATTGGACTGTAATCGATTTCCGAAAGAAAACAATCACGAAACTATGTGCATGGAGGGCCCAGGTGAGACGCAAGACTCTGCCGCTGTTAACGAAATGTATCCATCTCATCCGGGGGCAAAAACACCACATCAATCAACTACAATTGCCAATGCACTTGAGTGTCCTGGCCGCTCCAAGTTTTATGTAAAGCTCCACCGTTCTGGACGTTGTGCTCCACTGTGCGAAGCTAACATTCTATTTGGACCAAATGAAAAGCATATTGCTGAACTCTGGACTCACACTTGGACTTATGCGGCTTTAGGACTTTCTCTTTTAGCCGTTGTTTGTTTGTTATTTTATGACACTCAAACATCCAAAGTACAAGAACCCAACCAAACTGACGTTTTGTCGTCAATGATATGGTCACACACTATGGTAGCTATTGGTTGGACGATTCGTTTCATTGCGGGAAGAACAGTAACATCTTGCGGATTTGATCCTCAGTTGCCCAACGTATCATTACTTCTGGTTGATGGCCTCTCAAATGCGTCGTGTGCTTCAACATTTATACTTCGATACTATTTTGGAATGGCTGCATGCGCATGGTAAATATTTTTCATATTTATTTCATTATTATTATTATTATGTAGTTGTAAAACAATCAGACCCAAGGTACATATGTATGTACATACATACATACATATTATATAAGGTAGCTAGAAAAACCTGTCCAGGAGCTCAATTAAACAATTAGAAACTGCATCGACATCATGAGGATCGTAATCGGAAAAAGAAGAAAACTTGAATAACATTTTTTGTTATATAAATTGAAATTACAAAAAAAAAAACTTGAGGATAGAACTCAAAGCGGATTTATTTTACCAGGCAGTAACAGGTTGGAATTAAATTTGCTTTGTCGTGTACGATGTATGTATGTATGTTAAACAACGAATAATTATTTGAAAAATTTTGACGTTTTGATGTGTATTTTAAAGATAAATTTAACTAGCACAGATTTGAACCAAAAACTTTATTAGTCAAGCCAATTTTGTAGTTAACAGAGGAATGTTAAACACTTAACAGTCAAAGTAAAAGTTTAAACTTATTTCGGATTAATATCTGTGGGAATAAATAATAATGGCTTATTATTAAGTCGAAATTTCATGTTTTGAGACATTAACTGCCTGTTTTTAGAAAATGAAAACAGGCAGTAAGTCTGCGTTCACACGTGAAAGTTTTCTTTTATGAGAGGGGAGAGAAAATGGTAAGTCTCTGTCCAGATTTGCAATTTTAATAGTTGCAATTCTTTAAAATTCTGCCTTGAAATTGCGTTAGTGTCCACATTATGAAATTCTAGTTTTGCAATTTTTGTATTCTTATGTCGTCTTTTCTCTTGTTCTTGTTATATTTTGACATTTCTAATTGTGAAATTGAAATAAAACAAAGTTTACATATAAATAAGTATAAAAATGCAAGTTGAAGAAAAAAAAGAAATAATAAAGGATTTGATTCAGTGCATTGGCATAGCCGCTGATTTCGATTCCGCTGATAGTGCAGATGAGGACGTATTAATTGGTATGTATAATATGCATTCGTGAATATCAACGTACATAATTAAATACATAAACATATGTATGTATGTATGTATGGAAAATTAAAAATTATGAAATTGTTTCAGATTTAATAGATTTATGCAAAAAAGCCTCGTATTTACCTATAAAAAACGTTAAAAGGCAATGGATAAAACCATGGAGAACAACCAGATCTGAGCGTGGGTCTTTTAATTTTTTAACAAAAGAATTGTTACTGACGGACGAAGCATCTTACAGGAATTATTTGCGTTTATCAAGGGAGCAATTTACTTTTTTGTTAAATTTGGTTGAGCGCGATATAAGCCGAAAAAATACAAAATTAAGGGATGCAATTTCAGCTGCAGAAAAGCTAACAATCTGTTTACGATTCCTCGCCACAGGTAAGTTACAATGAATAATAATTATCCAGACTTAATATGTGTTTCATATAGGCGAGTCTTTTCGAAGTATTGACTTCCAAAGTCGAGTATCTAAATCGTCTATATCGTGTATAGTTCCCGAAGTGTGTGAGGCTATTTTTAGGCGATTAAAAGGAGCATATTTAAAGGTTTTACATATATAATTTACATATGAAGATTTTGTTATTTGTATTATTTATTTATTTATTTAGTTTCCCAGTAGTGTGATAGAATGGGAGGCAATTGCTAAAGAATTCGCTTTAAAGTGGCAATTCCCAAACTGTTTGGGCGCGTTAGATGGAAAACACATAAACTTTCGTCCATTGCGTAAAGATGGTGCTTTTTTTCATAATTATAAAGGTACCAATAGTATCATATTGTTGGCTTTAGTGGATGCCAACTGTAAATTTATTTTTATTGATGTCGGTTGCAACGGGCGCAGTAACGACGCTGGAGTATTTCTCCAAAGCAATTTAAGTAGTGTCTTGCAAGACGAACAATCTATACCACGTAACGCCGTTGTTGGAAATGGTCGGCTGCTGCCCTATGTTGTAGTTGGTGATGATGCTTTCCCTATGCAGACTCACTTAATGAAGCCATACCCCTATCACACAACATCAAAGGAAAAGCAAGTTTTTAATTTAAGACTGTCTCGTGCCAGACATGTTGTAGAACATGCTTTTGGGATGATGGCTAATAGGTTTCGAGTTTTTTTGTCACCTATCAATTTAAAAGTGGAAAAGGTCGAAATTATTACTTTGGCTACCTGCGTTTTACATAATTATTTGTTACATAATGATTCTACATACACAAACTACGAAAACGTTGAACAAAATATTCTGCCTATAACTAGTAACAACTCAGGTGTTATTTACAACCCCAGAAAGGGTGCAGCAGAAGCCAATAGAAAAGAATTTGCGGCATATTTCAGCAATGAAGGTAAACTAGATTGGATGTAGGTCAAAATATAAAATAATAGATTTTGCTTTTCAAAGTTTAGTTAATAAGATTTAGGTTCACTTTAATTTAATTAATAATTAACAATTTCCTGTTTCCTCAAGAAGTAAAATCCAATAAGCAATGAATGTAATTTTATAAAATTCATTTAATTCATTATTTAATATAATAAAAGCTGAATACAGTCTTACTTAGTGTATCACATTTCATTTTTGGAAACCATTGGGTTTTAAGGTAAGTATGTATGTACATACATACATTTAAATATATTAAATACGTACATAATACATTTGTTCATTTATAAAAACAAAAACTAATAATAAGATCTTTTAAAAATAATAACAATTCACATCACATTTCATTTAAAAACAAAAACTAATAATAATAACTTCAATTTTATATAAAAATAGTAGAGATCTTTAAAAAAATAATAATAATTCACATCACATTTTCGTTTAAAAATAAAAAATAATAATAATAACTTCAATTTTATATATAAAGATATTCAGGTATGTGATGGAAAACAATTGTTTTCAAAATCTTTGTTAAATCGGTTTTGTGTAAATTAAAGAAATGGTGAAAAACTTTTTGGTTAAGATACATGTTTATTAAGATAAACGGTTTTATATATGTATACATATGTAAATATTAGAAAATTTTAATAATTTTAGATTCTATGAAATTGTCTATTATTTTTACATATGTATACATATATAAAACCGTTTATCTTAATAAACATGTATCTTAACCAAAAAGTTTTTCACCATTTCTTTAATTTACACAAAACCGATTTAACAAAGATTTTGAAAACAATTGTTTTCCATCACATACCTGAAATATTATGTATTAAAACTTTAAAATACTTCGTCGTCTTCGTCAAATAAGCCTTCCATCGACAGTTCTAAAATATCTTTTGAAGAACTTGCGGTACTGTTAGTTGCTGACTTCCGCGTTAGTCGTCTCATAAGGCATTGTACTTGCCACGCTGCGTCATCCTGATCCTCAGGATTTATTTTTTCCATATGAGCAGCTACAAGATTGCCTAGCCAAGCAAATTTCTTCCCCTCCTTTTTTTGGACCAAAACGTTCTTTAGGCTGTCAAGCTCATTGCGGAAACTGGAAATAGTGGTCTAAAAAAAATATTGTTTGTCAGTATACCATAAGAAAACAGCAGTATATTATGTATATATGTATATTCTATTTATATATGTATACCTGTGGTCACAAGCAATAAGAGCCTAAGTCGAAAATGATACTTTAGAAAAAATCACTTTTTATAAAAATGCAATGAAGCCTCATTACGAACTAGGTCAATATGTTTTTATTAATAACTTTTTAAAGAACATCGTTAGAGAAATGGGGATTTTACGTAAATATAAAGTTTTGTTAGTGGAATATGATAGCATACATAGCTCATATTGACTTAAGTCGAGGCTGTTATTGCTTGTGACCACAGATATCATACCTTTGATTTTTTTCTTGGGGTTTTTTCCACAAAAGATTCTTCTTCGTAAAACTCGCTAGCGTTGCTTTCTTCCATCTAAAGATAAATATTATTCCATATATGAGGAAATTTAAATAAATACAAATATTATTCTTTACATGTCCATACATACCTCAGTATTGTCGATTGTGCTCCTCATTTCAATATGTGGCTGCAAAAATTTCATTTCATTAAAACACCAAAGCTTGGGTGTATAAATGTCAGCCACACCTGATCCACTCTTTTTCGAATGGCTTATTAGCCTTTGCTCCTTCATAAACTGCGTCCTTAAATTTCTCCACTTACGCTTTAACTCGTTTATGGTTATATTGGGATCAAGTTTCTGCATATCCTCTAAAATGTTGTTGAACGCCTGAGCTTTCTTTAGCCTATCTATGTAATCGGAGTGTTTAATATTGTACAAACACGGGTGTTGTTGAACTTGAATTATTAATTTTTCAAGTAAATTTTTATTCCACTTAAAAAAAGCCATTTTTGATTGATTTTTTTTTTTTTCACTTTTAAATTCGTTTTTACTAGCGCCAGCACAGAAAATTAATAAAATAAAACGTCAAAAACAACTACGGCAAACTTCAAGTTGAAGGATGAGAATTGCAAAGCAAAAGAGAATTGCAGGGCACATGAAACTCTGTACCCCTTCCCAAGCTTCTCACCTCTCTCACCTAAAAAACCAAGAATTGCAACTATTAAAATTGCAAATCTGGACAGGGACTAACCGACACCATTCTTCTCTCCCCTCTCACCAACAAAGTCTGCGTTCACACGTTAAAGTGTTCTTTCATGAAAGTTGGAGTTTGTTGGTGAGAGGGGAGAGAAAATGGTAACCGACACCATTCTTCTCTCCCCTCTCACCAACAAAGTCTGCGTTCACACGTTAAAGTGTTCTTTCATGAAAGTTGGAGTTTGTTGGTGAGAGGGGAGAGAAAATGGTAACCGACACCATTCTTCTCTCCCCTCTCACCAACAAACTAACCACTTTCATGAAAGAAAACTTTCACGTGTGAACCCAGACTAAGGAAGGATTTTGTCTAAAATAAATTGTGTTTGGTTTTTATATAAAATTTTTAGCCAAAGAACAAGATGCACATTTATTTAGAACAAAACTGGTAATTTTATAAAAAAAACATTTTTTATGTTAATATTCGCTTTTTTTTAATTAAGATGTTATGAAAAAATACATTGGCATAAAACTAAAGTGAACTTAAGCTATTATGTATATTGAAAGGCGAAACAATTTTTATTGATAGTAAGTCGAGATAAGTGCTTTAGGTTAAATTGAAAAATTATGAAAACCTGAAAACGTTAGTATTATAAAAGCTTAAGCTATGTACAGACGATTGGCAGATCTTACAATATTGTAAGATATGGCAATATGCTGACAACGTACTGACAATGATAAATTGTTACCAAAAGGTAAATTGTCAGTTCAGACGATTGTAAGAAAACCTTACAATTTCATTGTAAGACAATTGCCAGACAATAAATTTATCTGCCAACAAAAATTGTCAGTTTACACGGTTGTCAGATTGTTGTGTGGAAAAATTGCCAGATGTGTTGTTAAACTTTGTCAGAACTGTCAAATCCAATAGTATTTATGGACAGCATTGCCAATAGAAAAATTATCTGACAATGGTGCCATTGTCAGATGCATTAATTTAAACACATCTGCCAATAAAAAAGAGCTTACAATGTCTGACTATGGCAAAGTAGAGTGTTCTCACGATTTTCAGATGTCTGACAATATTATTGTTTTACAATGAACTGACAATGCTTTTTCTTGCAACGTTGCAAGACAAAAATTGTTAGTTCAGACGGCTGGCAGAGATTTTCTGAACATTTTTCTGACGATATTGTAAGATCTGCCAATCGTCTATACATAGCTTTAGTTAAATATAAAGTTTTTTTTTAAGCTTAAGTATATACAAGTTTTAAAGCTCAAACGTTTTAATATTTATGTAGCTACGTTGAAAAAATAAAGTTGAGTTAAGATATTATGGCTTATGACGAACTGCTTATTATTAATATTTGTTAATATTTATTATACAGGCTAAAGTTCGAAAATGTTAATAATCAGAGAAATATTAAATAGACATTGTTAACAAATTTCGAGCAACAAAGGAAAAATTTAATATTTATACATCCCTTTTTTAGATTTTTCAACCGCACTGGCCCAATAGAACAAACGTTGAAATCGGGAGAAGCCACTAAACCTCGTCAGTATTCATGTACAAATGCTTTCACTACTTGTTAGGTAGCTTCGATGAATGTGATGACATATTCTATTTATACACAATTGCAAATACAAATAGAATACGCGACTTAATACTACTAACGGATGTAAAAAAAAAACAAAAAAAAAAAAACATTCCTCTAACATCCACATCTCCACATTTAAATTTTTTTTAAATCTCTAATTTTTTAGAAATCATTGGCTTTAAAATATGTTGAACTTTTCCCATATTAAGAGATGTACTTAAACAACAAATGACAGGACAGTGTCGTGGCGAATACCGAGCTCTTGCACTGTACAATAAATAATTGTTCATCAGATTTACGATATGCATACATATGTATGTATGTATGTATGTGGGTAAAACCATTGTGCAACATTTTCTCTGTTTCTTTACTTTTTGGGCAAAGTTAGTTAAAATGTGCGTAAACTATAATTCCTCTCAACTAGAGACAAAAATGCACAAAAGTACGAGAACGCAGAATACCAAATTTGTACCCCTACAGTTTGTATCAAGGTGCTGTGAACATTTTACTTCTTAAGATATTTTAGTTAGTAGTCACATACATATCGATAGTCTCAAGCAGAAACTCCCAAACTTGTATTTTTTACGAAATTGAGTTTTTCAGTGAATCGAATACATACACTCAAATACACCATGTCACAAAACTTTATTGCAATAGAGTAAAAAAAAAAACGATTTTACAAGCAATTGTAGAATCATACTTGTGTTGAGAACGTTACAGTTTCTATTTTGTTTTTACCTTCTCCTGTAAAGTTAAAATTATTCGGGTTAGGACCTTTCTATTTGAGACCAACGATATGTATGTACATATTTTGCTTTGGATTTTGCAAAAATAACAATTAATTTCTTTAGTATTCTTGTTAGATAAAATTAAATTTTCTTATTTGTTTTGTTTATTTCACAAACTGCTGATTGATTAACGACTTGCCAAAAATAGCCCGAAGAAAAAGTAAAAGCTCTCTCAAAATCACTCTCATTTACCCAGTTTTAGAGTACCAGAACGCTTTTCGTAGAAATTGTGATCCCGCGGAATTCGTAGTAAAGAAGCAGACCTATTATTTGTTTTTCTCATTGTATGTATGTAATTTGATGGCAATGCTAAATTTATTTCATAAAATAATTTTCATATAAATTTTGATTGGAATCATTTCTGGTAATGTCACCATTTTCTTTCAAATTTGATTTTTTGCAATTAATGTTCATAATTTTTAAAATTTAATACTTCTTTAGATTTCACAATGGAAAACTAATAAGTATTGTGAGTTTTAAATAAAACACTTTATTTTTTAATTAATTTTTTTCAAGTTTGAAGTTTCAAACATTCAAACAGTGTTCGAAAGATATTCTATGTAAAATGTTAAAATTTTCAGCTTATTTTATCTTTTAAAAGAACTTTAAATAATCAAAGAAATATTTAATTTGTCAGGCTTAAGTTCGTTTTCAGGAAATTTATTTTTTTTATAAATTAAATTATTGTTTTTATTAGAAAGAAAAATCTAGAAGCTCGTAATAATTGAACAGACAAAGAAAAATTAGACTGCACAGAGGGTTGAACCAACATCATGATGTTTCGAAATTAACCTCAGTCTCATCATCAGAGTTGTTTACCGCTGAGACCTCAAAATTTATTTGATTAAACATCACTCAGTTCTAATAATAATTAATAACTTAATTGTAAGAACTTTAAATATAAAATTTATTAACCACAACTGTTCAAAAATAACTTCAAATAAAGAATAATATAAGTTAGAAAATAATGTCCTGTTGTAGTTAATCTCTTTGCAAAACAAATCGTAGTAAAACTTCTTTCATTTCTGCGTATAAATATTATTAATTTGGTATACTTTTTGTTAACGGTTGTATAATCTGTTAATAATCTCTGTAACAAAAAATGTCATACCTATTAATTTTATAATTGTATATTTCATGTATATTTTATTCAGGTGGGCAATTTTGTGTTTAGGATGGCATCGAGACGTGCGAAGAGTTAGCCCTGATGAATTGGGTCACATAACTGTCGGTGCAGATGTTTACCCCAGTATGAATACTAATGGCGGTTCCTTGAAAGTATTACGTTCTAATGTTGGGAAAATGGAAAACAGCATAACAAGTAATAACTTGGCAAGATTTTTAGCATGGGGCTTGCCTGCATTCCAAACAGCTGCAGTAATTGTTGCACGCGTAGTAGATGCTGATGAGTTATTAGGTAAATGATGAGTTTTCAAAATAACTTAGTTCTCTATTTATATTTTTTATATTTAATTTGTATGTAGGTGCATGTTATGTTGGTAATCAATCCGACAAAGGATTGCAGATTTTAGTAGCTACACCATTGTTTTGTTATTGGATATTTGGTTCAATGAACTTATCTTCCGGCTTTTTGGTTTATCGTCGCAACAGGGATATTTTACGCAACACAAACTCAACTTCATTAAAATTATTACTACAAACAAAACGCAGTATATCTGGTATATTCTTATTTATTTATTGTTTGCCTTTTGCTTTATTGCTTTTAGCAGTTATATATGAGTTTGCAAATATAGATTTGTGGCTAAATGAATCGCCTTATAATCACACTCCTCTTTGGCCATTTTTAACAAGAGCTTTTATGGAACTTATGTTGGGCATAATTTGTTCCATTAGTATTTTGGGACCAAAAATATCTTCAATTTATAGGCGGCAACTATCAGCTCCCCCCATAAAAGTACGACAATCAAATATTCACATTATGTCAAAAAGTAACGAACAAAAGTCCAACATTAGCTGTCGTGGGTCCAATAAATCCTACAGTACTACATCATATCAAACCGTTCGGGCACCAAAACCTTCATCTACAAATGCAAAGGAAAATGCTAGCTACAAGATTTCAAAAGGTCGAATGCCTAAATACACATCTGGCCGAAATATGCTTCCCCAAAGTCATACACATTCACATCTGCTAATGAATACGTTGTCACAAACTAGTGGAAACAATAAAAACTCACTACATCGCTTTGGACATGAAACGGTTCTATAAAAAAATTGTAAACTTGACGTATTTATTTCATATTCGTATTTTCAGATAGATAAATAGTTTATACAGTTTGTCTACGATTGTTATCACAACAAGAATTACTTAATAATTTCACTTTCAGTGAAGAATAGCAAGAAAAATATTACATGTATGTAATGGGTGTTTTTTTTTTTTTTTTTTTTGCTTCATGAGATCTATCAACATCGATAAGTATGGTTTGACAGTTGGGAATGTGGTGACATTTCTGTTAACGCCAGAACAACCATTCCAAGTTGTGTTATTTTCTTGGAAAAAAATAAAAAAATAATCTATTCGCGAACACTTTGATGAGCATTTTTTTTTTATCACAAAACTGTGTATAGTAAGGAAGCTCAATTTTGATTAAAGTTTGCCGTATGTGGAGCGGAAAATAATCCTCAAGCCGTTATCGAATCAGCATTCAAATTGTCTGTTTGATGCGGTTACAAGCTGGCAGCATCATCGTTTCTTAATTCTTTCGAAATGAGCAAGGAGCGTTGCGTTGCGGGTGAATGAGGAACGCTATCGGGCCGTTTTGACTTTATATTTCAAAAATAAATTCTATGAAATTATTTATCAGATTATAATGAAACAAATTTAATTACATCAATATTTCATTTTTCATGTCGGATAATGAAAATTAGCTCCAAATTCAAACAAATCTCTTCAGAAAAAACGTATACTCCTACTAGAATACGTACGTATGTATGCATATAAAGAAATCAAATGTTAAAAATACAAAAAAAAATACACACACAACTCGATTTTGGCTGGTAACATATTTTTGTCATTCAAAAAACCCATACTTTGTGATCGCCAACTTTAAACAGAAATTGTATCAAGGATAATTAAGAACAAAGTTAAGAGTCGAATTCTGTTAAGGGAAAATGTAAAATTACAAGTACTTGTAATTAGACGTAACAAGAAGTTCGGATAAATGAAAAAAATTTCGGTTAAACGAACTCACTTCAAAATGTTATAATAAATTAGTGGTATTGTCCCTAAAAAGTGTAAAATATTTTCTGTGTGTCAAAAACAAAGAAACAAGCCTGTTGATTCGAAGCCGGCCATCACCGCCGCATTTGTAAATTCGAGCCGCTTTAATGCTTTTACATTTAGCTCGGCTGTTAAAAATGCATTGTTAGGTTTAAGTTTCTTAATGTGATACACAATTATTCTTTACAGCAGATATTTTTATTTTTTTATATAAAATTTTATACTTCATCGGAGGGTTGAAATAAATTTTTTGCTTAGACGCCGCTACAAAGTTTTAATCAGCTTCTCGCTCTGCTACATGCAATGTGACATTTGTAAAATAAAAATACACGTCTACAGCAGGCAAGATGATTTTAACTGTTTTTATTATACCATGTAAAAGATGATTTGGCATTTGAAAAGTAAAACATCTGTGAGTTGATTTTGATTTCGGATCCATTTTACAAACTGAAATAAAAGCTGGCGATTATAATCAAAAATAATAAATAATTCGCCAGTAAATTTCGAAACCGATATTTAATTTTTGCTAATTCAAATCGAAGCCAAGTCTTCAACTCATATATGATGGCTTTGGAAAAGCTATTTCACATACAGACAGACGAACATCCATATGTACATATATAACTTATGGGTCTGATATGAATATTGTGAAAATTATACACGGAAGTCATTTTAACATTTTTGGTGAAGGGTATAATGATGATTTCTTTTTTAATTATTATGCCTGCGCGGAATTGAAGCTGTAAACAGACCGATCGATTTCGAACAGATAAATAAATAAATATGTACATACATTTTTATTTTGGCCATATAAAAAAATCATTTAAAAAAAAAAAACTTTTTAGCCGATTTTGAGGACAATTTAATCGATTAAATAATCGAAATAAAAAAAAATTCATCCAAACAACAATTGCCATTCATTGTCATTTACACTCACACCGATTATTCGTTAAACATATTCTTGAGATCTTGTTTGAATTCTTCATTGAATGAAAAATTTGCGAAAAACAATTTTGTTTTGTAAACATTTATATGTACTATTTGCATATATACATACATATGCACCTAACTATATACTTACATACATACATATGTACATAAGTACCCTACATGTATACATATTAGGTATTCAAAATTGTAAGACTGTGATATCCATTAATGTACTGCTAGTTTAAGTATAAACTTTATTATAATTTAAAATTGTCGAACAATTTTTTGTAAGTTATTAATGCAATTTATGTATCTTAAACAAATGTACTTAATTTTAAATTTAAGAAACGGTAAAATGCTGCATTACTATAAAATTCACATGATTTTATGAATTAATAGTTAAAAATTTTATAACGACAATAAAAATATTCAAACAGATTTTTTTACAACAGCAAAGAAAACAATCTTAGCAAACATGTGTTTGTCGTTAATTTCTTGTCTTGTTGTGCTCTTACGCTTAAGATATATTTACTCTTAAACATAATCGTGCCATTAGAATTAAGTTGAATTATTGTATATTTAATAATTTTTTGTTTTACAATAAACGAATTTTAAAGACCGAAGTAACTCAAAATCTTTGTTTTTGAATTAAAGGCAGGGGAAAATTTACCAAATCCATAGAATTAATTACACTCGCTCGTACTCAAGCGATTATAATTAAGGGATCTATTACTTGGCAAAAAATATGCTGATATGACTGCAATCATTACCTTTTCCTTTGCCTTACAATAAAGATGAAATAACTGTCTTTCGTTTAGTTTCCATGTTTATTTACAAATCTGGATTTCAAGTCAAGTAAATTCAATGTGTTCACAAGTGAGTATAATCTTAGCAATAGTAGATTTTAAATGTTTGTAAATAGGAGGTAAATTATTAAAGTATCCTTAGGTTTAATCTTAGTATAATTTTAGGTATAAACATGACCCAAATTCTTCAGTATGGGTGAGTTTTATTTTAGACGTAAGAAAATTAATCCAAACATGATAAGCTAGCAGGTTGGTGCAATTAATAGCTGTTTAGTGGTTGTAAATTAAGTGAATACTTGTTAAAATGCGTCTTGTATGCAGTGTGGTTTTGCAGTACAACGTTTTTTCTTCACATTATGAATCATAATAGCGATTGTCATAATTAATAAAGTAAATATTTCAAATGGGAGGACGAGGAAATATTGTTACCCTCCCTCATATTAAGAAAATTTCTATTTTGAATTATCGAAATTAATAATAGGAGCAATGAAAAATATGAGAAAATTAGCTGGGAATTATTATTTATAATTGGGCAGCTATGGAATCAATGTCTGCAATATTATCGAATCATTGAAAGGATCGAGCTTCGTTGATCATATGTGCTTCGATTCGCCACTCCATCCAGAGCATTATAATGCAGTGGCTTCCAAGAGATATGGTCAAGCAATTGGAGCAGCTGGTGTATAGGAAAACCCATTCAGATAGTCGTCCGAAAAAATCTATTAATGTAGTGATAGAATATTTTGTGGAATATATAGGCGCAGTGTCGGCAGTGTATGGATGGACGATAATGGTTTGCACACAAATAAATCTATATAAAAGGCATGACTCATCTTGTTTTTTGTGTAGTTATGCTTTTAAACTGATTCATTCGATAATATGCATTAATTTACTTACTAAATCATTGACTATTTATGGAGTATTATTTACAGAATTTTGTGAAAACTTTGTAATAACTATGTAACCTCGATGTGTTTACATTGTTGTTATGATGCCAACCACAAACATCAATGCTCTGACTAAGGTTATCCAAATCGTACGATTACTGATTCTCTTTTATGGCGTGTTCAATATCAGATTCACTGAGATATTTCGTATTAGTTATTCCAAAAAAACTTGCCAAGCCTTCACCTACATATTCAACTCCACTTAATAAACGGCTGAAAATTTCATATGCTTGGTACTTGATACGGGACCCCAGTGGAAAATCAGTCTGTGAAACATAAAAATATTGAACAAAAACTTGAAAGTAATTGCAAGAAAAATTTAAATTTCTTACCATGTCCATGTTTACATTCATAGTAGTGTCAGTTATATCAGGTGTACTATCATCTTCGCTCTCACAAAGTTCTTCAACAATACCGTCACTAAAATGCAGGAGTCTTTTCGATTTTTGTAATTCAACTGATGTTATACTGTCGCATTCCGTTTTTTCATCGCTAACATTATTTGTGTCCATTATATTAATTATATTTGTATGTCATTTGCAAAATAGATGGAAATTGTTTATGTTTTTTTTATCTGCTATGTACGCATGAGAAGAAAACATTACCGAAGAAGAGTTTGCTTAAAAGTGGGTTTCCAACAAAACAAATAACAGATTGTTTTATTGTTGTTTTGCTGCAACAACTGCCAAACACTTGCTGAGTAGATCTGTAAAAGTATTGACATTTAAGTACCGAGTACTTAATATCCTACAAGGCATATCCAACAGCTGTGCTAGAATACTAGCTCGCTTCATAGCAAATTTTCATACAAACTGTTACAGTTTGAAAAGAAGACATAACAAAATGTTTTAAATTTGTTTGTGTATTTTGGTATGAAGCGAGTGCTTAATGCAACAAAATACATGTTGCTTTCGGTTTGTTGTACTTGTTGTTAAGCTGCGCATATCTGGTAGTTTTGCCATGTCGCATCAGCTGTGTCAAGGCGAATTGATTGAATTGAATTGTATTGAATTCGCCTTGAGCTGTGTTTTCAACTTTACCAAGGCAAATTCATAATAAATTCACCTTGAACTTTACCTGTTATGAATTTGCCATGCCTGATATCAAGGCGAATTAATTCGCCTTGCCTGGTGTTTTGCCATATAAATTATTCAAAGCGAATCAACAACAACATTCGTAGAGCATCGAATTTAAAAAAAATTACTGAATAAATATACAAATTTATTTTTAGCCAAAAACAATGCCATTTGCATCTTTCACAAGAGTTCGAGAAGTAAGCAGCGAAGATAATGTAAGAATATCAAAAATATATAATGTGCTTTTGTATGTTTTCATATTACATATGTATGTATTTACGTTTGTTGTACTTTTGAAGGTTCATTTGGCGGAAAATTTAATTAAAAGTCCTGCCGGTAAAAAATGGAAAACGAAGAGTGCAGGAGAAAAATCAGCATATGTAATTCTGGAAATGTCAGACAGCTACAAAATAACTGGAATTGACATTGGAAATGAGCACTCGGCGTTTGTTGAAGTTCTGGTGGGAAAATCGGGTTGTGATCTTGGAGAACTAACAGTGAGTTTGTGTACAAATGTACAAACATATTACATATTTAAAAAATGTATGGGCATAAACAAAGTTCAGTGGCATAGCTCAAAAAAAAATTTCGACAAGACTTAGCTTCCAAGCTATGAACGTCTTAAGTTCCAGTAAAATTGGGATTATGTGATGTATTTTTGATAAAATGACAATATTGCCATCGCTTAAAAGCTTTTGGGAAGACATTTAACAGTTCACTATAATTTTTAGTTAATTAGCCACTTATTTATAAACGATTACCTATTTATTACGATTATGGTGGTCTTAATGTACGAATTTTGTTTGGGAAAACCGGTTTTAATGTACACTTTAACTTCAACAATCTTTTACGCAGAAGGTGTAAAGATTTTCTGCTAAGAGACCTGTCATTCCAGCTTAATTTAGGAGCAAATTACAGAAGCTATGTTAGCGTCATTCACATGTTCCGACAAATTAAAATAATTTTGGAACCGAGCTTCAATTGCTTCTAAAACAACACTGTATATCTTCGCTGTTGTGACTATAATTTTATATTTTTATGTATTGCACTCGAAGTTATCCGTAGACCATTCCTTTATTTACCTGCAAAAAATCAATGGCTTCAGCTTTCGGCTTTAACAACCTAAAATAATGTGCAATATAATGAAAATCGTTTTCTGCAAAACTTTATTCTCTGCACAATTCGTTAAGTGCAGTGAATGCCACTGTGGACATGGTATAATAGAATACTTTAGGGAAGAAATAATGTTTAACAAAGCGTAAGCAAAATTTAATAAAATGGTAGTAAACCGTCATACAAATAAAAGAATGATGACTGCATATTAAAATATAGACTTACGAGTTCCTACCTCCTTTGTTTAGTATTGCAAATTATAGCTAATATAAAAATATCTTTTAGGAAATATTAATAACTTGTTCATTTATGACACCAACTGAGAGTAAAACTTCAAATAATATTAACAGAGTCAGATGTTTTAATCGTGACGCGTTGGTGCCAACCGCTGCTGAAGAGAAATGGTCTCTTGTAAAAATATTGTGCACCCAGCCATTTAACAAGCATGTACCATATGGTTTATCGTTCATTAAAATTCATGTTGAAGATAACACAAAGAATTCTTCGACGGCGCAAAAAGATATAACATCTGAGGAAGTTTCAAATAAGAAAACAGAAGGCGTAGGAAACTTCAAATTTCGAGAAGAATCCCCAGATTCCGATAGTGAAAATAGTTCAAGCCTTTTTAATAGGTGGAAGAAATCCAAACATAATGACGACGAACCGACAACTGCAACTCCGAAAAATCCTATAACAGAAGTACCTCGTCGTTTTAATACTGATAACAAAACTAAATCCTCTTCGGCTAAGAAGAGCGATAATATTCTCGATCGAAATCGGGATGAGTTATTGTTTGGTAACGAAACTAATAATACAAACAATAAAAATTCCGAAAAACAAGAACGTCTATCTACGCACATTGAGATGGATAAGAAAAGGAGACGAATAGAACTGGAAAATGATTCTATTAAAAAAATAAGAAAATCAATCGATAGTTCTCCAAAAAGTGTATGCGATTTGAAGACAAAGCAATCAAATTCTAAAACGTCACAAGAAATCAATAGCGGCGGGTCACTCGAGAGCATAAAGAAACAACCAAATTTATCACAAAAAACGCCAATAAAAAGTAAAAAAGCTCCAATTAAATTTAGACCGTTCAATCAGTTGTTGAAGAATGTTGTTTTGGTCATTAGCGGTATTCAAAACCCCGATCGGGGAGACCTAAGAAATAAAGCTATAGCCTTGGGCGCAAAGTATAAGGCTGACTGGGATGATACTTGCACACATCTTATGTGAGTTGTAGGATGTTGCAAAATAATTTTTGTTTTTTTTTTTTTGATAATTTAGTGATATTTCAGATGTGCATTTAAAAATACTCCTAAATACAATCAAGTCAAGGGCAAAGGAAAAATTATTACAAGAGGCTGGATCGAAAAGTGTTACAATTTGAAAAAGTATTTACCATGGAGAAGATATGCTTTAGAAAGTCGGGAATTGGCCAAACCAGAAAGTGATGAGGAAATTTTTGATGAAACCTTAAAATCGCAAATGGACGAAAATGATACTACCAGTATATAATAATACATAAATTTTAATACGTATATATTTCTATAATCTGTATTTCAGGTTTACATAAGACGACATTTAGTAAAAGAGAGTCTGAAGAAGAGAATATTTCCGCATCAGCTATAGATGATATTGATGACAAGACCAACGCTAATTATTTAGCTAATAGCCCAAATGATTCGGCATCGGAAAGTGACACTGACGATGAGATAAAAAAAATAGAACAAAGTAAGATTATATAATTGATCTGATGTATTACTACAACACTATAAATAGAAAAAAAAAATGTTTTTGTTGACAGGTTAAATTTAAATCTAACACTTTATTATTGACTTTCGTTTAGTATTAAAACTGTTGAAATCTCTTAGATGAATATCCTCTTCTTATTATCTTTTAAGATATTATTGCTGCCAAAAGGAACTCAATCTCTAATAAAGTTTTTGATATATATGAAGCTTCAACAGATGAAGAAGATTACATTCAAGAAAAACTTGCTCAACCTAAGTAAATTTTTCTCGTATTGTACAGCACGCTGGCGTTAAATATAAAAGACTCCTATTGAAAATTAATTACATGCATATGTGAATTTTTTAATAAATCTGTTTGTTTTAAGAAACGTATTCATATTTTTTCTTAACTAAGGTTAGAGAAAAATCAACAATGTCATCAAGACCGTCTTTGCAGCCTTACTTGAGGCTACTATGTATATGAACAAAATAAAAATAAGTGCAAGATGTATCAAGCATTCTTAACTTTCCTTTTTTTTCAGTATGTTCAACATTTTCATCATGGTAAAGTACACCAACGAACAACGTATGCAAGTTATAAAAATGTACTACCGAAATTCGGAGTCGGTGACCGCAACTTTAAGAGCGTTAATGGTCTTCAGTGACGAAGCTCATTTTTGGCTCAATGGGTTCGTCAATAAGCAAAATATGCATTATTGGTCTGGTGAAAATCCACATGTGCTTCATGAATCACCACTTCATCCAAAAAAAATAACTGTTTGGTGCGGTTTGCATGCCGGCGGCGTCATTGGGCTATATTTTTTCGTCGATAATAACGATCGGCACGTTAGTGTGCATGGCGATCGTTATCGCGCCATGATGACAGATTATTTTTGGCCCGAATTGGAAAGCATGGACTTGGACGACATGTGGTTTTAAGAGGACGGTGCCACACAGCACTCTTTACAATCGATTTATTGAAGAGTAAGTTTGGTGAGCGTGTTATCTCAAGAAATGCACCAGTCAATTGGCCACCTCGTTCGCGCGATTTAACGCCGGTAAATTTTTTTCTTTGGGGCTACGTCAAATCATTGGTCTATGCCAACAAGCCGGCGACGTTGGAAGAATTCAGAGCCAACATTGAACGCAAAATAGCGGCCATTATGGCCGTGTGTGTGTGACCGAGTCATCGAAAATTGGGTCGACCGCTGCCGACGTGCCCGCGGTGGCCATATGTACGAAGTCGAGTTCCATTCATAAATGTATTGATTGTATTTCAAGTCGATCATAAAGTTTTGAAAATATCTCAAATGTCAAGTCCTTATTTATAAGAAATAAATCGTGGTATGTACATTAAACGCCGTAAAAAATCACAATTAATCGTATACTTAAACGCATACACATTTAGTATAATATTGTTTGAACTTTATTTCTGTATATAAATTTTGTGTTATTGCCGATATCATAATACTATTATACATCGATTGTAAAAAAGGTCATTTGATCAATTTATTTAAAATATAATTTATACGTCTGTTTTTCCTTTACCGGCATACATTGCTCAATTTCATTTGGTATTGTGAAATATGGTGGGGGAACCTGAAATCACAAAACAATTTATTAATTATTTTTTTGACAACGACGTCTTCATATACATATATTAACTTACACTTTTTAATTCTTCATAGGTAGCAGCACGTTTAGTAAACTCTTTAAAAATATAATTATTTTCTATTTCGTAATGGAACCTAGTATCGTGAATTTTTAGAAGGACATTGTCAACACGAAGGAAGTGCCTCAGCAATATAAAAAATCCAGACGGCATAACTCTCTAAAATTTACTTCTTAATTAATAAAATATAAAAAACTATTTCAGCAATAAAGTAATTTTCAGGCGTGATCATAATTGTATTTTATGTACACTTCGTCGAATAATAATCCGGTTCTTATAAACTTTCAAAACATTTTGCTACATGATCCAAAAATTATATAGCATCCGTTATTGTCGATAAGCCGATTATACGACAACGTTAAAAATGATCAAATATGTTTTATAATTTTGTGAAACTACTTACAATTTTAACTGAGCAGGATGAGATGCCATTGTCATGTAGTTCATCTTCGAACAGTGTTAAATCATGATAAAATAAAATTCTTTCCTTCTGCATCAACTTGAATTTATTTAATTGTTGATCAGTTTTCTCTATACGCAGCTTTTCATTAGCCGTACCTTGATAATCAGTAGTAAACGTCCAATCAAATGGTTTAAATTTTTCTTCTATAAGATTTTCCGGCCTGAAATATAAAAATGTATTGAGAAAATAGATTTGTTTATATGTAAGTAAGTTAATAACAAAAACTATTTTATTTAATGTAGTTTCAAGATTTAGAAATTGTAATATAGTACTTTTAACATAATTCGAATATGCAATAATTATCTTATTGAAATAAATGACGAAAAGAACTTCAAACTCTTCTCAAAAAGTGTCATAAAGTCCATAGACATATGGACACTTTTTAAAGTATGTATCATAATATTCAAAACATTATTGTGAGTAAACCCGATTTACCTGGAGCTAGAACGTAAGCGTGAAGGTTTTAGTAACGAAATAAAAGATGGTATACAATTAATTCATTGCCAACGAAAATTGCTTTGACGTTAGAAAGATAGCTAAAATCATGGTACAATATTATACTATATTATTAGTATATTATTGTACCATGGCTTAAAGACTGAGAATCATGGCCTTCATAGAAGACTTTATAGGGGTGACATTATCCTAGGTGGTATGCCGTCTGGTCTAGCTGACCTTATATCGACTATTACGTCCTTGTGCTCCTTTTATAAAATTAACATCTCCGTTCATGACATTAATCTCGTCTGCTATATGAATGATAGGAAACTTATCCTAGTTAGATTCAACTCTGTCAAGCTACGTGATGACCTAATGGGAGCTTACTTCAAAACCAGGTCTTTGAAGGCGAAAGATATCATTGGAGGTGAAATCTGCAGTCGGGTGTATCTAAATGAACACTTTTCCCCTGATATTTCTAAGTTAAATGCCCTATGTCGGAAACACAAGAGGGACAAACGTATCTCCAGGTTCAAAATACTAAATGCTGATAAGGTACTGGCTAATATAACTCTAATCGATGGCAATGAGGCGGTGCTGAATATGGACCAATGTAGTAAATTGTGAAACAATCACTTATATTTCTGTAGCTATTTCAATGTTTTTTTTTTGTCTATCTCTGCATATATGTACATACATATGTACATATTTTTCTTCTTTTTATAAAATGTGGGAATTTTTTCCCTATGAATAAAATTTTCTGTTAGTTAACATGAAATGTGTACATTTATGTATACTATGTGTTTATATGAAATATTTTTCCTTTTATCATGGTATAATGGATGAGGTAGTCTTGTCCCTAAAACAAATACAATGTCACAAATACAACAGGCATTTTGTTAGTATAAAATGTTTTCTGTGTGTGAAAAATAGAGAAACAAGAAAATAAAATATACAAATTTAATTTTTGTAAAATAAATTGCAACAAAATAAACTGACACATAGAAAACAAAAATACACGTCTACAGCTGCCGGGACAACTAAACCTTATTTAGTATATCATACCTTTTATATGAAATATTTTTCTTATTATCTTGTACATTTTTTTTATTTTATATTTGATAGCTGAGATTATTAATGAATTGTTAATTATTATTAATGTTTTTTTTAGAATTTAATTTTATCTCTTGGTTCCCCATCCCAGTCTCCTTCTATGATGTTGGATAGTGCTAATTTGTGTCCCGTTGTGAGTGGTGGTTCTTTTCTTAAGGCGTGTTTACGCTATTCATCGGACAAGTTAAAAGTTGGGCATATCAACTGCCAGAGTATTAGGCCCGTTGCTAACTCTATTAAATTTGATGAATTTAAAAACATTGTGAGTACTAACTTTGATCTTTTCGCCATTTCAGAAACTTGGTTAAAGCCTTATATCTCTAGTGTTGCTCTTAGAATCTCTGCTTATACGTTGGTAAGGAATGATAGGCTAAATAAGAGTGGGGTGGTGTTGCGGTTTATATATCCGATGCTCTGCGATATAAGGTTGTCTTTAAACTCAGTGAACCTGAACGCTGCAAATCCCTTTTTATACAGTGTTGTCTACCTACCTTATGGTAACCTGGCGTCTTTTGAAGATAACTCATATGGATATGTTGATGCGTTTTTCGAATATCATCACTGTCGGAGATTTCAACTCTAATTTGTTTGATGTGGCTAAAGCTAGACTCGTTCGTTCTATGTGCCATAGACTAAATATTTCTATTGTACATAATTCTCGCCCTACTTATTTCGATATTGTTCATAATTCGACATCGCTTCTGTTGCTCTGCCGACCAAGTACAATGCCCTTCCATTTCGCGTCACGCTCTGATTTTTGCTGCATTTGTTATTAGAGTTATTCGGGTTGTTAAATTTGTTACTTATAGGGACTTTAACAGGACCAACTTGAACGGAATCAGGTCATTTTTGGAAGGATAGGACAGTGGCCATTTTTTTAATTCTACCCTTATCGACTTATCTTTCTTAAGCTCCCTATTAGAATCCGTATTCGATTTTGTTCCGGTTGTTCACAAGAGAGTCTTTTCTAAACAGGATGAGTGGATTAATGCTAGATGTATTGTGTTGGCTACTTCCTTGAGAGATCTAGCCTACTCTGACTTTCAATTATCTGCAACCGATGCTAATTGGAAAATATATTGCAGATACCGGAATAGGGCGAAAAGCATTATTAGGAAAAAGAGGAGGAAATATTTTGCTAAGATGTTTTCCGGAATTGATTCTTGCACCCTGTGGAGAGTTTTGAAAGGACATGGCTTTACTGAGGACACCGGTTTACAGTGTGACTGATGTTAACAGTTTTTTTGCGCATATATATCTTACTGGAAATCCTGATGCGATTCACTTTGATGAATTTCGTGGGTCTTTTTCTTTCAGAAATGTTACTGAGAATAAGCTGTATCTAGCTCTATGTAGGCTTAAATCTATGGCAGTCGGAATTGATAAGATTCCGGTTCACTTTATTAAGCTTATTTACCCCCTTATTTCTCGATTTATTTTATTTCATGTCAACTCTATTTTTTCCCGCATCAGTTTTTCCCTCTTCATGGAAGGTAGCACGTGTGATTCCTATCCCCAAAACTAAAGTAATTCGCAGTTTAAATGACCTAAGACCTATCTCGATTCTCCCAGCTCTTTCTAAAGTTGTTGAGCATTTAATTAAAGATCAGATTCTTGCCTCACTCAAATGGGTATTTCACCTTCGCAATATGCTTTTCGCAGATACCAGTGTTTGGGTGTATACATTGATGATCGGCTTACTTTTGAAGGCCATGTGGACCAAGTTTGTTCGAGGGTATTTGCCACTTAACGTAGAATTTACTCGAATAATGTTTTTCTTCCATTTTTGTCAAGCATAGGCTGGCACATGCGCTTTTAATGTCACAAATCTATTATGGTCTGGAGGTGGTTTCTTGCACCTTGGGATACATAATTGCTAGGCTACGTCGTGTTGTAAATACCATTGTACGCTATGTTTTCAGTGTTGGGCGTAGAAGCAATATCTCTGGTTTTGTTAAAACTTCCATTGGAGGTTCATTTCTCCGTTTTATTGCTTATCGTAACCTATTAGTATTTTTCAGAGTTATTAAGAGTGGACAACCGGGTCAACTACGCTCTAGATTTGTTTTCTCACGCTCGTCAAGAAACCCCCAGATTGTTATTCCCAGAATTAGATCCATCTTTTTTGAAAGATCTTTTATTGTACGAGTGGCTAGGTGTTGGAACTTTTTACCTATTGAACTCCGTTTATTTTCTCACTCCAACAATGCTTTCCGCCTGAAACTGTTAGCATATTTTTCTACCCTTGATTGATAGATTTTTTACCTTTTGCTGAGAAATGGCTAATACGATTCATTGAATTTAACTGTTCCAACGATACTGATATTGGCATTCACGTTAATATGTATTTTTATTAATAGTGATTTCTTATACTTGTCTGTACGAACCACCCCTCGGGATATGAATTTTTGTGATACCTTTTAATCTACTATCTTTTTTTTTGTCTTCTCTGGTTGGGGGCCATCTTTTAGACTTAATTATTTTCTAATATTTTGAAATACTTTTAAGTATTTAGTTATTCGGGAAACTGTTACTGTAATATATATTTTATTTATATATGTTGTTTTTTTACGAAATCCTCTCATTTACAATAATATGTTTGATTTTTAATATCTTACCTACTGTCTTTCCATTCCTGAGCACATGCAACCTGAATGGCTTTCTTTCCGTTTTCTACAAGACGCAAAGCCTCCATTGGCAAAAATTCTAATACAGCACCTCCAATATGAGTTAATGTTAATTTATTTCTATGGAACAACATATCAGGCAAATGTGGCAAATCGAGCGTGTGTGTATAAGTGCATAATTCACAAAATTCCCCTTCTCCAACTTGGCAATTATTATCCTGGCCTTTGATGCACATACTTTTAATTATATGAGATTTGAAATAACTTATCTGCCAGCCTTGAAAGTCAATACTCTCCTGTTCAACAGGCAGTCGGGGAATAAACACATCCTTAAACAAATTAAAATATTAATATGAACATCACACTTTTTCAAGATTACCTCCATTAATAATATGATAGAAAACAATTTAATTTATATCACAAAATACAATTTGGATCACTTCTTTGGGGAAGAGGCTGAATGTATACAATTATTTGCACGGCATTATTTGTATCAAGGCGAATTGAATAGTATTCAATTCGCCTTGATTTGTATCAGCATCAATGCCGTCCAAAATCAGTGTAGCCAGGTAAATAATGTCTAATGTCCCCAAATTAAAGAGTGTTGTCCCCAAAATTCCCCATTTTAAAACTGGAAATCCCCAATTTTGTCCCCAATAAAGATATGTATATTAAGCATCATAAAAAACAATTTTTTTTTATTAATTTTATTACATACATTTATTTAAGTTAATTTCTTTTTGTTATTTTTTCTATGCTTTCGAGTTGTAAATTTATAAATATGTAACTCAAAATTTTCCATACTCTCAGTGAATATTTTAAGCATTTATTTTGCTAGTACAGTTAAATAATCTAAATAAATTTGTTTGAACTCCTTTTGCTTCTAATTCCTTTGAACATTCTATGCCAACATCAATTTTAGCAACAACCAAATTACTTTCCTTATCGTCAATTAGTAAATCCATTTTGTCAATATCGAATTCAATAAATTCTGGTTTTAAAGATTTTGAACAAATTTGTAACATGGTCTCGTATTCTAAGACTGTATACGAATCTCAAAATTCTATTGAATATTGTTCTAAGTCTATCAATGTTGCCACTAGATGAACCAGCAAAGATTTCCAAACAGTAATTTATATTTGACATAAGAAAAGCATTTGCAACGCGTTTTTTAATATGTCGAGGCATGTAAGAACTAACAGAGTAAAGTCTCCTCAATGATAAAAACACATTTTTCGAAACATGACTAACATGCCGTTCAAAGCAGAGATACTGATCCAAATAAATACCGAGACATTTTAGATGATCGACGAATTGGATAGCCTCGCCCAAGATATAAATAACGGGGCTTGAAATTCTCTGGCGACGCAAAACAAATTGGATGGCTTTAGTTTTAGTAGGATTTATAATTAGATTATTAGAAGTCATCCAATTCGATACTGTTTGCAAGTGACCATTTATTGATTCTTCAAATGATTTAGGTAAACTGGCGTTGTTATCAAATAAC
Source organism: Lypha dubia (assembly GCA_947311025.1). Taxonomy (NCBI): domain Eukaryota; kingdom Metazoa; phylum Arthropoda; class Insecta; order Diptera; family Tachinidae; genus Lypha; species Lypha dubia. The sequence continues at coordinate 21,909,335 of OX371262.1, read as the reverse complement.
AGTTGTACGTCGTCTGCAAAGAAAAATGACTGGCAAAAGTTATTACTGACTATATCGATACAATCATTAAAAAAATTATAAATAGTAAGGGTCCCAAAACAGAGCCTTGGGGTACACCAGAAGTTGCAGCTCCAACACAAGAGTTAGCACCGTTAATCGAGGTAAACTGCGATCTATCAGAAAGATAAGAAAATATAAGCTTACAAGCAGACGAAGAAAAGTTATATTTATTTTTTAATTTACATAGCAAAAGGAAATGATCAACACAATCGAATGCTTTACTTAAATCCAAAGAAACCATCACACAAGAGTTACGTTCGTTAAGCTTCTTTCTAATAGAATCAGTCAAAGCAATTAATAATGAGGTAGTATTATAATTCTTACGAAAAGCAAATTGGTTCGGATGCAATAAGTTGGATTGATTGGCATAAAAAAGAATTTGAAATTTAATTAAGTTCTCAACAATTTTGGATACAGACGGCAGTATGCTAATTGGCCTTAAATTATCAATATCAAAGCCACCGCTTTTTGGAATAGGCACAACTTTCGCCAACTTCCATAATTAAGGAAAAGAAGATGTAGTTAAGATAGTATTAACTAAATGTAATAGTAAGTTAGAAATAAGGGGATAGACTATCTTAATAAACTTTAAAGGAATCATATCATGACCAATAGCATTTGATTTAATCTGCGTTATAGCCAGAACCAACTCATCTTCAGTAACAATGCGAAACGAAAAAGAGCCAGATTCAAATATGGAGAAGAAAAACGCCAAGATACATAAATATATATGTATGTAAATATATGTATGAAAGATAATGGTAAAATAAAGCAAAATTGATAATAGGTATACTGAAAATGAAAAATCCCTCCCCACGATAATCTGTCCCCAAAAACCAGCTAAAATCCCCAATTTGGGGAGAAATCCCCACACCTGGCTACACTGTCCAAAATAGGTAGACTCGGTTCAATTCGCTTTGAAAAACTTCTAATTACATATAGTTGTTTTTTGACCAATTTGCAATTAATTAATGTTTATTGATAGGTGTTACCTTCGGGCTAGTAATGGTCATTCCAAAATTTAAATAAAACAAAAACTAATTCATTTTATTTTCAGCACCCAACGTTTCGTTTGTTTGTTTCAAACTTCTTCAGGGGTATTTTTTATTAGCTTAATCTAGCAACAAAACACAATAATTTAATAAATTTCATATCAAATAATTAGTAGGTATAATATTTTGACTTACAAACTTTTGTTGTTTTAAATTTCGCTGTTGTTTTATTTATTCATACTTTAATATATCAAAACTGGACTTCACGACACATAATTTGTATAAATAAAATAAATAAATAAAATAGAAACAATACAACACAAATTTATTTGTCAAACTTAACGCTAATATCACAGTACTTTTTTAACTAATTAAATTATTGCAGCAGAATATTGTAGCTTGGTATTGTCTTTATCTTCTTTTGTGTTCATTGTCCTTTGTATTTTTTGTTGTATCCTGAGACTTTCCAGAGTGTAACGTTTGTTTTCTTTCTTTTCCCTGTCCAATATTTTAATGTTTTCTAAATCAATGCTATGTTTACATTCTTTTGCGTGAAGGGATAACGCAGTCGTCTCCTTTCCCTTTTCGATGTCAGATTTATGTTCCTTTGCTCTCGTCCCAAGCTTTCTTTTTGTTGTGCCAATATAAACTAAGTCACAGTTTTCTTTTTCATTTCCATTGCATTTTATTTCGTAAACAACGTTGTTTACTTTTAGTCTGTCCAGTTTTGTTTTATTATTTGTAAACAGGTTTCTTAAGGTTCTGTTTGATCTATGTGCTATTGTTGTTGTAGGATCTTTAATTATATTATTTAATGCTCTTGTCTCAGTAAGCTTAGGTATGTAGGGTACACTGTAAAATTTAACTTCATGTTTTTCTTGTTGATTTGTTGAAGTTTTCTTATCGTTTTTAAGGATTTTATTTATTAAATTATTTATTATGAAAGATGGATAGTTATTTTTACTTAATATATCCCATATTGTGTCTATATTTTGTCTTCTGTACATTTTGTCACTTAATTGGAATACTTTTTTAATAAAATTGGTAGCTGTGTTTATCTTCATTTGTAACGGCTGTGTCGAAAAATAATTCATCATTCTTCCTGAAGAAGTAGGCTTCTTGTACCAATTTGTTAAAATTTTGCCATTGTTGTTAATTATATAAATGTCTAGATATGGTATTGCACTATTTTTCTCCGTTTCTGTTGTAAATTGTATTTTGTTATGGTATGCGTTAAGTGTTTTTAGTATAATTTGTTCGTCAGATTTTTTTATCACAGCAAAAATGTCATCCACATATTTCGTCAAAAATTTTATTTCAATATTTTTCGATTTTAGTTCCTCAATAGCATCGTCCAATAGGGTGTCAAGTACAATGTCTGCTATAGTTGGGTATAAAGGATTTCCCATAGGCATACCATGTGTCTGATGGTAAAATTTATTTTCAAAATTTAAATAATTATTGTCATTTAGGCAGAATTGTAATATTTTGAGGAATAATTTTTTCTCCATCGTTGTGTGTTCCTTTATTATTTGCCATTTGTCCAGTATGTTCTTTATTGCTAAGTATATCGGTATATTGGTGAACAATGATACCACGTCGAATGAGACCATAATTTCGTTGTCATCTATTGTTAAATGATCTAATTTTTGTTTTAGTTCAAAAGAGTTCTTGATGTTGTATGTTCGTGATATGATATTTTTTAATATATTTCCTATGAATTTTGATAGCTTGTAACACGGTAAGTTCACTGATGATGAAATGGGTCTAAGGGGAATGTTCTCTTTGTGGATTTTTGGTAAACCATATAATTGGGGAGCTGCTGTTGCATGTGTTGTCATTTTAAATTTTTCATATTTCGTAATTATGTTCTTTTTATATAATTCTTTAACTATGGTATTATTTCGATTTTGGAGTTTTTCAGTTGGATCCGTTTCTATTGGCTTATAGATTTTCCTGTCCTTTACCATCGAACTCATTTTGTTTTTGTAATCATTTTTGTACATTATTACTGTTTTATTTCCTTTGTCTGCTGTCGTTATTGTTATTTCATTTTCATATTGTTTTATATATTTCTTTGTCCTCTCATATATGCTGAGGATAAATTTCTCCTTTTCACTATTTTTTAGTTTCCTTTTGTAGTTTGCTATTCTGTTGGCTATTCTAGACCTTGCAATTTCCTTTTCCGTCTCATCTTTAATATTCTGTACCCACTGTTCAATATCTGCTATAAGTGGGATTGGCGCGAAATTTCTGCTATTTACGGGCAATGCAAATTTATTACCTAATGATAATATCCACTTGCTTTCAAAATCAAATTGTATATCAGTAAGATTTACAAACCACTCTTCGTTAAATACAATATTGTATTGTTTAAATTTTTGTTTTTTTAAATTCTCTATTTTTAATATGTGCGCTCGTTTTATTTTTGATCTGATGTTATGAAATTTGTTCCACTGTTCTTTTTTATACATCTCCCATTCTATTTCTCTCAGTGTATTTTTGATTTTTGTTTCTATATTCTTTATTTGCTTTTGAATATGTACCGTGTTAGTATGCGTTTCTTTAATTTCAATATTCAATAATTTTGCGTGTAAGTTTTATTTTATTTTTGTTAATTCAATTTTTGATGTTTCTGTTTTAAATAAATAGTTTAACCTACAAGTACTGTCTCTTACATGTGTTGGTGTAACCTTTGTTCGTCTGCATGTTTGAAGATATGTGGCTCTTTCTATTGATTTTGCCAATCTCTATTTTATTTATTTATTTATTTTATTTATACAAATTATGTGTCGTGAAGTCCAGTTTTGATATATTAAAGTATGAATAAATAAAACAACAGCGAAATTTAAAACAACAAAAGTTTGTAAGTCAAAATATTATACCTACTAATTATTTGATATGAAATTTATTAAATTATTGTGTTTTGTTGCTAGATTAAGCTAATAAAAAATACCCCTGAAAAAGTTTGAAACAAACAAACGAAACGTTGGGTGCTGAAAATAAAATGAATTAGTTTTTGTTTTATTTAAATTTTGGAATGACCATTACTAGCCCGAAGGTAACACCTATCAATAAACATTAATTAATTGCAAATTGGTCAAAAAACAACTATATATATAAACACTCCGAGGGCCTGCCGAAAAAATGAAGGAGAACTCAATATCTAACTATGAAAACACACACAATCACAAAAGCTTTTTCCAAAACATAAGGGAAAATTACAACACAACAACATGCAGCTTATTAAAAGAATACAGTAGGGAGGTTGAGAGATTGGCAAAATCAATAGAAAGAGCCACATATCTTCAAACATGCAGACGAACAAAGGTTACACCAACACATGTAAGAGACAGTACTTGTAGGTTAAACTATTTATTTAAAACAGAAACATCAAAAATTGAATTAACAAAAATAAAATCAAACTTACACGCAAAATTATTGAATATTGAAATTAAAGAAACGCATACTAACACGGTACATATTCAAAAGCAAATAAAGAATATAGAAACAAAAATCAAAAATACACTGAGAGAAATAGAATGGGAGATGTATAAAAAAGAACAGTGGAACAAATTTCATAACATCAGATCAAAAATAAAACGAGCGCACATATTAAAAATAGAGAATTTAAAAAAACAAAAATTTAAACAATACAATATTGTATTTAACGAAGAGTGGTTTGTAAATCTTACTGATATACAATTTGATTTTGAAAGCAAGTGGATATTATCATTAGGTAATAAATTTGCATTGCCCGTAAATAGCAGAAATTTCGCGCCAATCCCACTTATAGCAGATATTGAACAGTGGGTACAGAATATTAAAGATGAGACGGAAAAGGAAATTGCAAGGTCTAGAATAGCCAACAGAATAGCAAACTACAAAAGGAAACTAAAAAATAGTGAAAAGGAGAAATTTATCCTCAGCATATATGAGAGGACAAAGAAATATATAAAACAATATGAAAATGAAATAACAATAACGACAGCAGACAAAGGAAATAAAACAGTAATAATGTACAAAAATGATTACAAAAACAAAATGAGTTCGATGGTAAAGGACAGGAAAATCTATAAGCCAATAGAAACGGATCCAACTGAAAAACTCCAAAATCGAAATAATACCATAGTTAAAGAATTATATAAAAAGAACATAATTACGAAATATGAAAAATTTAAAATGACAACACATGCAACAGCAGCTCCCCAATTATATGGTTTACCAAAAATCCACAAAGAGAACATTCCCCTTAGACCCATTTCATCATCAGTGAACTTACCGTGTTACAAGCTATCAAAATTCATAGGAAATATATTAAAAAATATCATATCACGAACATACAACATCAAGAACTCTTTTGAACTAAAACAAAAATTAGATCATTTAACAATAGATGACAACGAAATTATGGTCTCATTCGACGTGGTATCATTGTTCACCAATATACCGATATACTTAGCAATAAAGAACATACTGGACAAATGGCAAATAATAAAGGAACACACAACGATGGAGAAAAAATTATTCCTCAAAATATTACAATTCTGCCTAAATGACAATAATTATTTAAATTTTGAAAATAAATTTTACCATCAGACACATGGTATGCCTATGGGAAATCCTTTATCCCCAACTATAGCAGACATTGTACTTGACACCCTATTGGACGATGCTATTGAGGAACTAAAATCGAAAAATATTGAAATAAAATTTTTGACGAAATATGTGGATGACATTTTTGCTGTGATAAAAAAATCTGACGAACAAATTATACTAAAAACACTTAACGCATACCATAACAAAATACAATTTACAACAGAAACGGAGAAAAATAGTGCAATACCATATCTAGACATTTATATAATTAACAACAATGGCAAAATTTTAACAAATTGGTACAAGAAGCCTACTTCTTCAGGAAGAATGATGAATTATTTTTCGACACAGCCGTTACAAATGAAGATAAACACAGCTACCAATTTTATTAAAAAAGTATTCCAATTAAGTGACAAAATGTACAGAAGACAAAATATAGACACAATATGGGATATATTAAGTAAAAATAACTATCCATCTTTCATAATAAATAATTTAATAAATAAAATCCTTAAAAACGATAAGAAAACTTCAACAAATCAACAAGAAAAACATGAAGTTAAATTTTACAGTGTACCCTACATACCTAAGCTTACTGAGACAAGAGCATTAAATAATATAATTAAAGATCCTACAACAACAATAGCACATAGATCAAACAGAACCTTAAGAAACCTGTTTACAAATAATAAAACAAAACTGGACAGACTAAAAGTAAACAACGTTGTTTACGAAATAAAATGCAATGGAAATGAAAAAGAAAACTGTGACTTAGTTTATATTGGCACAACAAAAAGAAAGCTTGGGACGAGAGCAAAGGAACATAAATCTGACATCGAAAAGGGAAAGGAGACGACTGCGTTATCCCTTCACGCAAAAGAATGTAAACATAGCATTGATTTAGAAAACATTAAAATATTGGACAGGGAAAAGAAAGAAAACAAACGTTACACTCTGGAAAGTCTCAGGATACAACAAAAAATACAAAGGACAATGAACACAAAAGAAGATAAAGACAATACCAAGCTACAATATTCTGCTGCAATAATTTAATTAGTTAAAAAAGTACTGTGATATTAGCGTTAAGTTTGACAAATAAATTTGTGTTGTATTGTTTCTATTTTATTTATTTATTTATTTTATTTATACAAATTATGTGTCGTGAAGTCCAGTTTTGATATATTAAAGTATGAATAAATAAAACAACAGCGAAATTTAAAACAACAAAAGTTTGTAAGTCAAAATATTATACCTACTAATTATTTGATATGAAATTTATTAAATTATTGTGTTTTGTTGCTAGATTAAGCTAATAAAAAATACCCCTGAAGAAGTTTGAAACAAACAAACGAAACGTTGGGTGCTGAAAATAAAATGAATTAGTTTTTGTTTTATTTAAATTTTGGAATGACCATTACTAGCCCGAAGGTAACACCTATCAATAAACTTCTAATTACTTTGTCAAAAAAAGTACCGAAAAATGTGTTAACAAAGTAGATTTGGGAAAAATCGTTCATTTTGGGGAATCGTTCCGACCGGACTGAAAGATTGAAGGAACTAGGTCGTTCCTTTCGTTCATCGTTCCTGTTGCTTACTTTGGACCTTGATATAATAAACAATGTATGTATGTATATGCACTAACACAACATTAAAAAAGTAACAAGCATCCTGTCAATACTAAACAGTTACAAAACATGATATAGTAAATAGGTTAAATATGTAATTTAAATGAAAAATATATAATAAATTGAATGTGCCATTAATTAAAGTGCGACTGTGATGGTTTATTCTTATATGTGTCAAACATAGTATACGACCATAAAGCGCCATGGCCACGTATCAAATTGGCTTGACAAACCAAGGGTTTTTTGATTGTGTTAGTGAAAAAAAACTCTCACGTATATGTCCATGTGAGTTTGACGAAAATCAAAACAATTTAGATATTCACTGCCGCCGATACTGTAATTTGAAGCAAATTTGATGTGTTGCTGCGTAATTACATCAAATCTCATTTTTGTTTAGTTTGCGCAGCGACAATATCGTACGCGGAAAATTTGATAGCGCAATAAATAAAAAATGGATGAAAAAAATTTCATACTGGAATTAATTAAATTTTATCGCTGTTTGCCTGCTTTATGGAGAGCAATTAAAAATAAACCAAATGTTGAAAAAAATGTAAATGTTATGAAAATTTTTATATTTATTGAATTAAAATTAACAAAATATATTTAATTATTTTCATAATAATTTAATATAAAGGCTCTGTAAGTCAATCGCATATAAAAATATAAGGTAATTGATATTATAAATATTAATAAATAAAATTAAGAAAATTTTGTTAGCAAAAAATATTTTGCGACCAAAAACATCACACGTTCTTATCATTCAAAAATAACTTTCAAATGAAATTTGACGGCATGAATTTGACACGTTGCTGTGTTAAGCAAAATAATATTTACCAACACATACATGTTATTTGTCAAGCCAATTTGATACGTGGCCATGGCGCTTAAGAAAAATTTATAATAGTGATGTGGACTTTTTATATGTAGATTTTGACGTTTATCAAATACGTTTATCAAATTTAAATATTTTGTTTTTGTTTTCAATATAAATAAGAGAACGACATCGACTTGTCGACAGTGTGAAACAGGCCGTAAGCATCATAAAAAACAATTTTTTTTTAATGATGTTGTTACATACAGTTATTTAAGTTAATGCATTCGTATATGCTCAATGGAACTTTTGAATCCAAAGATTATTTTAAAATTCCATACACGGAATCAAATTTATTCTTTTTTCTATGCTTTCGAGTTGTAAATTTATAAATAACTCAAAATTTTCCATACTCTCAGTGAATAATTTAAGCATTTCTTTTGCTAGTACAGTTAAATAATCTAAAAAAAATTGTTTGAACTCCTTTTGCTTCTAATTCCTTTGAACATTCTATGCCAACATCAATTTCAACAACAACCAAATTACTTTCTTTATCGTCAATAATAGGTATACTGAAAATAAAAAAATCCCCAAATCCCTCCCTACGATAATGTGTCCCAAAAATCAGCAAAAATCCCCAATTTGGGGAAAAATCCCAAGACCTGGCTACACTGATTCAAACTTGTACATCGCACAACCACCAGGTAACTTAGGGTTCACTCGATCAAGTTTTGTTTCAAATTTTGTTTCAAATTTTATTACTCTCTCATTTTTTTACCAATACACTCATACTTTTAAAATTTGATGGTAGCTTGCTTTCAAATTCTCTTTCAAATTATGCGTTTCAATTTGCTTTCAAGAAAGCAGCTGATTGCCATTTTGATTATAAACTCTCGTTTGTTTTCATATACATACATTAGTACATATATTCTGCCGCCATAAATTTTTGTGTTTTTGAAAGCAAATTGCTTTGAAATTGAATGCCACCTACGTCACACCTTTCAATTTTTGTAAATTTTGAGAAGCAGTATGTGTAAATTTCTTGAAAGAGAATTGAAAGAAAACTTGAACGTGTGACTGCAGTGTAAGCGCAGATATAAGAGTCTGAACACAATGTAACGATATTTTATTGCGGTGCGGTTTTTCATACGATTTTGAAGTAAAAAACCGCAGTGCGGAACGGTATTAAATTAAAATCTATTTTATTTTCATTGCGGACTTTCTTATTCTCTCAATTTTTGATACTCTTTCTCTTTCTGATGTTGCCATAGTTTTTGAATAAAGTAAACAAAAAAAAATGTTTTTGAAGTATGTTTGAATTAGAGTTGTGCGCGTGAGTAAAATTACGCTCACGAAACATAAATATTTTTCACGCACGCTCACGAACGCAATATGTTTAATCACGTACTTTCACGGACGACGGGAATAATTTTGCACGCACGCTCACGGTGAAATACAAATTTTGCAATAAAAGATTTAGCAGGTGCTAAAAAATTTTATTTTGTAAAAAAGCTCGCAAAATTAGCAATACAAAGGATAAACTTAATATAAAAAATCTAGCACTGTCTGCCAAGGCAGGTTATTTAAATTTATTAATTATATGTAAAGGAATTCAAAAGGAGTACTAGTCTTGTTAGGTTTAGGTTAAAGTAAGATTTCCAAAGGAGTATGTATCTATGTAGATACTACATACTACGGTTCAAGATAGTGTTTTATTGATATGTACATACATACATTTTATAACACCAATGAGATAAAATATCACATTAGATATTTTCATTATCTGGTTAAACATACAGAAAACAAAATGGACTTTCATATCTACATATGTATGTACGTACATGGATATGTATGTATGTAGAGAATGTCTGCATTTGTAATAGAAATTTTAACATATAGAACTGTTTTGAGTGCGTGAAAATTGTAATAAAAAATCACGCATGGTCACGCACGGTATTATATTTTTGAATCACCATCACGCACACACGCGTGATTTTATCAATTTCTAATCACGAATGACGTGATTCACGCGTGAGTCACGAGTCACACGAAAAATTCACGACACTTGCACATCTCTAGTTTGAATGTATACACATATAAATTAATATAAATGTAAATTTCTTGCCATCGCCGTCTTCCGTTGTATTCATAGCTGCCAGATTTTTTTAGGTAATATCGTCATATTTTTGGGCCAAAATCGTCATTACCGTCAATATAGCTTATTGAAATCGTCATAAAAACGTCAAATGAAACAAACCGATTTTTTACAACAAAACATATGTTATTAGAGGCAAAACGTAACAAAACTCTTAAATAAACAAATTTGATTAATAAAACAGCATTCTTTTGAATACAGAGATCAGATACTTCAATTAGAATTCACGATAAAATCACATTTAAATAGATTCCATGTTTTTCAATACTTTGAAAACATGCATGGAAAAAGTATTGTATAGAAAAAAATAAAAAAATCTAAATCCTTTAGTTATTTTTACTTCAATTTAGTAAAATATGGTTTTAAATTTCATTTTCGGAAACACATTTTCTAAAATTGTATAAATCAACTAGCTGAGCGCGGAAGCTATTTACTTTTATAAATTTCGATTTACCTAATCAAAGCACATCACGACTTTCACAAAAGTCATAACCCACGAACGCGTCGACTGATTTCGATAAACCATCTACACTACCATACGAATAAACCCTAAAAATTTAATCGAATTCGGTTTGACCGTTCGTGAGTTATAAAGTCACAACACACTTGCAACAATTCTATATATATACTTATAGATTAAATAAAAGTTTACAGTTTTAAGCAAACTAGTTTTTAAAAAGTTGCTCATTAAAATTTTCAGCAGTTCAGTTGCTTTAATAGTACTAATAAATGTTGCAAACTTAAATTATTTAAAATCGTCAAAATTAGGGTATAAATCGTCCCATCGTCACTATGTCATTTTTAGTACCCAAAATCGTCAAAATGACGATAAATCGTCAAATCTGGCAGCTATGGTTGTATTATGCTTACTTCTCTCTCCCGCAACGAGAAACCGCACCGCACCGCAAACATTGTGTTTATACTCTAAGGCGAACTGGTTAAGGTTGGTTGGTTAAAGTGGCCTCGTTAGCCAAAAATGAGATCAGATGTGAATCTTAAGTATCAAAAATTGCTTATGTTTAAAATTTGGGTTAGCTTTTGTTTATTGTTTAAAATACGTATAAAAAAGCTATAAAGAAAGTGAAGCAATAGTGAAGTAAATTGGAAAAATATATATCAAAAAAAGGCTTAAATCTAGTTTAGTGACGCAGCTCCAAATGAAAAAAAAATACATAGGGCGATAGAAAATCGAAAAATAAGACGAAAATTTAATGTGGTAACTTTCTCGGAAACGCATAGTTTTCGAGTTATTGGCCTCTGAAGTTTGTATATATATGTGCGATTTCCCTTTGCATTTCTCAACGTATAAGGCCAATTTTGGTATCATTTGAAAGCTTTTGACTAGATCTATATGAATTTGTTAAAATACAGAAGATTTTAGTGATATTTAAAAAAATATTATTGTTTTTGGACCCAAGTGGGCTAGAATCTAATTTCCAGCAACCTGCTAACCTATGTATATTAAAATAAATTAGTGTGGATAATATCTGTCAAACACTTCCTCCAGCGTACAAGCTGATGTCATAAATATTATATTTTCTACCTATATCATTGTGTTGGTGTACAAGGTGGAGAAAATCATTAGGCCCGGCCAAAGGCCGGCTATAAAGAACATCTATTCTATATACCACCGTGTCGGGAAATACCATGGTGGAGAAAATTATTAAGCCAGGCCGAAGGCCGGCTATGCAGAAAATCTATTCTATATACCGCCGTGTCGGGATATATCATGGTGGAGAAAATCACTAAGCCCGGCCGAAGGCCGGCTATGCAGAAAATCTATTCTATATACCGCCGTGTCGGGATATACCATGGTGGAGAAAATCACTAAGCCCGGCCGAAGTCCGGCTATGCTGAAAATCTATTCTATATACCGCCGTGTCGGGATATACCATGGTGGAGAAAATCACTAAGGCCTGCTATGCAGAAAAACTATTCTATATACCACCGTGTCGGGATATACGATGGTGGAGAAAATCATTAAGCCCGGCCGAAGGCCGGCGATGCAGACAATGTAAAAAACTGCTTTGACACCTAAAGATTTTAAAATTTAAATAGAAAATTTGCAAATTCATATAGATCTAGTCAAAAGCTTTCAAATGATACCAAAATTGTCCTTATACGTTGAGAAATGCAAAGGGAAATCGCACATACATATATATACAAACTTCAGAGGCTAATAACTCGAAAACTATGCGTTTCCGAGAAAGTTACCACATTAAATTTTCGTCTTATTTTTCGATTTTCTATCGCCCTATGTAATTTTTTTTTTCATTTGGAGCTGCGTCACTAAACTAGATTTGTTCCCAAAAAAATTATATTAAAGCTATACATAATATTAAAATATATAAAGCTAAAAAACAGTGAATTAAAATGTTTAACGTAAGCAATCAAAATATAAAAAACGAAAAAAATACCTGGCAAAATTGAGTAGAATTTTTTGACCATGTATGGCTCTATGAGCTCGGTTAATTTGTAATGCTGGGAACATAATTGGGACGAACGAGGAATTTTTCGTTGCGAATATTCGTCGTCAAAAATAGAACACATGCATTCATATGAAAGTGAACACAGCACCGACGTCGACGAAATTCGTCGTACGTGACGAATTCTCTGATAGATTTATTTCTATTTCATACGCCGACGAACGACGAAGAAATCACTACAGCGTTACCATGTTTTTTTTTAGTTTTAAAATATATTAGTAAATAATGTTAATTTTTACTTTAATAAGTTCTTCTTTTTATTATATAAAGCATTTTAATTAAATATACATAATTATTAATGATGAAATATGTTTTTAATAGTTTTTTTTTAATGTTTAATTTTATAAAGGAATTATTTTCTTTATACGGTAACACTATCGTTGTTATGTTTGTATGTATATAAAAACAAATTTGTAATGAAAAATACACACAATTTTTTGGATTATTATGACAGCAGTTGTTTGTTCGTCCCAGTTGTGCGCCACACGACGAATTTACGCAACGAACTTTTTCCAAGGAGTTCGTCGTGCTAGACGAAATTCGGCGTTCGTCCCAGTTGTGTTCCCAGCATAATATTGATAGTTAAATAAATAAAATAAAAAAAAAAAAAAAAAATATTGGCGTGAAGAAAACAAGAGTGTATGTGTAACAAGATTTTTAATGTTTACAAAAACCTGTAGCCGGCGTAGCTAGCGAATGACTAACTATTTCGCTAACTACCAGTCGTTACAACTAACTACCAGACTAACTACTAACAATGCACTCGGGTGACGATTTTAACATGGGGATGACAATGACGGTAGTCAATTAACACGATCAGACCGGTGAAATCACTAGTCAGAAAAACCCAACTATTTCGCTAGTCAAAATGTACCAGTTAGATCACTAATGATATTTCCTTAATGAAAATACTACAGAAATTTAAATTTTTTGGATTTTTGTGTATTTTTAAATTTCTTTTTCAATATTTATAAAATTTTCAATTAATTGTTCTTTTTCTTTTTTTATGCAACGTTTTAGTTGACTTCTGCTGCTCATTTTACCTTTCTAAAAAAACACTTTTTATTAAAAATTTAACATTCACTGACTACGAACTTCCAATTGTACGCCAACACAAAAACATCACACTTTCATAAAATCTTTTTTATTTTTTTGTTGATTTTCTTTGGAATAAGAGCACAGTTTTTTTCAACTCGTAAAAAAAAATTGAGGTTGAAGACATTAACATTTATGCATGTACTGAGTGCGTGTACATGTACATGAGTTAAGGCCCAACTATAATATGCATAAGCTAGCTTAAGTCAGCTTAAGCAACTGTGCGAATACATGTAAATCGTATGTGGCAACTATAATGAACTTAAGCAAAATTTTCGTTAAGTTTTATGAAACGTCATTTGCTTAAGCAAAGTGCGAAACTGAACGCACATTCCGTACGGAATCAGCTTTTCTACTAATACATACATACATATGTACAGTTTGTACGTAAAAATAAATTAATTTTGAAAATGGAAAAAGAAGACGAAATAGTTTACATATAAAATTTAATAGAAAATGTGGAAGAAAAGAAGTGTCTGTACACGAAAGTGACATTTCATATATTTTATTTAACATATTTTATTTCCACTAATGTATATTTTAGTACTTATACCCTTAAATAAAATAAATACTACAAAGTACATAATTTCGGTTGTATCTGTTCTTATTATTAGTAAAAATAATAATATACATACATACGTATATTTTAGCATATTTTTTTTTAATTACAATCGTTTTATATACATTTGAGTACAAGACTCAATTTGTTTAGGATAAATAAGAAGATACAAATTTTTTGAAAAATTATTTATGCTACATATGTGTGCAACTATGACTACTTAAATTTTAAGTCGCATAAGTACATTATAGCCACCTAAAAGTCTCTGCAAATTTGCTTACGCATTTGACAGACTTTTCGTTCAATTTTGACATTAGCTTAAGCCAGCTTATGCATATTATGGTTGGGCCTTTAGAGAGTCAAAAGACGAACTCATGCATTACTTGTAACAGCCATACCTAAACAAGAGCGGAAAGCGGAACGTTTTCTACCGCCTAGCGTTAACGCTGAAATACCATACCTAAACAAGAGCGTCAACGCTTTGTCATAAAAACAGGGTTATTACAAAATATATAACAACCCTGATTATAATAGTATACTCATAACCTAATAATACATGCATCTCTACAACAAACACAACAAAAAAATTCCTCAGAAGTCAAAAGTATAAATGTGTATGTGTGTATGTTTCAATCTGTGACAAAAATATAAATAAAAATTATTCATTCAAATACGAAAAAATAAATACAAATCAAAATTTAACACTTGAAATAAAAAACAAGTAATTTACAAGAATTGTCAGCTGGGCTTGTAAGACTACCTTATAGTCATTGTATCATGAGTGCTTGTCTTTTGCAGCTAACTTCACTATTAAACGCGCTGTCAAAATCGGATTTTCCAATTGCAAAATTTTGCCGCCGCGTTATTTCGGGATGCTCCATACAAATTGTATGGGCATGAGAACTTTTGACAGCTAAAAAACGCTTGCCGCTCTTGTTTAGGTATGGCTGTAACTTTTTTCCTTGTCGCCGACTCATTATTTTAACATAGGCATATCAAATAGCCATCTCAACATTTTAATTGACTACAAGTTACTTATTTTTCAACCAATTTCTAGTTAATTAAAAAATTGGTTATTAATAATCGGTTTATACTAAATTATTTAAAAAACACTTTTTTTTTATATACATGCATACATGTACATATATATTTATGTGTACATACATACATATATAGAAATAATTATTATTATAACAAAAAACACAAAAATAAGGCATCTTTTTATAACGATATTAAATGGAAATTCAAGTACATATCATGACTCAAAATAAAAGTTGTAATGAAAACAAATAAGATGAAAAATATACATATATGTATGTATGTATATACGAAAGTTGGTACTGCTCATAACAAATATAATATTAAATAATGAAATTATTTAGCTTTTTTTTTCAACATGTGACATTTCACGTCATGGCACGCTTCTTTTATTTTATTTTGTTTTCATTTACTTTTTTTGCTTTTATTTATTTCTTATGTGTGCTTCTATGAAATATGTTTGGTTAATATTTGCATGAGATTTAAACCAATTTGTAGTCATTTGCAAAATAGTTTATTTACAATTAGTGTTTTTTATCCACCGATTATTTTATATACTACAGGGATGAGCTTCTTAAATTGGCAAGTTTTATTTTGTTTTGTGTACATACGTGTCATGGTGTAATAATAATTTGCTTTTAAGCAAATATAGGAAAATTTTAAAATTTTCTTAAATCTTGACAGCTTATAAACTTTTTTCTGAAAGTCTTGAAATATAAAATAAATCCCGGAATATTGGAAATTTTATTACCTTTTGAATAAGCCTAGTGCCGTGTTGGCACCCTTTCTAGTTTTGGAGATAAAAGCGCATTACTAAATTTAGTGCTTTTAAGCAAATATAGGAAAATTTAACTTTTTTTTAAAACTTGCCAGCTTATAAACTTTTTTCTAAAAGTTTCTTGAATTATAAAATAAATCCTGAAATATTGGAAATTTTATTACCTATCGAATGCGGGTATTGCGTTGTTGTCACCCCTTCTAGTTTCGGAGTTATTAATAAATATGTGCTAAAAATATAGCGGGCACATACTGCGAACATGTTACGAAATTTTTGCAAACATTTAAAATCTTGTTACACACACAATCACATAAAATTTGAGTGCTCACACGTACGCAAAACAAAAAGGAATCTTACCAAGATCTCGCCAAGTACTGCATTTCCCAATCTTGTTTTCTTCTCATTTGATGGTCAGCTGCATGTTCCTGAATAAATATACTTTCTCATAGTCCATAATTGGATCCGGCGTTAATACATTGTTTTTGCCGCAGGTCTATTTCGTGAGCGCAGGTCTCTGACTAAAATTTTTTATTTTAAAAATTTGTTTTGCTGCATATTTAAATTTTTATTAGGCAGTCTTGCTATTTTATTGCATTTCATATAGATATGAAATTAATATGTGGTCTTTTAAAAGTTTTCAAAAGTGTAATCTAATAAAGCAAATCCAACCAAAGATAAGTATGTGCTTTAATTTATTAATTTGTATGTACATATGCATGTATGTAGATATCGTAACACATATTTATTTATTTATTTAAAAAAAATTGATTGTTCAACTAGGATATAAAATAATAAATGTTAGCCATTATCCATTGGCTACGTTTTCATCAGCGTCGAAATGTACTTCTGCAGTAAAAACTCAAAACAACTCTAATGGTTTGAACTGTCATATATTTGGCCAACCAGTATCGAGTACGCATCCTCATTTGATAAGCGAAGGCGAATTGGTCACTGGAGTGACATTAAAAGAATTCCAACAAAGAAGAATTCAGTTAATGCTTGGCATTCAGAAATATGCAAAAAATCACCTGCAAAGAAACGAAAGCAGTACAAGTAATCATATAGTAAGTTTCTATGCTAATAGCAATTTTTTAATGAAACTAATAATAAATAAGCTAGGTAGTGATACCATCATCCACAAAAAAATATATGAGCGATAAAATTCCTTATATTTATCGACAAAGCTCTGACTTTTTTTATTTAACTGGATGCCAGGAACCAGACACAGTTTTAGTTTTATCTATCGATAAAAAGAGTTCAATAATTAGCACATTATTTATGAGACCAAAAGACGAGCATATCGAGTTATGGGAAGGTACACGTACTGGTGTAGATTTGGCAACTGATTTATTCGGGGTAGACGAAGCATACTCTATAGAAAATTTTGAACTTGAGTTGAAGAGAAAAGTTTTGTTTGATAAGCCGTTAATGTGGTACGACTCAGATCATTCGGATTTATCACGTGTAAGTGAAAGTGTTATTAAAGTAATTTCAGGAATTGGTGAAAACAAAACACAATTACAATCACCGACGCCAATTATTCATGGAATGCGATTATTTAAGTCAGCATCTGAACAACAGCTAATGAGGCGTACATGCCAAATAGCATCAGCGGCAATTAATGAAGTGATGGCAGAAAGCAAACCGGGACATTCGGAACATCATATTTTTGCAATGACAGATTTTAAGTGTCGCATGCGCAACGCTAGTCATTTGGCATATCCTCCTGTAGTAGCCAGTGGAAAAAATGGAACCACAATACACTACATAAACAACACACAACTATGTAAAAGTGGTGATTTAGTACTGATGGATGCTGGATGTGAATATGGAGGTTATTCAAGTGATATTACTCGAACATGGCCAATAAATGGAAAATTTACAGATGTGCAGACCACTTTATATGATATTGTTTTGCAACTTCAAAAAGAACTAATTGGTAAAGTAGAAGATTTTTTTTCACTTTATTTTTCGTATTAGATAATCTATAATTAACTTCTTTTTTGATAAAAATTTCGGAAATGGTTAGGCATTCATATTTACTAGTAAAAATCAGGATAAGATAGAAATGGTTGGTGTGCGATAATGAATCGGTCCAAAAAAAGATGCGAGATCATCCCTATTATTAGCACAACACACAGTTTTTTTCCATCTTTTTAAAGACCAAGACCACCATTATTAGCCTAAACTGAAAAATTTTAAATGCGCCTTTAATAAGAATTTGTTCCGATTTTAAGAAGTATTATAAATTAATTGATTATGCTCAAAGCACTAATTATATTAAAAATAATTTTATTTTGTTTCCTAATAATTAATATTGATTGTTAATTCATTTTGTAACAGTCTGTAAGGATCACGTATCGATATAAATAAAAATTTTACATTTATTTGAGCATGTACTCAAGTATTTATGTTCTAAATTTTATTTATTTGTTGTTTTACCCTTTATGTTTAAAAAATTCTAAAGCTCATCTATTTATACAAAAACTCACAAATATATTTTTGTGAATTACAAAGCATAAAAATAGCCTTTAAAAAATTTTTTAAATTTTTTTAGATACACTTTTGAAAGAAGGTGGCGAAACTTTAGATCAACTTTTTGAGACTATGTGTCTTAAACTTGGGAAGTATTTACAAGAAATTGGTTTGGTACCGAAGCATATAAATGACGTCGTTGGCCTTACAAGGGTATGCTCTGCTTTATTCAAAATAATTGTTCAATTAATAGCAATGGATGTTTCAGGCCGGGTACAAATTTTGCCCCCATCACGTTTCACATTATTTAGGAATGGATGTTCATGACACCCCTTCAATACCACGATCTATAAGGCTAACGCCTGGCATGGTTTGTACCGTTGAACCTGGAATATATATTTCGCAAAATCGTTCTGACGTTCCTCCAGAATTCCGTGGCATTGGGATACGTATTGAGGATGACGTATTAATTACAAATGAAAATAAAGTGGAAGTAATAACAGCATCCTGTGTTAAAGATAGAAAGGATTTGGAAAATCTGCACAAAATTAAATCTTAATTATAATTTCAAACAAAATCCGATTTTTCTAATATCCTTTATGTATGGAAGATAATAAAGTTCCGAGCCATTAATTTGGAAAAGCAAACTGTCGATTAAAACTTTCATGGGAATCACCAGAATCACTTAATGATGAGCGGTAAACAACTTTAATGACGAGACTTTGGTTAGCTTCGAAACATCGTGATCTCAGTTCAACCTTTCGTGCAGTCTAATTTTCTTTGTCTATTCAGTTAGTAGAAAAACTCATTGGTTGTTCCATTTTAAAAGTGGTTTGATTACAAATAAAATTTTGGTTTTGAAAAGTCTTAAGCACTCCATACTCGTTTCAATCCAATTGGCAACAGATTCGGTTGTTCAAATTAAGGCGTGAACGATGGCTCTGTCAATTTATTAATTAAGTTGGTTGAACACCTAACTAACAAAGTGTAATTGAAAAAAAACTTTGTCAGAGTAAAACGTGTCTAAATTGGCTCTAGCTAAGCTAGGTTGAAGGCATGGTCCAATTATAAGGTCTGTGCAATGGTGATGTCAAAAAAAGCTGTCTGCACACGGAAAAAATTAATTTTGTATGTATTTAGTGGTTATCCTGAAACAAAAAGCATGGTCAAATAAATTGTTCGAACTTGGCCAAAAATGTAAATAACTTTCGACAAGCAAGTTGGTGACGATTCTTAACGGCCCAAACCACGGATCGAAGCCGATCGGCTCAAAGCCGGCTTGGAGACGCCGCCGATCACGACTGTGTTGTTAGGTTTAGGTTCACGCAAGATTTCCCTAGGTGTACATACATATGTATGTAGATACTACATACATACATTTGAATAACTTTTCATATTTACATTTTATACATACTTTTGTACTATGGTTCTAGATAGTGTTTTATTAATATGTACATAGTACATACATACATTTTATAACACCAATGAGATAAAATATCACATTACATATTTTCATTATCTGTTTAAACCAGCCTTTGTCATAAAGAGAACATGTAGGATATATCAATGTATTGATGTTTTTACACTTGTAGAAATTGATTGTTACATTTAATTTTTTACTGTAGCCTAATATCATATTAAAAGTTTGTATGCATACACACTGGATTGGTTTAGCGTGTTTATGGACGAATGAATGAATTTACATAATTACAAAAATTTTCCATTAAAAAATATATATACAAAAAAGCTTCTTCCCACTCAACATTCCACATCATGAAAAATTAAAATATTCACAGTGTACTATGAATAACAAATAAAGAGAATAAAAAAAAAAATAAATATTTTCTTGCCCTCTTTTGCATGTGTTTTGTTGTTGCAAATTCAAAATTAAAGCGACAAATGAGTATGTTTTTTATTTTAGTTTGTCTCTTCTGTTTGGTTCGTGTTGTGTATTTGAAAATGACGATTGGTGCTCTGCCCCTAGGGGCTAGTTTGTCGATCAATGGTTTAAACCCGCGGTGCCCACAAGTTCCTTATGGAAGAGCAAACACCAATACATTTAAAGAAAAACAAATTTTTATTCCAAATTTTTTGTTGTAAAAACAAATACATGCAAAGAAAACACAAAAAATATATTTCATATATATATTTCATATCATACGTTAAACAAAAACAAAATGTACATTGATGATCGCTGTCGTCAATGTTTACCAGCAAAGCATACGAATGGTTTAAAGAAGCGGTGCCCAGGCCCTGTGCTCTTCATGCTCATTTGTTTTTGTAATACTCTTAGCTATAAGCTGTGTGTTTTAATATACTCATACAGCACTCAGCACTAGCAATACGAACTACACAAACAACTTTGTCTTATTAGTTTTATTGTCGTTCTTCACTGTATCACGCAAGAGCAAAGCAACAATACTTTCGTATGCTTTGATTGTAAACATTGACGGCAGCGATCATCAATGTACATTTTGTTTTTGTTTAACGTATGAAATGAAATATATTTTTGTGTTTTCAATTTCAATTTATTTATTCATATATAATACATGTAGCCTTTTCTTTAAATGTAGTGGTGGTTGCTCTTCCATAAGGAACTTGTGGGCACCGCTGGTTTAAAGCAAGGTGATAAAGCATGCATGTGTACATATTTAACAGCTAAAACTATTCAAAACAAAAAAAAAGTACCAACAAAGGACTTCTGTGCCCCATTGCAATTCAAAATACAACCATCCCATCACTGTCTACAATTGTCACGTAACTTGGGGTTCACACGATTAAGTTTTGTTTCAAATTTTATTACTCTCTCATATTTTTACCAATACACTCATACTTTTAAAACTTGATGCTAGCTTGCTTTCAAATTATGAATTTCAATTTGCTTTCAAGAAAGCAGCTGATTGCCATTTTGATTATAAACTCTCGTTTGTTTTCATGAGTCTTTTTAATCTTTGCCACAATGGTCAAATTAAAAGGTCAGTGCGAATCGCCAGAAGGTTTTTTTTTGTTAGGGTTGTGTCTTAAACGTTAAAAATCATCAACAGACAGCTGTTTTTGACATCGGGGTTTATTACGGTTCTCGATTCGACTTCGACTGCTGTAATAGATTAAAGAAAAATGTTGTGTGTTTCTTTAATCTAGTACAACAGTCGAAGTCGATTCGGGAACCGTAGTAAGGCCCATCACCAGCATGTTTTTATACAAACCAAAGGCATGTAGAATTTTATTGTTGTACTAGTGCAAATACCTTGTAATTGGGCCATGTACACGCCATGTTTGCATTTTACAGTGGCAAATTTACAAGCACATTGTAAAATACATGGTGTGTTAAACCACTTTAAAGCATCCCATACACGGTTCAATCCAATTGACAACTGAGTCGGTTGTTGTTCAAATCAAAGCGTGTATGGCTATGTCAATTGATTAGTTTGGCAGTTGTCGAGTTGGTTGAAGAAAAATCAAAAGATTTTGATTTTTCGAGTGCTGTGTGTGCTCGAGTCTCTTGATAAGCTGTCAAAATTTATGTGTATAGCATGATGAAATAATACAGGTGGTGGTGAAACAAATTGTAGTGTGTTTGACCAACCACCACTGCATGCCGTCTGCATGCAGCAAGTGAATCATAACACTTTTGTTATTGTCCACATTCCAATTGTATGATCAGAATGTATTATGCTGATCATGCATATTCCCACACATACTTTGTGTATGTGTTAGTTTTAAGACATAGAATATTGTAGCATTATTTACATTGATTAAGAAATTATAATTAAGTTCATAATTATGACACAAACTGGACAGTCGCACAAGCGAAATAATAAAATATTAAAATGTAAAAAAAAAAAAGAAATGAATGATAAATTAAATAAAGGATAAATTCCTACAAAAGTGATAATAAAATAATATCCAAGAGTGAAGTGAGGTAGTGCAACATGGATCTGCTGGTGCAGTTTAATGTGCGAGGAATTGATCTAATCTTGGATTGCATTGCTCATATGCTCAACTCTGGTCTTCTTCCGTGAATTGATCTGGTTTTGGATTGCATTGCTTATATGCTCAGCTTTAGTATTCTTCCATAAATTACAACATTGCGACAACAGCAGAAAAAGGAAAACACACACCCCAAGCCGTATGAAGTTAACAACATTTCAACAATCAGGATTCGGTAAAGAGTTTATTGTTAATTTTTTTTTTTTTTTTAAAAAAAGAAGAAAAAGAAAACAAAAAGAAAAGAAGAAATGATTTCTTAATTGTAAGTTGAATGTTGTGGATTTGGTTTTATTGAATACAAGAGAAGAAAATTAATTTTATATTTCCTAAAGAAAGGGAAATTTTTTTGTGAATTGAAGTTTTCTTAATAAAAGAAAAGAAAAGATAAAAGTTAAAGAATAAGATGAAATGATTATAATTTTGAAAGGGAAGAAAAGGAAAAGTTAATACTGATTAAATTAAAAATTTTTCTACATTTTGTTCGGTTTTGAAATTTTCAATGTAACTTTTGTATGAGGATAACATTATTGATTTTGTAAAAATAACATTATTGGATGTTTTGAATAAAAAAAGAAAATTAATTAAAAGAAATTTTTTTTATGGTTGTGAAACTAACAAAAACTTTAATAATTTTGATTAATCACTGAGAAACTCACGAGTCCCTCCAGTCGATAATATCAAGCATAAATTAAACAAAATTGTCAATAGTATGCATCACTGAGAAACTCACGAGTCCCTCCAGTTGATGTATATATTCTATTATATAAGGGTAACCGTTTCGATCAGTAATTGGTTCTGATCGATGTATGTCTGATGACCGGTCCTCGGTATACAGAGCATACAGAGTGCTGAAACTTAGACATATGTACCAATTTTTTTAAACTAATACGACCCATGACATAAAAAGGGACATACTAATATTCATGCAGTTGTGTAAACTTAAATATAAGTAAGATTTTTGTAAACTTGATTTTGCTAATGTAAACAACTGTATGAAAGACTAACACGAACAGATTAAAATGATTTGAAATATTGATTGATATATGTTTTTTCTTAGATTGAATTGAATTTTGATTTATGATTCTACCCTGAATTTTCCTAAAATAATATGGCGAAATAGTTCCATAAGAATAAATCGAACAGATTAAATAATTTGAGATATTGATTGATTTTTTTTAATTGAATTAAATTTTAATTTATGATTGTAATTTTCCTAAAATAATAGGGTGAAATAAACCCATAAAAATAACTTGAGCAGATTTAATAATTTGAATGGATTAGATACTTTGAAATATTGATTGATTGATGATCATGCTTCGAATTGAGAAATAATATGAAATAATAAATAATATGGTGAAATAATTCCATAAAAATATAGAATTTTTTTGAGAACCTAATAACAGATTTTTCTTTTGAATACATTTTTGGTAATACCATGATATTTTTTTAATATAAAGTAATGCTTCAATATGCTTCGAACTTTGAAAAATTTTTCAAACATAATTATAATCGGTTGGTTTAGAAATAAATATATGAGGCGATAAATGCCCATGAGCACTGTGAAGTACCTAGACTACTTCACTAAATTAATAATGAAAATAAATGAAAATATAAAAAGGGAAAGCGAGTACTTTCCAAATTTGAGTTGAACAACAAAATTATAAATAGAAACGTAGACTTAGGTCACCACTTTCTAAAGCTTGAAAAAGTAGCTGATAATATTGCTCTGACAACATTGCGACTTTCACTAGATGATCGTACGCTTAATAACCTAGGAATGAATATTGAAAACCTTCAAAGAGAAAGGTATTGAAATCTTGCAAGATGCAGATATAACTATTGTGCTCAAAACAAAAAAAAAAATTAAATAAAATCACCACCGATCAAAAAAAAAAAAAAAGAAGAAAGTAAATGAATAGAAGTATGTGAATTTGAATTAAATTTTTTTGTCCTGTTTTCGAATAATTTTGAATTTAGAAAAGAAATAAATAAAGGTAAAATCGAAGTATGATACATTTAAAATCAAAGTATGTATATTGTTTAAAATGAATTTTGTTTTTGCATTAGTGCAACAAATTTTTTTTTAAATACGTCCATTATAGGCCAATTTTTAACGGCTTTGGACAAATTTTTTTAATTGCATAATAAATAATTAATATGAACAAAGTGAATGAATAGTTAAGAATTTTTTTTGTAATGAATAGTTAAGAATTTTTTTTGTAATGAATAGTTAAGACTTTTTTTTAAAAAATACAATTTTATAATAAAGTAATTTTTATTTTAGCATATGCATATGTATAAAAAAAAATTGGCGCCAAATAATCATTAATATATCGCCAACAAAACATTAAAATATATCCAACAAATAAAATAATACATATATTATATTTACTTTAATTTTTTTAAATATATAATTTTTACTCTATTTTCATAATTTTGTTATATGCAAAGTTCTTTATCTTTCTAAATATTACATATTAATTAAAATATATAACCCTTACTTTAATTTTTTATATAATTTTTGAGTATATTTTATTAACTGTACACATTTTACCAGCTATATTAAGCCCACAATTATTAGTAATAATCCTATAATTTTTTGTAATAAAATTTTTAATAATATATGAATTAACATTTTCTAAAAAGGGAGGGAAGGTATATTCCCTAAAAATCCCTGCAATTTTTAATTTTATAATTTTTTTATTACTAGTAAGAATAATCAACTCAGTATTGATTATTATTTCTGAAAAAGGGAGGTGTAGTGTGTTTGACCAACCACCACTGCATGCCGTCTGCATGCAGCAAGTGAAACATAACACTTTTGTTATTGTCCACATTCCAATTGTATGATCAGAATGTATTATGCTGATCATGCATATTCCCACACATACTTTGTGTATGTGTTAGTTTTAAGACATAGAATATTGTAGCATTATTTAGATTGATTAAGAAATTATAATTAAGTTCATAATTATGACACAAACTAAGAACTAAAATAATATTCAAATAAAGAAACATTTTATATGAAAATACATATTTTCTCTTTACAAAATACATACAAGTCGGAAAATTTTGGACATAAGGCTGGATGAAAATTCTAGGGCAAATTGACATTTGAATGAAAATCTTTCAATTCAGTTTATGAAGTGAGTGGCCAAGAATCAATTCAATTGAAGGATTCAATTGACAATTGAATTGAAACGTGTATGGGACGCATAAAACACAAAAGTGCCCTGGAGACGATCAAAAAAACACGTCAAACAGTGCATATGTGTGAGTGTTGTGTTTTTGTCGTTTATAAGGAGACGTAGAAATAAAATCGTCAATCATCATTTTTATTGTGACTTCGCGGCGTTCGTTTGTGAACAAATCATCGGATCATGAATTACTATTAATAGCGTCTTATACGTTGACACTGTTTATATACAAAAATACTAGAAATAAAAATTCACAAGTATCCCTGTGCTGCAATCTTTCTACTCATTACACTTCGATTACAAAACAACTGACATTTGTTATCGTCAATCACAATTGGTGTCCATCAAAATAATTACATATGTCAAAATAAAATATCAAAAGTTTTTGATTTTCATCAATCAGAGCCGACAACGTATACGTGTACCCGAAAAAGCACGACTGCACGCACACATTTAGAACGTTGATGTGTTTTTTTGATCGTTTCCAGGGCACAAAAAACTGCTTTTGACAAATTGTTTTATATCAAAAGTGTTATCTCATGGGTTGGTGCAAGGCGAATTAAAGATTAAAGAAGGTGTTAATTCGCCTTGGGTTGGTGCTACCACCTGGTTAAATACGTCTTAATTCGAATATTCTAGTTTTTCGAAAACATAAAACTGACATTGACGTATTTGCAAATTGAAAATATATTAAAATTGAATCGGATAGTGCACAGAAAACTACGTTTAATAAGCGTGAAAAATAAAATTAAAATAAATTGTTACATTAATTAATTAAATTAAAAAGCAAAAAAATGGTTAGACGTGGACGCTCTGCAAGCCCCCCACCAGCCAGCAGAAGGTATTGATTTTTTACATAAAATATGGAAAATTTTTACGTTTATCATAAATAAAATGAAATTGTGAAAAGATTTCTTGTATATAATGTATGTTGATATACTATATAAAAAATATTTCTTAAAATGATGAAATTAAACGAATTATATACTTACATATGCTTATGTACATATTTAACAGTTTGTGCATATGTACATACACATAATCCAACAGTTACATAACCTATGTATGTATGTTCAAAAATGGAATACATATTTAAGCATGGCTTCAAAATATGAAATATATTCCTAATGAATAAATACATATATGTAACTACATCCTTATAAATATATACATACGTGTATACGCATTTGTGTGTAAATTGGTTTGCCAAAAGTAAAATGCATGTGTGCAGACATACACAGGCACATGTGTCTCAAGATGTAAAATTGGTTTATTATTATATTATTTGTCCATTTAATCTACATAAGTTATGAGAAGAATACGCATAAAGAAATTTGTTAAATTTAAAGTTAGAGATTGACGTAGAAGTGGTATAGTAATAAAAAATCATATTTCTAGAGTTGCACCTGCTTCTTCAGCAAATGTGCCCGCACGTGTTGCACCCGCACCACCGCCAGCGCCATTGCAGACTGCACCAACAGCGGTAGGAGCCCCGCAACAACCTTCTATGTTTCAACAAATGGCTGCAACAGCCGGAGGAGTTGCTGTTGGTTCTGCTGTAGGACATGCTGTTGGTCACGGTCTTACCGGTCTTTTTAGTGGATCTGACAAAGACGCAGCTGCACCAGCTGTTGCTCCTTCCACTGTTCAAGGTCAACAATATAATGGAGTTGCTCAACCTAATGAGCGTCAAGGACCATGCAGCTGGGAAATCCAACAATTTTTGCAATGTGCTCAAGGTCAATCAGATCTAACTCTCTGTGAAGGTTTCAATGAGGCTTTGAGACAGTGCAAAGTCCAACATCACATGCAATAGACTCTATGCTTATAATTATTTACTAATTAACGTGTGGACTACTTCTTTAATTGGTGTACAAATTATAGCATCAAAATTTACTGTTATATATATTGATTTATCGACTTTAGCGGCAAATTATCGTACCTACCTTATGCTGGTTTAAAGTTGACACAATTTCAAAATTACCAACAGATTGCAAAACACAATAACCCCGAAGAAAATTTTAATTAGTCACTTGCGATAATTTGGCGATGAAGTCTCATATATTTCTGTTCTTATTTTTTAAATAATAATATGTATCTATTTGTTTTAGTTTGTAAAATGCAAAAACACGTTTAATCAATAAAATACCAGCTAACACCAGTAGTGATTACACATTTGAATAGATGGAATAGAATGATGAATAAGTAAAATAAAAGCGGCTGTTAATGAATTTAAAGAAAATTTATTGAAAAAACCGGAAGGTAGTAAAAAGGTTTGAAAACGAACATTTATTTGAAACTGCTCTCAATCCCCGAAAAGATGTACAATCTAAACATAAATGATAAAATATTTGATTTTGCCACAAATTAAATTAAACTTTGTACACGAAATGAAAAATTGCCCCAACTTCGTATTGTTGTTTTCAATACATTTTTGCTTAACGAAAAATGATCTCATGGGCTGTGCACATATTACGTAACGTTGTTTTCGGGGATTTTATCCCCCCCCCACCCTTCGTAAAATTTTTTTAAATTAATTTTTCAGTGCAAAATTTCCACTATGAACAAATTTTTAACCCCCTGGGAGCGTTACGTAATATGTGCACAGCCCCTCAAACCACAAAGGTTAGAAAAACTAGCCGGAAATAAAAAAGAATAGTGCCCCCTGGATTGTAGTGAAAACAACACGAACATTGGGTCCATTTTTCCGGACTATTTCTAAGTTTTTATTTTGCAGCTATTTTTCATTTTATGAAAATGAAAAACTTCCAAGCTAAAATGGTACGAAAACGGAAAATTAGAATATTAAAAATGATCTTAAAGGTATACAAGTACACCAATCTGACCCAATTTTAAAAATTAGCGGAAAACGGGGTGTGTTCGTTTTATTAGCAAAAAATGTTTTCATCGATTTTTGTTAATAGTGCAAAAGTTTGCTGTGTATAAATTTAAAATGCAATTATTTCAGAATATAACAGCCAAAAATTTTTGTTTTTTTACGCTCTATCAATTGGCGTTTTTAGTTTTTAGACTTATTACTTTATTAGCTAATACATTTTAGGTCGATTTATTTATCAAAAAGTTTACAGTCGCTAGATAGTGTAAAAAAAACGGTCAATGCGCTGCGTTGAAAAAGCTTGGGCCTGTTCGTAAATGCTAAACTGCGCTGCATATTATGCGCAGTACGTTGATATATGCAAACAGTGGCAACTCTTCAAAAGGTATGCGTTCAAAAATGCTTCGCTGAAGTATATTATGCGCAAATAAACACAAAACACTAATCATAAAAATGGCTCATGCAACGGATGAGTATGTGTTAAATTTTTTATTTTATTATTTTTTTGGTTATTATTTCTTAACCATTTTCTTTCTTGTAGATTAGATAATTTTACATCATTAGTTTTATCGTCCAACCCAAAAATTAAATTTATCTTAACTTTTCCATTTTTCTTATATTTTTTCGTTCATAAATGCAAACATAAAAATGCGCAAAAAGAAGCATAAGCAACTGCTGATTAGCAGTGGCAGTGCAAAACAATCATACTATGCAGCGCAGTGATGCATTTACGAACAGGCCCCTTACTAAAGGTAGAATTAGTAAATTAGTATGTATCGTCTTGATGTAAAAAAAAATCGTAACATACAACTTTTGAGGCATAGTTAGTTAAAACGTATATTTAGTATAGAACGTGTCAGCTGTTAGTGATATTTTAGATGTTTGATATATAAAAATCGGTTTTCTGTAGATTTTCTACGTGACAAAGTCAACGATATGTTCTTAGTACAAAGCAACTAGCTTTGTTTATGTTACAGCTTTTGCCAGATGATCGCCACGAACGTGATTCGTCTTTGCCAACTATACCTCACGCTACGTTTACTCATTAAAGTTCCCTATATGAATATTCACACAATCTAATCTGGTCACACTGCTAGCAGACCGTACGTGCGGTATGCACAAAATATACATCTGTGTGTTGTGTTCGATAGCTTCAAAATAAATGTAACACGATTTGTATTAATTAATCCATGGATTTAACTTACAATACCGCTTTAAAATGTCTGGTGATGATAATTTGAAGAAGACTGAGAATAATATAAATTATAAAGCTATTGCGTATGTAAAAATATAAGCAAATACCTAAAAACAGTTATTAATACATACATATCTATTTACATACATATGTATGTACTTATGCATGTATATTTTTGGAATGAATTTTTAGTTGCGAAGAGATTCCGGAGTTGTTCTTGGATAAAATTGTGGCAAAGAAACACTTTAGTAAATATGGAAAAATAAAAAGATTTATCCTTCGACCCAAACGGTTGAGTTGTACAGTTGAGTATGAAAATGAGGAAGATGCAAATAACGCTTTCTTGAACGCAGGTAACTTCAATGGTATAGATTTTCTTGTCGGCTACGCTGAATGTGAAGTAGCACATGTACAAAACACCGAAGAATGGGTTGATTCAGAGGTGCAAGCTGAACTGGAGGCAATGTCTCCTGGTCACATATTACATGCTGCGTTACGGCCAACTGTATTACAAAAAACTAACGTAATGGACAGAATCTCCAAGCCATCAAATAATTGGAATTTATCTTCTAAATCAAGTAATAAACCCAGTTTAAATAAACAAAATTCACCCCAACCAGAAGTTACAAAAATTGATAGTGTGGTTCGAAAAGAATTAGAAGATATATTAAAAACTCCAGCTCTCACAGACGAAGAAAAATATAGAGTCTTAGAAGCAAGAGATAAATTAATACGTTTGACCACTGTTCGACAAACTGATATCAAAAAGGCGGTATCGACAAAAGGAACCTGTCCAGATATGTGCCCTGAAAAGGAAAGACTGATGAGGGAATTTCAGAGACAGGTACAAATTTTGTCCGAAAGAAACAAAGAATACTATATATGTACATATTTCGAATTAATATATTTTAGGTATCCATCTTTGAAATGTCCGACGAAAACAGCGAGTCGACAATTTCACATAAAAAGGCTGTTAAGGAATACTCTCGCAGTAGTGCAGATCAGGAAGTGCCTCTGCCACACGAACTAAGATCTGAACCTGTTTTGCAAATGACAATGCTATATTTAGTGCACCGTATTATGGGTTTGTGCGATGATTCAAAAACTTCTTTGTGTGATTGGTTTCACTTCGTATGGGATCGAACCAGATCGATTAGGAAAGACATAACGCAGCAAGAACTCTGTTCTTTGGGAGCAGTACAGTTGGTTGAACAATGTGCTCGTTTTCACATACACTGTGCAGCTCGTTTGGTAGCTGAAGATCCATCAGTATTTGATAAAAAAATTAATGCCGAAAATCTGACAAAATGCCTGCAAACTTTAAAATATATGTACCATGACTTGAGAATCAAGGGTGTATTTTGCCCTTGTGAAGCTGAATTTCGTAGCTATGTTATTCTCTTAAATTTGGGAGATTCGAACTTTTTATGGGAAGTTAAGCAATTACCAGAGTTTATTCAAAAAAGTGTTGAAATAAAGCGAGCAATATCGTTTTATAACGCTTTACAAAATAATAATTTTGTCAAATTTTTTTCAATGATCAAATCGTCTGATACATCTTACTTGTCTGCATGCATATTATTAGGATATTTCACAAGGTTACGAGTGCGAGCAATGGATGCAATAATAAAATCACATAATTGGCGTAAAAATGACGTATATTTACCATTATCGTATTTGACTAGTATCCTCGGATTTGATGACGAATCTTCGGCAGTTAGTTTTTTCACCCACTATGGCCTGCATTGCGAACTTTTGCGTAAAAGAGTATTGTTAGATCGTTTAAACAAAAATAATATCGATTACGCAATGGAAAGAGCTTTACAAGTAAGTATTGAAAAGAACAAAAACAAATCATTAACTTGCTGCATATACATACATACATACATTATAATATTGCATTTCTACATTCAGCTGGTTGAGTCAAAACGGCAAGTGTCTGTGGGTGAATGTGTATTTGGAGAAAGATTACCATTAGCTTCTTCATTTGAAGATCAT
Organism: Lypha dubia; assembly: GCA_947311025.1. Lineage (NCBI taxonomy): Eukaryota > Metazoa > Arthropoda > Insecta > Diptera > Tachinidae > Lypha > Lypha dubia. Next base: position 21,877,446 of record OX371262.1, on the reverse strand, counting down.
CAGCCACACAGTAGCTTTCATGACAATGGAATATTCAAAATTGAATTATTGGGGATTGCAGATCATCGCTTAATAGATACATCCTCTAAAGAAAAGAATCGATCAAAATATCTGCAAAAACCACTGGATCCAAGTTTAGTTCCAAATAATGAGGTCAATTTGTTTAAAATGCCGCAAACATTATCATCAAGTTTACCAAAACAGCAAAGAAAACAGCAGCATCAAGAGCATAACATCGCAAAAAATATACAAAAAAATTCATTAGATCCGTTAATTACTAAAAAAGACGAAGAAACACAATCTCTTGCTGAATTTAAATTCAGCGAAAATATATTTAACACTTCTGTTGCCACCAGGCCAGCAAACGCATCAGTATTTAGCACACCGGTATTCAAAACAAAATCTGAACCAACACCTTCTATTTTTCTTCAAAAGTCTTCAACAGAAAAATCTTTAACCAGCTTGGGGAATATATTTAAAAACGTCTCAACAACCTCTCAGTCAAAAAATGATGACATTTTTGGTAAAGCTGTAAAGGAAACTGCAATTATTTTTCAAAAACAAAAGGTTAATCATAACTTCAAGTTTGTGAAAGAAAGTGAAAACCCATTTAATTCAATTATTGGGAATGTTTCCGAACGACAAACAGAAGGAATTAGTAATACCTTAGAAAATGAAATGTACGATTGTGTGGTAATCGAAAATGAGCAAGAAAAGTTTGAACAAACAAGAGAAGAGACACTAAAGAATCTAGAAGTAGACAAATTGAGAGAAGAACAAAAACAGCAGGAAGATCGCGAAAGAGAAATCAATAAATTAAAAACGGTTTTTGAAAAAAGTTCTATACAGATAGCTGAAAATTTTATTTTGCAATTAATTGATGCAGAAATTTATTTGGTCGCTAAAACTGAAGTTCTTCTTTCGCAGACCATCATAGCAGCTGCCGAACTGCAAAAGGAAATAATATGTACCGAGGTTGTAAGCGATTTATTAGAAGATATAGCCAATGAAGAGTTTGCTCTAATGTGTTACGATCAATTGTTATTGAATCGCTATTTCAGCAGATGGTTAATGAACTTACGCAAGAAAAAGGAACAAAAAAAGTTGATAGAGAATACTCCTTTGTGGGTTACAACAAATACTCGAAGCCAGTACGCGGAATCTGTTGAACATCCTTGCCAAAAAATGAACATGGAGATGATGAAGCGTTATCGTTTTGGAAAACCATATGATTTTAATAAACATTTTCAAATGGATTGCGGCAATTTATGTAATGATAATGAAAAATTAAACTTGTTTGCTTTAGTCGGTCGGCATTTGCTAGCCACACGAAATTTTACATCATGTGGCATACTGCAACAAAAAAATTATTTTAAATTTCTTATTAGTCTACCTGAAAATAACGAAGAAATACTTGGATTCGAAAACTTTGCAAACAAATGGCTTAATGGATTAATAGAAAAGTCCCAGACAACAACAACCGGTCCATTTGTTAATGGCATTGAACACGATGTGGCTTTGTGTGTACGAAAACTTAAGGGCATAATACCCAAATCTGAGAATGGAAATGTTATAACGACCGAAGGAGACCATAGTGATGGTATAGTTTGCTTTATTACTGGTATCGAAATAGAGGCTCAAAGTCGTAAACGTCTTTGGAATTTACTGAACTTTACAAAAAACCTTAAACGTGTACCATTGGCCATTATAGCCTATAATTGTAAATGCAGTAAAGAAAAATTGGCAGATCTTTTGGGCTTAGATGATTTGCAAGAGAACGGCTTAATATATTCATATATAACTTTTGGTTGTAAAATAAAAAGAAAGGATTTTCGTTTTCGAAAATCATTTATACATGCTGTCGATTTTATAACCCGAGAAAGCTATGCCGTGAATTGTAATGAAATACAAGCTCCAGCAATGCAAAACATATTGCCTTTTATAGAAACTTCGCTAGGAGAAGAAATGTGGCAAAGGTGGTGTAGTTCAGCTAAGTGTAATCCAGTTTTCAACAAAATCTGTAACCTACCTGAACATGTATTGGGTATATATCATAAAGCCTTAGACCATTTATTGCACATAACACAAGAAGATTTTGATGAAATGCCTGAATTTCCTGAAGAACTAAGGGAATTTGTACCAGACAACTCATGTTTCAACGTTCCATTGGGACTGGAGTTTTTCCCTGTCAATTGGAAAGATAAATGTGATAAGAAACTTATTGAAAGCTTTTTAAAAAGTTTATATTTGCCAGCTATAGAAAAAGTCCCTAGCGATATTGCAGACTTAAATCTGTGGCTATTGAAATTTACGTCAAAATGCATTAAAGATGACGAATTAGACGCTACAAAAACATCTTACGAAGCTATTTCAAATTTAGTCACTCAAATCAACACCTTGGAGAATGTGAAAGGAGAAAGTTCAAGTATTCGTATGATTAATTACTTGACCGTTTTTAAGCCAATAGTGTTTGCACATATAAATAGAATGCTAAAAAAATTCAAAAAAGACTTAATAAAATTGAAAGTTATATATTTGAAAGATGATTTAAAAAACTATCAAACACAACCTTGGTGGCTCAACTATGAACCTTTAAATCTTGTAACAGTTGACTATACTGAAGAGGCAATATATTCGCCTCAGACATTGGAAGTGGAATATGAAAGCAGCTTGCTCTCAGTGGACGGGATTGATAAAATTATAGATGAAGCAGAAAAAACATCCCGAAAATTTGAGGAAAATATTTCAAAATATAAACGAAAAAGGCGGATCGACTATAGTAATTCCATGGACATGAATGAACCATCAATATCTCAAATAAAGCGGACATTAGACGACTCAGTTTATCATTTTGAATTGTCCAAAAAAGTTGGTCAATATGATACATCATTTGTAACGAAATTAACTCATGACATTGATGAATCTGTCAATAAAGTCTTAAATCAGTCATTTAAATCAAAAACGAAAAGAAAAGTCTCTAATGAGTTTTCAAATATCGACAACGTTATTGAAAACGCTACTAAATTGATACACAATATTGAATCTAGTGAAGACAAAAAGATTAAAAGGAAAATGTATTATGATTCATCTTAAGGCTAAAATATTTAAGAAATAGTTTTTAATAAATAAAAAACACAAAAATGTTCAATAAACACGTTTTTATTAACTTTCAGTCTCGTGACGAGATTTGCATTTTGTAAAATAATATTTTTATTTAAATGACTAGCTCGACAAGCTGGGCACCATGATACAATGAATATAGTCATTGTATCATGCTGGGGACTTTAAAATTTCGACTTAAATAGGGACTTTACGATGCAGAATGTGTTTTGTTTCATACTTTTTTGTACTTATTGGCTCCTCGATAAATATTTTTTGCAGTTTGGAACTTGGAATTATATCCCAAAATAATGATGCATGTATGAAATAAATAAAAGGATATGATGTAAAATTTTATAATTAAAAAAACTAGAAAAATTGTGTACATGTGTATATAAATACAAAAATGTTTTTTTTTTTTTTTTTTTTTTTATGATTTGGAATTACTCCATACCACTCTAAAAAAATTAAAGGATAGGAGGATTATTTGGCTGGTCCAGAGGAGGACAGCGCCACCAACAATACAAAAATATTATAAATTCATTATTCTGGCAATGCCGAAAAACGTTTGAAACCGACGGTTTGAATTAAATTGAAGCAAAGATTTTTTAAAACGTTCAAGAACGACAATTGTGGCCACACCAAAAGTTTTAGCCATGCGTTTAAAACTGCCAAAAACTGACGAAGTATATCCCCACCTTAATTGTTGCAGATTTTAGGTCCTAAATTTCTGGCAGCACTATGCCTAATATACTAAATTTTCCATCTTTGAGCTGTAAACATATTTTGTTTTTGTGTGCAAAATGTTCAATGAAAAAACTGGAAAATTTCAACAAAAACAATCTAATATGTAAAAGAATTTTTCAAAATGGATAAAGAAGTACCAATTTTGTCAGGATATTTAAATGTTCCAACACAATCTGGATTTCCTCTTCACCGAATATCGAAAAAGGTATGAAATTTCTTTTTAAACGCACAATGTTTGTACTTTATAGTTCAGTTTAGTAGACATACATACATAAATTGCAATTATAAGCTTATGTATGTATATCTACATATGCATATGTATGTATGTATGTACGTCCATATATACATATTTAATTAAAATACAAATTCATTTATAAACTGAAAAGGACTATGTACATATGTATATCCCAGCTAGCATGTTCAATCGCAGAAGAGTCTGCTGAAGAGTATTTTTGACCGTCGACGAGCTCATTTTACTTTCTTAAAATAATTCTGGGACGGAAGATTCTGTTACTCGAGCTGATTCTTTGTGAGATAATTCTAAATCGCCTGGGATGTATGTTGAGATGATCGAAAAGTCCTTCATAAAACATGCCAATAATCGTATGAGACTGATGCAGCGCAGGGATTATGTTATAACTCGTAATATGTACTGAAATTTAATATATGTACATACATACATACATACATATATGTATATGCACATAGTACAAAATCTATTGGGACACTTATAGAAGAAAAACATAATTTAGGACTAACTTTACTGCGGGAGCTACCAGCTTGCCCCAATGACTTAAGAGAGTGTTGCCTGTATATGACTTCCTGTCCTTAAATTTTTTTAGTCATCGTCCCTTAACATTTGAGGAATTGCATATTAAGCATTACAAGATCAAAAGACGATCTATCGGGCATGTTCTGTCAATCGCATTTCGCCTAACATATGCGATATGAAATCGCATGATATGTATATGTTCTGGAGTTCACAATCGCAAGAAGTTTTGCGAATTCAACTCGAAAGCAAGTACTGAAGTGAACTGATGTATTTTACTTGAAGTGAAGTTTAAACTAACAATAAAGCAATGCACAATTTTAACTAAACATATTTTCTTGTATATTTTGCAAAAATTAACGAAATTTCCAAACTATTTAAGTTAAAAATATCAACTTTAAAATGTTTCTTTTGTCTTTACAATTTTCTGTGCCAATTGTTTTCTTGAGTACTGGCGATTTGATTTAAACAGTTGTTTTACTTGATCTAAAAAATAGCAAAACGCGTGAACGACAGAACATGCAGAAATAAGTTTGGCGATTTTCAAAACGCATGCGATTTCATATTCATGCGAGTGTCAGAACATGGGCGACTGTATTACGGTGTTGTACAAAGACGATCGTGTCTGATAATATGTAAAGAAATAACAAGTCAAAAAATATTGGATGTTATTGTTGCTCGTCAGATAATTATCAGAAGATTCTTTAAGGAATTGTATATGATGATGTAAACCTAAATGTGAATTATAGTACAGCATAAGAATGTATATGTAAAGATTAATGAGTTTGCCTCCTGTATTTCAAACTACAGAATGCATGAATTGCATGCAAGTATGTCTTACCTTCTATGCACTAGATACTATGTATGTACATATGTGTGCATTGAAATATGTATGTATGTACATATATACTCGTATATTAGGATGGTGTCAAAATTTTAGTTGGGTAAAATATTAACGGAAAGCATTTCGACTCTAAGAATTAAAAATACACATACATATGTACATAGTTTTTTATTTATTTTAAATGCGTTTTCTTTTTTGTATAAAAATATTGGCAATACCTTTACTCTACGTCTTCACGAAGCAATTTTTATTCCTATGCACAAGCAGAACCATCCGCAGAACAACTAGTTGCTTTAGGCGTAAAAAACATACGATTGCTTTGTCATATGAACCAAGTAAAAAAAAAAATTGCTTACATTTTGTGTAAAAGAATTTTTGCCACCGATTTCTTTTATTTTTACTTTTTGGAATAAAGTAAATGCATACAATATGTAAATACTGACGTGATAAATATTGAACATGTAGCATACGCTCACGATCCATTGAAATGTGTTACGATCCAAGTATCACAATAGCAGAAATCACTCTTGGTTGAAAACTGCTTTTGCATTCGCTGCAGATCTTGCAGGTCTAGCTTATTTACATATTTTGTTATTGCATTGCTTCAATCTGATGAAAATAATCTAAACTTGCAAGATCTGCAATGATTACAATACATTATAACCCCTATTTGCGTCGTTAATGGGGACCGGAGAAATACGACGCAAAACGAATCGACTCAAATTGGATCACTTTTTTCTATGTAGGAAAATTCTATTTTTGATTAAAAAAAGTGATATGGTAGAAAAATGTAAGTAGAGAATAAACAGGGAACTGCTATTTTTACATGCTACTTGACAAATTCTTCACTTGTAATTATGAATTCAGTTGAAAAGTTCAATAATAAGTAGAGATGTAGCGACGCAAATCGGAAATAAAACGACACAAAGCGGGTTAAACAAAATTTTAAAAAGCGATGCAAATCGAAACGACGCAAAAAGGATCGACGCAAATCGGGGCTCCAGTGTAGTTAGATTGATTTCCCGTAATATATATTGAACGTGTAGCCTGCCCGTAATAATAATATAAAAATATTAATTCAGCTTGGGCACGAGCTACTTCCTAATATTAAGTGCAATGTCGATGAAATTGTTGTGAATAAGCCTACTATAGACAAAAACAACAATACGTTAAAATTGCAAAGTAGAATACTTTGAATATAACGGACTATGAGTGTTTGTTGAATATTAGTGATGACCAATCAGAAATGGGGAATTTCGTGCTAAAAAAAAATTTTTTTTCAACATGTAAAAAATGAATAAAAAGATATTATAACAATTCTCGAATTCTATTTCTGTTGAAAACTTGATTAAATAGTTGATATTCTTTCACAATTAGTATTCATTTTACATAAGTTGTAAAAAGGGACGAACGAACGCTGATGAAATATGTATACTGATACGTTCTGCTAGTCTCATTGTATATACTAATGTTTTTCAAAATAAAAATTCTTAGCAATTTGAATGTTCATTAATTCAATAAAACTGAACTTAACTTAACTTAGAATAATAATTTCTCATTTATGTAATAAATAAATTTGTAATACTTGTTAAAATCAGAACCACTTCTTTGGTTGGAAGGAGAAAACTTCTGTAAAATCTTTAAAATTTAAGGTCTAACAAAGTTAAATGCAATTTTTAATAAAAGGGCAAAAAATCTTATTTTTCAATATATTGTATCAATATTTTATGTTGTTGTTGTAACAGCTCCGATGCTGTTGCTGGCGGGAGTTCTTTCCTGTGGAAAAAACTTCCGTCTGATACAGCTGTCGCTGAGTTGACAATCCTTGGCCGAATTGGATTTGGGTCGTTCCGGAGCGAAGATCCGATTGTCGTGGGAACGACTGTTGTATGTAGTTTATTTTAGTTTTTAGTGCATTTGACATTTGTGTAACAGAATAAGCAAAAAAACTCTATTTAAAATTAAAATCGAGTTACGTCTTTTTTTATTAAGCAATCGTTATATAGCAGAATTTTGGTAATTCCAACTCATCACTAGATCTTTAAAAATCATGTTTAGAAGGTTTTTTCCAGTTTTCCCTGAGAGTATCTCGAATAAATAATAAAATAAATATGTATACTTTCGTCTAAACGTGTCGGTATCGTCGTAATTTTTTTTAATTCAACAGCGTAGTTTTTTTAAGTAAAACCAATGCATAAATTTATATACATAAGTACATACATACTTAAATGCATAATATACTCCTATATATACTTATATCATCATGCTTAAATGCATGTTTTGTAATTTATTTTTATTTTTCAGAAATCTTGTCAAAAATTTTGTCTTCTTTTTAAATCAAGTCAATATGGAATAGAACGTTTGGAAATATGTGAGTCTAAGGATGATAAAAATGCAAAAATTGTCACACTAGAAAATTGTGTTAAAATTACTCAAGAACCTACTCCAGCAAATTTAATATCTATAGTTAAAAAAACAGGCACTCTAACTTTAAACGCACTAAGCGAAGAAAGCTTGAAGGAATGGGTAAATGCTCTGCAAACAGTAGCTTTTCGTAGTAAGAACGATACAAATTTGGCACAGTCGGCTATTGAAGAAGATAATGATTTATACTGCAGTTCTTATGGCGATGGATTATTTATTGTTACTTTGATACCTTCGGAAGCATCAATTCGTTGTAATATTGAATCTAAAGTGTATATGTTGCATTTGACTGCAACTGAATTACAGTTAAAATCTACAAGCGATTTAAGTAATATAATTTCAAATTGGCCATATAGATTTATTAGAAAGTACGGTTATAGAAACGGAAAATTTACATTTGAAGCAGGAAGAAAGTGCTTTACTGGGGAGGGTGTGTTTACATTAGACCATACAAACCCGCAAGAAGTGTTTCGTTGTATGTCGTCGAAAATGAAATCAATGAAAAAGATGATTTCATGTAACGGTGTTAAGTTAGATAGCTGTGAAAACCAACTACATGTAGCTGCATCAATGGAAGCGCGTTCCCGTAGTCCATTACCACCATCACCATCGAATCAAAGTAGAACAGAATTCGACATTAACTCCACGCAAAGCAGTATTTCCGTTCGGAGTTTAATGCCCATTTGTGAATCATTTAGCAGCATGAATGTAATAGTTCCACAAAAAACTGTGCCACACAAACCTCCTCGTAAAATATATACAACTGATAATTTAAATCTGCCTACTTTACAATTTTTGCCTTCAAATAGGCAACTTCACAGCGACAATTTCATTAAATATAATAGATTCGAAGCCGTTTCCATTTCATCATCTTCCGATCCAAATAAATCTGCTGGATCTTCTGTTATCTTAAAGCCGTCTTCTCCTGAAGCCCGCAGAAACTCACAAGAACATGAAATACCCATCGCTGAACTTTCAGCACAAAGTGATTTAAGAAATGAACGAGATTATGAAAGTATTGAAACAATCACAGACGCATGGAAAACATTGGGCATCAATGATGTTAAACATAACGAACATATTAGTTCAACAGATCTCAATGATATAATTTGGACGCGTAGTAACACGAAGAGTATTTCTATTCCAAAACTTATAGATATTGATATTGGAGAATGTGGCAAAAGTACTTTTAAAAAAATATGTTCCGATATAAACTATGATCGCCTTGACTTTCTTTCGGCAAATCATAAAACATCAAATGGTTATAAAACCATTGTAACTGTTGCTCCTTTATCAAATAATAATGTAATATACAAAGCTCCACAAAATGAATACGAGCTAATTAATGTCCCTGAAACATCAAATCGTAAAAGCGACAGCTATGTAGGATATGGTCTTATTCGGCACTCGGGCACTGAGTCATCATCTTCGGTTAATGAATGTGAAACCGTACATAACACTTCTAAAAATATTTCTGTAAATGTTGATGTGAACCGATCAGTGAATAATGATATAACTTCTAGCGAACTAAATTACGCTTCTGCTGGTAAAGCAAAAAATATGTAACATTATTTATTTTTGCTTTGATAATGTTCTAAATTTTATTTTCCTTAAAAACACTTTTTTTAACCAAAAAGCAATACTTAAAGCCATTTATAAGAAAAAACTTAGCTAGGTATGTATGTATGTATGTAAGTATAACAACTTATAACTTTTTATTCGAGCAAGTACTCAAGAATTTATGATTTCAAAAATTAATTTGCTTATCAGCCAACTAAATGCAGCATATAAATTAGCTAACCCATAACAAACAAATTAATTTTTGAAAAATATGTTTTACAACTTTATATAATATTTATAAAATAAAAAAAATTAAAATATAAAAGATTTGTATTGCTACTTTTGCGACATTTGATTGATAAGCTCAATGTGAATTCATTCAAGGTGGTCTCGAGTGCACAGGTGATTATATTCGCCTGCTGTATTTTTGGTCTCCCTCAGATGTCAAAATACCCTTTTCAGTACATATTTTCGACCTCGCAGGGAGACAAATTGGGGCGAGACCACTTTGTATAAATTCGCATTGGATGAGTTTGAAGGAAATTTTTCACGAAAGACGGTATAAAAATTTTATTTATCGATACGTATGAATTTCGCTACTCCCAAAGTATATTTATACAAGTACATTCAAGTGCCCAGCAGGTTGTGTTTTTTATACATAATTTTCATCGACTATTGTCAATTTTTTTTTTCATTATTCCTTCTACACAATTTTCTTTAAGTTCTGCTCAGCAGAGCTTTATGATTAAAATTGGAATATTACTTGATGAAAAATTGTCTTTTGAACCACACATTGATAATATCTGCTCCAAAGTTTGTTTAACCTTGCGAAGGTTATATCATTACAGTTTGACATTACCTTTACATGTTAAAAAATCTGTGGCTCACGCCCTTCTGATGTCGCAAGTTAACTATTGTATAGAAATGTACTCTGGCTGTAATGCTGGTAATAAAATGAAAATAAAACACATTGTGCACAAGGTTGTCCGATTCGTCTATGGACTTGGATATAGAGATCATGTTTCGCATCACTTAAAAAATTATTTTAATATTAATTTCGAGGATTTCCTTAAATTTCGATTATTAATATATCTTTACAGAATCATAAAATTCCAAAAACCTGAACGTGTTGTACGTTGGATTACCATGCCACGAGGTCTGAGAAATCCTCAAATTATTATTTCACGTATCAATTGTGCTATATATGAAAGATCCTTTCTAGTTCTTGCAGCTAGGTATTATACCAGCTTACCTAGAGACTTACGGTCCTTCTCTATGTCTTTATGTGTTTTCAAGCGCAAAATTATTGCACATTTATCATACATCGAATCACCAATGACTCATACGGGTACTCTCTGACTCTTGGGGCGCTGATGTGTGATAAGCTTACTCTCCATAGTGGAGACATTATACTAGTAATACGAATGAAATTGGCCAATAGGCTATATGTATTGCAATTGAATAAATAAATAAAAAATTTGGTTTTTAAATCCAATGATTTACAAAAAGTTCAATTTAATAATTTTACACAAAATGTAAATTGAATTAAATCACGAATGCATTCCTCACGAATTAAAAATTCTTGCATGCATTCAGATCACGAAAAATTTTAATTGAATTCATTGGTGATTTAAAGAAAACAAATTTTAATTCACTGTTTTAACTAGGATTAGGATCATTAGTAAAAAACCCTTGTAAAATTTGAAAAAAAAAACTTCAGAAGAGTCTATGATTCGCAGATTCTTTCAAAAAGAGATCATTCCTTTACAGCTCTGCTACTGAGGTATTTTTGACAATTGTAAATTTATTTTACACATACAAAAAGCCTGTTTTTTTATTTTTAACGTTGTTGGAGAATTGCATGTACTTGATATTGATATAATTTTGCGTGAAGCGAGTTAGGAGGTATTTCATAAAAAATCATGTATGGTTACAGGGTGTCTTGACGGACTTATTCTTTGTTATAACATTTGTCAAACTTTATACATACATTACATTATCACAAAACTGCTAGTGCCAGTTTTTCATACTTATATAGACTTTGACTTTGGTAAAGACAAATAATTTGCTCGTCGAGAAGCTAAGCTAAGATAGCAATAGTATGCTTATTAAATACTACATCAATGGTAAAGCACCAAGTCTTTTATAATCAATTTTTTCTAACTGTACTAGAGGCTTTAGCTGTTCCGCAAAAATTCTCATTTCATCGCCAATAGCGTCTTGTCCATTTGGAGCTAGCACCGACAATTCAACAAGATAGCTATGACAGACTGGTTCACCGTCGTGCTGTTTACCAGGCATAATTTTAAAAACTTTGGCTACTGTTATTTTCATACGGCCTTTTCGAAACATATATCCCTGACTAACGTATTCAAAATCAAGGCGGCATCCCAATTCAGTCAAAAATTCTAGGACGGTGGATGTACACCCTACATCAATACTAGACCTAACAAGAGTTGGTCTTGAACGATCCAATTCTGGTTGCCCAATGTAGCGCAATTGGAATGGTGCATCTCTATCAAGAGCTCGACGAACCCGAACACTTAACGGAATTTGTTGATTAGGTTGTCTCATACTCATACACACCTCAAGGTCATGAAATGTTTCAGGAGCATTTTCCACATTGTCGCAAAGCCCTCGCAGTCTGAAAAAAAGATGATTATTGCATATGTATGCTTCTAAGTACATGTATGTATGTACATATAGTTATAAACTCTTATTTAATTTAAACACCTGTGTAATAAATGATCAACAGCAGATTCTATTATCGACCCTTGCAGTAAATACTCCTGGTTTGGTATAATTTTACACTGAAGCGCCTGAGACAGCGACTCTTTAGAAGATGTAGCCGGTATCATTCCTAAATTCCTCGCAAATGTATAAACATGAAATATGTACATACATATGGATTAGTGATGTTACGAATATTCGTATTCGACTGTTCGCCTGTTTTAAGATATTCGTATTCGCCAAATTCAAGCGAATATTTATCAATTAATTTGCACATACATTTTCCCAAAAATAAATCATACAAAAAGTTTAAAAAGGTACATAAAATGTACAAAAATATATTAATTTACTAGCTGAACGCCCCCTTCGCACGGAAGATATCATAGACTAATATTCATATTCTGTGGAAGATATTTCGATTTAAACTTAAAATGATTACTCACTGACAGCTGTCAATATATATGCGTGTTTGCGCTACAACGTATATTTCACAGAATATTATATTAGTCTATGGTATATTTACCGTGTGTATGAAGTCAGCACACAGTATACATGTCGGCTTGACCGTTCGTGAGTTATAAAGCGACAACACACTTGCAACAATTTTTTATATATATAGATAATACTTTTTATTTAAGGAAAGAAAGCCCTTTATCTTTGACCCAAGATAATAATATTCTTAAAAAACAAACGAAAATTATATACATATCGTAACTATCATTTAAAAGTTAAAGTCTTATATGTAAATTCATATCATGTTAAGTTAGTAATCAGTTCTCAGTAGAGGAATGTTGGACTTCAAAAATGGAATATCTAAAATTTAATATGTGAAAGTCCACCGAGACATGTAGCTGCGCAATCTGCGAAAATATGTTCTCCCAAACAACACTGAATTACTAATTAAAAGCGCAAGCAGAGTAAGAAACACAAAATCTCAAAGTATGTATGTAAAATAGTTTAAAATATTCAGTAGTGGCCTTCAAATTCACTATCTCAATGTCATAATAATGATGTATACACTGACAGTTTTTTTCAATTTATTGTTACCGACGCAAAGGGAGGCACTTTTTCCAGTTAAATTTGAAATATTATCTGGCTCTAAACCTTAAAAGTAATATTCGTATTCGCCGAATACTGTGTCAAATATGCGTATTCGTACTCGCGAATATTAAATATTGATAATCGTAACGTCACTAATATGTATACAACAACTCTGAAATCATGCAACAATTACAAGGCAGTGTAGCCAGGAAAATATTGTCTAATGTCCCCAAATTAAAGAGTGTTGTCCCCAAAAATCCCCATTTTAAAACTGGAAATCCCCAATTTTACCCCAATAAAGATATGTATATTAGGCATCATAAAAAAACAATTTTTTTTATTAATTTTATTACATACATTTATTTAAGTTAGTGCATTCGTATGTGCTCAATGGAACTTTGAATCCATAGAATATTTTAAAATTCCATACACGGAATCAAATTTATTCTATTTTCTATGCTTTCGCGTTGTAAATTTATAAATAACTCAAAATTTTCCATACTCTCAGTGAATATTTTAAGCATTTATTTTGCTAGTACAGTTAAATAATATAAAAAAAATTGTTTGAACTCCTTTGAACATTCTATGCCAACATCAATTTTAGCAACAACCAAATTACTTTCCTTATCGTCAATTAGTACATTCATTTTGGCAATATCGAATTCAATAAATTCTGGTTTTAAAAATTTTGAACAAATTGTTATAAAAACCAACATCCTCAAACCAACCATCGCCTTGAAATAATCGAAATTTGGAGATGAAGAAAATTGAAATGCAAGAAAATTGTAATATAAAGCAAAATTGATGATAGGTATACTGAAAATGAAAAATCCCCAAATCCCTCCTCACGATAATCTGTCCACAAACACCAGCAAAAATCCCCAATTTGGGGAGAAATCCCAACACCTGGCTACACTGCTATTAGGTAGACCCAAGGTTAATTAAACCAGGTGGTAGCGTTAAGACATCTAACTATTTTTCCCCCTACTTATTTTTTAGTTGAAAATGTCAAAGGCTGTTTCCTGGTTATAGTTTTGACAACTTCTTTGTTTAGGCATTACTTTTTCTCGTGCTGCCAAGTTCTTGTTTTCTCCTGCTTCCACCTGGTTTAATTCGCCTTGGGTAGACCCACTTCTACAGCAAGGCGAATTAAGTAATTAATGTTAATTCGCCTTGCTTCTACAGCAAGTAATAATGGTTACAGTTTGGGATACATGCGTAAGAAAATTTTGTAAATATGATTGGTGTCTTTCACACTAGTCTAATTTTTATTCCGCACAAACCTTGTTCTTTCCAATTTACACTACACTAATTCATATGGCATAAAATGTTTACGTGTACTCAGCTTTGTGTGTTAGGGTTAATACTTCAGTGCTGTCATTTAAGTTTAAATGTTATTTATATACAAAATTGAGTTTTCACTGCAAAATTAAGTCAACATTAAATAGCCAACATTGTGCATTTAAATACTACATAAGTTTTAAGAATTTCCATATGTTTTTGACTGCTTGTTCTTCTTATTTAAAACAAAGCTAATAAAAAAATTTGTGGCTGCTGACAAGTTGCATCCAACTTTCGTTTGTTTTGTGGTTATTATCCTTTTAATCGTTCTGGAGTTTGCTTTTATTCTCTTAAAACAATTCAGCAGTTCTTAATTATTCTTAATTCATTCCATAAGCAAATTGAGAGATAGCCTAAACTTGCTGACCAGCTTCGATTTGACACTATGCCCCTTCAAAGCTTTCAGCGCCACCTAACTTTCAACGTAGAATGTTACCTCCATGCCGTCAGTTACATATTCTGTCTCTAGTTCCGTGGCCCTGAGGATCGCTAGGATCTCAGCCTGAAATACACTACATTCGTTCGGTAGCCTAAAAGACCTACGAATGTCCGTTCCTAAAAAATAGACGCCAGCACCCGTGCCTATTTCCATTTTCGATCCATCTGTAAAGACCGCGCAGACTTCGCATAGTCTATCAGATTTGACCCAAAGATCCCTATCCGGAATGACTAGTGAAGGCGTTCTAATAAAATTAGTCTCAAGAACCTTAGAGTCCGTAAAACCAGGGGATATGGTATCCCGTCTGCTAAAACTAATCTTTTTCGAGAGTAAGTCCTGGCTTTACAAAGCCCGCTTCCATAAGCCTGAGCAAACTCCTTGCCGCCGTTCTCAACACACATTCTTCAATGGGAAGCAGGTGAAGGATGACGTCCAAGGCAGCCTGAGGGGTGCTCCTATGGGCCCCAGTAATACCCAGCGAAGCACACCTCTGGACCTTAGCAAGCAGCTTCCTATGGCTTTCTTTCCCCAACGCCTCCCACCATACGGCACATCCATAAGAAATCACCGGCCGACAATCGAAGTATATATCAAATTTACCACCTTCGGTTGCAGACCCTAGTTCCTTCCAATGGAATTCCTGCATGTATAGTAGGCATTGAGCCCTTTCTTGAGCATTTTCCAAGAAAGTTTGCTATCTAGGAAAACACCCAAGTATTTCGCCTCCTTTGCTAGTTTTAACTCCACCCCGCCAATCCTAGGTAGCAAAAACTATCTACTTTGTATCTCCTGGTGAAGAGAACTAGCTCCGTTTTGACCGGGTTGATCCCTAGTCCCTTACTACTATCCCAGAAAGACAGTTCGTTAAGCGCTGCCTGCATGACCTCACTGATAGTGTAAAGAAATTTCCCTTTTACCAGTAATACCACGTCATCAGCGTAGGCGACTATCCTCCGACCGTTCCTCTCAAAACGAGTGAGAATTACGTTTACAGCTATCAGCCACAGAAGGGGGGATAATACTCCCCCTTGCAGCGTCCCTCTTGTCACTAACCTCCTCAGGTTTTCACCCCCCATACTCGAGTTGATAATCCCGAGTTCCTCTAGCGACTCCCTAATGGCCTCTATCCTAAGATTGTTAAAGGCTCCCTCAATGTCCAAGAATGCAGCCAAGGTGTAATCCTTGTGTTGCAGTCCCAGTTCTATAAAATGAACAACATCATGAAGCGCACTCTCAACATACCTGCCTTTACGATAGGCATGTTGAGCTTCTATTGTGTTCCTAAGATGTAAGTCGACCAGCCTCTCTAATGTTTTCAAAAGAAAAGACGACAGGCTGATCGGTCTAAAATCCTTCGGCATTGAGTCACAGGTAACCAGATATGAAGAAAACAAAAAAAATTGGACTTGGATCATATTTTATTTGTCATAACGAGACACCGTGAAAAAGAGACAACATTAGTGTGTTTGTTATGAAGATAAACAAAACGAAAAGCAAAATATACATACGTACATATATGCTGGAAATTTGCCAAATGGTGGTGGTTTTTAACTTACATACACACATGCATACATACATACTTGATAAATTCTGATATTTTGCAGATATTATAGTGATAAAATACAAACGATCAGTGAAAACCAACTTAAATTAATTAATTAATAATATTTTTAATGTGAATTAGAGAAATATATGGATATTTAATTAGTTTTGCGATTTATAATTTTAATTTGGATAGAAATAAAGCACAAAGAAAAAAACGAAAACTTGAGACTGTATGAGTGTATACAAACTAGTATGCAAAATCTTCCGTCTCGAGTCACTTCTATGTATTCTATGATTGAGTGGCTTGTGTAAAGGTTTGCTGTCTGGCAGGATCGCCATGTAAAGGTTTGGTGTAGTAGAATATATTTTTCTGTGTATTTAAATTGCCGGCGCTAATAAACGCCACTGGCAAGGAAAAGTAAACGGCAGATGAATGCCAGTATTAACATGCCGATTTAAGGCAAAGATAAAAATTGATGTTTTTGAATTAAATAATGCCGATTGAAGGCAAAGTGTTAATTAATTTTATTTTCAAAAATTTGTCCCTTATATTCTAAACTAACTGTATTCTAAAACTACAAAATTTCTTATTCACTAAATATAATTGTAGTTTGAGAAAAAAATATAAAATACATTAAACATAATTGTTGTATAGCAATAACAAACATTTCAGTATTGAACAATACAATTGTTGTAATAAAAAAATAACAATTGTATTAAAGGTATAAATGGTTGTTGTAAAAATGGTAGTAATATTAATAGAGTGCCGTGTGCAAAAGTAATAATAAGAACAGTATGTGTAATAAGTTTACTTACATATAAAATAATGATAAATATAATAATAGATTATTTAGGATGCACTACACTTGCTTTACCAGCCTTGGGTATGAAGATTACCCTAACCTCTCTCCAGCTTTTGGGTATAACCCTCCTACTCAAACATATCCTGAAGATATTCACCAGGGACAACAGTACGTGTTCTGAGACATTCTGCAGCATGGCGGGAAAAGTACCGTCAGGGCCTGGTGATTTATATGGCCCAAAGGTATTTATAGCACACGCTGTTTTCTCCAATGTCACCATGTTGTCCATTATCTCCCTTGATTGCGCTAACGATAAGGGTTTGAAAGTATCCCCCATGGTTGCCCCTCTTGCTACTTCCATACAGCCGGGAAAGTGAGTGTTCATAAGTACAGAAAGGGTCTCAGAGCTGGATTCCGTCCATGAGCCATCACATCTCTGAATATGTCCAGGTGACCTAGGGTCCTTAGACAGTACTCGGCGAAACCTTGATAGCTCATTTACAGAATCAATGGCCTCACAGTAATTCCTCCATGAGTCTCTTTTAGCTCTTTTGAGCTTCCCTTGTACCCATTGTACAGCACTTTATAACTGTCCCAATCCTGTAGTCTGCCTGTAAGTTTTGCTCTATTGAACTGCCTTCTTACCGCAGACCGTAGATCTCTAAGACCACTTCTCCACCACGATGGCTGTGTCTTTTTTCCTGGGAAAACTAATGTACAGGATAGCTCAAAACTTTCTCTAAACATGTTGGTGGAATAATCCACCTCCTCTTCCACCCCTCTTGTTGAATCAATCCCCAGAGGAGCGTCCCTTACTTTACTATCTACAGTGGCCGTGAAGGTATCCCAGTTTGTCCTTCTCGGAATCCTATATGGGTCACACCTTAATCCTGCAAAGTTAAGACTAAAGGATATCCTACTGTGGTCTGAAAAAGAACAGACCGTGTCAACCCTCCAGTTCTCTACAAGATTCCTATTCCTGTTGGCTAGTGTGAAGTCTGTAACCTCCGCCCTATCCCTATTCCTGAACGTTGGCGTATTGCCCCTGTTACAGATGGTAGAGTTGGGTTTTTCAGCTCAGTTGAGTGAGCGCTCTTTTCCGCTCAGCTCAGTTAACTGAACTAGTTCGCTCTTTTAGTTCAATAGCTCACTTTAGTTCAGTAGCTCAGTTTAGTTCAACAGCTCACTTTAGTTCAGTAAAATACATTAGCTCCATTGGTTTCAGCTCAGTCTATCTTTGTTACGAAAGTAAACAAAGCGAAAACAAAAAATGTTTCTGCTATATCAGCGTTACCATAATATCGTTTTTATTTTTAAACAAGTAATTTGGAAAACAACTTAATTTTAGTTATATAAAAATAAGCTCCAATATACAGGTAATTTTATATATTTTTTATTAAGACATAGCCTAACATAGGTGTCACACGATCAAGTTTTCATTTAATTTTTGTTTCAAAATTCAATCCTCTCTCATTTTTTTACCAATACACTCACACTTTTAAAATTTGCTGAGAATTTGCTTTCAAATTTTCGTTCAATTGAGTGTTTCAAATTGCTTTCAAGAAAGCAGCTGATTGCCATTTGATTATAAACTCTCGTTAATTTTCATATACAAACATAAGTACATATATTCTGCCGCCATAATATTTGTGTTCTTGAAAGCAAATTGCGTGCAGCCTACGTCACAGCCTTCAATTTTTGTGAATTTTGACTAGCAGTTTGTGTAAATTTCCTGAAAGAGAATTGAATAAAAACTTGAACGTCTGACTGCAGTGTTACTTGAATGAAAAATTGAAACAAAACTTGAAAGCAAAATTTATATAAAATTGATAGTCAATTTTTAAATGTGTGACTGTTTAGCAGAGCTGTAAAAAGCTGCAATCAATTGACACTGAAATCAAAGTGATTTCAACCAAACTGATTTCATTCTTTGATTTCTAAATGATTATAGATTTCAAAATGAAATCTTGTCAAAATTGCAATATTTTTTGATTGCAATCATTTTGAAATCATTTTTTTTAGAAATCATTGAATGCAATTAATTTAATTGCAATCAATTCGATTGCAATCAAATTTTTGTTGAAATCATGTGATTTCAATAAAATCCCTTAAAATCACAACTATAGTAAAAGTCCAATGAAATAATTTACATTTGGAATCTAGCGGTTTCTACTAGAATCTGGTGGAAACCTCCAAATTTTTGGTGGAAACCACTAGATTTTAGTAAAAATCACTAAAGTTTTGGTGAAAACCAACAGATTCTATTGAAGAACTGATTGCAATTAGAAATAATGTTTACCAATTTTACAAAACTTTGTAAATAAAAATTGCCATTTTTCATTTGAAAAGAACGAAGATTTTGATTCTGATTACTGGACCTTAATTGCAATCAAATCGATTGCAATCAAATTTGATTGCAATCAATTTATATATAAATTGCAATTTACGATTTTGAATGCAATCAAAAAATTAGCAATCATTAAAGCGAAATCATGTGATTGCAATTAAATCGATTGCAATCATTTACAGCTCTGCTGTTTAGTAAATTGAAACAAATCTTAATCAAGTGACACCCATGTAAAAAAACAAATATAAGAAAAATTCAAAATAATTAATTTATGTAAAAAAATTGTGAAAAAATATTCATGCATCAAAAAGTTTTATAAATGAGTGATTTTTCGGAAAATTGCTTAAATATTTTCCTTTGCCCCAAACATATTTTTAAGTTTCTATTATTTGAAAATAATGATACTAAATTTAAAGTTGTTAGTATAATTGGTATTCCAATAATTCTGTTCCCAAAACTTATCAATAAACTTTTTTTTTTAATTATTCGTTAAACCTAATGAGTATCAGTCATCATCATCTGTTTCATGATTTACGTTTGGCGTTAAATGATTTAATTCAAAAATACTTTGGTTGTTATTCTTCCCAATATTAGCAGGTATAAAGAAGTAAGTTTAAACCTTAGCACTGTGATATAAGCAAAATGGGGCAGGAATAATAGGTTCAGAAATTGGAATTAATATAACAAAATTCAGACCAATACGGTGAAATATAAATCCTGCAGTCTGTTGTATTTATATATTTATGGCCAATAAATGAGTGGATATTTAATTATAATTTTAGTTAATTTTCATAAAAATTTAAAATTCGTTTAAACATACTTTCATTTTTTCAGTCAAACTTAAAGTTCTTATTTAATTACGATGAAAATATGGTAGCACTACGTAATATAAAAAATTTCCCGAAAATTTCCCAAAAAAACAGCTGACTAGAGCAAATAAAGAAAAATCTAAAAAAATATATTATTATTTTAGCTATAAATAAGAATAATTAAGAACTCCTGAAATGTTTTAAAATAATAAGAGCAACTTTCAGAACGATTAAAAGGGTAATAGCGAAAAAAGATGCCAAAATTTTATGCAACTTGTGAGCAGCCACAAATATTTTATTTGCTTTTTTTCAAACAAGAAGAACAAGCAGTCGAAAACATATGGAAATTCGTAAAACTTATGTAGTGTTTAAATACATAACGTTGGCTATTTAATGTTGATTTAATATTGCAATGAAAAATAAAATTTTATATTTAAACGAGTCTTAAAAATAAATGAAACATTATCATCCACCAATTGATTGGCCCTTAATGTTTTAAATAAATTATTTCAAAATTGATCAATGCTTAGAAAAACTATAAAGTAAAGATAAATTAGCTTATTTGGCAACGCTGGCTATCAAAATCAACCCTTATTTAATACAATACTGTAGATACTATCGCAAAAGTATTGTATTGTGCCAAATGTCATATTCCATACGAAATAAAAGCTCTTTAGGGTACGTAAAATCCAATTGTCATAATACATGAAATTGAATTGATTGATTGTAAAGAGCGCTCACTAAAAACGCTCAGTAGTAAAGTGAGCGGCTCATTTAGCTCACTTGTGTGAATCGTTCAGTTGAACTAGTTCGTTCAGGAGCTGCACACCTCTACATAAAATACATTCTTAATTGTGCTTAAATATTTCGGAAGAAAAATAAATTGTTTATTGCTATATTATTCGAGCTAAAATTGTTTTAACCCATTGCAGATAAACATATTCATGCCTATGTAAGTATGTATAATGAATTTTTTTTGGCTTAAATGCAGTTTAGTGAAGCTTCACCAAATTAAATAAAAATTAGCCTATGTGATAGAAAATTAAAAAATAAGAAGAAAAAATTAAATAAAAAAGTTGGCGGCAACGCATAGTTTACGAGTTATTGGCCTCTGAAGTTTTCATATATATGTGCGATTTCCCTTTGCATTTCTCAACGTACTTTAGTGAAGTTACACCAAATAAAATAAAAATTAGCCTATGTGATAGAAAATCAAAAAATAAGAAGAAAATATAAATAAAAAAGTTGGCGGCAACGCATAGTTTTCGAGTTATTGGCCTCTGAAGTTTTCATATAAAGCTATGAAGAAAATCTAGTCTATATACCGCCGTGTCGGGATATACCATGGTGGAGAAAATCATTAAGCCCGGCCGAAGGCCGGCTATGCAAAAATTCTATTCTATATACCGCCGTGTCGGGATATACCATGTTGGAGAAAATCATTGAGCCCGGCCGAAGGCCGGCTATGTGGGCAAACTTTACAATTAAAAATAAACTTCTTCTTAATTATTAATACGTTTTATTAAATAAATATATTTACGTAATGCATAATTTAATTTTGAATTCAAATATTATTCGCTTTCTATCACATAGGCTAATTTTTATTTTATTGGGTGTAACTTCACTAAAGTACGTTGAGAAATGCAAAGGGAAATCGCACATATATATGAAAACTTCAGAGGCCAATAACTCGAAAACTATGCGTTGCCGCCAACTTTTTTATTTTATATTTTCTTCTTATTTTTTGATTTTCTATCACATAGGCTAATTTTTATTTTGTTTAGAGTAGCTTCACTAAAGTGCATTTGTTCCTTTTTTTTTAGTGCCTGTTCGCCGATATCGAAGAAGTTCTTTCATTCGAACAATTACATTTGAAACATAAACAAAATTTTTGAATTTGTTTTTGTTAAATTTCATAACTATGGTAGCTAGACAATGCAATAAAATTTCTAAGTCAGGTTTATTTAAGTTTTAATTATTCTTGCAACATTTGTAAATATCTAGTTGCGAAGTCACATCCGAAATCTTTGGAAACGCGTAGTTTTCGAGTTATTGACATCTAAAGTTTGTATAATTATAAAACTATATCCAACACATTTCACAATGAATCCGGTCCAAGAGAACAACAAACAGATAATCTACAATGTAGATTCTACATGCATACATATGTACACATTCATATGTACATACATATGTATGTCAGAAAATTACAAAAATATGAACAAAATATTAAATAAAAAAAGTTTCCGAGCTATTGGCATCTGAAGATTTCATATATGTATGTATAATGTTCATTCTCACTGATTATTATTATAAGTTATTAATAGAGATTAAAGGTGTAGACGGCCTTTGGCCGGACTCAAGGATATTTTCCGACACGGCTCTATTTGCTATATATTCTCTGCATAGTCGCCCATTGGGCCAGCTCAAAAATTATCTCCATCATGGAATTTACCGACAAGGCAGTATTTAGTATAGATTGTCTGTATATCGTGTTATTTTTAAATTTTCTATCGCTCTGTGTAATATTTTTTATTTGGAGGTGTGTCGGTAAGGTAAATTCACTAGAATTCAAAATCTGTAATCGTAACAAGTTAAGCTAAAATAAATTGTGTTTCTCTGCCTAGTGCAATGAAGATGTTGAAAGGCCATAGTAGATGACATCTCCGGCGACAGATGATAACTTTCATGGTTTGGTTTGGTTTTACCAGCTAGCCATTGTTATGTATATCGACGCTCCGTTGAATGAGTGCTTTTCTGTTATTTCCAATGGGTATGTGATAGAAATCGATTCGATTTGAAATGAAATCGAAGACTTAAATCGAATCAAATACTTTTAGGAGGGATGGAAATCGGATCGATTTCGTTATTCATTTTTGTTTCAATACCACACATGTCTCTAAGAAAAACTTACTTTTTTCTTTAGTTTACAAAATAAATATACATATGTATGTATGTATGTATATTTCAAGCAAAATGATTAATTTTTTGTAGTTTTAAAATTTTATCTAACGCTGTTGCAGGAATCTAAGTAAGCTGGAAAATTCCTGCAAATTTTTTTTCCAAAGTTTTGACTTTCTTGCATTTGCTCTCGTAATATTTTATATTCTTTAAAGTTTTTTGCGATTTTTATATTTTTGCAGTTTTTCGCAATGTACGTAATTTTTGCAAAGTTTTTGGCATTCCTACATCTTTAAGGACTTTTAATCAAACATAAATTAAAATTTTAGTAAGTTTTTGCACTTTCATAAATTTTTCTATTTTTCTGAAACTTAAATTGAACGAAAATAAAAAGATTACATATTTATTATATGTACATACCTATATGAAAAAATTGCAAAAAAAGAGTTTTTTCAAAAGAATAAGTGTGTTCATTTACTTTACTAGTAAAAATTAGTAACGAGAGAGTAACAAAAAGTTTTCCAAAATTACTCTCAAAAATGTGAAAAAGTAAATGAACACTTTACTAGTAAAAATTTGCAAGTTAAAGTAGTGTTGTAATGTATAGGTATATATGAGTACTTAATAAGTGCCTCTATATTTTTTGGACAAATTATACATATATGTATATTATTATAAAAATAATGTTATTATGGTCATTTATATTCAGCATTAATGTGACTGGCGTTTTTCGAGTACTGCTTGTAATAGAATGATGAAAGGTTTTGCAATTTTATTTAATCTAGTACTAGGCGTAGTCGAAATACACTAAACACGATAAGGGTGATTAGCTACTTTTGAATAAAATGAATGAATAAAATATCTATTTTTAATTAGTTTATACGCTATAACATATTATCTGGCATATTTAAAAAATATATTTTTGTAATGGATGATTTTCGTGATTTACTTTTACAAATTATTATAAATTTTTTGTCCGATTTCGTTATTTCTTAGAAAAAAACCGCTATTCGTTAGATTATTGTAGCTTTTTCGATTAATTTCTAAATTTCTACCTGAGGTACTGTAATAAAAAGCTTTATCCAAAATTAAATATCATGTTGCTGCCAGCATTAAACCCCAAAAGCAGTAAAAAAGTAATTTAATAAATTATGTGTTAATTTACGCTTATAAATAATAATTAATAACTGTTAATAAAAGGCAAAAAATAAATTAGGTAATTTGAAGATTGGAAGTACATTTAAATTTTTTTATAAATTAGACTATTTTTCAAATTTTATCAAGTTTCTTTTATTTATGTAATTAAGGTAAATAAAAACAACTGCAAAAGAAAAAGCAACCAATTAATTTGTTAAACATAAGTTCGAACAATCATTTCGCAATATAAGTGAAAATAAATCTCTCGGCGGTCCACATGTGGACATATGGTGGTAGAAATAGAATTTGATAGTTAAAAACATTACTATTTCAAAGTTAATTTTAAAAATAATTTAATTTATTTGCAAATATATATCTGAACTAATTGAATTATTTGCCTGCTTAGTGTAAAGTACCGAGTACCTAGGTACTCACAATATTTACAATATTAGAAATAACAGCTGGTCTGTGAAAATTAAAGGAAAAAGAAAACAAAAACATTTCAATTCCATTAGACATCTTATTTTGCTTCTGTTGTTCCTAAGATACATCTTTTTAATACTTTTTATCGTTTTAAAAGTTCACATTTACTTACAATTTCTTAAATTTTCCAAAATATTTTTATTTGCAACTTAATTTAGAAATATTGTTTTGTAAACACAAACGCAAAACAGCTGTTTGAATAATTATTACAAGTAAAAATTTTACTTGTAAAAACTTGCAAGAATTTTTCTGTCTCTCAATTTTTTACGCTCTTTCGACGCTCTCTCGTTGCAAATTTTTTGGGTTAATGAACGCTTTCTAGTAACAATTGTTACAAATTTGTAACAATTTTTAGTAAATGAACACAGCTAATAACAAAGCAAATATCGGTTATAACGGCAATAGATTTGTGTACATATACATATCGTCACCTTAAAGACGAAATAACCTACCTGCAGTTTTCAAAAGTTTACAGGAGAGGGAAAAAACGTTATAAAATTGGAACTATTTGCAATATATCTGCTGATAGGTTATTTGGTAATTTGGTAATAACTTGGTCATTTGAATTTGAAGACCACTGAACATTTTTAAATTACTTTCAGATTTCGTTTTTCTTACTAAGCTTGCGCTTTTAATTAGTAATTATGTGTTGTTTGTTAGAACACATTTCGCAGATTCCGCAGCCACATGTCTCGGTAGACATTCACATACTAAATTTTAGTTCTTCCATTTTTGAAGTCCAGCATTTCTCTACTGAGAATTGATTATTAACTTAACATGAAAATAATTTACATATAAGACTTTAACTTTTAAATGATAGTTACGGTATATAATTTTCGTTTGTTTTTTTTTTTAAGAAGATTATTATCTTGGGTCAAAGATAAAGGGCTTTCTTTCTTTAAATAAAAATTATTATAAATTAATATATTTTTGTTAATTTTATGTACTTTTTTTAATTTTTTTTTTATGTTTGTTGTATTTTTTGGGAAAATGTATGTTCAAATTATTTGAGAAATATTCGCTTGAATTTGGCGAATACGAATATCTTAAAATAGGCGAATAGTCAAATAATTGAATACGAGTATTCGTATCATAATACATTGAAACGTGGCAACTTACTTTTAATTTATGTACAAAATGTATTATTCTTTTAAAAAATTGAACAGATCTAAATATTTTTATTTAAAAATGCTGTTCCTATAGGAGCGATAGAGTTATGTTCAGAGTGAAAAAATATATTTATGTTTGTGTATGATTTTTGACCTAATATAAAAATGGAACAAAATCAAATTTTATGCGTTATTTTTGGATAGAAAAGTTTTGTGTTATGGTACAATTTCATCTAATAATTAAGTATTAATTTATATTAAATATGGAGTAAATGATAAAAACTTCCTTATTTTTCAGGTTTTTAGGACTACTTGTAATCTAAAGTTTATAATTATTACATACAATTTCCATATGTATACATAAGAATATATTTTTGAAGGCTGATTAATAAATAAGAGTAAGTATAGTTGGATTTCGCTTTCAAAAATAAATCAATAAAATATATTACTAAAATAATTTTTTCAGATGTTTTCCCTGATTCGATTCCGCGACAACACATATTCCGTTATAAAATCCAAGAATGTGCAGTGGAATGGTGGTAAAACCTGCACTGTAAAATGGAACGGGGGAAAATATACCGCTTTTCTTCTTAGTATCAATGGTGAGTAAAATATTTTTTATTTATTTATTTGTAAAAGTAATATGAAGCCTTCAATTCAGAATTTAAATAAACCATTATTTTTTTTATAAAGGAAAACCTAGAAGCTCGTAATAATTAATTTTCCTTTCCAATGAAATATAATTTAAAAATTGAACTGTAAAAACAATTTATTTTAGTTTTTGGTTTATTAGGTGCTCTTTAAGGAGCACCTTTGCTTTGAGCTAACTAGTAGCTTCTAATCTTTATTTATTATTAATTGATTCTTAAAATAAATTACATTGTCTTATATGGTTGGTTGGTTTGTTTACGTGGCTGCCTGCTACGCGCAAGCATTCAAGTAGAATCAATGAGATTCCGTTTTGACAGACCACTCCACTCGTCAGTGTCAACCTGATTTAGGTCCGAATCCAGGCCTCAGATTCGGAGTAAGATTCTAGATCCATCCCGTCGAATTAAGGTATCTAATGAGGTCACCTAGACCTATCCCTGATACCTCCGAGAGATCGTCTATTATGCTGTTGCCTAGAAATTTGAGTCTCGAATGGTGTAAGGCCGGGCATTCGCAAAGAAAGTGGAAGACTGTTTCCTCATTGCTTTGATCCCGGCAACTACGGCAGAACGCATTGTAGGAAAGGCCCATCCTGTTAGCGTGTCTCCCGATAACCCAGTGCCCCGTCAATACTGCGACGAGCCTCGAGATGTCCCTACGGTTTCTGTTAGTTAGTTGTGTTGTGCGCTTAACGTTGTAGCAAGGCCACATTTTCTTAGCCACCTTGCACGTGCTTAACCTGCGCCACCTGTCTTCAGCTTTCTGCCTGAAATGGTTGAGAATGAGATTTCTAATACTGCCAAATGGCATGTCTACCGATTCAGCAATGGAGACGTCCATTACAGATCCAGCCCTGGCCAGTTCATCCGCCTGTTCGTTGCCTTGGAAGTTGCTATGTGCGGGAACCCAGATGAGGGTAACGTCAGTCTGACTACCTAGTCTGGATAACGCGTCCTTGCACTGGCTAACTAAGGTAGAAAAGGTAGTGTGTGACCTTAGAGACAGAAGTGCCGCTTGGCTATCGACAAAGATGCCGACTCTTCCTTGGACACCCCTGTCAATTAAAACCCTACACGCCTCCCTTATGGCCAATATTTCCGCCTGAAATACACTAGCTTCATCAGGAAGTCGGAATGAGAGTTTTATTCCAAGGTCACTCGAAAATACTCCAGAGCCCACACCGCAGATCATTATTGATCCATCAGTATACGTCCTGAAGTTAAAGTCTTTTTCTATGTTTCCCCCCTTCCACTCCCGTCTGGATGGAATAAGAACTTTGAACGTACTGTCAAAGTCCAGATGAGGTACCATGTAATCGGTGGGTTTCCTCAGTGTCGGTGGTAGCTGATCTAGGATTTTGGCATGGCCATAGGTCCTTGATCTCCACCTCCCAGATGCCGCTAGTCTTGCCGCACTGCTTGAGGATGCCGCCAATACATGAAGGTCGATCGGAATCAGATTTAGCATAGCATTCAGAGCCTCTGAAGGACTAGTACGTAAACATCCAGTAATCCCGATGCAAGCAGATCTCTGTATTCTGTATAGTTGGTCCACCACATATTTCTTATTTGTGGCGGGCCACCATACTACTGATCCGTAAGTTAATATGGGAAGTACAATTGCTGTGTACATCCATTTAAGCATGTTAGGGGTTAGGCCCCATTTGGAGCCAAACATCCTCCGACAGGAGTAATAGGCAACTGTGGCCTTTTTGACCCTGTGTTGCACATTTTGTTTCCACAATAGTTTTGTGTCCAGGATGACTCCTAGATATTTTGCATTGTCCGATAGAGACAGTTCCAGATTATGTAGCCGAGGGAGTCTAAAGCTCTGGACTTTGGTCTTAGTAGTAAAAAGTACCAGCTCCGTCTTGCTAGGGTTCACACTTAGACCACAACCTGTAGCCCATTTGCTGAGTGTACCCAAGGCACTGGACATGATATCGCTTATCACGTCCGTGAACATCCCTGATACCATTATTACTACATCGTCCGCATAAGCCACAGCTTTCACTCCCGCAGTGTCCAGTCTGAGCAGAATTGTGTTAACAACGAGAAGCCATAGCAGTGGAGAGATCACCCCGCCCTGTGGTGTTCCTCTGCATGCCCATTTTGACCTCTCGCTGTTTCCTAGTTTTGCGGTGACGTTTCTTGCCTTCAACATGGTGATAATCCAGATGCTGATGTATTCTTCTACATCGGCATCTTGGAGAGACTGTTGAATGGCTGTCACTGATACATTGTTAAAGGCGCCTTCTATGTCTAGGAAGGCAGCCAAAGTGTATTGTTTATTTTCAAGGGATCTCTCTATGAACCTTACCACCTCATGTAGTGCTGTTTCAGTAGAGCGTCCCTTAAGGTAGGCATGCTGACTTTCTGAGAGAGTTGACGACCCAACAAGTCGATGTCTAATGTGACAGTCTATTAATCTTTCCAGCGTCTTGACCAAGAAAGATGAAAGGCTGATTGGCCTGAAGTCTTTTGCATTCTCGTGACTTCTCTTGCCAATCTTGGGAATGAAAACTACTCTGACCATCCTCCAGCTGGTTGGAACGTAGTTTAGAGAGAGACAAAGTTTGTAGAACCTAAAAAGCCAGGGTATGATAGAGCTTTTCGCGCTCTGTAACATCTTTGGCGTAATGCCATCAGGACCCGGCGATTTAAATGGAGAAAAACTGTCGATTGCCCATGAGATTCTCTCCGGGGATAAAATATTCTCATTGACAGCATATTGTTGCCCACTAGATGAACTGTCTGACCTAGTCGTGTCCGTACAGCCCGGGAAGTGGGTGTTAAGGAGGATATCTAGTGACTCTGCAGAGGAGTCTGACCAGGAGCCGTCCGCCCTTTTAACGAAGGTTGGACAGGAATGGCTCATGGACAGAGCCCTACTAAGCCTTGCAGAGTCCCTAGTGTTATCTATTGACTCACAGAAATTCCTCCATGACTTTCTTTTGGCGATTTTTATAGCTTTTTTATACGCTGCTAGCCTTTCGCGATATGGTTGCCAGATTTTGTTCTCGTAGCAAGTGTTGAAGGCTCTACGTACCTCCTTGCGTAGCTTAGAGAGTTCCGTGCTCCACCATGGAGGGTAACTCTTCTTAGCTTTCGTTAAGGGGCAGGAAATCTCGAAGGCTTTGCTAATAGCCTTGTTGAAGACCTCCACATTGTGTTCAAGTCCAACCGTATTGTCGATTTCTGGAACTCTTTTTAGTTTTTGTTTCAAAATCCCGTTGAACCTGTTCCAATCGGTTCTCCTCGGGTTTCTAAAGCATTGTTTTTCTTTGTTTTGTAATATGACCTCAAAGAGTATCCAATTGTGATCGGAGAAGGATCTCTTATTGGATACCCTCCACTTGTCAATTGAAATCTTGAATTTTTCATTAATGAGAGTAATGTCGAGAACCTCTTCCCACCCACTAAATCGATCCGAACTCGGAAAGATAAAAGTCGGCGAAGTGCCGGAATTACATATAGTTAGTTTATTAAGGTTAATGAAATCTAAGATATGCTCACCCCTGTCATTGATCTCACTGCTACCCCATATTGTATGCCTGGCATTGGCATCACAACAGAGGATGATGTCTTCATTGGCGCCAATGGATGACACGACAGCTTTCGCTTCGGCTGGCGGTGCTTCTTTGTCGTGTGCCATATAGCATGATGCGATAAGGAAGCTCTTACCATCTGACAACTCGACCCTCGCAACTGTAAGGTCCTCTGAGCTAAACTGAGTACAAAGAAAAATATTAATATGTTTTTTGGTTATTAGACATGATCTTGGCTTACCATTTCCTTTAGCATATAGTACGTTGTACAGGGACCTCGGGAACCCCTTAACCTCGGAGTTTGCTACCCACGGCTCCTGTACCGTCTTGTCTTATATACTAACTATGAAAATAATTCTTAGGGGTACCTTAACATAAGAATAAAAATAATGGAAACATATATTATTGTTGAGTAAACATATTTTAGTTTTCCATGGTGGACGTGCGGCATGTCTCTCAACAGTTTTAAAATCCAACAAGTGCATACCTGAAATCAACAGACATCTGTTGTTGTTTATATTTATAAATAAACAAATGCAGTTAATAAATGTGATTCATTTAAGTGAATTGTGCAGCTGCACTTGATTAAACGTATGGGTGTCAAGTGACCGTCACACAAATATTATGCTTGTGTTTGTCAATGCAATTTGACACGGTTGCATGTTGCGGTAATGTCGACTGTTGGTTATAGTGATAGTTAGACCACGCTACAGAACTTATAAAACAAACTTAAGCGTGATGCATTAAACACATTCACCACAGCAGACTACACGAACACACGACTACAAATGCTGCTAGCTACATTTGTAACCGGTAGTCAGCTATTTAATTATTTTGAGAGCTGCAGCGACATAATCGCCCTTATTCTATTTGGCAGCGTCAATGTAACACAGCATCGTTTTGTATTTCTTGTGTTAAATCGGTATTTTCAATGTCAACATTGAAAGTAATCGATTACTGTCAACATATTTTTTGTATTTTCTAAAAAAAATGTGACGGCGACGTGACATTATATTGACTCTGATTTTGTCGTCAGTGTTTTTGGTGTTGACGAAGATTTGCTTCGTTTTATTTTTTACTTTTTTACAAAATATAATAAAGAAATCGAAAAGGAAAAAATCATAATTACAAATCCAAACCAATTTGAAAAATTAGTTGAGGAAATGGAAAAAAATCCCGAACTATTGCAAGAGGATTTCGCAGGGGCACTGTTCGAAATAATATTAAGGAACTGTGGGTAAATATTTCAACAGTGTTAAATGCCATCTAGGGTTTTTAGACAGAATCTTCGACACGACAGGTTGTGATAATCCCAAATTGAAATCATTTCCCACACTCAGCTGGTACGATCCTTGGGATAAAAATCGTAAAGCTGTTGCCAATTTGATGGTGCTCGGAACATATCGATCTAACCCCGCTTTTCAAATGAGGAGCTATAGTCTCCAACAGATGCTTAAATGCTGCTTTGTTCAGCCGAAAATAACTTTCAAACCTTTTAAATAAACCAAACCAAAAATGTATTACTTCCAATTAGAGGAGTTTGAATTCATCACTTACTTTTTATCAGGTAATTCAAAAATGTTTGATTTCTGCCTAAGAAGTCTTCTTTGCACTATTATTTATTTATTTTTTTCATTATTACATTTAGAATTAAGCACGGGAAGAAAAACATTTTAATTCAATATATTTATTTATTTTTCCACCAAAACTTTTAACAAAAATTGCATACAGAATAAATCAGCTGTTTCAAGTATTAGATATGTGTGTCAAAATTATCGATAAATAGTCAACGTCACCTCAACATGGTTACAGAATATAAAATTAGTGTTGACGCGGTGTTGAAGTTGAGTAAAAGTGATGTTGACTCAAAATTGATGACAACATTGACGCCGCCAAGTAGAATAAGGGTGAATATTATTGTATAACAGTGATGTCACTTTAAATTTACTTTAACTTTTTTATAAGAATCTGCATGTTTTATTTATTGTGTAAGAGGCTATTAGAAGAGCAAAACATTTTTCGTTGGGCGTGTCAGTAAAATTTAATATTTTGGTGTATATCTCGGGAACAATAATTATTGCACTATTATGTGAAATGTAAATAAAATGTTTTGAAAGCTATACAGTTAGTTCTACGACATGTAACATAAATTTAAGCGTTGAAAATTACTTATAAACATAGTCAATTGCAATTTTTATTGGGTGTATGGACATAACAACAACTTTGAAACTAAACTGTATATGTATATTTCTATGGAATTTTTATAGTTCTTCTTCTTATGTTTTTAAAATTACAATTGAAGTATGTATATTTATTTAAAAATAGTTGGAAATTCAACAAGCCTTCAACAATAAAATGACTTACATAAAATATACTTAAATCTTTTATTAAATAACACAATAATATATATTGAATATTTACTCTTTTCGTTCTGAAGAATAAGAGATTTTTAAACATTCAGTTATTTTACATGGTTATTGTCGCCACTAAAAATAGAAATTAGTTTAATTCGACAGCTGCGACAAAATCTACTCAGACAAAAACTTGTTGCCTTGCTGTCGTCAATATAATCATTCGGTAGCCTGCTGTGGCGAATGTGTTCTCAACTCAAATCCGTTTTCGGTTTCTCTCCATCACGTAAGGTTTTTTTTATGGGCGTGACAATTTTTTTTCCTAAATTAGTCAGGTACGAAGACATATTTCAGCCTAACTCGAGAACGTAACAAAATTATATTGAATTTAGTTCAAAATAGTTTTTTTCTATATTTTACCGTTTTGGAATTATTTAAAAATTTAAGAGGGGGAAATTTTTTTTTTTTTCAAAATTCGTTTTTTTTCAGTTTAAAAGTGCAATTTAAAAAAGAAAAAGCCAATATTTTGTATTTTACACATTTTTCTGTGAGTTAAATACCTCAATAATAAAATAAGGTATAGATTATGAAAATCGATTGACAACTGCCGATTTTATTCTCAATTTACCGCAGGTACCCAATTTTGAACGAATATGTGTGCAGTCAACCTTACATATGGCGATAGGATTGCGTTAGCTTAGCAGGCAGGTAATGGAAATAAATGACAAGGTTGTTTTGCAGTAGGGGGTCATCCCCTGAGTGCTGGTCAAAAAAAAAAAAGAAGAGCAAATTTGTTATAAACATGAGCAATTGTAGCATGAATTACTATTTGGATTTCAACATTTAGTTTGTGTCTGTATCCATAGCGCTGACAACTACGTTAGCCACACATTGCCCTTTATTGAGCGAAGATTTTAATAAAAATAAATAACTTTTATTATAACGGATGCTGCACCTTATCAGTGAAATTAGGTCATTATTTGAAGGTTTTTATTCAAAGATGCTGCATGTAACCTGTTTTAGCTCATGGCTGTAGAGATTGGAAATTAATTTGAAAAAATTGATTTTTTAACTTTGTGTGGAAATAAATTTTTTTTAAGCGCCTTGCATGTTTCAGGCTTTAAAGAAAAATATCCACGCATACGATTACCCCCACAGGCTATATTGTAACTAGATGGGGAGCGTGGTTGAATCTTTAACAGCTCAAGTTGAATTAATTAAAGATGAGGTAAAAATTTTTGTTCCGTAAAAGAGAATAAGTGATGAAATTAAAAATAAGTTAGATAGAGTTTACAAAAAAAAATTATGCATTTACAAAAATATAAAAAATTGCATTAATATTTTATAGTTCTAACAGCGAAAATTTAGAAATTGAATATTCCACAACGAAATAGCAGTATTTAAATATGCTCCAATAACTTCTGTTGAGTTTTCTCAAGCAAAATCGTCAAAGATGTTCCTTTGAGAATTTAAAAAAACATATTCATTTACATCAATAAAAGTTTTGATTCATTAAATTTCGTTTATGTACATATGTATATTAATTGTAATTTTTGAAATTACTACGAACTGCTTATAATTATTAATAATTGTTAATTTAATATCTTAACATCCCTTTAGATTTCAACTACGCGGCTGAATAGAACAAACGTTGTTTTCGGTAGAAGTCACTAAATCTTGTCAGTGTTCATTTGTAGACTGTATAAATATCAACAAATATTAATAATAAGCAGTTCGTCGTAATTAAAAAAAGTTAAATCAAATTTATTAAATTTTAATATGAGATTAATTTAAATTTCCTGATTTATGGAACAATTTAATATATTAAAACTAACTAAAGTTGAATTTAGTTTTTATATTTTGTGTGCACATGTTTAATCATGTAGCTTATATTTGTTTTTAGTATATTCTCATTATTCAAATTGATAATCAATTTAAACTCTATTTTTCAATTGATATGATTGCAGATAATAAAAGGAAATTAGAACGCTTGTCAAAATCACATCAAAGAGATGCAACATTGTCCGAAATAAACTCTGACAAAATCAAGTTAATTAATGTAAAAGAAAACAATCGTCATAGCGAATCTCCGGAATTCAACTCACAAAATAAATTTAAGCAAGAAGTTTGTACTAAAACAGAAATAACAAATACAAAATTAAATAATGATCTTGAAGAAATTCATTATCGCCACTCAAACGATGTTTTAGTAGAAATTCGTGACTGCAAAGCTTCCATTAAACCTGTATGTAAGAATCAACTTACAATACCCACTATTTCACTGATTGACAATTTTGATATATCGTGCGATGAAAATGGAATAGATGACAAACATTTTAAACCAAACTCATTAAATCATCAGAACCGTAACACAAATTCACAAAATAAATTATTGCGTCTTTCTACGACAAACAAGATTCAAAATAGTTTGCATTCAAAGGATATAAACTCAACTGATATACCTTCTGAATATACTTTAGATAAGTATAATAAAGGTATTTCAAAAAAAGAAGATACCACCGTAGACGAACAAGATGGTTTTCTTAATGTAAATGAAATCATTGTTCCACATTCCAAAAGAAACACAAAAAAACATTTTTGTATATATTGTAAAAAATTGCAAACCAAAATAAGTCGACATTTTTTTACTGTGCATAAAAACGAAGAAGAGGTTAAAAAAGCTTTATCTTTCCCTAACAGAAGTGTAGAGCGGTCGAAAGTAGTAAACATTATAAGGAAAAAAGGAGATTTTGAGCATAACACTTCAGCAAAACACAATACTGGAGTTCTTATTGTTAGCCGAAATCAGCAAAGTAAAAGAAAAAATATGGTTGACGACTATATCGTTTGCAAAATTTGTAAAGGATTTTTTTCCAAAAATACTCTTCGTTTACACAGAGTAGCTTGTGGTGCCCTGAAAGGTAAACGTTGTAGCCGAATCGAAAGCGGAAAATTAACGCAATACATCCATTCGGCTGCGAATACGGCCTTGAAAACTAAAATTTTTCCAGTACTTCGTCTCGATAAAATAACTAAAACTTTACGGTATGATGAATTAGCTATTAAATATGGTAATTATATGACTGAAAAATATTCAGTAGAACGCCAACATGATATGATTCGGGCGCACTTAAGACTTTTAGGTCGTTTCATAATTGAAATAAAAAAGCTAGACCCTTCTATTAATGAATTAAAAGATGTATTCAGATTAAATTTGCTTAATAAGTGCATTATGGCTATTGAAGGAATTGCGAAGTGGAACGAAACATTTAAAGAGTTCGAACGTCCGGGAGTAGTACACAATTTGACTGCCCTGATACAAAAATGCGGCAAGAGGCAAAGGATACAACTGGTTAGGAAAGAACGGCACGATCTCAAGGCAGAAGTGGAGAACTTTCTATTATTGTGGGAAGAAGAGAGTGCGTTAATTAATCAAAAAGCTATTGAAAGCAAAAGTAATACAAAAAGTAAGCATAAATCCATACGCTCTCGATCAAAGAATTGAAACATAAGACTGGTTGTATCGCTTATTGTTGTATATGAAAAGTAAATTTCCAATAAAAATTCTGTGAAGAAAAATAAATTGTTTTTGTTTTGAGAAATTTTGTTTGAAATTGTCTTTTCATATACAAAAATAAGCGATACAACTAGGCTTTTGAGCATATGTACTAAAATTTCAGCTTTATCAGTTGAAATTTGTCACCGAACATATTGACTAAATTAAGAAAACATTCAATTTCATTAAAATTGGCATGACCTTCGACTACCTCCCCACTGAATCAAATCGATTTTTTGGCATAAAACTTTTTCTATCCAAGCAAAACTATAGAAATTTGGTACATGCATTAACTAAAACGAAAAATGACGCAAGTCTTCGAATTTACTGAAAAAAGTCATGCTGAGTTTCAATAAAATCGGCCACATATAAAATTTTTTTATTTCTTAAAAAAATCTTGTTTATTCACTTTATATTTATGCCATCTATCATCATTAAAATTATTAAGGAATCGCTTCATCTTCAACTTCATCTATAGTTTTAAATTTTTTTTTTTTGCAAACATTTTATGACAAATTTCGATTTTCCATCCTGTACCGACAATTTCTGAGAACTATTTTTTTTAATCGAAAGACGACACTTCCACCTTTCATTTTATTGGGGCAGGCTTATAGATTTGGGCATATCTTCTTAACGGTTTATGGTATTCCCATTTTAATTTATGGAGAAATTCTATATTTTTCAAAAACATTAAATGTAAATGGTGTTGTCAGGAAAATTGCGTGAAAGTATTAGTAAATTTCTGCTCACACCCTTGCATCGAATATAACAAATTTTTTAAAAAATAAAATACAATTTTTCTAAAAAAACTATAAGTGCACAATTAATTTTTAGACATTTCTCTACAAAACTGCATCATTTGATTTTTGAAAAAGGTTGATATGAGTTTTTATAAAAAATGCTCCATATATATTAAATTAACTCGCCATTGTAAATTTATAATAAAAAATAGATTAGGAATTTTAAATTAGTTCTCTTATATCACAATAATTAATTTCTTAATTGTTCTCTAATAACACTTTTTTAGGACATGTCTATGGTAAGAGAAAACGATCTAGACGGAGAAACTCTGAAAGAGAAAAACTGTCAAGACATGAAGATTTAAATGGATCTGATTCATATATAAAAAATAGTTTCCAAAACAGTAACGTAGAATATTTAGATTCTCCACTTACTGAAGTAGTTACTCATCAAACCAGGACAACAACACCACAAAATAGTTCATTATCTGTTTGTGCAACAAAAAGCAGCGAAAACAGTATGGAACAAAGAAATTTCAGTATTTTGAGTTCTGATACAAGTATGTTAGAAATTTGTGATAAAAATATTAGCGAGAAAAACGATGCCGTAAAAGAAGAGAATGCAACGCTTAATATTAAACAAATATTTGTCCCACATTCCAACACCTATACAAAAAAACATTTCTGTATATTTTGCAAGACATTGCATACGAAAATAAGTCGACATTTGTATACAAAACATAAAAAGGAAGAAGATGTCAAAAGAGCTCTTGCTTTGCCTAAAAAATGTCTTGCACGTTTAAAAATAATGGAACAAATAAGAAAACGAGGAGATTTCGAACATAACACTGTCGCTGAGCACAATAGTGGTGTTTTTATTGTTAGCCGACAGCAACAAAGTGATCGCAAAAATGTGGTTGACGACTACGTCTCTTGTAAAAATTGCAAAGGATTTTTTTCTAAAAAATCCATTCGGATGCACGAATCACGTTGCTTTAGTCCCGCAAGCAAACGCTGCAATCAAATTACAACACGTAGTTTAACACAAAGTATTCATCCAGCAGCGAATACCTATTTGAAATGTACAATTTTTCCACTTCTTCGGCTCGATGAAATTACGAACGAAATCAAAAGCGATGAACTCGTAATTAAATTTGGGAACTATATGTGTGAATCATATTTTGCAGAAAACGCAAACGAAATGATACAGATGAATTTAAGACTGCTGGGCCATTTCTTAATAGAAATAAAAAAGTTGGATCCAGTGATAAATGGATTAAAAGATATTTACAAATCACATATTTTGGATAAATGTAAAATCGCAATTGATAATGTAGAGAAATGGAACGAAGCTGTAAAAGAGTTCGACATTCCGGCAATAAATCAACGTCTGATATCCCTGTTAGCGGAATGTGGCGAGAGACAAAGAAGAGAACTGATGAAGCAACAACAAGACAAACAGAAAGCAGAGTTGGAAAATGTTCTTTTGCTGTGGGAAGAAAAGAATCCATTGTATAAAAAAGTTTATATTGGAGACGAAAGAAGTACGTATAAATAAACAAAATTTAAATTCAAATATATGTAATTAATCGTTAAGTTCAAACTTTAGTAGTTTAGTTTTTATAATCGTCACAACTGAATATTAAAAACTATCAAAAGTTAAAGTAAAAAAAAAACAATTATTAAACAGTTATCTTACTTTTTTTAATTTAATTTGTTTGCTTGTGTACAATATACATAAATATTTGCATACATAAACTCATATATATATATATATATATATTGATTCCTTTAGTTCCTATAAGGAGCATAGGGCCTCGAAACTCATATAAGTGAACACAAAAGAAGAGAACACTGAATGAGTTCATCCTCTAACAAGAACAATAAACCAAGGAATGTTATTTAACTTTAGTTGCTGATGAATGCAAAAAAAAAATTAAACACAAACTTGAACTTTTTCACAAAACCACATTACTCGTGCGCGATCATGTTCTCCCTTAATGTTAAGTAGTGATCAGGAAACAACAACAATTGCACCCATTAGCAAACTTGTTAGCTTAACTGCACAAACAAATAAATAAGCAATAACAAGTTCACCAACGTGCACAAAATTGTAGATGCAGTGAGTGAAATAAGTGACAATAAAATACAAACTGGTATGGACAGATATGGACTAAAACGGGGAAGAAGTCCTAAATCTGCTCAAATAGCGTCAATGGCGAAAGTTCCCAGAGATGACACAAATAATATTAAAAATTCGTTTCGCGATTTTAAACGAACAAGTGGGATGGAAACATAAATTTAACAAGTTCGCATAAACCACCACCTATATCGTTAAGAGAACAGATTTCCAGTTTACTGGTAAAAAAAACCTGATCTCATTAATTGGTGAAAATGAATTCTATGTAACTCCTATTAAGCGCGGAAAAATTTCGAACAAAAAATTCAGTTATCTAAAGAAAATAATTACCGAAAACTAGTCTCAGATTTTGAGCCAAAAAACAAAAATTTTTATACCTTTCAAATAAAGAGTGAAAGAAAAATTAAAGAGGGAAAGAAAGGTTGGGCACCTACAGTTGAATTGAAAACAAAAAAAATCAAGCCCACCCAATTTATAATTTCAAGTACTTGTTGGAAGGAAGAGTTACCATTGAGCTGCCACATAGAAGAGCTGGACCTGTCCAATGCCAATGCCAATGAACTGCCAAGAATTTGTCCACACCAAAACTTATTGCAAGTTGCCTACATTTTGCGTTGTATGTAGTGAGCTACACAGTACCGCTAACTGTGAAAAATTTAAAGGTGATCCCAAGGTGAAAAAATGTGGCAATTGAGGCGAAAATCACAGTGCTAACTATAGGGGCTGCCCTCTTTATTCGTTTTTTAAGCGTTCATCGACCAGAAAAGAGAATAATATTCCCGCTGCTCCTATCACACTTTTAATCTACCCACAGTACCACAACCGTCTACCAGCTATAAACAATTTTCAAAAGTTTCGAAGTCCAACACGACTATTGCTCACCAACAACCTAATAGCCAATTTTCATACGCTAATATTTTAAAAAGTAACCAGACTACGGCGCAAAAATCGGTACCAGCAAATTTAGATTCAGGGTCTAATTTTAGTCGCATTTAAACCTCAATAGAGACCTTAATTCAAACAGTAAATACCTTTACACTCAACATGTCTACCTTTTTGCAGGCTGTATTAAACAAGCCATGAACATAAAAATCTGTTTTTGGAACGCAAACGGCATCTGCCAATATAAAAACAAAATAGAATATTTCCTTTTAGATAAACAAATCGATGTTATGCTTATCTCGGAAACTCATTTGACTTCTCGGGGCTATTTTAGAATTAGTGGATATAATTTCTACGATACCAAGGTGCCTCGAGGTAGACCTTCTGGTGGTTCGGGAATTCCAATAAAAATGCGTATAAAAAACTACCTGCTCAATGATCTTGTGTAGCAACAATTATCTGCATTGCAAATTTTTATCAGAAGCTTGTGATATCATCTGTAAATTCCTCTCCAAGGTTTTCAATTGCGGAGAATCAATATACTGTTTTTTATACAACACTGGGATCCCGTTTTCTAGCAGCTGGCGATTACAATGCTAAACACACGTTCTCGGGTTCACGTTTAATCACTCCTAATGGTCGAGTTTTGTTTGACACAATATATAAAATGTAGTTTCAAGTGGTCAGCCAACATATTGGCCAACAGATTGTCAAAATATTCCTGATATCGAAGGGTGTGTTCAACAAAATGATTGAATTTGAAGTATCTTTGGATTTATTTTCAGACCATTCGCCTACTATTTATTGTCTCTAAATTGTCACACAAAACGTCAACACATAAATGTACATACATGTGATTTACCACTGTCACCTGCACGTATTAACTGGTTGAAATACAAAAAATACCTGAGTGCTCAATGCTTGGACAATATGCCGTTGAGAACACCTTCTGGCTACTTTAAATAAAACAAATCAACAATATTTTTTCTGTAGATATAGAAAAGCTATTATCTGAAAAAGCGTGACCTCGACGAGAATTTGAACGTTACAGATCCGCTCAATTAAAATTTAGGCTGAAGTAATATACCAAACAGCTTAGAAAATATTTACAAGCACAAAAACAGCTTCCCTGCAAAATTTCTTCAAGCACTCGATGCAACACCACAAACAGATTATTCGCTATGGCGTGCAGCCAGAGAGAGGACTTAAAAGGCCGGTGAAATGCAAACCTCCATTACGAGCCTCGAATGGTGACTGGGCAAAAACTGATGCTGAAAAAGGTGCTATTTTCGTTAAACAGTTAGAAAAAGTACATATTTATTCAAAATATTTCTGCTGATATTGTTGAACTGCCACCAGTCGTCTCTTAACCAGTCTTAACACAAAAGAGCAACAGGTATCACTAAAATAAGCAACAAAATGCTTCAAGAACTACCTTATATTGCTAAAAGGATTATATTTAATAGTATTATTATACGCCTGGAATACTATCCAACAAAATGGAAGGTTTCGTTGATTACTATGATACGAAAGGCCGGCTTATTCCCTAATGTGTAAAAGCTATTTGAACAAATTTTTTAGTTAGGTAAGGCAATGTTTTAAGCCCTCCGCAGTCAATTGAAGCCGGAGTCCCTCAAGGTAGCATCTTCGGACCTTTACTGAATTTATATACATATAATAATAAATAAAATGATTCTATGGAATCCAGCTATGGGGCACAGCCTCAGCATCGAATGTAGAAAAAATTCAAAGGCGACAAAATAAAATTCTACGTGCAATTACAGCAGCCCCTTGGTATGTCAGAAATAACCGAATTCAGAAAGATCGGGATGTTCCATTGCTGAAGACAGTATTTTCAAAACATGCGAAAAAATATACAAAAAAATTTGAGTTGCACCCAAATCCGTTGAAATTAAATTTTTAGATATAAGATTTGAATACTTATTGATGTTTCAATATATAATTAAAGATTCAATAAATAATTCAATAACAAAATTATCAAAAAAAAAAATAAGTTAATATCATGCATTTTACAGCCAATTTATACAACACTTATACTTACATATAACAAATTCTAAAATTTTATTTCTTTCGGCATCGTTGACTAGATTTTGAACATAACACATCCGATGAGCACAATAGTGGTGTTTTTATTGTTAGCGGACAGCAACAAAGTGAATGCAAAAATGTGGTAGACGACTACGTCTGTTGCAAAACTTGCAAAGAATCACATTGTTTTAGCTCCGAAAGCAAAAGTTGCAAGCAAATTACAACACGTAGTTTAACACAAAGTATTCATCCAGCAGCGGATACCTATTTGAAATGTACAATTTTTCCACTTCTTCGGGTCGATGAAATTACGAACGAAATCAAAAGCGATGAACTCGTAATTAAATTTGGAAACTATTTGTCTGAATCATATTTTGCAGAAGACGCAGACGAAATGATACAGACGAATTTAAGACTGCTGGGGTATTTCTTAAGAGAAATAAAAAAATTGGATCCAGCGATAAATGAATTAAAAGATATTTACAAATCACATATTTTGGATAAATGTATAATCGCAATTGATAATGTAGAGACATGGAACGAAGCTGTAAAAGAGTTTGACATTCCGGGAATAAATAAACGTTTAATATCCCTGATAGCAGAATGTGGCAAGAGACAAAGAATAGAACTGATGAAGCAAAGTCAACACAAACTGAAAGCAGAGTTGGAAAATGTTCTTTTGTTGTGGGAAGAAAAGAAGCCATTGTATAAAAAAATTTATATTGGAGACGAAAGAAGTATGTATAAATAAACAAAATTTAAATTCTATATGAAAATATTTCAAATCTATGTATGTAATTATTAGGCGCACTATTATTTTATCATGCATTTTACAGCCAATTTAGACAACACTTATACTTACATATAACAAATTCTAAAATTCCATATCTTTCGGCATCGTTAAATAGCCATTAAAATTTAATAAACTGATCACTATTAGATCGATTAAGTTGAAATATTTAAATTGAGTTTAAAGTAGTCTAACTAATAGAATTATGTATCATGTTTGTTTTTTATTTATTAAAAAAAAACGCGACAGCTATTAGGTATAAAACCATTACAGTTATCGAGGACAATAAATTATCTTCCGAATTTGATAAATTTCAGCTGCGCATATTTGCATTTTTTTTCAACGTATTTTATGTAAGTAACTCTACATACAACGTGCTAAAATCAGAAATATTAACTGTTTTTGTTTATCATACAAAAATGGGAAGGAAATTGAAAATAATGTTTAAGAATAGGACTGCTTTTTGAAATTCGCGAAGTGATAACAATTTTTATGGACATCAAGGGAATATTTCCGAAATCTATTAGGGTGGTGTTGGCTGAAGTGGTTAGAGCGTTGACTTCTAAGCAAACAATGACTTGGGGCCAGGGTTCAAACCCTGGTCAGAGCAAGTCAATCAACATCATTCATTTCTCTAATGTGCATTATTGTGGCGTTGTATTAATTGTGGTTGGACTGTGTTTAAGAGATGAAGGCATAGCACTGGTCTGGTCACTAAGAAACTGTTCCGACTGCGACTGATGCTGTTCCAAGCTAATGTACACAACATCGCCCTCCATCGTCGGTTAGCAGAAACGTTGGAGAAGTAATGATGACCATTGTCATTTAATTACTTACTTCTTATGGTTTACACTGAAATAAAAATAGTACAATTTTTCGTTAAAAGGACGATTGGATTGAATTGAATTGAATTATTTACACATCAATGATCGATTTATTATCTTATAATTTCTCCATTTATGTATTCAGTACTATTGTAACCTCCTTGTTAATCGTATATGGCCCTTTGGGCTCGATTTTAAACTTTTAAATAAATAAATAAAAATGCCCTCTAATACAGC
The DNA here is from genome assembly GCA_947311025.1 of Lypha dubia. Classification (NCBI taxonomy): domain Eukaryota; kingdom Metazoa; phylum Arthropoda; class Insecta; order Diptera; family Tachinidae; genus Lypha; species Lypha dubia. The sequence continues at coordinate 21,833,551 of OX371262.1, read as the reverse complement.
TTAACAAAGTTAATGGGTCTACTTAACACCAGCGGCGCTGCAACACTGATCAAAAATTAACATATTGCACAAGGCAGAGTTGTAAAAGAGTTAAGCTTTCTAAATTTTCAACATCTAACATCTCTACCCAATGTTCTGGCACAATGCATTGTATAAGTAGGGGTACCAGCACTCTGTAGGCTGGTCCTAAAAAACCCCGCAAATTTATATGGACACCGTCCGCTATCAGTTTAAAATTTTCTAAACAAAATTTCGCCACTATGCGTTCTAGCCTCCGTATTTCCCTTTAACTTCATGGCTAAATATATCATCATAATTTATGTCAAAGTTGATTCAGTTTCTTTCTCACAGATCAACAACATAAAGAAAACTTTTACACCTAACTAGTCTGATTCGAACAAGAAATCGAAGCGAGTGCGCTATATGAAAACAGATTTAATTAAAATATATATTAAGCTTGTTTTTCTCAATTTTTTATAATTATTTAAATACAATCCAATTTTTTGGAGTTCTTACCATTTTTCATGAAAACCAAGGCAACTTCATAACAAGTGGACTTGCCTAAATTTGCTTTGAAAAATATGTTCTTCCGATGTCAACAAAATGTACCGAACATTGTGTCAACTAGGCATTTGATATCGCAACTAGACCACAAATACAAGAGGCGAAACAAGGCGTTAGCGAACATCGATTAGCTAACCAACAACAAATAAATTAATTATTGAAAAAAAAAATAGTTTACATATGAAAAGTAATATTATCAGGCTCAAGTTCAGTTTTATTGAATTAATGAAAATTCAAAATTACTAAGAGTTTTTTTATGTTGGAAAATATTATTATTTATATCCAATCAGTTTTTAGCAGAACGTATCAGTACTGATTTCAATGCCGCTACACCTCTCATCAGCGTGCAAATGTCCATCTTTACAATTTTCGTAAAGTGGATACTAATTGAGAAGAATATCAACTATTTAACCAGTTTTCAACAGAAATAGAATATGAGAATTAATTTTTAATTCAATTTTTATTCTACAATGAAACAGTGCTGGTTAGTACGAAATTCCCTAATCACTGTTTGGAAATTACTAATAATCAACACAAACTCATAGTCCGTTATCATCAAAGTATTCTACTTTATATTTTAACGTTTTTGTTGTTTTTACTCTATATTAGGGGAATTCACATATTACTGTGACCCCTGTTATTAGGGTATTTATAGCTCGTGCCCAAGCGGAATTAATATTTTTATATTATTATTATTACGAATAAACGTAACTATTATTCGAACTTATATTGATGTACATATTATCAGGCTCAAGTTCAGTTTTATTGAATTAATGAAAGTACTGATACGTTCTGCTAAAAACTGATTGGATATAAATAATAATAATATTTTTTCAACATAAAAAAAAACTCTTACGGCCGTATTATTCACTTTAGTTAAAACCAGCGTGAAAACTAGTTTTCGTGAAAACTAGCTTTCGTTCAAAAAATCTGAAATACATTCAAAGCTAGTTTTAAAAAAAAGTTGGTATTATTCACATATGAAAATAAAACTGGTTTCAGTTTTCAAACGCATTGTTAGTTTTGTGATTAAAACTAGTTTTGTGGAATATTTTACATAAAAACACATGCTTTCGCAGGCAGTGTTTACATTTTGAGTGCTTAACGTCATTACGGAAAACAAAATATTATTTTATATACTACTCGTTATCGAAGGAGACCAATAAAGCAACAATAGTGTAGAAAGATACTCAGTGGGCTATTATCATGAATTTTTTCAATTCGGTGAGTTAATGCATTACATGGGTGCTAAATCTTATGAGTGAAATCTTTCTTTTTTATTCTCATCGCAGCTACATCCACCACGAGATAAAAAAGCATTGCTCGGGCGATATAAATTTATAGTAATGCATTTGCGAAAGAACAATGCGCTCGAACACCGCAATATCTTTGCGACGGGTGGATGCTTGAGCACTTTAAAAGAAAAAACGCTCTTCGAAATTACTGGTCGATTTCTAGAATTGAGAAACGTTTTGGGGATTTCCGTCACCGGTCTATCTGGATTCGGTTCGGACTCCCAAACGTTGGACACTTCTATTGAAGCACCAGTAACTGGTCAGATTGATGAACCTGGAATCATTTATTCGTTTGAAGACAAAGTGACGGACAACTGGACCAAATTGGTAGAGGATCCCGAAGATTCATTACCAAAAACACTTCAAGTCGAATCAGAATTGGCTGTTGGCGAAACTATGGTGAATTCTGAAATCGAATTAGTGCCTCCAGCTAATTTATCTGTTAGCGTAGCATCAATAAACGCGACTTCTATTCCCAGCCGATCACAGTACTTTCCAACACAAACACAACGACAAAAAAAAATCGCTGATGAAAGGCCACATCGTCCCATTCATCAACTACTGCATGGGTTCGTAGTGTATATGGTCGACGAGGGCGAACGTCTTCATATTCATCGTCAGAGTTGGAACTGGTATCATCGTCGTCATCTGTTAAGAAGTCGGCCATCCCCATTTCTTGCAGTGCTGCTCGGCGTGCCATTTTTTCAAATTAATAATGTGATACAGAGGCAAAACTAGTTTTATCTACTCCAAAGCCAGCTTTTTCTAGTTTTGACGAAAACTAGTTTTCAATAAAATTAGTTTTCAAAATCCTCGTTTTATCCCTCAAAACTACAATGAATAATACCGAATTTATCAAAACTAATTTTTCAATTGCCTATAAAACCAGTTTTTACGTTAAACTAGTTTTCAAACTTATCAATAATACGGCCGTTAGTAATTTTGAATTTTCATTAATTTAATAAAACTGAACTTGAGCCTGATAATATTACTTTTCATATGTATAATTTTATTTTTAAATAATTTTTTACAATATATCATATATTTATTTAGAACCTACCTACCGTAAAATAAGATGGAACGATGATGAAAGAGAAGCAGTTTCATTAGTATTTGGCGATCTAAAAACATTAGAAAGACTACCGACTTTAAAAGAATGCTATGATGCCATACAAAAATCGCAAGCCCTTAATAGAAGGACGCCAGAACAACTCAAAAGCTGGATTGATAACCAAAGAAGATATAAATTGTAATAAAGTAAAGCGAAAAATATTTTCAATATTTTTATTGGTGTTTCTTGACAGTATTATATATGTATATACATAGAAGCCAAACAACGCTGTGCCAAAATATCGAAATATAAATTTATAATATGAAATTTTATAATACTTTTATATAAAAACGACCTCAACCTTTAAAAACTAAAATATTATTATACTAAAATCATGATACAATGAATATAAGGTATATGCAGAAATACAAAAACAACCAAGTCTATGTATTTTTTGGTATAAAATTTGATTTCGGAAGTCAAAAGTATAATGCTGGGAACACAATTGGGACGAACGCCGAATTTCGTCTAGCACGACGAATTCGTTGGCAAAACTTCGTTGCGTAAATTCGTCGTGTGGCGCACAACCAGTGTAGCCAGGTAAATATTGCTTAATATCCCCAAATTAAAGAGTGTTGTCCCCAAAAATCCCCATTTTAAAACTGGAAATACCCAATTTTGTCCCCAATAAAGATATGTATGTATATTAAGCATCATAAAAACAATTTTTTTTATTAATTTTATTACATACTTTTATTTAATTTAATGCATTCGTATGTGCTCAATGGAACTTTTGAATCCATAGAATATTTTAAAATTCCATTCACGGAATCAAATTTATTCTTTTTTCTATGCTTTCGAGTTGTAAATTTATAAATAATTCAATATTTTCCATACTCTCAGTGAATATTTTAAGCATTTTTTTTGTTAGTACAGTTAAATAATCTAAAAAAAATTTTTTTGAACTCCTTTTGCTTCTAATTCCTTTGAACATTCTATGCCAACATCAATTTCAGCAACAACCAAATTACTTTCCTTATCGTCAATTAGTACATCCATTTTGGCATTATCGAATTTAATAAATTCTGGTTTTAAAAATTTTGAACAAATTGTTATAAAAACCAACTTTCTCAATACCATCGCCTTGAAATAATCGAAATATGGAGAAGAAAAACGCCAAGATACTTAAACATATGTGTATGTAAATATATTGTTGAAAGAAAATCGTAAAATAAAGCAAAATTGATAACAGGTACAGGTATACTGAAAATGAAAAATCCCCAAATCCCTCCCCACGATAATCTGTCCCAAAAAACCAGCTAAAATCCCCAATTTGGGGAGAAATCCCCACACCTGGCAACACTGCGCACAACTGGGACGAACAAACAACTGATGTCATAATAATCCAAAAAATTGTGTGTATTTTTTATTACAAATTTGGTTTTATATACATACAAACATAACAACGATAGTGTTACCGTATAAAGAAAATAATTCCTTTATAAAATTAAACATTAGAAAAAACTATTAAAAACAAATTTCATCATTAATAATTATGTATATTTAACTAAAATGCTCTATATCATAAAAAGAAGAACTTATTAAAGTAAAAATTAACATTATTTACTAATATATTTTAAAACTAAAAAAAACATGGTAACGCTGTACTGATTTCTTCGTCGTTCGTCGGCATATGAAATAGAAATAAATCTATCAGAGAATTCGTCACGTACGACGAATTTCGTCGACGTCGGTGCTGTGATCACTTTCATATGAATGCATGTGTTCTATTTTTAACGACGAATATTCGCAACGAAAAATTCGTCGTTCGTCCCAATTATGTTCCCAGCATAAATATGTATGTGTGTATGTTTCAAACTGTGACAAAAATATAAATAAAAATTATTTATTCAAATACCAAAAAAAACATTTGGTACGAAATATTTTCTGAAGATTTTTTTTCACGATTTTAGTTTCGTTTCTTTTTTTGGAAACTTTAAAAAAGGTTCCATTCCAATAACTCTATATTTTTTACATATCTCACACATTTTGCACAAATGCAAACTCATATACATCCATATATTTCGTATTCATTTTAAAAAATGTTGTAATTTTCTTCATAAATGAAAATTTTTTAATATAAATTTAATAAATAAATACAAATAAAAAATTCGACACCTGAAATAAAAAAACAAGTGGTTTACAACAATTGTCAGCTGGGCTTGTAAGACTACCTTATAGTCATTGTATCATGATTAAAATGAAAAAGAGCAAGAAAATTAGAAAATCATAACATACGTGTCTGTCATGAGTTTCACATCCGTGTGAAAGTGAATCTTTTCCGAATATTTTGGTGTCCCGACATTCACTTCCGAACAATTTTTTCGTTTTACTTTCGACTGCACTAAGCTGTGTGAAAGCAAATAGAATCTCATTTATTACACATAAAACTAATATAATTTGAAAAAAATCTTTTTAGAACTTAAGTTTGATATCTTATCTACCTAATTCGGAAATAAAAACCAATATATGTTTGATAATAACACATGGAAAAGGAGATGAAAAAAATTCCCACATTAGCCACCAATCGAGCAAAAATATTCGGAAGTATGCATGCCGGATAACAAATATTCTATTTTGTGATTCGGAAATTTTCATTCTAATTGAAAACGTTCGGAACTCATGACAGACACGATGCTTTTACAGCAAGAACACGATTAAAAAAATTTCAAAATACTATAGTAATTATTTTAATAAATTATAAATACATATGTAAATGATTCACATAAATGATGCTATTTATGAGCATAAATAGTATGGCAGGATTTCATAAATTCATTTTTGTTTTAATTATTAAGTTATTAATATAAAACTTTAATTATTTCATATCAGTAAGATATTATTTTTTAATTTCTAAGTACAAATAATCTAAGACTAAATTTACATGGTTAACTACGAGTACTATGTATATAAATTGTTTATTTACTTATTCCAAGCGCGGAAAAGTAGATAATGAGATAAAGAAAATTGGTTCCATCTTAAATTTTATTTCATACAACTTTTTCCTAAATAAACTTTCATGCAACAGATTTCATTAACTATTTTATTTTATTTTTTATTGTAAAAATTCTTAAATTAAAATTGCTTTTAAATGTCCTTTCCAGCAAAATTTTACTTGTAAATAAGTATGTATGTACAAATACTTTATATATTTATTATATGAAGTTATAATAATTATATTATGAAAAATTTACCTTTTCTATTCCGTTGACGTTTTCAACGTTAATTGGTTGATCCTAATGCCTAAATTATTCATAACATTTTTTATGTATGTGAATTGCGAAGTAATTATTTTAAAATTTCTTTATTTGATATAGTAATGAGATATGTCAATAGTTGGTATGAATTCGCATTGGTGTAAACTAGGGATACCAATTTCGGGATTTTTCGGGATCAGTCAATCGCGAAATTGTTTACTTTTAATTGTTTTCTTTTATATATTTTTATTTTTTTTATACTTACATACATACATATGTATTAGAAAAACAAAGTTTCATGACTTTCCCCTATACCACATAAGCATATTTCGGGATTAACTGATCCAGAAAATCCCGAAATTGGCATCGCTAGTGTAAACTAAACAATAATTTTGATATGTAATAGAAAGTGGCATAAATCGTAAACCAGCGAATTTAATTTTTTTTTATTTTATCCTTATATTATATAAATTTCTAAAAATTCTAATTTAATGAATAAGATTTCATATTAAAATTTAAAATAATTCATTAAAGCATCCTGAAATATTTTACTTAATTTTCACACATGAAATAAATTATTTGTGCTCACTCCGAATCATTTATACTGTTTTATTCATGGGGCTATGTTTGAGAATGCCAAAGAATCTTATAATTTTTAATCGCAAATATTAACCTAGAAACATAGAAAAAGGTTTGATGTCTGTACATATTAATAGATATACAGCTTGAAAACTTTAAATGGGTGAAATGAATGTACGGCGATTTCAACTTTTTGGAAAATTGAATAAATTTACAAACTTGAAAGTGATTGAAAAACGGAAAAGTGTTACGCGATTATCGCAAAAAACAATAACAATTGGTGGGTGTCATTTTCTGAAATACTTGCATTCAGAAATTATACCCAAAAACTTTAGAAAACTAGCGAAAAACGGAAGTGTTACGCATATACATACATATATTTGCTAACACACAACAAATAAACAACATTAAAAAAAAGATTATTAATTTTAAATGCTGATTTATGTCGAGCGTATGCTGAAACTCAAAAATTGTGAATTTTCAGTTAATCAGGGGCTGTGCACATATTACGTAACGCTGTTTTCAGAGATTTTTTAGTGCAAAATTCCCAATCCATAACTCGCAGTCTACATTAGCCATCGATTTGTTCGGCCAATGAACAAATGCTTGTTCGCACATTATTTTAGCTAATGTAGACCACTGTTGTTCATGTTTTGTTTATGGTCAAACAGCGTTGTCAGAACATTTGTTCGTACAACCATGTTCAACCATCAAATGTCATTTTCCAACAAACAAAAGCTATTTGCTGTCTCTGCCACTCCACCTTAAAATTGTGGTAAAACAACACATGAACATTTACTAATACTCCCCACATAGAAAAACATGAACAAATTTTGTTCTGCTATTCTGCTGGCGCTTTGTTCATGTGCAAACAAATCGATGGCTAATGTAGACGGCGAGTAACAAATCTTTAACCCCCCATGGAGCGTTACATAATATGTGCACAGCCTCTAATGCAGCGTTAATTGTCATAGCGTTCTTCACAATTTGTAAAAACTTTGTCCAAATATCTTAAATTTTAACCAAAAAAATAAAGTTGTCTAACAAAAAGACCAGTGGTTTTCATAAAACTTTTACTCATCACCTGTTCGTCATGTGAAAACACCACATTAGCTCGTTAACATTATGGGCGCCATAACATCATAGCTGCCAGATTTTTTTTGGTAATATCGTCATATTTTTGGGCAAAATCGTCATTATCGTCAATATAGCTTATTTCACTGCCTGTTTTTAGAAAATGAAAACAAAATAGTGAGTGAGAATTTATATTGAAAACAACAATAAAATACGAAAATTTGTTTTTGTTTTCAATATAAATTCTCACTCACTATTTTGTTTTCATTTTCTAAAAACAGGCAGTCAATCGTCATAAAAACGTCAAATGAAAAAATTGCTTTTTTACCAACAAAACATATTTTTATTAGAGGCAAAACATAACAAAACTCTTAAATCAACAAATTTTATTAAAAAAAACAGCATTATTTAAAATACAGAGATCAAATACTTCACTTAGAATTTACAATAAAATCACATGTAAATAGATTGCATATTTTTCAATACTTTGAAATATATTTATACATTGTATGAAAAAAAAACAAAAAAATCGAATCCTTTAGTTATTTTTTTCAATTTAGTAAAATATGCATTTTAAATTTCATTTTTGGAAACACTTTTTCTAAAACTGCATCAAAACTACAACAAAATTTATACAAAATACAAATACAAAAATACAAATTTATAGAAGGTACATTTGTTTAGCTTTAAATAATCTTTCCAAATACGACTTCTTCAATTTCTTATTTTAGTCTTATTTACGTTTACCTGACTAAATATTCTTTCCACATTTGCTGAATAATGTGGTAAAACTAGGATTTTTGTAATAAATTTAGTCAAAATCGTAAACAAGACTAGAATCCCTCTTTGTATCTCTGATAGTTTTTCCAAAAATCCAGTAGTTATATGTTTTTATCAGGACAATACTTTTAATTGTCTGAACTCTCTTTCTAGCTCTTGGTTTTCTGTTCCTTCAACAAAATAGGAAAATTATTTTCTAATTTCAGAGAACCAACTTTTTTTTCTTCATTAATAATATTAAGTGGATTAATTTGGCCAAGAGCTTTTATTTATTTTCAAAATCAAATCATGATAATATCTGATCACAAAGCTCTATATAAAAATTAGCAAAATTATTACTACAATCATATTTTTCTTTTGTATTTATTTGTGATTCTTCCAATACGACTCTGGCAAATATTCCTAAATAAATGTCTTCAAAATTTAAAAAATTGTTTTTGTTTTTATAATCAGTTAAATAAAAGTTTTCAGTTTTAAGCAAACTAGTTTTTAAAAAGTTTCTCATTACAAATTTCACCAGTTCAATGTGGCTCTAATATTACAAATATATGTTGCAAACTTGAATTATTTAAAATCGTCAAAATTAGGGCATAAAGCCACAGGGTAACCAGAGATGACACGAGACGGAAGATTTAGCATACTGATTTGTATACACTCATACAATCCTTCGTTTTCGTTTTTTTCTTTGTGCTGTCTTTGTATCCAAATTAATATTAAAATCACAAAACTAATAAAATATCCATATATTTCTATAATTTACATTAAAAATATTATTAATTAATTAATTTAAGTTGGTTTTCACTCATCTTTTGTATTTTATTACTATATACATCTGCAAAATATCAGAATTTATCAAGTATGTATGTATGTACGTATGTATGTGTGTATGTAAGCAAAACACCACCACCATTTGGCAAATTTACAGCATATACATATGTACGTATGTATATAAATTTAATATACAGAGTATATAAGCACACACTAAATTGTTTTATCACTTTATTTTGGAATTATATGCCGTAAATACTTAATATTATCACATTTTATTAAATTTAAGCGTGCTTTTATGTAGCATTTTCCACTAAAAACTGAACTTTTTTTTGCTTTTCGTTTTGTTTACTTTCATAACAAACACTAATGTTGTCTCTTTTTCACGAAGCTTACTTATGACAAATAAAATATGATCGAAGTCCAATTTTTTTTGTTTTTGTCATCTCTGTTTACCCTGTGATAAAGCGTTCCATCGTCACTATGTCATATTTAGGACCCAAAATTACGATAAATCGTCAAATCTGGCAGCTATGCATAACATGCCTGTTAACAGAGTTGGGTTATTGTTTTGGCGCCACCTGGTTGTCAATTCCCTTTGTATTATCCTAATTTTATATTGGTCTGAAAACCCTAGCTTTGGTAATATTTGTCTGGCAGCATTAAAAATTTGTGTTTACACTATTCAGTGCTCTACTAAACTATTAAATGGCAAATAGTAAATATGCATATTAAACAAGTAAGTTAAAAAGTTTATTTTATCTGCAATTACAAATAGTGTTATATTTGCAGATTATTATACAAGGCTTTAAAAGTTATAAGGATCAAACTGTTGTTGAGCCATTTGACAAGAGGCACAATGTTGTGGTTGGAAGAAATGGTTCTGGCAAAAGTAATTTCTTTTACGGTATGTACTTATGTATATGTGCTATTTTTTATAAATAATTCTTATTTTACAAAACTATTATAGTTTGGTAAATAGCAAATGTAAAACAGTTTTACTATTAATATTTTTAAATTCGAAACGCATTTATATTGTATATAATATATTGGAACAAATTCATTGTAGCTGCATTGCTTAAAAATATAAAGAAAGGAAAAAAATCTAAATGTCGGACCCCCTCCAAATGAAAAAAAAATTGAAAAATACGACGAAAATTTAATGTGGACACATTCCCGGAAACGCATAGTTAATGTCTTGTCGATCATGAGATCGGTAGCTACGGAAGTATATTGGAGATAATGTAATGTTGCTCCTGCTTTTGCATTCAATATACATATGTATGTATGTATGTATATACATATATGTATGCATCTGTAGTCAGAAAACGAGTCATCACAATGATTTCATTCCCTAACTAAATTATATCGCAAAGTAGTAACTAACGTGATGTCAAGAACATCCCATCTGTTAACAGTCACAAGGGTGGGTTCTGACACAATGTTTGCTTCGTTTAAATTACTACAAAAAATTAAATCAAGTAAAGATTCACCCCTCGTATTTATTTATTTTATGGTACAGCCCGCATTGCACCAATCAATAACAGCCATAATTTGGTCTTTCGCCACCTCACTGTATGAATTGTTAAATTATCTGTTGGGTCCTATCTTTTTTTCGCAGGCTGCTGATATTGCAATTGTACCTCATACGCAGAACGCTGATGGTGAGGTTGGTTGCTTGCAGACTATTTAAATCAATTGTTTGTTGTGGTACACATCTGATTTTATTTGCCACAATTGTGGAAAGCTTTTATATACATACTTCAATGAACTCTTCCCAGAAAATAACATTAGCAAAAGACATTTTTTTTCACAAATTTCCGATACGCACACAGCAGCGTCAAGAAGTCAACTGAATTTTAATATGAAGTATGTCAGACACAGGGTTTAAAATTAGTTTTTTTTATTTTTATTTATTATACTATGGACTAGTGAGAAAATATGATCCGTTTCCATTTTTGATAGTAGAGAAACTAAAAATATTTACCTGATAACAAATAAATTTCCAGTATATATGAAAAGTAAGTAATATTGTCAGGCTCAAGTTCAGTTTTATTGAATTAATGAAAATTCAAAATTACTAAGAGTTTTTTTATGTTGGAAAATATTTTTACTTATATCCAATCAGTTTTTAGCAGAACGTATCAGTACTGATTTCAAGGCCGCTGCGTCTCTCATCAGCGTTCAATTGTCCATCTTTACAATTTTCGTAAAGTGGATACTAATTGAGAAGAACATCAACTATTTAATAAGTTTTCAAGAGAAATAGAATATGAGAATTAATTTTTAATTCATTTTTTATTCTACCTTGAAACAGTGCTGATTAGTACGAAATTCCCTCATCACTGTTTGGAAAGTACTAATAATCAATACATACTCATAGTCCGTTATCATCAAAGTATTCTACTTTGTATTTTAACGTTTTTGTTGTTTTTACTCTATATTAGGGAAATTCACATATTACTGTGACCCTTGTTATTAGGGTATTTATAGCTCGTGCCCAAGCGGAATTAATATTTTTATATTATTACTAGCTGATCCCGGTGTACTTCGCTACCCCCCTCGTTATAAAATAAAATGAAAAGTATTTATATATATGCTATTGTGACGATCGACGAAATGCACACCAAACCGACATACCAAATTTTGTTCAAATACCGTTATCAGGAGCAGAAATAATAGATTTTTAATTTGTGGTTTGTATGAGAGATACCACGCCCCTTTGTCCAATCCCGCCCATATTTTCAGCAGCACTTAAAAAATGCACACCAATCCGACGTACCAAATTTTGTTCAAATACCGTTATCAGGAGCAGAAATAATAGATTTTTAATATGTCGTTTGTATGGGAGGTACCACGCCCCTTTGACCAATTGGACCGAATTGTAAATCTAAACCATCCAGGGACCAACTCAAATACACACAAAAAATTTCATCGAAATCGGCCCAGCCGTTAAGGAGGAGTTCAGTTACTAACACACTTTCAGAAGAATTATATATATAAAGATTATTACGAATAAACGTAATTATTATTTGAACTTATATTGATGTATATATGAAAAGTAATATTATCAGGCTCAAGTTCAGTTTTATTGAATTAATGAAAATTCAAAATTACTAAGAGTTTTTTTATGTTGGAAAATATTATTATTTATATCCAATCAGTTTTTAGCAGCGTTCAATTGTCCATCTTTACAATTTTCGTAAAGTGGATACTAATTGAGAATAATAATTACGTTTATTCGTAATAATAATAATATAAAAATATTAATGCGTGAGATTGGTTGCTTGCAGAATATCTAAATCAATTGTTTGTTGTGGTACACATCTGATTTTATTTGCCACAATTGTGGCAAGCTTTTATATACATACTTCAATGAACTCTTTCCAGAAAATAACATTAGCAAAAGACATTTTTTTCACAAATTTCCGATACGCACACAGCAGCGTCAACAAGTCAACTGAATTTTAATATGAAGTATGTCAGACAGAGGGTTTAAAATTAGTTTTTTAATTTTTATTTATTATACTAGCGACTAGTGAGAAAATATGATCCGTTTCCATTTTTGATAGTAGAGAAACTAAAAATATTTACCTGATAACAAATAAATTTCCACTTTTCTAAAAAAAATTTTTTTTTACTAGCACACAAAATGAAAATAAATTCTCTGTAACATATTGTTCAGCAACAATTTCTTGTCAATGAAAAATAGCCATTCTTACAAAAATGCAAAAACACACATATACAAAATATTCTTTTCATACAATATGTCGCTATCAAAAATACCAAACAATAAAATATATGCCAATCCAACCAAACACAACTTCGATTAGTTGACAAACATGTCGATTTTACAAAGACTAGTATTTAAAAATTTTTCTCCTTGAATCAACCAGCAACCCAAAAAATTGTTCAAAATATGCGTACCTGATTTGGTGGCATAAGCTCCCAAAGAGGGATTTTGCCGTTAAGGCTTGGTTTTTAGCAGCTCTTGATATCCATGGGCATCTTGCGGTGTTTGCCGGTGACCTTTTTGGTCATGGATTTCATACTGCGAAAAATGTCTGCATTTAAAATTTGCAAGTACTCACTTAAGATCTGATAAATTTACGCTCTCAATTTGTGTTCCCATTTACTGTATTTTGTGTAAACGAACGTAATTTAGTAAAATGTTATATAAAGTGAATTTTTTTTTAATTCTTTGTAGCTATTCAGTTTGTTTTGAGCGATGAATTTACACATTTAAGGCCCGAACAACGTCAAGGCCTCTTGCATGAAGGAACTGGAGCTAGAGTTATATCAGCTTATGTGGAAATTATATTTGACAACTCGGACAACAGAGTACCGGTAATATTTTAATTATTACACTTAAAAACTTTTATAAATTCAAATTCTGAACAAAGTTATAAACACTTTGCAAAAATTTGTTTAGAATTATCACCAACTCCAAAATATATATATTTCAAAATCTCTGTAAAATTAATATTATGTTCCTATACATATAGTACGTATTAAAGATCTGCACAAATGTATGTATGTACACTTATTCGAAGTATCAAAACAACGAAGAAGAACACATTTTCAACAAATTTATCGAATCCTGCTGTCGCTGTTAAATACATGCTCGTGTATTTGTATGTACAGGGTGTCTGGTGGCAAATTTATATTTTCAAACTTAAATAAAAAATGTAATTGACACAAATTAAGAGCATTGAAGATAGAATGGAAATGCGCATTTTATTTTTTAAAGAGCCTGTCAGCCAGATGTCTTCCGCCGAGTTGAACACAGTGTTCAAAACAGAGCCTTGTGTTCTGCGCCACACGCTGCAGTAAACTTGGTGTCCAATTATCTCATGCGTGGATAAGGCACACCAAACAGTTACCCTGGGGCAATGCAATGGTTTTTGATGTTTCAATCGAGGGTTGCGGGTTCTTGGACACCAGTAACTGCAGTTTTGCTTGTTGACGTGGCCGTTTGAGTGAAAATGAGCCTTGTCGCTTCAAAACCGAACTTTGAACAAAATTGTCGACGAGGAATTACGTAAGAATCACTACTCTTAAAAAAAATGTCTCCACAGCGAACGCGCGATGCTCACTCGACCACTGCGAAATCGTGACTGACAAATCCGCACTATCGATTATTCCAACGGCGCCACCCTTCTTCCACACCGTTTATTACTTTTCGAAATAAGAGTATTTAAAAATATAAATTTGCCATCAGACACCCTGTGCCATAAACGATCGTATTAAGTTCACGTTATAGTTACATGTCGGGAGTAGGTACTCACCTATATTCGGCTATTTAAAGCATTGCAGGTACTACATAAAGGAAATGTTTTCTTTAATTGATTTGTTCCCATTATCTTTTGTGACAACATACGAAATTGACATTCATCGAGTATGTCGAACTTATTTACACATAATTTTTGGAGATTTTTAAATACTCCTTGTACCACATAAAGTTCATATAATATCTGCGGAACTTGTTTTTAGTGTTCATATATTTTTATGTTCACATTATTATAAGCAGTGTAGCCAGGTAAATGTTGTCTAATGTCCCCAAATTAAAAAGTGTTGTCCCCAACATTATTATTAATTATTATTAATTTTATTACATACATTTTTTTAAGTTAATGCATTCGTTTGTGCTCAATGGAAATTTTGAATCCATGAAATATTTTAAAATTCCATACACGCAATCAAATTTATTCTTTTTTCTATGCTTTCGAGTTGTAAATTTATAAATAACTCAAAATTTTCCATACTCTCAGTGAATATTTTGAACATTTATTTTGCTAGTGCAGTTAAATAATCTAAACAAATTTGTTTGAACTCCTTTTGCTTTTAATTCCTTTGAATATTCTATGCCAACATCAATTTTAGCAACAACCAAATTACTTTCCTTATCGTCAATTAGTACATTCATTTTGGCAATATCGAATTCAATAAATTCTGGTTTTAAAAATTTTGAACAAATTGTTATAAAAACCAACATCCTCAAACCAACCATCGCCTTGAAATAATCGAAATATGGAGAAGAAAAACACCAAGATACATAAACATATGTATATGTATGAAAGAAAATGGTAAAATAAAGCAAAATTGATAATAGGTATACTGAAAACGAAAAATCCCCAAATCCCTCCCCACGATAATCTGTCCCAAAAACCAGCTAAAATCCCAAATTTGCGGAGAAATCCCCACACCTGGCTACCCTGATTATAAGTTCACTTTCATAAGAACACTAGCTGAACCCGGTGTGCTTCGCTACCCCCTCGTTATAAAATAAAATTCCTATTGTAAAAATTTAATGACGATCGGTCCAGTAGTTAAGACTATATTACGATTTTTAATTTTCCTAAAAAGGGGCGTGGTCCCACCCACTTTTCTCCTGGTACGTATTCCTAATTATGCCAATATGGTATGTACCAAATATCATCGACGTAGGTAAAAATATGCCCAAATTATGGCTATTTAAATTTTTGGGTTATATGGGCGGTACCACGCCCCTTTGTCAAAAAAAAAAAAATCATATAGCCAATTATTCCTTCCAGAGTGACAGTAACACGCTGTGAAAATTTCAGGAAGATCGGTCCAAGCACAAACAAACAAACAGACAGACATTCATTTTTATATATGTATTGGATTTTGCCACGCCCCTCCACCCGCAGACCGAAAATCAAAAATCAGACTTCACAGTGTCACCCGACTGTATATTCTGAAGATTCCCTGAAAATTTCATCAAAATCGGCCCAGCCGTTTTGGAGTCCATATATTACATACATACACACATCCTGTTTTATATATACATATATACTTAGATAAATAGTTGGCTGCGGCTACATATACGAAGGTATTTGACTAGCAACATTACAATTCTCTTCAATATTTAAATTTAAAAAGTAAGTGCTTTACTCGAAAGAAAAGAGAACTCCACATGTACAAGAAAATCTTATTCGTTGCATACCTCTAGTACATATCGAAGGTTTCACATAAAAAAGGCGTAACTCGGTTTCTTTAAATAGCGTTTTTTATTGAAAGTGGTATTAACATTTTTATATACATACATACAAACATTTTACGGATTTTGTGAATTTTTTTCTTTTCCCTAAGTAAAAAAAGAAACTAAATTACGCCTTTTTTATGTTACACCAAAGTATATGAATATCAAGTACATACATACAACTCGGCAACAACTTAAAAAATAAAAAACAAAATTCAAAAAAACATCGGGAAAAATGAAATAAAATATTTTGTTTTATGTATTTACATGAGGAATTTTAGGCCGTATTAGCTCATTTTTCAATATTCAAAATAAAAAAATTCAAAATGATTTACAAAAAGTTTAATTGATAATTTTTCTCACAAAATGTGAATTGAATTAAAACACGAATGCATTCCTCATGAATCAAAAATTCTCGCATGCATTTACATCACTAAAAAGATTAATTGAATTAAAGTTTGAGTGAAGTTATTGGTGATTTAAAGAAAAGCAATTTTTTAATTCACTGTTTTAACTAGAATTAAATTCATTAATCAAAAAACCCTTGTAAAATTTGAAAAAAATTTCAAAAGAATTTATGATTCGTAGATTCTTTCAAAATGGAATCATTCTCTTACAGCTCTGCTACTGAACAATTTTTCACAATTGTAAATTTATTTTACACAAATAAAAAGCCTGTTGTGTATATTAATTGTAATATTTTAAATTACTACAAACTGCTTTATTATTAATATGTTAATATTTATACAGGCTAAAGCCTGTTATTTTTTATTCTTTAAGTTGTTGCCGAGTTGCATGTTGGTTGCTTCGCGCAAGCATTCAAGTGGAATCAATAAGATTCCGTTTTGACAAACCACTCCACTCGTCACTGTCAACCTGATCTAGGTCCGAATCCAGGCCTCAGATTCGGAGTAAGATACTAGATCCATCCCGTCGAATTAAGGTATCTAATTAGGTCGCCTAGACCTATCCTTGATACCTCCGAGAGTTCGTCTACTATGCTATTGCCTAAGAATTTGTGTCTCGAAAGGTGCAAGGCCGGGCATTCGCAAAGAAAGTGGAAGACTGTTTCCTCTTTGCTATTATCCCGGCAGCAATAGATATACTTTGGTCTGGTCCTCTTTATCCATCCTATTTTAATTTTTTTCCGATTTCAGTATTTTTTGACAAATTTCTTCACATAAATTTTCACTTCCCACAAGCGAGAAAAGTATTTGTTTTTACATTTGTCAAACTTCATATATAAATGTGCCTGAAAATAGTGCCATTGACTTTTGGTGAGATAAATAATTTGCTCGTCAAGACGCTATATGAGAAAGCTTCAGGACATACATACTTACCAAAAAGGGCATATACGAACTACTTCGATGACTGGCACAAGTGTATTATACTTTGAAGGGCACAAATAGAAATTGATGAATAAATAATTTTTTTTTTTGAGAAAAATTTATATTCAGCTTAAGCTCTAAGTTTTAGTGTTAAGTATATTTTAAATAGGTTAATTACTCTATTAGTAAATGCAAATGTCGGGAGCAAACATTGTTACTTCTTTGCAATATTTAATTTTTATATACCTAAGTTTTTTCCTTTTTGTAAATCTGAAAGCACGATGCATTATTCTCTTTTAAAAATAATTAAAATAATACTTTATAATTTTAAGTTTTCAAGATCGTCATTGTTAGAAGGAAAAAAAAATTTTTTATGTAATTATTTAAAGACTCAATAAACAATCAATCAATCAAAAAAATTATATTCAGCTTATTTTTAACAGCATAATACTGTACGTATTTTCAGATCGATAAAGACGAAATTTATTTACGTCGTGTGATTGGAGCTAAAAAAGATCAATATTTTCTAAATAAGAAAGTTGTGCCGCGCACCGAAGTGGTCAATCTATTAGAATCTGCAGGATTTTCAAATTCTAACCCTTATTATATTGTAAAACAAGGAAAAATAAACCAAATGGCTACCGCTGCAGATTCATACAGGTTAAAACTATTGCGCGAGGTGGCTGGAACTCGAGTTTATGATGAAAGAAAAGAAGAATCGTTAAATATACTGCGTGAAACGGAAGGAAAATTAGAAAAAATTTCAGAATATTTAAAAACGATTGAAGACCGTTTGCAAACTTTAGAAGAAGAAAAAGAAGAACTCAAAGAATACCAAAAATGGGATAAGGCTCGACGATCTTTGGAATACATTATTCACGAAACGGAATTAAAAGACACCAAAAAGTCTTTGAATGATATACAACAGCAGAGAAAATGTTCGTTTGAAAAGAAAAAAGTTTATAGCATGCAAGTTCAAAAAACACAAGAAAAAATAAAAGATATTCAGAAAAACCTAAAAGAAGCTAAAAAGAATGTATCAACAACTAAAGAAGAACGTTCTATACTTTTAACTGAACATCAGCAATTGCTGAGGGAAAAAACTAAATTAGATCTTACAATCGTAGATCTTAATGATGAAGTTCAGGGTGATAACAAGTCCAAAGAACGTGCCGATCAAGAATTGAAAAAACTAAAGGTCACAATAACAGAAAAAGAACGGGAATTGGAAGATGTTAAACCGAAATACGAAGCAATGAAAAGGAAAGAAGAAGAATGTTCTCGTGAATTAGCACTTAAAGAGCAGAAACGCAAAGAGCTGTATGCAAAACAAGGTCGAGGATCTCAGTTTTCCTCACGCGAAGAAAGAGATAAATGGATTAACTCTGAGTTAAAGTCACTTAGTAAACAAATAAAAGATAAAATAAATCATCATGCAAAACTAGTAGAAGATTTGAAAAGAGATGCAAATGCTGAAAAAGATCTCGGCAAAAAAATAGAAGAACATTCGACAGAGTTAGAGCAACTTCGTCTTCAAATCGATGAACATAATAAAAAATATTATGAACTTAAAAAAACTAAGGATCAATATCAAGCTACACGAAATGAATTATGGCGAAAAGAGACAAATATGACTCAGCAGCTCCAAACCCATAAAGAAGAATTATCTAAAACTGACCAAGCTCTACGCAGTATGGCCGGAAAGCCAATATTAAATGGTCGAGATTCAGTACGAAAAGTTCTAGATAGTTTTATAGATAAAGGACAACCTTTAGCGGATGTCGCTAAAGCGTATTACGGTCCAGTTATTGAAAATTTTAGCTGTGATAAAACTATATACACAGCTGTTGAAGTAACTGCTGGAAACAGGCTTTTTCATCACATTGTTGAATCGGATAAGGTCGGAACACAAATTCTCAAAGAAATGAACAAGTTAAAGTTACCGGGAGAAGTAACATTTATGCCGCTAAATAGGTTGCAGGTGAAAAACCACGACTATCCCGATGACCCTGATTCTATTCCAATGATTTCTAAATTAAAATATGATGAACAACACGGAAAAGCCCTGTGTTATATATTTGGAAAAACTTTAATATGCCGAAACTTGGAAAGAGCTACAGAACTTGCTAAAAGTACCGGTTTAGATTGCGTAACATTAGATGGTGATCAAGTATCTTCTAAGGGATCTCTAACTGGAGGTTATTTTAATACTTCAAGGTCTCGGCTCGAAATGCAAAAAAAGAGAACAGAATTGACCGTACAAATAAGAGACTTTGAAAAGGAACTAAGTAAAATTAGAAATGATCTAAAACAAATTGAAAACAACATTAATGGTGTTGTTTCCGAAATGCAAAAAACCGAAACAAAACAGGGTAAATCGAAAGATATTTTTGAGAAAGTTCAGGGTGAAATTAGACTAATGAAAGAGGAATTAGTGAGAATTGAAAAATATCGAACACCCAAAGAGCGATCTCTTGCCCAATGCAAGGCCAATTTGGAAGCAATGAATGGCACAAAAACAGGTTTGGAAGCAGAGCTACATCAGGAACTTATGTCAACTCTTTCTGTGCACGATCAGCGTGAAATTGATCAACTTAATGAAGACATACGAAAGTTAAACCAAGAAAATAAAGAAGCATTTACACAGAGAATGAAACTTGAAGTTGTTAAAAATAAATTAGATAATTTACTTGTTAACAATTTATTTAGGCGCAGAGATGAACTTATTCAGGCATTACAGGAAATATCGGTTGAAGATAGAAAACGAAAACTCACAAATTGCAAAACCGAGCTAGCGGCCACTGAAAAACGAGTGAAAAAAGTTAATCAGGATTTGGAAGAAATTGAAAAAAGGTAAGCAAATTAATGCAGATTCCGGAATGTAGTTGTTAATGTAGATTTTAGGCCCATAAAATTTTATTTTTTAATTGCATATGGTTCCAGCGATGAACCGATGCGTAGAAAACTAAAACTTATAGGTACAGTTGTTGAGGAGGCTTTCAAATTATGCAAATACTATTAGATACTATAACTAATATTACGGACCACAAATCATTTTTTTTTGTTCGCTTTTATTTATTGAATCTTCAATTGAAATATCAATAAGTATCAATGTTTAATATATTTTTTTAGCCAATGCTTGTCTTACGTCTCTCGTGTACGGTTAAGGAAGGGCAAGAGTATTGCTCCTTCTTAGCCGATTATGGCCTCTATAACTTAAAATATTGCGCACAAGTGGATTAGTGTGAAACTCAAGTTTCTTTATAAATATGTATATGTTGTCACGTGATTACAAAACACAGTCTTCACTAGCGGAACATCAAGATGCTTATGAATTCGCTGATTTTAGTCATACCAGGGGGCTGCTGTAATTGTACGGAAAATTTTGTTTTGTCGCCTCTGAATTTTTTCCACATTCGATGCCGAGGCAATGCCCCATAACTGGATTCCACAGCACCATATTAGTTTTAGGATCGCGTTGTATAATAGAAGCCTGGATTGCCTTAGTGCAGATTTTCTTCCAATAATGTGATGTATTTGAACTGCTTTTAATTTCATCTGTGTCAACTTTGCGTCTATGTGCGATTTCCAAGTTAACCGACGATCAAGATGGACAGCGATATATTTTACTTAAGTGTGCTGCGGCATAGTCTGGCTATTGATTTTTATAGGCGGTCGTGTATCCCTGCGCAACGTAAAACTAACATGTACGCATTTTTGGTCGTTAAGTTTTGTACTGTATTGTATTTTATTGTTTTAACTATTTTTCCAAATTGAATATATACCCTTGTAAGCTGCAGGAAGCTTCTACTGGATTTTCACGAACGCTGAATTTCAAGTCAGAGCCATACATTAAATATAGTACAGGACCGATGATGAGAGACTAAGGCTTCAATCGACTGTGCAGGGCTTAAAAAATTGCCTTCCCTAACTACAAAATTTTCGTTCAGTTAAATAGGTTCTTAAAAGCCTGACGATGTTTGCCGATAGATTTTGTGTTAATTTCTGGATAAGACCTTCGTGTAATACTTTATCAAAAGCCTGTATCAGCATCAATAAAGAGAGCAATATTTATTTTTTTTAAGTATTTCTAACTACATTCACAAGTCTGTGTGTTTGTTTAATAGTGCTATGTTGTCTGCGAAAACCGAATTGATGATCTGGAATGTATCCATTACTACGCAATATTGGGGCCAGCTTGCTCTTAAGTAGCTTTCAAAAAATTTTTGGCATATAAGTGAGTATTAGGCAACAAGCTTATGGGCCGAGAAGAATCAAATTGTAATCATGAGACTTATGGTAGTTCTTTAAGCATTTTGTTCCTTATTTTATCGATACCTGGGGCTTTTTTTGTGTTTAGACTAAAAGGTTGCATCAAATCATTCATTTGTTTATATGCACACTAGAAATACAATATTCATTTATTTATTTATATATGTGACAGCGCATTCAGAAAGGGACCTAAGGGTAAAAAATCAATATTCACTTTTTTTTTTGATGTGGATAACATCTGAGCATCGAATGAGACCGATCCCATGCCCCAAAAGTGTTCCCTCCCAGAGATATGCGCGTTTTATTAAAGTGATGGTACACCAAAGATACACGTATTTAAATCTTTAAAATGGCTCTCCTGAACAAAACCGGTTTTTACCCTTAAGTCCCTTTCTATTTTGCGCGTCACATATTTATTTATTTATTTGCTCAATTTGCAAATGCAAAAACACACAAATGTATGGTGACAGTTACACTGTATACATTAAATATTAAATGAATGTTATATGAGTAAAAGAATATATTTATGAGTAAATGAATATATTTACCAAGTAGATCATTGTGTGGAAGCAAGTGTTTTTTTAAAAATGTATGCGCGGAATAAAGTTTTTGTAAGTCTTTGAGTAAGGTGTGTGAATAAAGTTTGTCAATTCGAAGCAAACTAAATAAAAGAATATTGATGGTATGTACATGCACATATACATAAATATCTACATGTGAATTTATTTATGTTGATAATTTTTTTAAATGCACTTTTCACAAACTATATAAGTACATACATATGTACAGTGTTTAAAAAAACTAATATATTTAGTAAAAATTCCCCTCATATTATAATTTTATGTGAAAACTAGAAAAATATTGACTTGATAACAAATAAATTTCCAGTTTTCTAAAAAAAAATTTGTACTTGACAACTAGTAAAATTTTTTACTACCACACAAAATGAAAATAAATTCTCTGTAATATATTGTTCAGCGACAATTTCTTCTCAATGAAAACTAGCCATACACACGAAAATGCAAAAACACACATATACAAAATATTCTTTTCATACAATATGCCGCTATCAAACATACTTACGGTGACCATCCGTTCTTTTTTAAAAAGGAAAGTCCTCTTTTTTGACACAAAGTCCTTTTAAATTTAAACAAAATAAATTGTCCTTTTTTTAATTGAATTGTCCTTTTTTGTCCTTTCTTTTTGATGGCTAATGTTCTTCTTTAGTTTCCAGAATTAAAAGTTTTATTTACTCAAAATACCGAAATTTTAAACTCAATACAATATAAATTCATAACCACCCAAGGCAGGAATTGCCTGGCAACACTGAAAAGTGTATGTTCAATGTGTCAAATTTTCTGTCGGCTTTCAAATGGACTGCAGAATTTAAATTGTTTTTATCAAATAACATTGATATAATAAAAAAAAATACATTTTTCAGAAAAATATCAATAATCAATATAATCCTTAAACTATTGTTTTTAGTTATTTTTATTTATTGAATTTTGTTATTTTTGTATTATTGGCTAAATTTAATTTCTTTGTTAATTTTGATTAATTAATTAATTTTTTGTTTTAACGACGTGTGAATTTCTAGGCATATTTAATTTCTGTTTTAAACATTAAAATAAGTACATACCTGCATATGTAATTACTGGTACTATTCACTATTATTACGATGTTTTAATTATATTTTTATTTTATTGATATAAAATATATCTATGTAATTAAGTTAATACCAATAATTTTTATCTAATTTTGAGTGTCTTTTTTTTTTGTCGAAAAATATGGTCACCGTACATATACATACATACATATTATCTCGTCTTGATTTTAAAAAGAACAACAAAGTCGTAATTGTATTTAGTGTTGAATTTTAGTTTATATATATTTAGTGCCTGTTCGCCGATATCGAAGAAGTTCCTTCTTTCGAGCAATTACATTTGAAACAAAAATTAATTCATAAATTTTGTTTTTGTTTCAAATGTAATTGTTCGAAAGAAAGAACTTCTTCGATATCGGCGAACAGGCAGTTAATTTATTACTTTGTTGTCCTCATCAGCAATCAACGTTAGGTATACATTTCTACTGCTTGTAGGTTTACTGTTGTTGTTACAAGAGAAAATCGACAGGCATACTACGCTCGATTTGAAATAGTTAAAAAAATTAAAATTTCGCTTTCCATCACACCAAGGTATATTAATTAACAGGTAGTCGCATTAGCTAAAATTGACATCAGCTGATTGATTTTTTGTTGTCAAAACTTTATTGTGTTTTTATAAAAATATTGTTATTATTGACATTTTTTTTTATTTAATTAAAATTTAAGAAATTGAAAAAAAAACGCGTGAAAAATTTTTAAAATTTAATTAAAATTAAAAATATCGATTACAATGCGTGTATGTAGTGTCTGCAAAAAAAATGCAAAGGGGGAAGTAAAGTTGTTCCAAGTACCCAAAGAAAAGCGCCTGAGAAGTATATGGAGCAAAATTTGTTTCAGGAATTTCACACCAACTTCTCTTTTATGTAGCTCTCACTTTTTGCCATCAAGCATTTTACATGCTGGAAAAAAGGTAAAGTCTAATCGTGAATTGTGCATTTGCATCCTTAACATTTTTCGTTGCTCCAACAACAGCATTTACAATACATTCAATATTGTGTTGTTGCAAAATATCCTGGAAAGGAGGATACATAGACTTTCTTTAAATTTTACTAGTATTTTTTTGATACATACATATATTTTTGTTTTCTTACCTTTCCTGTAAAAATATCCTGTAATGAAGCAACATTCTTCTACAATGCCTCTACTACTGGTCATTTTTACGTATACATACTTATATGGGCAGTATTCTCTTATGATGCATTTTCGATGCAGTTTAATTATCATAACTCCAGCCTTAAACAAATGCATTTGGAAAGGGAGGAAATTGTTTCCTAGTACCCAAATAAAAGACACATCCTTTTAGATTTTATACATATGTACATCTATCAACATCTTTTTGTTTTCTGTATTGTAAAAATATTTAACTTACATACATATATTTTTATTTTGTGCAATTGTTTTTTTTAATTTAATTTTTGTTTTGTTTACACATTACATTTTGACAACAGCCAAGTTTTTACACTAACAAAATGCCTGTTGTTTTTGTGATGTTGTATTTGTTTTAGGGACAAGACTACCTTATTTAATATACCTTGCATCACACCATATTCTGTTGAAGTGTTCATAGAACAAAATTAAAAATGAAATCGAATACGATTTGAAGTAAAATCAATATGAAAACGATACTCAGGGTGGTTATGAAAAACAAGTCAGAATTGCCATTTATCAGAATTGAAATCGATTCAGAGTTTTTTATTTTATGTAAATAATTTTTTTATTTTGTTTTCAAACAAATGATACATATGTATGTGCATACATATGTATCTATGTATGTATCTACATGCATACATAAATGTATGTATTTCATTGTACACCAATCTTTAACAGCTTTAAGCAAAAATAAATATAAAACAAAACAATTTTTATGGAAATATTTATTTATTTAATTAATAAATATTTAATTTTAATTACATTGTGCGATAGTTTTTAACAGCTTAAAGCAAAAAAATTATCACAAAACCAAAGAAAAAAGGTAACATTGGATTCTATAACACCAAAGTCTGATATAATTCTGGTTCGAACATAATATCGATTTCTGTAACAGCAAAACCAATTTATTGTCGATTTCAATTCTGATTCTGACAGCAATGAGATTCCATAACAACCCTGATTGAAATGAGCATCACAATTTTCATCACATACCTGATTGTTTTTTTTTTGTAACTTTTAATAATTTTTAATATTCAGTAGCGACGAAAATAAATATGTATCTAACGCGCCCGTACACCACTAGAGTTAACTCACAAATATGTGATGAAACAGTTTCTTTACAAGTTATACCTATAAGACATATATTTTTCGTATATTTTTGTAGGGTGCTTGATGCTGTAAACCAACAGAAATCTCTCCAGCAAGAACTTGAAGAATTAATCAGAAATGAAAAGGAAATTGAAGAAAAAATTAACGAAGACTCCAAAAAAGTAGAAAAATGGGCTGTAAAAGAAAACTTACTACTTCAGAAAATAGATGAATACACTGAAAAAATTGCTTCCCTAGGGGCATTACCGCAGGCAGATCCAATTTTCGCTAAAATGAACTTAAAAAATCTATTCAAAGAATTAGAGAAAGCAAATCAACATCTTAAAAAATATAATCACGTAAATAAAAAGGCTTTAGATCAGTTCTTGAGCTTTTCAGAACAAAAAGAAAAACTGTACAAGCGAAAAGAAGAGCTAGACGTTGGCGATGAAAAAATTAGGGAACTTATGCAGTCACTAGAAATGCAAAAGGTGGAAGCAATTCAATTTACTTTTAAACAAGTTGCTAAAAATTTCACACACGTCTTTAAGAAACTGGTTCCACAAGGTGCTGGTTATTTAATTCTTAAAACTAAAGACAATGACGGCGACGAACCGGAGCGAGAAGTTTCGAATTCTGATGCTTTTACGGGGATTGGTATAAGAGTTTCCTTTACTGGAGTGGATGCAGAAATGAGAGAAATGAATCAGTTATCAGGAGGACAAAAATCGCTGGTTGCATTAGCCCTGATATTCGCTATACAAAAGTGCGATCCGGCTCCTTTTTATCTTTTCGATGAAATAGACCAGGTACTTTTTTTACTTAAATAGAATTTACCATTTTTTTAAATATTTGTACTCAAAAACATATTTTTAGGCACTTGATGCCCAGCATAGAAAAGCAGTAGCAGACATGATCCATGAATTAAGTGATAAAGCCCAGTTCATAACTACAACATTCAGACCAGAGTTATTAGAAAATGCTCATAAATTTTATGGAGTTCGATTTAGAAACAAAGTCAGTCATATCGATTGTGTTACCAGGGAACAGGCAAAAGACTTTGTTGAAGATGATAACACACACGCATAAATTAGTTTTTACTAATTTGTTATATAAAAACAGACGGAAATGCTACATTTATGAAGAACTTAATCTTACATATTTTAGTTTCATTAGTTTCAGTTTGAATTCTAAAAGTATTTTGTATTTTCCTTATTGTATAATTTTAATTTTATTTTATAAGAAATAAATATGTTGCGGCAACAGTGTCAACTTTGGAAATTTAAAAATGCAAGTGAAATGTTAGGAGCCCGGAACAGCAAAACAAACAGCAATATATATATTCTTACAGTCAACATAAATGATAAAAATTTCTTTTAGCTTTCAAGTTTGCATTAGTTATGAAACAGGACCTGTTCGTAAATTCATCACTGCTCTGCATACTATGCACAGTATGCATAACAGTGGCAATTCTGCAAAAGGTGGGCGTTCAAAAATGCAACAATAAACTCAAAATGCGCAAATAAACTCAAAACATTAATTATAATTATTAAAATGGCTGGTCGCAGAAATGGAATTATGGATGTTTCTTCTACAGATTCAAGACATAAGAGAGCCAAGGAGGATAAAGTAAGTACATACGATTAATAATGATTCTTAAAATAATGCATTTTCGTTCTTATTCAACGCATATAGTATTGAAGGAACTGATAAAATAGAGGGTGGCTGATATCGAGAACAAAACCATAGCTAACAAACACTAATCAGGAAAAAAAACCTGGTTGGGACCTTGCGGAAAGTTACGGTAAGTTTTTTTACATATGAAAAGTAATATTATCAGGCTCAAGTTCAGTTTTATTGAATTATTTTATTTATATTTATGTATATAATTGTCCTTTTTCGACTTTTGCTTATAAAGCTGTTAATGTGCGTTTATGAATTAGACTGTCGTTGTTGGCTCGCATGACAATTTTATCTTTGGTCCGGAACGACTTGAGTCCCACTCGTCGTCAAAAGATTGTCAAACCATCATCAGAAGTGCTATTCACTAACTTTTAACCCTTTAGCAGGTGTTAAATTTAATCACACATACTGGAGTTTGCACTAACCACTAAGTGATTCACTAACCAACCACGGTAAACAGCTTTATATTTCCACTGATAATACTCCGCCAAACGAAAGCTCAAAATAGGAGAAAATTATAAAAAAAGCGTCAAATATATTTTGCGGCAAAACATTTTGTTTCGTAAATTTTAAATCTTTTTGTTAATTGCATCAGTTACTCGATGTATGCAATGGCTTACTAGCGAATGTCTCATGGATATACCCTATCGCTCTCCTACATGTCGTTGTTACCATTCAGTTTCATAAAACGTAAAGTCGGGAGCATAAGGTTTTCCAATTAGAGTGATATGATTTCTCTAAAAAAAACACTTATTGTTAAGCAAATTAAAAAGTTTTTTATTTGATGTGAAGTACAATCGATACAATTAAGTTCTAAATAAAACGTCATTCAAATGGCCTCCACTTCTTCTGCAGGAACGAATTCGATGGACCAAATTTTCGAGCACTTTTTCCACTAAATCAAGTCGTATGTCATGAATGGCACGTTCAGTATTGACTTGTAAAACAGTCAGGTTTATTTCGAAAGACCAATGACCTCAAATACCCCACAAAAAATACTCGAATGGTGTTAAATCACAACTTCTTGGAGGGCACTCAGTATCACAATAATCTAATCTAATAATCTAATCTCCAAACTTTTCTCGCAATAATTCAATTGTTGCATTTGCTGTGTGGCACTTAGCCCCATCTTGTTGGAATAAATGTTGTCAAGATCAGCTTCTTCCATTTTTGGCCTTAAAAAGTTTGTTATCATTGATCTATACCGCTATCCATTGACAGTAACGGTGTTACCAGCAGCGTTGTCAACTTTGAAATTTCAAAAGGCACCAAAATGGAGAAAAAAAAACGCGCCATTTAACAAAAAACGCACCAAGTTCAGATTTTTTTTTATTGAAGAATTTTATTGAATTAATTTTACGTCTTTACAACATTTAACTTTAGTCCAAAATTCTAATGTTGATATAATATTGTGCCAATGCATGAAGTGAATCATTCTTCACCCTTTTTCAATACTAGATAATTATTTCGACATCGGTTTAAAATTGTACTGCTATAGGCATGATAAAACATTTTGTACAATGCTGGTTGTTCATGTCGGTTGTAGCTAAATGGGCTTAAAGCTGCAATGTGTTTCCGTGTTCCAGCATGCCGAACAAGGTTGGATATCGCATTTGCAATAAAAACATCTTGCTTTTGTGTTATTATTTGGTCAAGACCGAATCCATTGCTTAAACTCACATTGTGATTCCCAAATCCTTTTGTATTCCTTTTAGTAAATAGAAATTTTATTAATTTTAGTGTTACAACTCTTTATATAAACTTTTAACGGTTTTTGTGAATGTGTTTCGGTACGTCTTAAACATCATTAATGGTTGCTCTTATTATGGTCTGTAAAATTGAATGTAAAAATTGTACACAATTGAATGAAATGGTATTGAAACAGTTGTATTTTATGTACAAAATTCTTTTTTCTGAAACAAAAAATTGTGTTTAATATGATTTGCAGCCACCCAAAATTAAAAAAAAACGCACCAAAATTAAAGAAAAAGCGCACCACGCACCAACTCATATATTTTTCGCACAAATCATTTAGAAAAGCACCAAAAAAGGTGCGAAACGCACCAAGTTGACAACGCTGGTTACTAGCTTTATTTCTAAAGAAGTACAGACCGATGATTCCACCAGACCAAACTGTCAATTTAGGTGAATGTTATGATTTTTCATGAATAATTTGTGGATTTTCTTCGGACCAGAATCGACAGTTATGTTTATTTACTGCATCACTCAGATGAAAGTAAGCCTCATCGGAGAAGATGATTTTCTTTAAATAATCGTTATTGGAGAACGATTATTTTGATAATAAAACTGTATAATTTGTAAACGTTGTTCTTACGTATATCTCTCCATGATGAAATTGTAAACACTACTGAATACAATGGAAAACAAATGACAGATCATGACATATTACAAATGGCCGAAACTTCACTTCAAAATCATATCATCCATATTGGAAAAGCTTTTATATACATATCGTCGGTATGCAGATGTTCCAATGCTAGAGTTATAAATCAGTTTCTGAAAATTAACCTGCACTCTTTTTAAATTTTTAATCCCTGTTTTTTATATCTCGAATATATTAAGAGGTATCGAGCCTTACTATTAATTATATTCAGAATATTTTTATTACCAGTTCATTAAATGTCATCTTTCATAAATTACACTATGAGGTTTCTATTTGGGGCTTTCTTAATTAAATACATTACTTTGACTTATCTAAAAAACCATTAACATTTTAATAAACACAAATTAAAACACACCAAAAAAGTTGGTGTTAATAAGCCTCAATTGGTGTAGTTAAAAGTAAAAGCTGACTTTAAAGGCCAGCAGATATGGTTTAAAAAGCATAGTGAATCGCAGAACAGGTGAGAATCTTATGCCATAGATTTTGACAACAATACTACTAATTATTGCCGGCATCGGACAAAATTCCAAGTAATATATGAACATCGTTCCAACAAATAAGTAAAGGGTGTTTTTTATAGAGTGACACAAGATTAAATCATAATAAAACAAGGAAATATATTTTTCATATCAATGAAACGGGTTTTATTGGAAAGAAAATTTAATGAAATTAATGATTTCTACCATGTGGTCGCCACGGCTGGAACACCATTTTTCAACAACTTTTCGCAACATTTACGGCCGTATTTCGCCGATAACTCTTCGAATCTTGATATCCAGATGTTCAATTGTTTGTTTAAATAATCTTAAGGGATTAAATCACATGATCTTGGTGGCATATTAATTGGGCCATTACTTAAAATTATTTTTTCATCAAAAGTTTCTTTGAGTAAATCAAGTGTAGCGCCCGCTGTGTGACATGTAGCACATATCAGCAGTATTAACGCCACGTAATTGAGGTACGAAAATATTTCGAATCATGTTCCTATACCGTTCACCATTGACCATCATCGTTTTTGAAGACATATGGGCCAATGAATCCGCCAGCCCATAAAGCGCACCAAACAGTAATTTTCTGTGGATGTAATGGTGTTTCGACGAGAGCTTGTGGATTCTCCTCATTCCAAATGCGACAATTCTGCTTATTTATGTAGCCATTCGACCAGAAATGGGCTTCATCGGAAAATAAAATTTTTAATGGAAATTCAAAATCAATTTGTCCATTCGCCGAATTGGCGTCGCATACGATGGTCGTTTGGATTTAATTCCTACACGAGTGGTATCTTGAAAGCTTTTAAGGCAATGGCCCTTACTACGGTTCTCGAATCGACTTCGACTGTTGTACTAGATTAAAGAAACACAAAACATTTTTCTTTAATCTATTACAGCAGTCGAAGTCGAATCGAGAACCGTAATAAACCCCAATATCCTTTCACAAAATCTTCCATAAAGTGGAAGGACACAACACCAGTTACTGAGAACGGCGACGAATTGATTGATTAGGATCATCTTTAATGTTTTCCTGTACATCGGCTGCAGCTTCTTCAGTGCGCACTGTTCGACGTCTCACGGGATACACATTATCAGTAAATGTGATCCTGCGAATTAGCCGCTCTGAAGGACGATTATGTACGTCATAAAATTGAAGAAGTGTGCGATGAGTTTGACTAATAGAACAATTATTTGATTAAAAATTTCAACAATTTGCACGTGTTGCTCTGGTGTAAATCGATTCATTATGAAATTTCAAAGCAAACTAAACAAAAAGCAACTATCAGCTGTTAAATGGGTGCTCAAATAAACCAGTGATGCAACTAAAAGTTGTGACACTCTATAAAAAACACGCTTTTACTTCTTATTTGAATACTTCATCTGACTCAAAGTTAAAAATTCTGCTAACATAAAAGTACGCCAACGTTTAGTAAAATAATATATTTAATTATCCATATTAAAAGTAAAAAGATGTACATATTGTAAATTTAAACTTTTGAGCTATTATGTAGTATATCGCATTAAATTGTGTTTGTAAATTGTGACTAAACATATTTAATTTAAACTAGATTTTTTTGAGTTATGACAACGTTACAGCGAATCGATGATTTGTATGCATAAAAAGCTTAATGGTAAATTTGAATGAGTCTTTTTGATACATATTTTATCTAATCTGCAAACATATCCATATATGTATACATAAAAGTATATAGAATTATATATTATACTTATACATACAAGAAATCGATCTTAATTATATCTTAAAATTAAATATAATAATATTTCTTATATTTAGTTATGACAAAATAGAAATTCTTATATTGAATAGGTGTCACATCCTTGAAGATTGTTCAATTTAGTTCCGTGGAATAAGGGAGTGCTACGAATTGTTGCGGAAAAGTCCTTAGAGTTTCGACTGGGTTGAAAGCTTTTACTAGGCATGGGGGACAACGGCTCACCCCAAAATTTTAAAATAGCAAATACTCTGAGATATGCCAATCTGAAAAAAAAAGAAACGTTATCGCTTTAATTAAAGGAATATTTAATGTTGAAACTTTAATAGTCATTAATATGGAGAATCCTTATATTTAATTACTTTATGATTAATATAAGAGAAAAATTAGACTGCACGAAAGGGTGAAAAGCTTTCATGATGGATGGTCATCTTCTCGTGATGAGGAGGCTTACATACGCTAAGCCCATACCAGCGGGGGGCTGCTGTCTTCGTGTAGCTGCCCCTGGTAGCGACTCCCTTGTTATATTGGCTAGCGTGTCTTTCAAGAACCATCCTCCTGGTATGATAACGAGTTTTTCTCAGTGAGGCGGTTATCAGACCAGTTTGTTCCTCGGTCTAATGGACCTGTCCAAATCCATCAGTGTGTTTCCCAGGCCCAGTTAGCCTGCAAGCTACTGGTGTGGCGAGGGTTCAGGTTGTTACACCCACGCCATAAGGCAACATGGCCAAAGCTTGTCGGACAAACCCACCGTTTCCCATGTGTGCATTTCCGACAAAAATACCAACAGTAAATCCTGTTACTATTACTATCACATCCCTCCAGACGAAAATACCGTCAGAAATACCTTCGGTCTCAATACTCTGCCAATCCCGGCAAAGACCCATAGGACAAAATACAATCTTTTAGGGCTGCAACTGCGACTCTGATCACAAATCTTTAGATAAAATATTCCACCTAGCAGACTCAAAGCTTCATGCCCATTCAAGCACTTTGTATCTTACAGACATCCAGGGCACAACCAGGTCAATATTTCTCTGTAGAGATTTGAATAGGTCGAAGCTGCTGATCGCCCATTTAATTCTGTCATTGTCCACAATGACTGACTCAGGCGACGTAATCGTGTCAACGGTATCAGGCAGAGACTAGTAGATTTCCGGAAAAATAAGTATCAAGTAGCACACTGAGCGTTTCATGGCTACCTAAGATCAACCCTCCACAGGAATTTGTATATAGCTGGGCACTACCGGCGAGGTAGCTTATATCTTACGCAGTCGGTTAGATTCTGAGGACTGCAGAAGTTCCTCCAGGATATCCTTTTAGCGTGACCAATCGGCTGACCTCATTGAATACTCTACGACGTTCGCTTCGCAATGTCTGGACACCACCATGGTAATTTACTTTTGCCTCTGCGTATTGCTGGTTTGCAATATAAATTTATAGCACAACAGAAAGATTTATTAAGGAAATCTATCGCCTAGTCATTATTTCCCATGCTATTAACCGTGGGAACGGAACGTAGATTATTGAGGAGGAGATTGTTCTGCAACTCGCAGATAGTTTTCGTTCTATTTGTTCTCACAAATCCCTAAGTGGATTCAATATATGGATGGTCGGAAAAGAAACAGTTGTCCTAAACCTTCCAGTCGCTGATTAAACTATTGTGCTAACCAGCGTTATGTCTTAAGCCTCACTGCGACTTAAGACAATAAGAGTTGGTTCTGAGCCTCTATTTACTATTTCAAAATTATTGTTGAGAATAAAATCGAAAGGACAGAGATAAAATCCTCTTTTCGTGGGAAATGTCACCGTCTCCAATCCATCTATCGAAAATAGCCCTGACGAGCTTCCCTTTGGGCCCGGTAGAAACATGTTTAGGAAGTTTCCTCCATGGAGTTATAGCCGCAGTTGCGTAGTCCTCGCTTGATCGATGCCATTGAGGCCCTTTCACTCTTCCGGTATTAGGGGGAGGTTTGTTACGCAGTGCAGCCATGTGGGTTTTTCCCCAAGCTAGATAAGCTGTCTGCTCATTTGTGAGCTGATCAGCCGGTAGATACCCTAGAGTCGCATTTGCATCCCTAAGAGATTGTATTCTGTTCCTGGCGGTCTTTTCGTCTGGAGGGATGTGACAGTAATATGAACAGAGGATTTCCTGTTGGTGGATTTGTCCGACTCAGTCGTGACCAAACTGCCTGCTCCCGAAGGGGGTACTGGGCTTGAAGTCCACACGTACCCCCCCGTTAAGCCTTTTTGCAACCAACTTTTGTCCGTGTTGCCTTATGGCGATTTACCAGCGTGGGTGTAACAACCTGAATCCCGCCACACCAGTAGCTTGCAGGCTAACAGGGTCTGGTGTAGCCATCTTGTCCACCTGATAAGCTGTAGCGCTCGCTTCACCACGGCCTGCTGCTGGCTTAATGGGAATAGGGTGTCCCCGGAGATTATGAATAGGGTACGTGGGGTGTGATTTGTTTGTCACTAAGGAAGATAAGGGGGTTGCATTTTTCCTATTGCCAGGTTAAAAGCAGCCGCCGCACATGGGATCAGACGCAGACCACCACCCGCCCAAGAACGGAAACAGACACAGATGGATTTGGGCAGGTCCATCAGAGGGAGGAACAAACTGGTCTGATAACCGCCTCACTGAGAAAAACTCGTTATCAGACCAGGAGGATGGTTCTTGGTAGATACGCTAGCCAATCTAGCAAGGGTGACCCTACCAGGGGCAGCTACAAGAGGATAACAGCCCCGCCAGTACGGCCTTAGTGTATTTAAGCCTCCACATCAGGACAAGATAACCATCCAACTCAAAACTCTCATCTCTTGATGTCGGCAGCTAGATTTGTTTTCGGCGATCAGACTGAAGGTTAGGTTAGGTTTCAAGGGCCGTCACATCTAAGAAGTGACGCACTTGGGTCCGTTATTTACAGTCCCTTTGTAATACCCTAGATCAGACAGAGTTTTTATTTCATTCTATCGCGGATGCAAACCAACCCGATTGTGTCAGGAAGGCGAGTAAGTACTTTAGCCCTATATTTGCAGACTGTGTAAGTCTGCAGAGTGATACAGCCCAGGGTAGTAGACCTTATGCTATTCAGCGCCGGACATTGACATGGAAGATGGAGAACTGCTTCTTCTTTTTCATCA
The DNA here is from genome assembly GCA_947311025.1 of Lypha dubia. NCBI lineage: Eukaryota > Metazoa > Arthropoda > Insecta > Diptera > Tachinidae > Lypha > Lypha dubia. Next base: position 21,798,221 of record OX371262.1, on the reverse strand, counting down.
TCATTACAATTCCTGCTGTAGTCGTTGTTTTCTAGATCCATCCTTTTGACATGTGTCCCTATACCCCAGTGCCCTGTTAGCATGGTTACCAATAATTTTGTGCATCATTTACCAAGCCTTAGCAGATGTCGTGTCCAGTTGTAGTGGACCTTGCCACGCGGCAGGTGCATTCTTGTTCCCACATCTGTTGCGCTAGCTTGTATGACTCCTGCTTGATTAGTTGCTTGGAGTGATATAGAGGAATACCTGTTAATTGACATATCATCGCGTCACTCAATAATGCGCCTCTTGTGCACTACGAGTGCCAAAACTATTGTTACTCTTGAATTTCCTGTTTAAATAAGCAAGCACGGCATTCGGTCAACACTATGGATGTAATGTCTACATCATTTATAGCAGTTATGGCCGCTTTGCTGTCGGTAAAAATAAGTATGTCTTCCTATATCTTATAGTACCTTAGCCATCTTGCCGCCCTAGTGATGGCAGAGATTTCGGCTTGCAGGACGCTACAGTCGTCCTGAATCCTATGTGAAGTTTTCCACATGGAATTTGGATCCATCAGTGAACACACTGATGACTCCTTCAAAGCCGAAATGTGTATAGTGTAATGTACCCTTTTAGGAACAAGCGTTCGAAATAGCCCACCAAAATACGATTCGCAATAGCCATTTAAGTCCTAGAGCGCTGGATGCTACTTGAGAATCCTAGAATGACCGAAGTCGGTTCTCGTCCATGGACATTTATTTTGATCTCTTGTACCAAATAGGGAACATCAAACTTTACTCCTCGGCACCACAAGAGACAATATCGACAGCGGTTCCTATGTGAAGGCTCCATTTAGACTTCAGGACGGTTGCAAAGTCCTGCAAGCCCAAATTTCTGCCGTCACTAGGACAGCTTAGGTACTGATATCGGAAGACATCTTCACTTTTACCGACAGCAAAGCGCCCATCGTTGCTATAAATGGTGTATACACTACATCAATGGTGGTGATCAAATGCCGGGCATCTTTAAATAAGATAGCAGGACATTCGACATTAAACAATAGTTTGGTTACCGGCGCACTCAAAGTGCACTTGCAACGATATTGCGGACGAAATTGCCAAAAGAGGCGCATCATTGAGTGACTCGATGTTATACCAATTAGCAAGCATTCCGCTATCTGATTGCAAGCGACGAATCCAACAGAAGTCATACAAGTTTGCTGAACAGAGGTGAGGAATGCACCTGTCGCGTGTCAAAGTTCACTTAGTCTGAGAAGAACACAGATCTGCTCAGGGGGGTTACTCTGTATTGCGATGCGATAGCAAATGCGATGCGAAAGCAATCTTATTTACATTGTTTTCGCATCGCATTTGCTTTCGCATAGCAATACATAGTAACCCCCCAGGGTTGGTTACAGTGCTCACAGGGGTATCGGAACACATGAAAAAAGAATGGATCTGAGTTACAACGACTATTGTGGGCGTTGTAACGATAACGAGGAGGAAGAAACAGTTCTTCATCTTTTATGCCAATGTTCCGCACTAAATAGCATTAGGACTACTACCCTGGTCTCCAGCACTCTGCCAGACCTAGCCAATCTGAATTCTATTCATTTTATATGTATAAGTTGTGTATGAAACTTTTTAAAGTATTAAAGACGTATCTGAATCAAAAGTTTTTCACTACTATTTAGTGGCTACGCTTTTTTAGGCCAATATTTACCAACAATAATTTATTTTATTGCCACTTTGTAGTTTGTACTACTTTTGGCTTTTGGTTTTTTAAAGCAAAAAAACGTACTTAACTTTAATATGAACTTATAACTCTAAAATTGTATGAGCAATTTGTAAATAAAATTAACAAAATATTACCTGTAATTCGCGTTACTTGCAGCATAAATAATGGGATTAATTACACTTGATGCCCACGCCATGACCGAAGCTACAATGTGTAACCACGGGAACGATGTGTTTCGCTCATCATCTACCACATTAGCCAACATCAGTGGTAAGAAACAAAACAGGAAACATACAAATATTGTGACCATCATCAGGGTTAGTTTATTATCTTCTCGACTTTTCTTGACATTTAAAACATGCTCTTTGGTTGATACGACATATTGCCGATGACTTATCATTCTTCTTTTCTGCTTTAACACTTTAACATAAATACACGTATACGAAATAATAATAACCAAGCACGGCAGCAGAAATCCAATCAAAAAAAGTGTCTTCTTTATAGATTTACCATCTTTCTTCAGAATTGTACAGGAGAAAGTAATTTCGTCTAGACCCATTTCTCCCCAGATTCCTAAAATAGCCGGTAACTAAAAATTATGTAATATTTTAGTGTATATAAATTACAGATAAAAAAAAATAAAAATAATTTGAAATTACTAAATAACTTGTGTCTATTATTGTGTCTATATGAAGAGAAACCATAAATTTTTAATAAGAAAAGAATTAAGGAAAATAAAATTAACAAGGCATTTTATTTTATGGGTTAAGTTTTATATAATTACTATATATTAAGAGATTGTATCTCTGCTTATCATCACTTCTTAGGTAGTACGGTTGAAAGTGAGTACAATTCGTATTTGTAACAACTTTTTCAGAAATTGGTGGCATTCGAGAATTGCATCAGTATTAAATTGATATTTATGACAACAATTCCCAGAGTTATCGTTGGTTTAATTTTTCTTCATGCCAATTTTCCTGGTGTATTTGCATGTAGGTATATAAAAACAAAATATATATAAGTATGTACATTTGTTGTTTAAAAAATTTGCTTGAGATATTCGTCTTTAATTAATTTTGCCAAAAAAAATTCATTTGTTGTAGCTTAAGCCAGTTTACAACATTAACTGACTTAACTCACAACAAATAATAGCTGTTTAAATTATTAACGCTAATATTGCTCACTATTCATATTATGTAAAAAACTCGTAAAAATATCTTTTATACTCACCTTACTTTTAAGGGGAGAATATTTTATTTTATATTTCCGTATTTACAATAGGTACATATAAAAATAAATTACTGTCGATAAAAAATTAAAACAAGTTTCATAAAGCCGGCATTTAGTGTTTGCTACAAACGGTCTTGCGAAATGTCATAGGGCTTTTTTTAAGTGCGATATTGGAGATTTTCTGCTCACAAAATGGCACCTTGTTGAAAGGTACATGTATAAAATGTCTTGCCAACCCTGTAATAATACAACTTTTTATTTCACTACAATAAAGCACAACTTATGAAAAGTGGAACGCCCTGTTTTTAACAGCTGACAGCTAAGTTTTACAGGGCACTATCAACACTGTCGATTTTTACGGGGCATAAAGTGCAATGCCTTTCACCATTAGCGAGAGCGACTTTTTTACAATCAAACACATCACCCTTTTACAGAGCAAAATATTCACCATTATCGTGTTTGGCGTAGGCGTATTTCGACTACGGGCGTATTTATAGTCGAATTTAAAATTCAATGGTATAGTGTAAAATTTACGCCAAAGATATTTTTGTAAATGAACCAAAATGTAAAAGATTGAGCATTTTTAAATTATTATGATGCAGCCTGTTATGAAAACTGTCAAAATAAACAAATAAAATCTGGAGCACTTTTTATTCATTTAATTTTTTATTAACTAAAATAATCAGTGTGGGTTTTTTTTCAGATATACGACTCGTGGTCTTTTTATTCCAAAAGCATTTTTATGTTCTTTAATCGAATTAACTGCTACCTCCTCAACTGGCGATAAAATAAATTGCTTATAAGTGCCCCCACCTGCAGCATGGCTCTCAGCTTTGTTGTGTTTTTTTTTTTATTTACATTTAAAGTCTGCCCACACCATCATCCAACCTTCACCTGAACGGAAGGGGGGTGCAATGCAATTTAAGAATTCGGATATGGTATTCCACTCTTCTTTAATGTTAATTTTTTGGCAGCCTTTGTGAAACCCTTTTGCCAAATATGGGTTTTCCTCCATTAATTCCACCAGCTTTGAGAATCGTGTGGCAGTTGTGACCTTTATTCTAAAATGTTTTTTGTTTTTTTTTTTTGAGACTTATGGGTCGATTATGGATGGCAACCGAACCACAGTTGCGTTGCCAGATGCTAAGAATTGTATTACGGATGGCAAATGGCAACTGAGAGCTGCCAGTTTCAGTTGCTATTTAGTGTTTTTCTGGCAACCACAAATTTGCAGTTGCCGGCTGGCAACGTAACTGAAGTTCGGTTGCTATCCATAATCGAGCCATTACACTTTATTTCCCTCCATTTTAATTAAAACTTCACTTTAGTAACGTTTGCGTCGTAATAAAAATTATAAACACCTGTTTTAAACAATTTTTCCAGAAAAAAATGCCAAATGTGATACCGTTGTAACGGTGTTCTTGTAATAGATTTTTATACAGTGTCGTGTATTTGTCGTTTTTTTTGCTAACCACGCAATGAAAACGCCAAATACGATATGGGTGATTTTTAAGAAATCAAAGAACACTTTCTGTTTGGAGATGTACCATTTTTTTTTTGTAGAAAAGAAAACACCTTAACTTAACTTTTGTATCGACATATATTTACTCTTTGATTTGATTTTCTTTAAATTTGTTTGCTAGTTTATGATTGAACCACTAACATCGGCCGATTAACTAGCAAAACATAACTAAAAAAAAGTCTAAACAATTTTAAATTGGTAAATCGGTTTTTTTGACATTTTAAGTTCATCCCTACATATGTGGTAAGTATTTATTAAATAATTTAATATGTATATACTTAATACACTTACCAGTAATAAAAAGGAAACGGCCCATACAAAAATCAATTGCATTGCAATAAAATTTCTTTTGTAAATACAAGCATATAACGTATGACAAGCAATCAGAATATATCTGAAATAATATTAAATTGTGTAAATTAAAACGTCATTGAATATAATTTAAAAAATTTGTGTGTACCTGTTCACTGTTATACAAACCATACTCAATAGCGAGACTGCTACATTGCCATAAAAAATTACGGGAAATATTTTACATAGAGTTTCACCAAATGTCCATCTCTGAAACAAATACAAAAAAATCAGTGATGTTAACAATGTCTAATTTTCTCTGAGCATTACATTACGAACTTTAGCCCACATAAATATCAACAAATATTAATAATAAGGAGTTTAAAAATAACTATTGAAATGTTAGCGTGTGTGTAGAAATATATATATTTATATGTATTGCCAGCGCTAATAAACTCCACTGGCAAGGAAAAATAAACGGCAGATGCATGCCAGTATTAATGTGCCGTTTTTAGGCAAAGATAAGATTTAATTGTTTTACTTTTAATATTGCCCATAGATGGGCATTTTTCAGTACCAGTACTTTTTCAGTATTTTCTTTTTTTACTGATTACTGGAAAAAAAAATCAGTATTCAGTAAATTTTACTGGTTACTGAAAAGATAAATCAGTATTCAGTAAAATTTACTGATTATTGGAAAAAAAATCAGTATTCAGTAAATTTTACTGGTTACTGAAAAGAGAAATCAGTATTCAGTAAAATTTACTGATTATTGGAAAAAAAATCAGTATTCAGTAAAATTTACTGATTATTGGAAAAAAAATCAGTATTCAGTAAAATTTACTGATTATTGGAAAAAAAAATCAGTATTCAGTAAATTTTACTGGTTACTGAAAAGAGAAATCAGTATTCAGTAAAATTTACTGATTGGAATGCAGTAATCAGTAAATGACTGATAGTAGATACTTTGTGTTTTGAAAATGATATATACTCATTGCTCACTAACATGAATAGTGACATAACTAAAAAAACGAAATTCCGATGAAAATGGCTTTAAAAGTTTACCGAGTTTTTATTTTTTTTTTTTAATTATCTACAAAAAAATGTGTTATTGGGTTAATAAAAACTGATTTGCATAGATGAGAGACTTCTAGACCAATACATCCATAACTATATGCTGTTTGCTTTTCTCAGCACAAGCATTTCAAAATTTTTATCGCTAAGGTTTTGTCTTCTAGAGCGATTCACAATTCCAGCGAAAGAAAACAGTCGTTCTACAGGTGCTGATGAGGGTAGTGGGGTATTGTATTTCATAAAAACGTTTTTTATGGCATTGTGCTTATGCAGGCAATTTGTTGTTGTATCCCGCTCGGCCAAGTATAAAATTGTTTCCTGGAGATAAGTTCCCACATCGCTTAAATTGGGCTGTACATCAACATCTGGTTATGAATATTGAATAATCAAATATACATATTAATATAAATACTCAAGGAAGAGGAAAATACAAACGTTACCAATATCTTCTTCTCCAAAATCTAAAAATGAATTTTGCGGAGTTTCAGCATCCGGTATCTTTCCGTATTTTACTACATACGTATTTAACATTTGTTTTACATCTTCTGCTGTTTTTGATGTTGCTGTCTCTAGAAGAGGTTTTAAAAATCGGAGCTTTATTTCCGGTATAGTTACCGCCGCAATGATAGAATCCCAGGCGTCTGGCTGTATTTTAAAATTTTACTTTTATACTTTTTTTTTATACTTTTTTTACACAAATCAGTAAAATTTACTGAATTCTGATCTTATTTTCAGCAATCAGTAAATTTTACTGAATACTGATTTCTCTTTTCAGTAACCAGTAAAATTTACTGAATACTGATTTTTTTTCCAATAATCAGTAAATTTTACTGAATACTGATTTTTCTTTTCAGTAACCAGTAAAATTTACTGAATACTGATTTCTCTTTTCAGTAACCAGTAAAATTTACTGAATACTGATTTCTCTTTTCAGTAACCAGTAAAATTTACTGAATACTGATTTTTTTTCAGTAATCAGTACTTTTTACTGATTACTGAAACACATAATGCAGTGAAAAAATAATGCAGTATGCCCATGTATGATATTGCCGATTCAAGGCAAAATATTAATTAATTTTATTTTCAAAAATTCGTCTCTTATATTCTAAAATAACGGTATTCTAAAACTACAAAATTTCTTATTCACTAAACATAATTGTAGTAAGAAGTAACAAATTGAGAAGAAAAGTATAAATAGCAAAAAAATACATTAAGCATAGTTGCTGTATAAAAATAACAAACATTCCAATATTAAACATAGTTGTTGTAGAAGAAAATAAATGTTCCAATATAAAAATATAATTGTTGTAAATAAAAATAACAATTGAATTAAACATATAAATGGTTGTTGTAAAATGATATTAATATTAACAGTGTGCCGTGTGCAAAACTGATAATAATAACAGTATATGTAATAAGTGTACTAACATGTAAAATAATGATAAATATAATAATTGACTATAAAAATTATTATATAAAAACAAATACATTTTGTTTGTATTTTTATTATTGGCCAGATGTAATTCCTTTTGTTATTTTTATTTAAAAATATAGCTATTGGCCTACCGTATTTTCTGTAAATAAAAGTAAAATTTTTTTTATTCCATATTTTCCCGACGTTTCGTGAATTGTATGTTCACTTTTTCAAGGGATTATTTTTTATTATTTCTATTAAAAAAGAAAAAATATCAACAATTTTTTGGAAGATATTAAATAATAATGTACAATAGCTTACACTATGACGTCACATGAATATAATTTTCGAAATATTTGGTGTGTTGAATATCACTTTGAAAATTAATTTTTTAAAAAACATTATATTTAAGAATAAATATTTTAAATTATGTAGGTAGATATAATAAATAGAAGTTAAGCGTATTTATTTAAATTAAAAGTTCGGTTGGTTTATGTTGTAAAAAAAAAAATTAATTAATTTTTTTTCAGAACTTAATTGTCAACTTAACCCATTAATAAACCCCAGCCAGCTTCGCATCCGTTGAGCTAGAGATCGGTGAAACTTTCAGCATATGTTTATTTTACCCTTAACATTATATGAGCAAAATTATAAAAGGTGTCAGTGGAAACTAAGTTGGTAATAACTCTTGGTTGAAAACTGCTCTTGCATACGTTGCAGATCTTGGAGGTATAGCTTATTTACACATATTGTTATTGCCTGGGCCTCAACAATATAGTTAAAACATATAAATTTAATTTGCAAATTTAAAATTTTTTATTAAATTTTTGAAAATAAAAGTTATTAAAATGAACTTACTTATGTACATATGTATAATATAAAAAATATAATAAAAATTTAATTATGGTAAGATGGATTTTCCATATTTATAAATTGTTTTGGCTTTTGCATTGCCGAATTGCGGACAGCGGGATAAAAAATTTTTATGGGTGGATGTTATCCTATCAACATTTTCTGACCTTGGTCACCTTGGAGCCTTATTTTGCTGGACTATTTCGATATCTTGTTCTTAATAGTAAACATTACACTTTAAACCTCACTGCTGGTTCCAAAAGAGGCGACAATACTCGCGGAGGTTTCTATGTGGAAAAGTAAGATGTGATGGCTCTATTTAGTTTCAGCTTCCTGCAAGCCGAATTCTCTACCATCACTAGGGCGGCAAAATGGCTTAATTATTATAAGATATCGGAAGACATCTTCATTTTTACCGAGAGCAAAAAAAAAGGCGTTTGAATCTTTTCAAGGGTATGTTTAAAGTCTGCTGATGAGTTGGTAAAGCATTTATTTATTTGTTTATTTGTCTATGGAGAATATCCTTACAGACATATTAAAAGAAAAGAAAATATAATGATGCTAATACAACAATATTAAATTTAACGAAAGAGTTGAGACACAATTACATATGTACTCGTACATACATTAACATGCTATTTGTTTAGAAAAATGAGACCTAAATTTTTTATAACATTTTTTTTTTTATTACTATTACGAATAAACGTAATTATTATTCGAACTTATATTGATGTACATATGAAAAGTAATATTATCAGGCTCAAGTTCAATTTTATTGAATTAATGAAAATTCTTTATAACTTGAATATTTGAAGAATAGTCAATAAATCTATAAAATTGATTAAAATTATTGCACATCCTTCTAAGCGGGTCAGCATCAGGATAGTTAGCTCTGAGAAATGTGACAGATAGTGGTATAAAGTAACGTGATGGACGCTGGGGTATATTAAAAGAAATTTCATTTATTAGAAATCCACAGCATAAGTCCCCTCTAATAACATTCGTAATAAATGACACGTTCAGCATAGTTCTACGGCTTTTTAGAGTGGGCAGGTTGATAAGAGCAAGTCTAGCTGAGCAAGTCACGCAGACAAAACAACAGAAACTGCTTTTGAACTGACTCAATCGCATTTGAATGAATTTGATAGATAGGATCCCATATTATCGAGCCATATTCCAAAATTTGGGTAAGATATGTCATTGCGCCAGTAAACAAGAGGGTCTGCGTCTCTAGGAATATTAGGAGATCTAAGGTATCTCTCGACTTTCTTCGTTAGCAGAACCACAGCTTAGGATGGATAGAGGCTCATCATCCTCGGATTCTCTTATAATTTTTTTCACATACGCTCCAAAGGCGAGTACTTCTCGTAGACTTTACAGAACTTTTGCGGGGTGTAGGGAGGACTGTGTCTTCAACACTTTCGGAATGTAGAGTCATGTTAAGCAGCTCAATAAGACGGTTTTTCGATAGTATTGAAGTCGATTGTCTTTGAAATATTCGAGCTTTGTATCGAGGGTCAAGAATTGTAGATAAATAATAGGTTAGGACATAGGGGCTGAGATGTCAGTTGTTATTTTAAGTTTTAATTGTTGTAGAATTTCCACCACTTGTATTAATGCGCCTTGAAAAAAATCTTAAAACATACAAACACATACAAGATTTAGCATTAAGAGCACATTTCATTACTATAGTGCAAAGCAAAATAGAAGAAACAATTTCATTATGTATTCTGTTTTGATTTTATGTTCTGCTTTTGATATGTTGTTTCTCATAGTTGTCATGCAAAAAAAAAGAGTTGAAAATTGAATATTTTGTTCAAAAAACTCTAAAGAAAAATATAAGAACTATCGGCGTATCGACAGTAAAATATCGCCGATATCGGAAAACCAGAAGTATCGCCGATATACGAGTATCGGTATCGGTTGCATCGCTACTTTTAACCAACACTCCTCCAGATAAAAAATCCATCCAAAAATGAAGAGCTCACCCGCCGTTCCAGTACTCGCCTGACATCAAAAGAAAAAGATCAGCATCATCAAATGCACGTTCAGCAAACACCGTCCGCAGGAGAAAAATACTCAGCAAGATCCCACCTACATACTCAGCAAGGGTTCTTGCAGCACTACACAATTATATGGAGACCCTGTTCTTATTGAACAGCAAATGACAGGTCCATCATAGGAAGTATGTTGTCATTATTTCGTTAAACTATAAACTTACTTTTAGTAAATATTTTATTGTGATTATGAAAAAATTTCTGTGAAAGACGACATTTGTATTTTCTAACATCAAGGCAATTTTCATACTATTACAAAAACAACCGTTTTAAACTTAAATTAAGTACAGTTTTCCAAATTTTAGTTAATTTGTTTGGGAGTGTATACAGTAGTGATCAAAACGCACTACGTACACTTCATGAGCATGTTAGTAAAGCAGAAAATATCATTTGAATTCACATGTATCGCCCAAAAAAGTTTTAAATCAGAGATTAAACATCTTTAGAACAAACAACTTATATTTAGGGTTGAAAGAAATGTATATTTTTAAAACTTACCTCTTTGAAAAAACGAACAGCAGTCAACGGTAAGCTAACAGAGCAAAAAAGTAAGTCCGAAATGCATAACGACAATACAAAAGCTGTTGTAGCATGACATCTTATCTTTGGTGATTTTATTAATGCAATAATTGTTATTAGATTTCCTGCAAGTATGTATAGTGGAAAGTGTTAGTGGAAAAACAAGTAAGAGTGCTATATATTCGGCTATACCGAATCTTATATACCATTCACCACCAAGTCATATATGATTATTTTATATATGTATACATACATATAAAAAAATATTGTTGGTTAATCCAACCAATTTTAGTCTTTAATAAACTCTTAATGTAAATTGTTGCAATTTTCAATATCACAATTCTATTGGTTAAAGCAACCATGTCACAATAGTAATTGAACTCTCTATGCACAGAGAGAGTAGATTGGCACTCTAACCACCTCACTAATACAATTTACTATAGTATACATGTTAGCAGCCAGTTTAAGAAGATGATTTATTGTAGCACAAAAAAATTATGAACAAATTGTTCCTTTGTTGATTTATATGTATGAAATAACAAGCAAGCTATGAAATCAAGAAGATATTCTTATTAAAAAAATTAAGAAGATGATTTACACATGATCATACAGGAACCTAATAAAATCAAGAAGAAAACCTTATTGAAAAAAACAATAAGATGGCCTAATAAAATCAAGGAGAAAACCTTATTGAAAAAAACAATAAGAATACCTAATAAAATCAAGAAGATATTCTTATTAAAAAAATTAAGAAGATGATTTACACATGATCATACAGGAACCTAATAAAATCAAGAAGAAAACCTTATTGAAAAAACCAATAAGATGGCCTAATAAAATCAAGAAGAAATCCTTTTTGAAAATAACAATAAGACGACCTAATGAAATCAATAAGAAATCCCTTTTATTTACAATTCATATGAAAACCTAATAAAATCAAGCAGTTTTTCTCTATGGATTGTTTTTTTGGTGCGAAAAATTACGGAATTTGGGTAAAAAAAATTGTAAATAACAAGTTTTCTTCCTGATTTTATGTGGTTTCCTTATTGAAAAAATTAATAAGATTTACCACATAAAACAATAAGGAATCTCTTCGAAAAAATCTTTGCTTCTTTCTGCTGGGATACCCCTTAGCCTAAAAGCGTTTCATAGAGAAAATCTTATTGATTCTATTAGGCAGTTTTGGCTTTGTGGGTAAATTGGTAAAAGCAACCAAAAAAGGGTTTGCAAAATCTTCACTCAAAACTCTATTGTTGGTTATTCCAACCAATTTTAGTTGCTGAAATTTATGCAGAAACTTCCTAACATTTTTACGAATGTAATTGTAATTTTTGCCAATACACAATGTTAAGATACAAACATATATGCCGTCATCTTAAAGACCTAATAACCTGTCGGCGAAAATTTCCAAATTGAGTTTTTTTATGGATTATTATTCCCTATATCATAACGCATATGTGTGCAAAATTTTTAACATCTAATATTACAAATGACCAAGTTATTACCAAACCTATCTGCAAATAGTTCCAATTTTATAACGTTTTTTTCCCTCTCCTGTAAGCTTTTGAAAACTGCAGATAGGTTATTTCGTCTTTAAGGTGACGATGTATGTATTTGCTTTTGTTAGTCGATTTTAATATTCTGGAGTGGCTGAGTTGTTTCAGGCGATGTGTCACACACATGAGAGTGGAAACCCAATTCCACATACAGACAAGTCTCATTCAAATTCTTGGAATGTGCAATTTTCAACAAATATTTTTTTTTTGCCGTTCAGAAATATTTTTTTCTTGAATCCAAGAATATTTTGAGTAATTTTTTGGGTTGCTAGTTGTTGATGCAAAGAAAAAAATTTTTAAATATTAGTCATTTTAAGATCGGCATGTTTGTCATAATAGTCGAAGTTGTGTTTGGTTGGAATGGCATAAATTTTTTTGTTTGTTATTTTTTATAGCGGCATATTTTTAGAAAGAATAATCCCTGGAAAGAAGTCTTCAGAAAAAATATCATAGCAAATGTTTTTTCTTTTTTCATATTTGAATAAATAATCACCCTTATTCCATATGGCAACGGCAATAGAAGACAACACCGTTTTTTTATTTTTTGTTGCCAATCGGTATTCTATGGGGCAATATTGCCATTTATCGATAACTTTTACTTATGCTTGCCTTTGATTTTGTCGTCGGTATTTTTGGTGTTATCTTGCGTTGCTTTGTGTTGTGTATTAAAACTTTAAAAAAATTAACGTTAAAGTTGTCTTTCATTCTTCGTTTTTGGTATTTTTATATATTTGTGTTGTATTTTTGGTTTAAATAAACTAATGGAAAAAATTTAAATAACAAATAAATGTCAATTGGAGAAGATTGTGAAAGATCTTGAAAAGACTAAATCACTACCAGAGGTTTTCGCAGCGGAATTACTCCTACTAGTATACTCGTATGTTTAAAATGTGGTCTATTGAACCGAAAATTACTTTCAAATCTTAAAAACGATAAAAAAAATTCATTACTTGGGAAATTCTTGCTTATAAATTTTTAAATAATTCTCATCGGGCAAACTAAAAATACAAAACTTCTGCCTAAGCAGTCTACGTTCCATTGTCAATTTATTTATTTTCTTTCTCACTGGAGTCCGAATCAAGAAAAAAAATAATTTTTATTTTAATGTATGCACAAAAATTGTATTTATTTAAAAACTCTTTTACCGAAAATAGTCAAATAAATGTCAGCTGACCCAAATATTAGATATGTGTGTTGGATGTATCGATAAAGAGGCAACATCGTCACAATACTGTTAGGGAATACAAAATTAGTATTGATGTTGTGTTCTATTGATGTTGCCTTAAAATTGCCGAAATTGTTGCCGACGCGTAATTGAATAAAGGGTGAATATTTTTTATGAATTTTTTTGATAGTTTGAAACATACACACATACATATTTATATTATGTTGTTTTTTTGTATTTCTGGATATACCGTATCATGATGTAAACAGCAAAAAAAATTAAATTTGTGTTTTCAATTTATGTATTAAGATTCCTGTACTCTTAAACGATGTCGCTATGGAAATGCTCAATTCACACCAAATATTTAGAGCTCATTTTCTCCCATTACGAGATTGTCATATGAACCAAATCAATATTAAGCTGGCGATATGTAAGTATGTACTTACATACATATGTATGTATACCAAAGTTTTGACAAATACCTCCATTTTCCTCCAAATTTTACAATATTTTCCTTCTTCTGGGAAAAACAAAAGTCGCAAAAATGCCAAACCGGAAGATTTCTCAATTTCAATATCATAGAAAAGCATAGATTTGAACCAAAACAAATTAATACATACCAAAAATTCCTACGGCAGTAAATATGCTCGCACAAATGGCCGCAAATAAGGTAGCAGAATGAGGATATAAAGTTTGGATTTCCATGATCTAAAATAAAGAAAATTATGAGATATTATTATTTTATAATCGTATGGTAAATGTTTCATACATATAGTATTTAAATGTGTCATTACATAATTCTTATATCAATTTAAGTTGTATTTAAATTCAACTTTTCTTTTTCAATCGTATTTAATTGCTTTGAAAATGTGGTAGCAATTTGTAATGAAAAAAAACAAATTCATACAAATTTTCTGAAAGAAGAGCTCATTTTAAAACATACAAGAAAAATTAAAAATATATATATTAAAAGGGAAAGGAATGCATACAATTGAGATGACAGCAGCCACTATTGTTTCATTCAGGCTGGTTATGAAAATCAAGTCAGAATTGCCATTTATAAGAATTGAAAATCGATTCTGATTTCAATTGGTGTTATTTAAACGTCTCGGTTTTGTCTTGGTTCGATATTAAACAAAAGCCATGTTCGAATCAGATGTTCTGCTACCGGCACTTTTTACTACCGTCATTTTAAGCACAAATTGAACAATTTATTAAGAAGTGAGACATTTTAATAATAAAATATTTATTTTAAGAAGCATAAATTGTATTAAAAAGAATAAAAAAAAAAAAAAAAATGGTTAAGGCTTGTGGTATCATATGTATTGTTGGATATTGAGAGATCATAGCAACCTGTTGGAACTCCCAGAGTCAGTGTAAGTGTATGAGTTTTTGGTCAAAAAGTTGTATTTACACTTTAAGCAAAGTGGCTTTTCAAATGCTGTTGAAGTTCACCTGACTTCCTCAAATATTTCTTGTACGATTCAACTGGCTTCATTTTTCCATAATCACATACATACATATCTGTATCAACTTTTACCAGTGATGTTAACTGTACAGTAATTGCCGTATTGTACGGTAATTTAGACCTCCAAAAGGTAGGTAGGTAATTTAAATATTTGTACGGTAATTTTATTAATTTTAATCAAGTCATAAAACCCAAGGTTTTCCTAAAACATTGTAACAATGCCAACTGTAGCTAAATGCTAAAAATTTCTCTTATGGAATATTTATACAGGTACTCGCATTAGCTAAAATGTTGTTTTTTGCTTGGGTGACAAGCTAGAAACAATTGGGCTGGCCTGCGATGTCGAACGATATCGATCGGAGGTTTTCTATATGTAAAAAAATTAACTTGCATTTCTCTAATAACCGATTTTATTTAACTTATTATTTATTTACTGCCACAAAAGCTAAATATGTAAACAATAATAAATTAATGGTTAGAAGGTTGCAAACGGGATGTATTTGGTTTACAATTTCAGCATTATCGATCGATCGAAATAGCGGGGTGGGCGAAAATATATAAAATCTTTGATTAATCTATGAATACCAATTTTAATCTCAGCTTTAAATATAAAATAATTTATATACTTATCTATCTATACACAGCTATGTATATACACATATGTATGTGTGTATATAGCCCTTAAGCCAACGGTGATTGAATGTATAATTTTTAATTCTAATATTTTATTAATACTAATTGTTTCTTAAGTTTTTGTTGTCTTTTAAATATGTACTTATATTGATTAGAAAATATAACCTATTTTAATAGTAAAATATCTAGGCGCACAGTAGTGCGCCAGGGCAAGTTCGGCCACACAATGTGTATATTTACACGAAACCATTCGAGCTGTTTTTACCCCCGTCATAACTTTGCTCCTCTTGATCATTATATAATGAAACTTGAAACATAAGGTCTCCCCATAGAGGTGACCTCACACGTTACATTCTACCGTAAAAGCTTCCCGAAATATTAAGGAGTGAAATGTCCATATTTTAGTACATATTCTTCACTCACTGACTCACTCATTAATATTATTGCGCACTTCCAGTATAGCTAGAGAGCTGAAACTCAGTACACAGGTAAATCTTGGTGAGATATTAACCAGAAAAATCTTAAAACGGCACTTTCCACCCGGGGGGACTAGGGTGCCCCTTTTCTGTATGGGGCAATTCCAGTATAGATAGAAAGCTGAAACTTGGTACACAGGTAGGTCCTGATGAGAAATTAACAAAAATAATTTTTAAATGGACACTTTTCACCTGGGGGGACTAAGGTTCCCCCTTCTTTGTATAGAGCACTTCCAGTATAGGTAGAAAGATAAAATTTCGTACACAGGTAGGCCCAGATAAGCAATACATATAAATATTTATGCAAAAACAACTTAGAAAAAAGAAGTGAGATCCGCACAAAAACCAAAATATGAAAATAAGGCCAAGTTCATATCCAAAATATTTCGGCCGTAAAAAGTACTGACATCAAAATAAGGACCAAGTTCTTGATAACATAGCTTGGGAATAATGATTAGTAATCCTAATGATTAGCAATTGGATTAGAAATTTTAATTGTGCTGAAAAATTGACTAATTATGATTAGTTAGCCATTTTAGACGATTACTAATTGATTAGATTAGAAATAATCAAAAATCTAATCACAATTAGTGACGATTAGCTTTTGTAATCAAATCTAATCAAAAATAATCAAGAAATCTAATCAATTATTTTTTTGATTAGTTTTGATTAGATTTGATTAGAAATGCTAATCGTCACTAATTGTGATTAGATTTTTGATTATTTCTAATCTAATCAATTAGTAATCTGAAATTTTTATCAAAATTCAATTCTAATGATAAGATTATTTTCTTTCTCTAATCGTAATGATTTCTAATTCTAATCGAAATTCCCAAGCTATGCTTGATAAGTACAATTCCATCTCATTTCTAGGCAACCTGTAAGCTTGGCAAAATTTTTTTGCCTTTCTAATATGGGAAAGAATCCTTGGAAAAATATTGCCAAGCTTACAGGTTGCCTAGAAATGAGATGGAATTGTACCTATCAAGAACTTGGTCCTTATTTTGATCTCAGTACTTTTTACGGCCGAAATATTTTGGATAGGAACTTGGCCTTATTTCACATTTGTATTTTTATGCGGATTACTATTTCTATACAACGCTTACTAGTACAGTAATTTTACCCAAAAAAACGGTAATTTTTTAAGGCTGTACGGAAATTGGGAAAAATTAGTTGACATCACTAACTTTTTTACTACGACTGTGAAGTGTTTAACAGTGCTCTGTTAACTGCAAAATTGACTCGACTAAACTTTTTGGTTTGTATCTTTGGTAGTGAAATTTAAATTTATCTTCACACAAAACACATTAATTATATATTATTTATCTGAAATTTGTTTAAACAAATAATAAAATGTTGTTCGATGTCTTCATATACCAAGTGTACACTTTTTCTTTAAACATTTTTACTTATCACTGCAAAATGCAAGAAATAGCACCGTAAAAAAATTTAAAACAGAAGGTAACGATATGTTAGTTTATTACTATACGTACGTAGCCATAATATTAAAAATACCGATTAGGCTTTTGCACTAAGTACATTTAAATTCAAAAACATTTGCTTTTTTAAAAATTCTCAGAGTAATTCCAAGTACAAAAGGGGATCAAAGCAAGTAAATACAAAACAAACAAAAAAACAAAATAAACATTTATTCTCTTTATACGCTCAGAGTATTTGTATTTACTCATTCTTATTCACTATAAGTCAGTGATGGAATTTGAGTTTTTTTGTTTTGGGCCAAATTGACAATTTAAAAGGGCCAAAATAGCTTCGAGAGGGCCAACAAAAATTTTTTATAATATATTTGATAACAAGCTTTTTATTGAAATAAAACAGTAGTAATACTAATACAGTATATGTCGGGCCTTTGCTGCAATAGAGTCATAACTCCAAAAAAATGAGTTTAAAGTTGCGCATTCGCTAACAACTTAATGGTAAACGAAAATTTAATATTTGTCTCAAAAGTTTAGTATGCAAGATATTTGAATGAAATTTTTACACATTCTGAAGCACGATATGAGAATTAATTCTGCATTATTAACTCAAAAATCACTTTTTTTGAGTTATGACTCTATTGCAGCAAAGGTTCGATGTGTTTTATGTTAAATAAATTTAAACAAATACCATTACTCAAAAGCAACACGAAATTTTGTTGTTCAATACAAATTTTACCGTTAGACAGTCTACTTGGTTTTTTTGTGTTTACTTGATATTGGTACTAGTCAAGACGAATTCAGATGCATATACATACATATGGTGATCGCAATAATAAAACAAGTACAACATGTAAGAAAAACCACAAGCATTTTGTTTTTGTAAAATCATTGTACAACCTCAACCTCAAGAAGCAAATAGTGTATTTTGACATCCCAAAATGATGAAAATGAAAAAAAAGTTAACAGCTGTACTTAGAAGTTCACCTGTAATGAATTCGCCTTGGATACTAGCACAAGACAGGTTTGCAAATAAAAGTAAGGGTTTTTTCTTGACAAACAAAACAATGTTGTAAACAAAACTAGGGTTCGAAACAGGGAAAAAATTACATTGAAAATGTACTGAAGGCTTTCAGTACGTTTCAAACCGTTCTAACGATTTGAAGCAGTTAGTTGAATTTTGAGCTGAAAGGGCCAAAATAGATTAGAAAGTACCACAGGGCCATCAAACATTCAAAAGTGCCACAAATGGCACAATTGTGCCACATTTTCCATCACTGCTATAAGTAGAGTAAAGTAAACATTTTTTTTGCTAATATTCTGTAAGTATTTTGCAAGGTTCTTATTTTACCATGTGGGTATTTTAAGCATTTTCTTGTTTTTTATTTTTAGCATTAATTTAGCAGTTGATTTTATGGAATATACATATGTACATACCTATCTAAGTATATACAAATATTGATATGTTGATAATTTGATCTTAACATCAAATTAAATAAAAGCGAAATTTCATACAAACCAAATAAAACTTACAAAAATACTTAAGTATTTTAGTAAATAGTTTAAGTAGTGCTTGTCTTTACTTAATGTGCTTGGTTCTTATTATGCTTACTCGTAGTTCTTACATGCTTTAATACTTGCTGTATTTATTTCGTACAGAAACAGTATTTATTGGGTTTGTTTCTTATAATAGTGAACAGAGGGTATATAATATAAAATAAATACACGAAAAAAAGAGAATGTATTTAAGTATTTGTTTTTTGTACTTTTGCAAAAGCCTAATACCGATACACTATTTGCGATGTTAATACACCACACATACATACATACGAGTACATTAATTGAAACATATTTTTACTCTTGCATAAAGCATTTTTTTATGTTAAATGCGTTCACTTTTTGAGTAAAATTGGCATATTTAATGAAAAATTTAATATAATATATTATTTCTATTGTTAGGGGGTTTATTTCATCAAATTAAATAATGAGATTTAAATTAGTTTTTCCGTTAAACAATAATGGAAACAACTACAGTGATGCAGTCAATATTAGTTTTAATAAAAATAAAAGATATCCATGACACTATTTCATTTAAAGCAAAAAAAAAACTTTACAATTTCATACTGACGATGGAAAAACTTGCTCCCTTAGGGCAGTGTTAGCAAAATGATGGAATAATCCAAAATATACATATATGTACATATGTAGATATGTAAGTATGTATGTAATAAAACAAAGGCAAATCACATTTTAACAATTAGATTAATTCAAAGCGTATTAATGTCATTATTAAAATTGAAAGTAAAAGGGGGTTCCAAACAAAAATTGTCAATTAAAAGACAAAATTTAATTTAAAGTAGAAATGTTTTAGGAAAAACTCCGAAGTGCGGAAATCCTAGAAAGTAGCAATTCATCGAAATGGAGGTATGTACATATATTCCTTTAAAGCTGAAAGGGCCAAAATAGATTAGAAAGTACCACAGGGCCATCAAATATTCAAAAGTGCCACAAATTGCCCAATTGTGCCACATTTTCCATCACTGACTCAGCAACCTCAATGCGAAATACACAAACACAACTTTATCTTATTATTTTTTTTTTGTCGTTCTTCACTGTATACACGCAAGAGCAAAGCAACAACACTTTCGTATGCTTTGCTGGTAAACATTGACGACAGCGATCATCAATGTACATTTTGTTTTTGTTTAACATATGATATGAAATAAATATATGAAATATATTTTTTGTGTTTTCTTTGCATGTATTTGTTTTTACAACAAAAAATTTTGAATAAAAATTAGTTTTTCTTTAAATCCGCGGTGCCCACAAGTTTCTTATGGAAGAGCAAACAGCAATACACCAATATTATCGACATTGTGGATCGAAAAAATGCACAGTCCTTTCAGCCAAAATCTCAATGTTTCTTCCAAAAACGGTTCCCATCTTTAAAAATAAACTTGTAAACTCTTGATAATGAATGGCGTGAACATGCGTTTTTAGATTTCGCTAAAAAAAGTGTTCAAACTCCAAAATTCGCTTGAGGAAAATATATTTCCCACCTTAGAAAAAGTAATAAATTTTATTTTTATCTTGCCATTTTCAAACGCTTCTGCGGAAAGGATATTTAGTAGTCTTAATAATTGTAAAACTGATCTAATACAACGTTCACACGGAACATGCTTCGCTCTCTATTCATGCTTCACACCCCAATCATGAGCGAAGCAACATGCTTCGTCATACAAAATTGTGAGAGCGAAGCATGTAGATTCATATTGAATCTACTTGTGAAGCATGAAAAATTGCTGTCTTCTCTAAATTTTATCGGAAGTTTATCTGAACTAGCTGCAAAAAAACAACAAAAACTTTAATTAAAAGAGAAAAATTGATTTAAAACTATAACGATAAAACAACAATGGAAACAAAAAATATGTTTGTGCATTTTTAAAAATGCATAATAATTTTAACTTATTTTTTTTGTCTATTTTAGATTTTATTTGCTATTAAAAAGAGAACTGTCAAATCGAAGCAAGTACATGAGTCGTGTGGACAGCTAGATTCATAAACATGCTTCAGAGAGCGTAGCAAGTGCTTCATCTTCTCGTGTGAACATAGTATAAGAAACAAATTATCGTTTGATACCGTTGCTGCATTTTTATTTAGTACAGAAGGTAAACAGAAAAACGGCAATAATAGGGGAAATCACTCTTAGTATTGTAATCATTGCAGATCTTGCAAGTCTAGCTTATTTTCATCAGTTTGCAGCAATGCAATAACAAAAATAACAAAATATGTAAATAAGCTATACCTGGAATATCTGCAACGTATGCAAGAGCCAAGAGTGATTAACCTCAATAACAATAAAAATTTAAGTTTCAATGACTTTATTAATTTAAGATTTTTATGTTTCTTTTTATTATGTAGAAAGTTTTGAAAAACCGGTCGTAACAGTCGGTTGGTTTTTTGTTCATTTGGGAAAATAATTAATTAACACATTTTTTATTAAATAAAATTAAAATTTTTCAATATTTTTGCTTTTTGTTTTGGTTTTTATTATTATTAAAAGCCAAACAATATGAGTATTGAATCCCTTGGTTTGCTTGGGCAAGAAATTCTATCCGCGGATATACCACCAGATAAATCTATTCCTTCGGGGGCCTCCTCAAGCAATAAGGTCATCATTGAGCTGATGTTAAGAAGTGGCAGTTCAATTCAATCATTGCCTATGGCTTTAGATCAATCCATTTGTGACTTCAGTTTAGTAAAGGCGAAACGTCCTAAAAGAACTTTTAAAGAAGCAGCCATTAATCCCGTTATGGACAGAAAGGAATCCTGTAATATTGATGTTTCCAAATTTGGTTCAACAAAAATATCTACTAATCGTTTTGAAATTTTGGGTCTTCTTAATATTGAAACTAATGAAAATCAAGATCAATCACATAAAGACGCTACTCGTATGGATTATTCTAATAAAGTTAAAAACTCTGCTAAACAGGTAAGGAAGAAGTTTTGTCCTCCGATTATTTTAAAAAATGTTAATATAAAGAAGCTGGTTGGACAACTGAATGTCAGGTCGCCAAAAGTGAACTTTAAAATTATTAATTCTTCTAAGAATAAAAGTAAGATTTACTTTGATGATTTGACAGCTCATCTTGGAATGATGGAAACTTTACGGTCTAAGAATATAAATTCTCATTCATTCACCCCTTCGGAATTGAAAAGAACAGTCGTGGTTTTAAGGGGCCTTTATCATTTAACTGAAGTGTTGGAAAAAAAATTAGCCCTTGATATGATATTACCTGACACAGTTAAAACTGTTAAAAAGTTAAAGATGAGTTTTTCTGCTAAAAATGGTTACGAAACAGGTTTGTCTATTGTTACTCTTGGTCAATGCAAGAATCTCAATGATATTAGCGGTGTACAATATTTGCTAAATCAATGTATTAAATGGGAAACCCCTAAATCAAAGAAAGAAGAGATTCAGTGTTTTAGATGTCAACTGTGGGGGCATGCGGCTCGAAATTGTAATTCAAAGTTTAGATGTGTTAAATGTAACTCCGACCAAGAACCTGGTTCTTGCAGTGTTAAGAAAGGTGATTCAATTCCTTCTTGCGTAAATTGAAATGAAGCAGGTCATTCCGCTAACTACAAGGGTTGTTCGGCTTACAAATCATATCTTAATAATAAAAAACGATTATTGTTAAAAGCTAAAGAAAGATCTGAATTAGCTAGATCTAATACCCTTTTACCCTTAAACAGGAAAGGCGAGAAATCTACATTCACAGATCTGTTTAAATATAAGCAGGAAAATATTGCTGTAAATGCACAGAAATTACCTCCTCTTATTGAGGAATTTTTGAAGCTGGATGTTTATTTTAGAGAATGAAATTTAATTTCTATAGAAGCGAAAATTACACAGTTTTTTAAATCTTACAAATCTATGACTATTGATATGGCTAAAGTTAAATATGGTGATTTATTAAAAGAAGTTTTAAGCGTTTATGGTCCAAAATAATTTAGTTGTTGTCACATTTAATGTTAGATCTTTAGTCGAATTAAGTAGACGTATAGAATTAAATAGCCTCCTCATTTGTAATAAAGTGGACTTTTGTTTTTTACAGGAAACTCATTTCCGTAAAAATTCAAAAGTTTACTTTCGAGAATTATAATATCGTTAGGGATACTTCTAATCTAGGCACAGCTTTACTTGTTAACAAAAATTTCAAGTTTTCTTCATTCGAAATTAGCAATATTAGAACTCCTAATTGCTTTATTGAAATAAATTTAAATATTTCTGTACAATTAAAGAAGTTTTTGTTAGGTAGTGTATATTTTCATTCAAATTTACCTAGACATCTTTTTTTTTTCTGATCTTGACACAATTGAACAATTTTCTTTTTCTTATGATGGTTCAATTATTGGTGGTGACTTCAATTCTCGAAACTTGAACTGGGGTGACTCGTTTGATAACTTTAATGGCCTAAGCTTTTTTGATTATCTGGGTTTATCGAATACAAGTTTCCAAAGATTTTGTGATTCTTCTCCTTCTTTCCCGAATGGTTCTTAATTTTTAGATCACTTCCTTGTTAGTAATGCTTTGATTAACTCATTTGACAGAAATTTTGATATTAAATCGTTACCAACTTTCTCAGATCATTATCCTTTGATGTTGACATTAAGATTGTGCGATTTCGATTTATTTCTTAACCCTCCGAGATGTTTTAAATCTTTTGATAATACGAATTGGGATGAATTTCGAGAAGAAGTACAACAAGATTTAGAAAATATTAGTCTTCCTATTGATAGGAATCTATTTAATGGTGAAATTGATGTAGCAATCTCAAATTGCAATGCTTGTTTAAACAACAAAATTGATTTATTTTCTAGACAAATTGAACTTAAGAATAAAAAATTTTTGATCCCGGAAAGTATTAACAGTCTTTTTAGAATAAAATATTCGTGGCAGAAAAAACTTAAATATATTTTTCACAGAAACGGAAATAGGACATCTGATGAATATCGTTTATTAAGTTGCCAAATTCAACTTTTGAAAACTATTATTAAGGAGAAAGTTGAGTTGCATCAATCTAAGGAGTTCAGTAAAAAATTGAAGAATTTAAAACCAGGGCTTAAAGCTTTCACAGAAGTTTTAAGAATTGCTGGTTTTAGAAAAAGTAAGAGTTTTACGAAATTACTTGTTCACGGGAACTATATTCATGAGGATGTAGATAAAGTGGAAGAGTTTAGTCGGTTTTATTCGAATGTTTACCAGTTTGTTGCTCCTGCTAGACCCAATGTTGAGGAGATTTCTGGAAGCGTGAACGGTTTTTTAGAGAATTGTCCAAGTCATATTTGTCAATTTTCCGCGGAGTCTAGTGCTTTATGTACAAATGGTCGGCATCACTTTACCTGTTTTTCGGATGTTGGGGATTTGATTCGGGATTTGAACGCGAAGAAATCTTTTGGTGTGGATAATATATCGAATTTCATTATTAAAAAGTTGCCGTCCTCAGCTTTAAGATTTTTGGTGATAATTTTTAACAATTGTCTTAACAACGGTTACTTTCCTAATGTCTGGAAGATTGCTAAAATTTATGCCATTATGAAAAAACCAAATAATTTTGATGTTAACAATGCTCGTCCTATTTCAATGATTTCGAACATTGAAAAATTATTTGAAAAAGTTATTAAGTTAAAGCTTGAAAGCTCGCAAATAATGGACCGAATTCCATCTTATCAATTCGGATTTAAACAGGGCCATTCTTCTGTTGACGTTTTACTTTATTTTCACAATGAAGTTGTTTGTGAATTGAGATCGAAAGAGTGTACCGTTGCAGTTTCTCTAGATATTGAAAAACTTTTGACCGTGCCTATCATTCGGGTATTATTTTAAAACTCATAAATATAGGATGTGAAGGGTTTTATTATAAAGCTTCTTCATAACTATTTTGTTGAAAGAAAATTTTGTATTAATTTAAATAATGCCACATCAGGCTTTCATAACATATTTTGTGGTGTTCGGCAAGGAGCGCTTTTGGCTCCGTTTTTGTATAATATATTAGTTTATGACTTTCCTCATTTGTTTAATGACTCCAAGAGTATTTTGTATGCAGATGACTCCTTAGTTTTTGCTCATGATAGGAACCCTACATTAGCTCTAATTAATGTTAAGGACTACTTATTGGAAATTTCAAAGTTCTATGAATTATGGGGTATTAAAATTAACACACTTAAATCTGAAGCAATATGTTTTAGAAATGCATCAGGAAAAGGTCCATATAACGCTGTTAAATTAAGTAAAACATTGAATCTCTCTTTGCACGATGTTGTTATACCTTTTTAGGACCACCTTAATTATCTGGGAGTGACTTTAAATAAGCTTTTTCAATTTAATCAACATGCGAGAGATGTGAAAGTTAAGGGTATACGTATCAAGGGTATGTTTTCTAAATTATCAATTAATAGGCATCTTAATATAAAAACTAAATTACTGCTTTATAAAGTTTGTATACGTTCAGCGTTGCTGTACGGTTTTCCAGTTTGGTTTTCAATTTCTCCTACGATTATGAAGGATTTAGAGATTTTTGAACGTAGCTGCTTAAGACTTTGTGTAAATGCAAATTTTGAAAGTTACACTAAGAGATTCTCTAACACAGTTATTTATCATAAAGCAAAGGTGCAGCCACTTTCTTCTTATGCTTTAGCTTTACTGTTAAAATTTGTTAGCCGAATTGAAGATCATGAAAACGCTCTTTTAAAAAACGTTTTTTCATCCCAATCTGAGTTTAGTTGGTCAAACAGTTCTTATTTATCACCTGTTGGAATAATTTTTGAGGATACGAGTTCTTTCCTTAATGTTGATGGGTACGTTCTTCCAGAGTTTTATTCGCACTCATTATCTGGCTGTAATAAAGGCTAATTACGGTTTAATTTTTAATTTGGTTATTTATGTTTTGTTTTGACTCGTTATTTATTTATCTTATTTTTATTATTTTTATTTATTTTTTGTTTGTTTCAGTTTTAGTTTAAGTATTAGTATAAGTTCCAAATTTGATATATTACTGTCTTTGTAATCTTTGTTTACATATTTTTTGAGCTATGTAATTTCTCTTATAATTAACTTGAAACTATTACGAGACTTCTTTCCTTAGCATGTAGCGTAAATATAATTATGCCTTTAAAATAATACTTAACAGTTTTAAGTTTTTCACAGTCTTGTTATTTTTTTTATTTTCTCTTTGTTATGTGTTTCAAAACTCTCAATAAATTTTGAATTGAAAATTTTTATTATGTACATTTTTTGTATATTTCTCTTTAATTACTATATAGTACAACAAATATTGTTTATTTGCTGTTTGTAACCATGGTTTAAAAAAATTAATATATTTAGTAAAAATTTCGCTCATATTCCATAATTTTATGTTAAACTAGAAAAATATTTACCTGATAACAAATAAATTTCCAGTTTTCTAAAAAAAAATTTTGTACTTGACAACTAGTAAAATTTTCTACTAGCACACAAAATGAAAATAAATTCTCTAATATATTGTTCAGCAACAATTTCTTGTCAATGAAAACTAGCCATCCACACAAAAATGCAAAAACACACATATTCAAATTATTTTTTTCATACAATATGCCGCTATAAAAAAATACCAAACAATAAAATATATGTATGCCAATCGAACCAAACACAACATCGACTAGTATGATAAACATGCCGATCTTACAATGACTAATATTTAAAAATGTTTCTCTATCAAATTGTTGCTGAACAATACTATATTACAGAGAATTTATTTTCATTTTGTGTGCTAGTAAAAAAATTTTACTAGTTGTCAAGTACAAAATTTTTTTTAGAAAACTGGAAATTTTTTTGTTATCAGGTAAATATTTTAAGTTTCTCTACTATCAAAAATGGAAACGGATCATATTTGCTCACTAGTCGCTAGTATAATAAATAAAAATAAAAAATATATAATTTTAAGCCCTGTTTGTAACAGACTTTTATGAAATAAATTAGTTAGGGGCTGTGCACATATTACGTAACGCTCCTAGGGGGGCGGTTAAAGATTTGTTACGGATTGGAAATTTTGCACTGAAAAATTATTAAAAAGCGTTACGGATGGGGGGTATAAAAATCTCTGAAAACAGCTTTACGTAATATGTGCACAGCCCCTTATCAAAAACGTATTATTTGCTGTGTATTCAGATGGTATATTTGTTGCATTTCATTGGGGCTGATACCAAATCATAAGTAGACCTTAAACAAGATTTTTGAAATGTGTTAAATATATTTTAATATTGGGTGTAATTCCATTGAAATCGGGTAATTTTGGCTCCTACGAAGTGTTATTTTGAATATACATTTTGGCAACACTGGTGTAATATCAAATTGATTTTTGAAATTGAAATACAAATTTAATTTAAAAACAAAAATGATTTGTTTAAACAAGTTTACTATGCTCTAGTTAGCGGTTATATTAGATATTTTTACACATGTATGTTCAGTAAATACATGCCGTCTAAAACCAGATTAGGCTTTTTAAACCATGTAACACCACTGCAGGCCTATCTTACACTTTGACTAGGACTTTTTTCGGTGGTATATATATGTTTAATGTAATATGTATGTATTGAAATTTACCTATAATTCCCATTAAAGTTGAGCTTGACAAAAAGAATTAATATTATTTATCACCATAAACACCAACGAGTTATATCAATCAGGTTCAATAACTTCGACTTTTTAGTAATACATTACTCATTTTTATGTTTTCATTACAAACGAGCATTTATATTTACATACATATGGATGTACATACATATACATAAAATTCTCAAGTTTAATTCGTTTCAATTAGCTAGAAAATTAGCAATAAATTTATAGAATTTATAATTAAGAAGTCACAACAAGATTAATTAATATTTGTTCATATTAACCTTTTTTGTGTCCTTTGAATATCAATATAATGAAATAAAACCCGCGATTTTTTTTTGTATTGAACTTATCTTTATACGAATGAACAATACACTTAATTTATGCTTTAAAAAACAATTGATAACGCTTTGAAAGTAAAAATTATTTACGCTAAGAACTCGAACACAACATTCAATCTTAAATCCGACTTTATTTAGTTTTTATTTAATCGAGTAAACAACAACAGCTCAAATCAAGATGAACCAGTGATGTAAACTGAGTGCTAACAAACCAATACTGCCAGCTTAAGAACCAATTATAAGGTCTGGGCAGCAGTACAACAAAATGCCATAATGTTGTAAATGTC
Organism: Lypha dubia; assembly: GCA_947311025.1. Classification (NCBI taxonomy): domain Eukaryota; kingdom Metazoa; phylum Arthropoda; class Insecta; order Diptera; family Tachinidae; genus Lypha; species Lypha dubia. The sequence goes on along the minus strand of OX371262.1, from coordinate 21,770,025 downwards.
AAACTCCATAATTAAAATATTATGTTGAATTTTTTTTATATGAAGTTTCACAACTTTATCATTTTTTAACGGTCAAAACATAACCCTACAAAAACATATTGGTGATTTACGCAGATCATAGTACAATAATGTTGTTGTATTACTGTAGACCTTATAATTGGACCATGTGTCAGCTTAAAAAGTCAATGAAGCCATCTAGGCATAGTTATACCGGGTAAACTCGCACCAATTGGCTTTGGAAAATGCTTACGTTGGATGTTAAAACATGTACCGAAACGTTACTCCACAAAATGGTTTTTCATCTTGACTAGATTAAAGTGCAAGCGGCGCAAATAAGCAAAAGGCTAATTCACATTTTTCTGTATATATATATATATATGGCATGTCAGCGAAATTTTGTACTGCAAATTGTGAGTGTATCTTATTAAAATATGCCCAAGGGATATATCAAGGTATAATTGCAAGTCCTATCGCAAAACATTAAGATTTCTTCTTTGAATTATCCATGATATAATAAATTACGATCTATACTAGAGACAAAATTTTCAAACAAAAATTACTCTTTGGTCTGTCAAGAATAGGTACTGCCAAGGCAAATACATAACAGGTAAAATGGAAAACACAGCTGATCTACTTTTTTCTTGAATAGTGGAGGCTGGCATGTCAAAATTTGTACATGCAAGCATAGGGGCTGATATGTCAAATGTTTTACTTGTTGTAGTATTAACTTTACCTGTTATGAATTTGCCTTGGGTACTGCAACACAAGTTGACATGTGAGAACGATTGGTTTGTTTGGTTTTCATAGATATCACCATGGTGTAATTAATAAGGTGCACGCATGGTCTAATAATCAGGTCTGCGCTAGAAGGAATATGGTTTTTTGTAGGGTTGTGTTTTGACCGTTAAATAATCTGCAAAAATATGGTAAGTTAATTCGGTCTTGTCAAAAGTTGTTTACATTTTTGGCCGCCATAATGAATATTATTGTTTACGTTATGCTTTTTGTTTTTGCATAACCAATAAATACATACAAAACAACTTTTGTTTTGTTTTGTATACAGCTTTGTTTTGACAATGTTGAATTAATTTTACACAAACAAAATGCATGTCGATTTTGTTGTTGCTTTGATACGCGCACCTTATTATTCCACCATGGGTGCGCGCAAGAAGGAATATGGTTTTTTGTAGGGCTGTGTTTTGACCGTTAAATAATCTGCAAAAATATGGTAAGTCCCATGGTCTTGTCAAAAGTTGTTTACATTTTTGGCCGCCATCATGAATATTTTTGCTTACGCTATGTTTTTTGTTGCTGCATAACCACTAAATACATACAAACCATAGCTATTTTTGACAATATCATGTTTTTTTTACACAAACAAAAATCGCACCTTATTAATTCCACCATGCATCCAACCAAGTTGATAAACACGATTTTGCACTATTACACCATGGTGGAATAATAAGGTGCGCGTAAGAATACAACAATAAAAAACGACATGCATTTTGTTTGTGTAAAATTAATTCAACATTGTCAAAACAAAGCTGTATACAAAACAAAACAAAAGTTGTTTTGTATGTATTTATTGGTTATGCAAAAACAAAAAGCATAACGTAAACAAAAATATTCATGATGGCGGCCAAAAATGTAAACAACTTTTGACAAGAAAAGCATACTTTTCCATTTTTTTAACGGTCAAAACACAACCCTACAAAAAACCATATTCCTTCTTGCGCACACCTGTTTATTCCACCATGTATTACACGACCATGGACCATGTAATCAGTGTAGCCAGGTAAATATTGTCTAATGTCTCCAAATTAAAGAATGTTGTCCCCAAAAATCCCCATTTTAAAACTGGAAATCCCCAATTTTACCCCAATAAAGATATGTATATTAACTGCCGATTTCACGATGTCGAAAGAATTTTGAATTTTATTTTCATTCGTACAAATACATTTGATACAATAACAAAATTTTAGAATTTGTTTTTGCTTCAAATGTAATTATGCGAATGAAAACATATGGAAATTTTCTTTCGACATAGTGAAATAGGCAGTAAGCATCATAAAAAAACAATTTTTTTTTATTAATTTTATTACATACATTTATTTAAGTTAGTGCATTCGTATGTGCTCAATGGAACTTTTGAATCCATAGAATATTTTATAATTTCATACACGGAATCAAATTTATTCTTTTTTCTATACTTTCGAGTTGTAAATTTATAAATAACTCCATAGTCTCAGTGAATATTTTAAGCATTTCTTTTGCTAGTGCAGTTAAATAATCTAAACAAATTTGTTTGAACTCCTTTTGCTTTTAATTCCTTTGAACATTCTATGCCAACATCAATTTTAGCAACAACCAAACTACTTTCCTTATCGTCAATTTACATCCATTTTGGCAATATCGAATTCAATAAATTCTAGTTTTAAAAATTTTGAACAAATTGTTATAAAAACCAACATCCTCAACACCATCGTCTTGAAATAATCGAAATATGGAGAAGAAAAAGGCCAAGATACATAAACATATATGTATGTAAATATATGTATGAAAGAAAATGGTAAAATAAAGCAAAATTGTTAATAGAGATACTGAAAATGAAAAATCCCCAAATCCCTCCCCACGATAATCTGGGGGTTACTCTGTAGCTCGATTCGAAAAGAAAACTGTTCGAATTTGATTATTATTTACATTGAAATTCGAATGCATTTGCTTTCGATTCGAATAAAGAGTAACCACCCTGTCCAAAAAACCAGATAAAATCCCCAATTTGGGGAGAAATCCCTAGACCTGGCTACACTGCATGTAATACCCGCTTAACAGAATTAATGAAATATCTGGCAGCTTTATTTAACAAATTTTGTGGCTTGGGTTTCTGATTTGTTTATAATAAAAATGGAAAAATCCACTGAAAAGGTTTGTTTGAAATAAATATACAACTATAATAGAAATAAAACTACTTGCATTTCTTTATTTTCAGGGAACCTGTCAAGACGATATTTGGGAAGATACGTTGCTGGTAAAAGCATACGACGATTCTGTAAAACTAGCACGCGAGGAATTAGCTCGTCGCATAGCAATATCTACCAGCAAGGATGTTAGCCATAGTTCAAACGACACTAACAATTTAAATTCCGTTGATATCGAAGTTATGAAAACAAAGAATGATCATAAAGTAGGAGATTATGTTCGTGCAACATATGAAGACGGTATAGATTATGAGGCCAAAATATTACAAATAGATGCCAAGTCTGGGTCGTGCTTTCTGAAATATATTGGTTATGAAAATGAACAAAACGTTTCTTTAGAAGATTTAATACCTTCATGGGGCAAAAAAGCTCGTAGACTACAATTTGCAAAAGCTAAATTAAATGACACGGAAGGAATCCTTAAGGCAAATAGCACAAAATCTAAAAGGAATAAATCAAATACTATAAAGACAATTCCACCACCACCTCCGATGCCCCCTATGCTTTCAACTACTCAGAATTGCGAAGATTCCGAGCATCTTTCTGCGATGCTTATGTCTTGGTATATGAGTGGATATTATACTGGAGTATATCAAGGCATGCAAATGACTAAATCAACATCAAAGAATAAGAAGTAAAATGTGTCTGTTGATACTATATTGTAATGGAATGCTTCACAGATGATACAGAATTTCTATATTGGTTAGCATTTCATCGTTTTCTTTTCGTTAACATTGAATATAGGATTATTTTTTATTTTTGTATTTTTTCTTTTGTTAAATAAAACCTGATTGGAAACTAAAAAAGTTCTTAATTTATTACCGAATTTCGGAATCGTTAAAATGAGGGCTAATGACTACCATGATTACAAATTACACTGTGATAGTTTTAGACCCGAAAAAAATGAACTTCGATGAATCCTTTTCGAACTATTAGGGGGGAGTCCCCTGAGTGCGAAAGTACATTTGGAAGTGTCAGATTGGCTCCAGTTTTTGAGAAATCGGTATATATCCATGAAAAATGGATTCATCGAAGTTCATTTTTTTTACTATCACAGTGTTATTAGTATAACGGACACTTCTTTCTACAGACTGCAAATTTCAAACATTTATTTTATTATGTACTAAGTTCATAAGAATCGGGTCGCTAACTATAACTACTTCAAAGGGAATACATGTAAACAGTTTTTTGTTTAAATAGATATGCACATACATAAAGTAATTCAAAATGAACTAACCGGTATCCTTTGCACAGTACATATTTAGTTTGATGCCTTCAAAGCTATCGATAAAAAAGAAGTTTGTAAACCACTGAACAATGTCTTCACTATATGAGTGTATTGAATTTTAGTTTAAAACATAATCTTTATTCATTTTGGAACACTTTTGCTAAGCCTTGGGTAAAAAAAGACAGAAATGTTTAAATATTTATATACATATTGTTACATAAATAAAATAATTATTACTTTTTTTAATTATGTGGTTTATTACTAATGTAATTTAATTTTCATCATACAACGGTGTCGAATCACCTAAATTCATAGAATGTGGGGAAGTATTTGTGCGCGGAGTGCTACGTATGGATCTAGGACTTTTTTGGTATTCAGCAGATCTAGTTCGTTGCTCATCCAAATACTGGTGAGTAGGAGGAGGCGCTTGATGAGAATAATCATTTGCTTCAGGAGGCATTCCATAATTTGAAGATCTGGCCGAATCAGTGTTAAAAGTACGGGCAGGAGGTAATACGGGACGTTTTCTTCTAGCCCATGAATCGGAAGCCATTTTCCATTCGAGACTTTCGTTGTTACTGTTGTTATTGCGATGAGAACGATTGTTTTTGCCATGGGAGTTCATATCAAAGCTTCTTGGAGATGATCCATGATATGGAACGTCTTTTACAGTTTTGATATTATGCGTCTGATGGCCGTAATTAATATGAGATGTTGCAGAACTTGGACTTGGAGTCGTATTGCCGTATCGAGGAGTGTGTGATGCATGTGGAGTGGCGAATGGTGTCATAAATGGTGTTTGTCCACTTGGAGTGTATGGAGTATTCACATACCCTCCATGATATCCTGGCGTACTTGAAAAATGCGGCGTATGTGCTGAAATACTTTGTGACATGTGTTGAGAAGAAGATTTTGAATCGTTATTTCTAGGCGTGTCATATCCAACACTAATCCGCGCGCTTGCATTAGTATGAGGTGTAGACATCGGTGTACTTGATACTACAGGATCAGAATAATGATCTTTAAACCATTTTAGAAAGCCGTTCAATGAATCAAAAACTTGACCTCTAAATCTATAACCATCTGGTACAACAGTTACATACTCGTGACGACACTTCGTTTTCGGCAAATAGGATAATAAAAATTTTCCAGGATAATTTTTAGATGCTGATAGAAAATAATGGATCTTTCTGGGATCTTTTACTTTTTCTTCTTTAAGCAGCTCTTCCATTTTATCTTTAAGGCCGCCACCTGTATCACGATAGTATTTATAGGTTAATAATTCACGAGCACAAGCTGCCATAGGATTAACATGTCTGGCTATAATTTCATCCAAGTCTTCAAACTCCTCATTCCCAATCAATAAATTTTGACCTAAACTAAAAGCATTTTCTTTACCCTCTTCACGTACATCTATATGTTGATAAATATCATTGGTAACTTTCCACGTAACTGTTAAATGGTCAGACCCTTTGCTCGACGGCCTCACGACCACTTCACCCTGATCCATTGATTCCATTATTTTTAAAACTTCAGCATAAGATTTGTTATGAAATGATGGATGTATAATAACACGTTTTACGTATTGTTGTTTTGATCGGACCTGTTTCTGGTCATTCTCTTTAGCAAGGTCCTTCTCTTCCTGGTCATAGTCGTAAAACCCATCTTTCCTAGGTCGCCATTCGTGATTTTTGTCCATTAAATCGGAGCTTTTAGATGAACAGTCAACTGAAAAACGATCGACGTCTATTTTTATAAGTCTTACATGTATTGCTTGACCAGCTTGCACGCGATCTTCAGGATTTTTAACATGTTTATCTGACAAATTTTTTATATGAATGAAACCAGAAATACCGTTATCAAGACGTAGTTTAACACCTGTCGCCTGTCCTGGACATGCTCCGGCATCAAAATGATTCCAAACTTCGGAGAGTTCTGGAAAGTCATCTTTCAAGCAAAAAGGACACTGCCAATTTCCAGTTTCATCATTTCGAACAGGATTTGCCTGATCTAATTGTTCACCTTGCGGCTTACGATGTGAAATGCCGGCAACAGTTGCCAAAACCATTTTACCCACATAAAACGATTCGGGTGTTTCTTTAGTTAACATATCAAATAATTCCTCGGAGTTCGGAGAACAGTATGGTACTCGAAAGTCTTTATAAAGTGAATTTAACTCTGACCGAATGTCATACAATGTTATACTTTTATTTCCAAACCCCTGACGCTCCAGTTCAACAGCAAATGCGTCAAGATCAAGATCTTTCAATCTTTCCGGACTTTCGAGAATTTCCTCAAGGGCCCCGGCTGGATTAGTTTCTTCGTCATCATATTCCATTGCATCTATTGCCATTTTTCGCGCCCATTCATATGTTTCAGGATGTACTCTGGATCCATCAAGCACTTCGACATAAGCTTCTGTGCTATCACCAAGAGAACTAGTATCAATTTTAATAAAACCAGAACAGTTGATAAAAACTTTAGGCCCAAGATGACACAACGTTACAAGTTGCGTTCTATTTTCTAGTCTCTGATTTGACTGCTTAAGTATTTTTATTAATGCAGCACCTTTGCGTGGACCTAAACCACATATAAATTGAACCAAATTTAAAGTATAAGAATTTTGCACAGCCATATTAATGTCCACACCCACTTCATTCGTTTGGTTTATAAATTGAATGAAAAGATGTTCCAGCAATTCTTCCTTACTCAGCTGGTCTTGCAGAGAATGATATCTTAAACATAAAATTTCCTCATCAGCTCCACAAAGTTGAGAGTACTCTAAAAGGGGATCTTGCATTTTTCGTGCTAAGGATACTGCTTGCTTAAGCAATGTTGGATATTCTTTGAAGTCTGATGCACCTTTTTGGGAATTGGCATATATTTTTGCAAGCTCGTTATCTACTATTTCTACGCCGATTTCGGGGAATTGGTCTTCATCCACAAGTTCCTTAATTATTTCTCGTATATCACTTTGAATCATTTGTGCTTCCCTAGACTCCCCACCAATGACTACAACGTGCGGCTTTTTATTACGAATAAATTCTTTTAAATTTCTAAGATCTGATATTTTTAACGATTTCTCCTCACTTCGATATGAGTTTTTACGTTTCAGAACATGAGGTAAGCGCAAATAATCGCTGACATCACTTTCTGGATTTGTTATTGCACAAAAGGCAGCTTGGGAGTAATCGGGAACATAAGCTAGTCCCAGTACACGAATTCCTTTTACCGCGCCCCAATCATCAAATGTATATTCATCGGAAATGTCAGGTTTATAAGGAGCAACTCTTAGCCAATTCGCCAATTTAGTACAACAAGATTTTAGCACATATTCCTTTGCTTCTGCTAAAATAATAACTTTCAATTCTTTTTTCAAGTCTGGTATAATCATTTTTTTTAGAGCTAACTCTACACATTCGGCTCGAATTGAGTTCCACTCCTGTACGACTTTAGAAAATTCATCGCGTTGGTAAAGTTGTTTGGCTTCATCAATATAAGAACTTGACGTATTGCCTTCAAATTCATCGGCTATATTGATGGTAATAAGATTGTCTTCTTCTACCAAAGTCAATCTGAGAAATTGGTCACCTAAAAGATCTCGAATCGGTTTATTAGACAAATACTTCATTGGATAACACGCATGATTCTCATCAATCTCTTTTATGCCTTTCTTAGTGGGACGAACATTTAGCTTTGCTCTTTCAAAATAAACTTCTCGGACCGTTTTCCTTAAAAGGGGCTCTCTAGATAATTGCCGAGCCACAACAAATTTTGCGGCATGAATAATTTCATCAATTGTCATAAATTTTGGGCACAAGTATTGTTTTGCTAAATCTGTTGGATTTATTTGTTGCTGGTCGACTTCGTGTCGCTGATAACCATCTCTAACATTTTCTGCGAATTGTTCTGGGAGCAAACCAAAGTGTTTGGCAAAACCGCAAATACCAGCTTTTCGGCACATTGCATATGGACCGGAATCTTTTGCTTGCTTTAAGTGTTCTTCAATAACTTCAGACTCGTCCGGACTATCCAAGTCAGAATTGATTTCTTCAGATGGCTGTTCACTATTTTCTTTTTCTTGTCGTCGCTTTTCTCTCCTCTGTTGCTTTTTCAATTCCATCTCTTTTTTTCTCGCTTCTTCTTGCATTTTTGGTATTTCATGCGAATAATACAAAAGAAATTGTATGTGTACATCTTTTAATTCTTCCATAGATTGAACATCTCGTAAACGTTCTAAATCATCATCTTTTATTACACGAATATCCTCAGGCAAGTCATCATCCGTTTTTTTCATAATCTCGCTGAGTTGGTAGTTGCGCATTTTTTCAAAGAGCAGCAAAAGTTTATTCTTTCTATTCAGCAATTGACACCAGCGTTCATCAAAAAAATATATCTTCCATAAGTCGTCTGTCGTTAACTCTGGCTTGACGTACTCCTTCCGATAAAATGATATAAATGGAACTTCTAGTTGTTGGTTTCTAATAAATTCTAAAGCTTGCTTTATTTTTCCTATTGAACTTGGTGGCTTTTTACTTTTTTCATGATTCAATTCGCCTTTATCGTTTTGTGATACGGTCGGTTTACAAAATGCCTGTTTGTATATCCATTCTGCTTCATTGTCCAATTCGGAAGATCCCTCGGGAACCGAAGTTACCGGTATTTGCCTAAGTTGCATACGTTCTGGGATATCAGTCTTTCTGATCTCATTGTCAAGATCTGTGAAGTGGCCACGTTTTAATTCACTTGGTTCATATAAATCGAAAATAGTTTTTTTCGGAAGTTTTTTAGTTAGTTTTTTCTTGACTCTTCCCGGATCATCCTCGCCAACATCGTCATTATAATCTTCTCCATCAGAATCGTCTTCGTATTCATCTTCCTCATATTTTGAGAAGTCGTCATAATCGAAGTCTACACCGAAAATATCCTGTCCTTCTTGCAGAGATCTAGAAATGCAGATTAAATAAATGTATTTGTAAATAAAAATAAATTGATACGCACTGCCTGTATGCAGCAAAAATTATTATATGTATTTGGAAAAGTACAGTACTTCTAATGCTGTTTTTTCGCAATAGATACGTTCCTCGAATACACATACATACGTATGTATTTTATTTAATCAAAAAACAATAAGAACAACAGTTCATTTAGAAAAGTAATGACAAAGCGTAGTTTTTAATTAGTATCACTTTCTGATAATTGCAATCGTTTACGAAGGACATCACTTTCATCGCTAGAAATATTTTCGAAATCATAGTCATAATTTTAATAACATTAATTACTTTATATTTTCATATTCGATTTAGTGATTTTGGTTTAAAATTCCGTTATTAATAGTCAACGTCCTATAATGATGCTTTCGTTCTTCTTTAACTATGGATGTAGTGAGGGTAGGAATTTTGGTATCGGTTGTATCAATCACAAAACCAATGGTTCTTTAAGGACGCGTTTCAATTTCAAATAAACTTTAAATAGTCCACTGCTAGTATTAATTCTAAGTTTTTTTTTTGTTTTTTAGGACCAGAACTCTGGGGATGACCCCTACTTATGCAATGCACTTTTACAATTCTGCTATTCCGTGTTTTATTAATTTTTTGGGCGGTGTTGAAACTCCTCTGGTGTTAATTAGACGCATTAATTATCTTAAGTTGAGCAGGCATTTCATTAATTGTTTTACTTCGCCGGCAGTTCCCTTACCCCACGAAGGATGGCGATGTTCTGTACAGTAGCTTGGAGCAGTATCAATCTTACCAGCTTACCGGAGAGCTGTTACATATTAGAATAAAGCTTTTCTGGAATGGGTACTATACACTACTGTAATGTGGCTTATACAATGTTCCGTGCAGCACTTTAGTAGAAATAAGTTTAAATTCCATATAACATGCTACACCCTCCCAGTTAAGATGAATGGCTAAAATATTTCCTATCTATGACATTTGATTGCTTTTAAAAAATGTTTAAGTGAATCCCCTTCAATAAAACTTTAAAAATTACTTACGCATCTGTAAATATTGGTCTTCTTCTCTTTTTCTTGTCAGCTATTGGACGGCCATCATCATCAACTATAAAATCATCAGCATCTGAATCGGATTCTTCCTCTTCTTCTTCAAAATTTTCTGGTTCTCTGTGACTTAGTTCCGAACGTCTTTCCATGTTCTGCAAACCAATCTGTTAATAAAATAATTATGAAATTTTTATTTATTATTACCTCATCATCATCAAACAATTGCTCAGCAATAGCTTCTCTGGCTAGTCCTTCATCTACATTGTCCTCCTCCCCATCGCTCTCTTCATCTTGTATCCGTCTTAAGCGTTTAAAACGTTTCTAAAATATACGTTAATAGATTTATTTATACAATTACAATTATTTATTAGAACTATATTTTCTTCTAGGACCCATTTAAGTCTAAGAGAAAGACGGATTGAACTAAGTAGCTCCAACTTCCATATGAAACTTTTGTTCTAATATAGAATTCCTCAGTTAGGAAACGTAATATGAATGATAAGATAGATCTTACCCTTCTTTCCACTTTCACCCCTAAATTTTCTTCAATTAAATCATAATCATCATCTTCTAATCTGTCATCCAAATCATCATCGTCTTCGTGTTTTTTCCGCTTTTTTGATGAATTTGATGCATCGGAATCTTCCCCATCACTTCCTTCGTCTATGGGATTGTCATCAATTAAATCCTTCAGTTCTTCACGCAAACGTTCTTCATCATCTGCAATTGGAGAGTTAATCATTTTATAATGCAGTTTTAAAAACAATTATTCAATATAATTATACAAATAAAAAAGAGTTTATCCAAAACAGATTAATGTACTTTAGTTTATAGCAACTGTTGCCTACTTACACATACTTATATTTTAATTTTTAATCTACCAACTACGTGTACATGGCTCTACAATAAGCCCGTTTTTTTTTAATAAACAAATCAAATAAAAAAATGGCTGGTAGATCGTTTTTCATCTTTAGTGTGTTTATACTTCGAAAAGTTGGCAAACGAAATATTATACCGTTTGACGATCATGTAAAGATGGCAGCCCATGTGGTTTGCAGTTTCGTTTTTATCCCAGCTGCCACAAGTTTTCTCTTGGTATCGCCCTTAGGTTAGTGTTTCATTAATTTTGTTATGCCACCTGCCTGTATTTTCACTATAAACATAAATACTATATTTTTAAAGTTTGTAAATTTTTTTTACCTGGAAGCTACTATTTCCAAACTAGAATTTAACTCTTCTGGATCTAGGCATAAATCGATAGCTTTAATGCTCGATTGTTTTCCATCACGAAAAGTCGCTTCTTTTATTCTTCTAGCTAATAAATTTCATTATTATTCATAATTCTAAAAAATTTTGTTATCATCAACTTAAATTGCCAATATAAGTATACATTTGAGAATTTTAAATTTTGGAATAAATATTTCTATGAAATCATCAACATGTTAATAATATTAAATTTCTAATTTTCTTGAGAGTTTGTTTTCTATTCCCGCCTTCCTTAACTAGAAAAATACAACTGTTTCTGTTGTCATTTGGCTCACATTAGTTGTACAGCATCAACAGTATTTTGTCTCTACTAAACATTTCTGATTTTTGAGTTGTGTCTTTTTATGATTTAGTGAGCGATTTGTAAAAAATTGGTCAAAAATCGAATAGAAAAAATTTTCTAAATTTTGCACCAAATGTCAAGCGTACAAAATTGAACAAACATATGTATGTATGTATTTCAGCCATATCTAAATTAAAGCGTTGAGCGTCGCGGGTACGTACTTTCCATACATTTGCCGTAAGTTTTTTACCTTAGTATGTACAAAAACTATGTACCCTGTTGCTTACGCGAAGCTCAACGCTCTGATTTAGGTATGGCTGTAAAACATTAATTGCCACAATTATATACGAGTACATGTACATTCATCGCAACAAACTTATAAAACTTAGCAATAATTTTTGAATTTTTAAATAATTATGTGTAAACTTACCTTCTTCTTCCTCTTCACTACTATCAGCCATTGCCTTCAATTTTTTCAGTTTCTTTTTTTCGTGAACTTCTAGTTCTTCCTCCTCCTAAAATATAATTTATTTTTATTATTTTAGTTTTTCATTGATAGCTCAAGTTTTTAGACTAAAGGTAATAATATAAAATTTATGAAAACAACACTGTGATGTTCTGCCGTTCATGTTGAAATTTATTTTGTTCTTGGAAAATTGAGAACGTTTAATTCTTACGGAATATAAATTTTCTTATAAAATAAATAAAATACTAATAAATTGATTGATGGAAAAACATCTACCAATGCATCATTTTTTGGTTAAATTCACGGCGTGATGCAACCTTTCCGATATGGTTCATCCTACCATACTACAATAGATATGACAAGATCATCGACGTAGCCATATGTACAAAAAATAGATTGTTGAGTTGTTCAATCAGTTCATCGATGACCAACGTGTAAAATAAAGGCGCTAAAACGCCACCTTGTAAAACTGTTATGATCCTCGATGTACCACATAGATTCAACTAAATCTCCCTGAACGACATTTCTAGTCTAATTTTTTTAAATTTTCGAAACTCCTTTTCTGTCAATGGCTCTACGACTTCAATTTCTTGTCGAAGATAACACCAAGATATATAAATTCTTCCACTTTTTCTATTGTTTCTCCATCAATTATTATATTTTCATCTGTGCTTCCATTTATTACCATAGCTTTAGTTTCTTTTTGTATTTAGTTTCATCTTGTTCATTTTAAGATATACTTCCACGTCCCGAAGTTCACAATTCAGGATACGGACACATTCCTCAACATTTGTTCCGCTTATATAAATAAGGGCATCATCCGCAAACATGCACACTTTAGTTTTTTTTAGCACTTTTCCTAAGTCGTTAATGTAAATTAAGAAAAGTAACGTTCCTAAAACCGCTCCTTGAGGCACCCCAGTATTGACATTTTTAACAGTCGACATACATTCACCACATTTTGTTCGTTGCGTTCTGCTACTCAGGTAACTATCGAACCATTTTAATTCGATTCCGTTTACACCGTATTTACTTAATTTCTGCAATAAAATTTGTCTATTTACAGTTTCAAATGCACGTTTTAGGTCTAAGAATACTGCTACTATATATTTTTTGTTGTGTACTTCGGTCTTCCACTGCGATATTACCAAATTGAGAAGTGGTTCACAACTATGTTGATTTCTGAACCCTGATTGGGTTTCAGTTAACAGTTTATTATTTTCAAAGTATTTATTTAGTTGAGAGTGTACGATTTTTTCCAATACTTTGCTAATAGTCGTCAGCATATTTACTGGGCGAATTTCTTGTGGATCAGTAGTATTTTTTATCTTCTGTATAGGTACTATGCATGATTCTTTTAAGCAATCTGGAAACGTTCCTGTTTGTAGAGGTAGCACAATAATGCGCTGTAATTGCGTACCAAGTATGTCATAATTGTTTAGTAGCGTCTTCACCGTGAGAAAATTTTATCTTTTTTATTGTTCATTCCTTTCATAGTATCTATTAATATTCCACTATCAACTCTCTCAAATTTAAAAATGGTGTTCGGATTATCCTCTATAATATTATCATATTTAATATACTGAATACTACTTACTATTTGTTCCACACTTGTAATAAAAAATGTGTTTAATTCGTTCGAAATCTCTTGTTCATTTGAAACGACTTTACCAGCAATTTTTATCTCTTGTATTTTAATGGTTTCTTTTTTTAGTATAAGGGATTTGATTGTTTTCCACATACTTTTTTGGTCTGTACAACTACTAATTTTGTTATTTATATAATTGTTTTTAGCTAGTGTTATTTCTACTTTATATAGATTTCTAAACGTTTTATAATTGTTTAAGTGGTAAACGTTATTAAACCACATGGCTTTTTGGTACATCTGTTTTTTATTTCTTTCATTCGCTTCAGTCTATTCGAGAACCAGAGGTTTGTATAAAGGGTTTTTACTATTTTTGTGTTTATCATCGGTGCTAGTGCGTTATTTATACATGTAACATATTCATTAACCATTTCATGGTAATTATTGTTGTAGTGTATGTGATTTATTCTTTGGTACATTAGGTTATTGCGAAAATTATTATTATCGTATATTAACGTTCTTATTTTCTTATTATTTAAATTTTGAGTTTTTTCCTTTATAGGAATATTAATTTCTATCGATTCGTGGTCGCTTATTTTCATATCGGAGTTAGTTGTAGCTATGGTATTTTCTATATTTGTTAGCACATAATCAATTAACGATGATCTTGTACTTGTAATTCTTGTTGGTTGTGTTACTATTTGTCGAAGATAGTTGTCACTTATTATTTCTTCTAATCTGATCCTAGAATTGGTCCTATCTAACCAGTCTATATTAAAATCTCCCATAATAATATACTTCCCATTAGCATTAGTTTTTTCCATTTCTCCTTCAATAAAATCGATAAAAACATTTTCTGGTGATTTTTGCTTATCTGGTGATTTGTAAATTCCCATTAGACAATACTTATGGTCTTTGTTTCTAATTTCAATTTTTAGCCACCAATACATTTTATCTATTGATTTATTTTCGATTATTTTTGTCTGCCAGTCATTCCTAATATAGAAACATACACCACCTGTATGTCTTGACGCACTGTCACATCGTATCGTGTTATAATTGCTTATAGATAATTCAGCATTTTCAATAGTATCTGTTAAATGGGTTTCTGATAAACATATAAAATCTAGATTTTCTTCAAAACAAATTATCTCCAATTGATTAAGATTTGTTGTTAACCCTCTTATGTTGAGATACATTCCTCTAATTGATATTGGTTGCTAGTAGGCTATTCTTTCAGCTTCCAATCTATTTTTGCGTTGCAAAATACGGCAATCTCTACTTCTACAATCGTGACTAGTATCAATATCTGTTAGATTTAAACGCTCTTTTGCCTTAACACAATTTATACATTTTGTGATATCGTTTTTACATTCTTTATAAGAGTGTCCAGCTTCACTACATTTCGCACAAATTTGGCTGCCACTATTACATTTGTTCGCTGTATGGTTAAATCCCCAGCATTTAAAGCATCTTAGCACATTGCAACTTTCATAAACCATGCATCAATCCCATTCAATGTTTATTTTATTTTTCTTCATAATAGATTCAAATCCATTTCCATCCGTTTCTATAATTGCATTAAACACTCTTGGGTTTTTATAAGATTTATACACTTTGACACACTCTAATTGGTTACATTGAATATCATTTTGTTTCTTTATAGCTTCAATAATTCGATTTTTTTCTAGTTCCTCACACATTCCAGTTATTAGTATTTTTGTTTTCTCATTTTTGGAACTTGTATTTCATATTCATTGCCCATCTTCAGTTTATCTCGTACTTACCGCCTGCCTTCGGTATAAAGACCACTTCAACACTGTGCCTATAGCCTTCGGTGTATAGCACGCCAATATATTTGATTTGAAAAACAGCTGTGGAACGATATAATTTCGACCCTACTGTAGAAGGCATGGATATATGGGCCTGTTCGGAAATTCATCACTACGCCGCATCTGATGCACAAATGTGATTAGTTTCCTCAGCTGATACAAAACAAGATATGCAGTGTTACCAGCAGTTGATTTTCAGAACGCACAACTCATCAGATGCGGCGCAGTGATGCATATTCGAACAGGCCCTATGTCATCAAGGCTTGGAGAATTGTAAGGGCTAAATTTTCATAATTGCTTATTTCCAAACATTCTATTCGATCCCTGTTGGTACAACTGAGAATTACTGTCAGTGATCCTGGGAAGTTTATCCCAGAAACTCATAATAGAAAATAAAAATTATTAATTTAAAAAAAAAAAAATGGACAAATATTTATAAATTTCTTACGAGTGTTAAATTATGAAAAAATCAGTAGGCCTTAACTGGATTCCATTCTGATAGTGCATACTTAAGGAACACAAGGACTAGTTTGATACTACTAAACAGAAGCAATTGCCCATTGGAAGTTGCTTAAGCCCATAAACTTAATGCAGTAGTTTAAATTTAAATCACGAGGAAGTAACCGAGGTGTAGGACTGACTATCAAGACTTTTGTGACTTAGTTTCTTCTCTGTAAAATATTGCATTTTTAATAAGGACATTTTCCTTACTTTGCTTTAATTAATTATATTATGTATTTTAATTAAAAATAATCGCGGTGAATTGGAAATTTATACTTAAAATTATGTAAAACCTATTCTGATGGAAAAAATGGAAGGTGCAAACGTGTCTTTACTTCACTTCGACATTTTTCTTAATTTAATTATTTTTACCTTTACTATATGGAGCCCTAACCGCGAAAACAGTTTAAGCGGCATTTTGTTTTCAATTTAAATTTTTTTTATCTGTGGTGGGGTTTCCGAAATTTCATAGAGGCCTAAACGAATTTTATTAACCCTGTTTTAGTTCGCAAGCCTGATAAAAATAAATCCACTTTCTGGTTTTTCCATAATCATTTGTAAATATTTATTCATGGTTTTGCGTTTTGTCATGACCATATTTAGAATTCTTGTAGATAAGGGGCCAGAGTTTTTACTATTGGCCGAAAATATCAAATTATGCATTTGCAGAACCGGTCTTCGGTAGTCCTTAAGCTTAGATCCCACAATCGGCACAATGTACCGATTTTCATCGGCTCACTGAAATAAAGTTATAATAATAAGCTAAATTTGACTTATTTGTCAACTAATTTAAATACACTTAAGTACATAATTACACCACACTGCATAGGTAATAAAGCCATATAGACTTATTCCAGATTTAATTGAGAAATAATGCAATTTTAGTTTAGTACTAATGACTTTATTGCAGTGAGCCGACGAAAATCGGTATATTGTGCCGATAGTCGGATCTAAGCTTTATGGTCATTCTCAAAACGCAAACATGTAAGGATTTTGGTACTGACAGCAGGCAGCCAAGTGTGTATTTAAGCTTCTTGCTGATTAAGAAATTCATTCCAGACATAACGTTTTGCCAAGTATGGAAGGATATATAACAGTAACGTAATATATCAACAGCCCGTTTATATACATTTGTACATAACTAGTGCAACTCCCACCCACAGGAATGGTATTTTATTGCCGACATAAAAACCAAAAAGAAAATTCCATTTATAGCTTTGCACGATTGAGAATTCTATTTATAAAAATCGTGCTGGCGGAAACAACTTTGTAAGCGAAAGTATTATTTCGCTAACTTGCAATTCGATATCACTATGTACATAGTATATATGTGTATGCATGCAAGTGGATTTCTTGACAAGGTATTTGGTATAGGCATATATATACATATGTATGTATACGTGACACATGATTTTTGAGTATATACATACATACAACACATATGCATACATATATGTATATACACTTATATATGAACATTATTCTTTAAAAAATTGGTCAGATCCGTCCAGTTTTAAAATTTATGACAGCCGCTTTCTTTTTTATGCAACGAAGTTTGAATATATGTATCATTATTACACGTGATATAATATGACATCGATAGTATACTAATATTATACAAATTATAAATAACATTATCATAACTTCATTGAAATGTACATATATGCCTATATTTCCACAATTGATTGCACACTTATGATGTACACATAGTATGTATTTTTTTTTTTTTTCATTAAAAAATTTTGCACAATCTAATTTATACAACACACATATGCATGCACCATTCATCTTCACCACCATAAATATAAGCTATTTATATTTGTATAATCGCAGCATTATTATTACCTCGGATTCTTCAGCTTCGGAGTCGAGAAAATCAGCCATTTTATTTAACCTTTTCAAAGGTATTAAATATTAAAGATACGATGAAAATTTAAACACACTAAAATTATAGAAATAAAATTGTTATAACCCATCCAATTAATTTGATTTTGTACATACAACTTATCGATAACAAATTCGATTTTGCGATGACAAAATGCTTAAGAACTTAACGAACGAGAGACGTTCACAAATTTTAGTAACTCTGCATCTACACGTACTGATATGATAGTCCTTACAGACATGATGAAATAAACAAGGTGGCAGCGCTCCAACAGCTGACTATTTTTTGCCTTACTTATTTGGTTGCTTAAAATGACAAAGAGCTGTTTTTCTGGTTATATTTTTGACAGGTTAAGTTACCTTGGCTTTACTTTTTCTCGTGCAGCCAAGTTCTTGTTTTTTGTCGCTGCCACCTTGTTTATTACATCATGCTTGCAGATGCGCAAGTCATACTATGTAAACTCATAGATCAATGAAAGTTAAACAGAGCAAGCAATATATCATGTAAGAACTGAGCAAAAGCTCAATTTGCCATAGATTTTTTACACAGCCTTCCACACAAAACCTAGTTGAACAGCATTTAAGCTATTATATTAAATTATTCCAGCGCCTACATGTACTGTTTTTCAAAATATACTTGCATCGACAGTTCTGTCAGAGACTACATGATAGGCCTTATCACGAATGTCGTAGTCGTAGTCGAACTTTAACGACTCCCATGTAAAACATATAGCGAACGTTGCCACATTTTACAGATTTCGTCACGACTACAACACTCGTGATAAGGCCTGATATTTAAATTGTTGATGATCTACGTATTAAAAACTCACTTGTTTTTATGTTGGTTTTTGAAAGTTCAGCAGAATAAAATCGCGGAGTTATATTAATGCATGTACATGGTATTCAGATAAGTGCATACATAAAATGACAAATGCAAACGCTGACCGCATACCCACAGTAATGAACACAACACCCAACTTTGGCATTGGATGTTATCATGTGTGATTGCCAAGTTCAAACAGGAAAACTAAAACTACCTCGTTCGTCTTAATATAACTGTGTAATTTGGCATTATTGATTTTTGAGGTGTTACTTACAAAACAGTTCTTTTGAAAAATACACAAAATACACAAAACTGATGAAGTGACAATTAAAAAGTCTTGGATCATATTTTAGTTTTTATATTAACGGTTTATGAAACAGAGACAGATATAGCGTGCTTGTTATAAAAGTAAACAAAACGAAAACAATAAAATTCCAGTTTTTAGTAGAAAAATGCTTAAATTGAATAAAATTTAATTATATTAATTAAATATTTACGGCATATAATTAAAATATATAGTGTTACAACAATTTAGTGCGTATGTACTGCAAATTTGCCGAATGAATGGAGTTGGCTTTTGCTTTGTACAGCGTGTGCTTATGTACAGGATAGATAATATTTGATATTTTGCTGATATTATGAAGATAACATGTAAAAGATCAATAAATACATACTTAAATTAATTAATTATTATTTTTAAGCTATTGCATAGCTTCTATCGCGAGCTTTGACGCGACCGAATCAAGAAATTTTTAATTGTTTGTCTTTGTTTTTGAAACGAAAAAACCTGGAAAAAATCTGTCATTTGTTTTGAAACGAAAAAACCTAGAACTATGTTTGTTTCTTAAGTCTTTTGTTTTTTGAAGTGAAAACTTCTTTTTTGTATAGTCTATCAGCCTGATTACGGGGGGCGTAATCGAAATTCGCCACCCGTAAGTCTGCGTTTACACGTGAAAGTTTGCTTTCATGAAAGTGGTAGTTTGTTGGTGAGAGGGGAGAGAAGAATGATACCCGACACCATTCTTCTCTCCCCTCTCACCCACAAACTAACCACTTTCATAAAAGAAAACTTTCACGTGTGAACCCAGACTAATCAGGCTGTATGTATGACAGTGATGGAAAACAGAAAAATTGAAATGGTACTGTCCGACAACAAAAAGAGTACTTTTTTCAACATTGTGGTACTTTTTGTGAAACATACATATATTTTTATTCAAAAATAAAATTAAAAATCCATTTTATAATAAAAAAAATATTAAATGAAGAAAACAATGCAGCTTGGTTGGCATAATTTTTCAACCAGGTTCAACCCCGTATTAGCAGAACAAAACCAATACCTGTACATTAAAAAAAAAAATGTGTGCAAAATACACTAACTACACACATATATGTATATTTTTACAATTTTATGCCAGATTATTTAGTCTCGTGTGTTTTCGAAAGAACAAAAGTTATGCGAACTAAAAATTAATCTCGTGTAAATTGGACCAATAACATTAAAGGGCACTATACATTCGCCAAAATCACATCAAGCATTTAAGGTTGTAACAGTAAAAATTTGTTTGTATGTGTGGCACCGACGACGCTTGATGAAAAATCAAAAAATTTAGATATTGGGTATGCTTGATATCAAGCATACGTACGCGCACATACTAACAACAACATGAATAACGAATTTGTGCATTCCTTAGTTCTTGTTTTGAAGCCAATGTTTTCAATGATTATAAAAATAACGCAGATTTCTAAACAGGGAACAAAGCAAAACAAAAAGGAGTACTAAATTTGACGTGGGGGTACTGTGGTATTTTTATTGTGAAAAAGTACTGAAAATAGTACAAAAGTACTGCATTTCCCATCACTGATGTATGATGACTATACAGTGTTGCCGCCTCAGAATTTTTTTCAATTTCCAGTGTTCCCACCTTTCCCCGAAACTTTTCCGGAAGTTTGGGGGATTTTCGTCCAAGTTTTTGGGAATTCCCGTCCAGTGTTGCCACCTTTTCCCGGAAATTTTCTGGGATTTCTGGTTTTTGAGGCGATTTTTATGTATGTATATAAAAAAAGTCGTGTTAGTTACACTATTTATAACTTGAGAACGGCTGAAGAGATTTGGCTGAAAATTGGTGGGGAGGTAGCTTAGAACCAGGAGAAGGACATAGGATACTAACGTAAGGCACTTTTTACCTGGGGGACTAGAGTGCCCTTCTTTGTATAGGGCACTTCCATTATAGCTAGAAAGCTGAAATTGAAATTGCATAAGTTGATAAAAAAATGCTATGCAATAGCTTTACCGCGGCAGTCCCCGAGTGCCACACGTCTTTTTTTATATTATTACGAATAAACGTAATTGTTATTTGAACTTATATTGATGTACATATGAAAAGTAAAGTATTGATACGTTCTACTAAACTGATTATATCAATAATATTTTTCAACATAAAAAAATAACACTTAGTAATTTGAATTTATATTAATTCAATACAACTGAACTTGAGCCTGATAACATTACTTTTCATATGGTAATTAATTATTACTATTTTGAATGAAAATTATGGAAATATATGGATATTAACCAGTTTTTATAATATTAATTTGGACAGAAAGAAAGCCAATTTTTCGGTTCTTATTAGCCTACATCATCATCGGCTGTCAGAAATGACGTCTATTGAGAAGTTAAGTTAGTTTTCTTTATATATTTTCATAAGAACATTGTTACATTTTTTTGGCAGTTGGAGGAAGATTTACCGTCGAATGATGTTGTAGGTATGAATTCGCCTTGATTTACCTATATTTCATTTAAATTTAAGTTGTATTTTTTGTCAAGTAAAATTATTTTGAATTCGCCTTAGGATACCTTTTCGTTGTTTTCTTAACATGATACAGACTGTAAATGCTTTATATGGATCACCCCTTGTTTTAGTTTTACTTCCTAGTAAATTTTTAATATCAATTATTATTCCTATCACGAATTATAATGTATCTTAGGCAATGTTGAAGATTATTCGTAAATAATTATCTAAGTGAAAAGTATTGCGTTTTGTTCTGATGATGGAGATCGTAAACAAATTAAAAATCACATTTTGGTCAACAGATATTTGGTTACCACCAAATGTAACTTGGGAAGATATTGCTCCCGGTTCGCGTTCTGATATCAATCATGCAGATTACAAAGATCTTATTTGGCCTTTACCTCTAGCAATTCTAGTGATGGTAACTAGATATTCACTTGAAAGGTATTTATTTTCAATAAATCAAAAATGAAACAAATTTTTATACATATCTACACGCATATGTGCTTTTATCAATGCATGTACTGCACATTTTCACAAAAAGCTATTGCCGGTTAAGTAGAAAAGTATAGATGAGTGTATGTAAAAGCTAAGCAAATGTGCATACATATATACAAGCATATGTATGGGTTAATTACCTTAGATATGAATGTATATATTATGGTATGATATTTTGTCTTCTAGGATTTTTGAGCACCGACACACCCAATAATTGATATGTATGATAGTCGCTAAAACCACATTAAAATTCGTACGGTATTAGTAAAATATAATATCTAGTGAAAAATTATCATTATTTATTATACATATGTACATATGTTTGTACATGTTGTTATTTATTATATATTAGTATCAAATACTCTTATTCTGCAGTGTTCGTATGAATGTATGTTCGAGCTGATGAAGAATTTGTGTAGCAGATCTAGCAGTCCTGGCCTAGGACTCCTACTTAGAAATTAAAGAAAATATTCGATGACGTCATAAACTTTTTTATGACCTAGTTCTATGCATGGCTGTTGGGTCTAGCAAGAATAGTACATACATATTTAAGTATTTGGAGGAAATTTGATAAACTTACATACATACTTATGTACATATAAGGTAATCTTTCTAGAAAAATTTAAATAGTCATTAAAAAATGCAAAAATAATTGATTATTATACACGCGATACTATGATCAAACAAATTGTTGTTCGAGTATCAATAGTTTAGCAGAAAATTAATAAAAAGATAATTACAATATTAAGTAATTTATGTATGTATTTATGTACCAATTTTTATATTAACACCAAAACTATTTGTTTGTGCCCTTGGCCGCCCGAATTAGGTAGACTTCTTTTCACTAAATATTAATTTTGGATTCATGTAATATTACACGTGATATAATAAATAAACGAGCTATTTATGGAAATTGTAAGGCAGACAGTGTAACTTTATTAAGTTAAAATTCGAGTGCCGTGGTCAGATATCTATTAATTCTATTTCAATGGTATCTAATATCCAAATCTTATTGTGGATATTTGTTACAAAATATTGAGTACTATTCCCCATCATAAGTAAATTGTAGTGAAATACTTTTGTCTGTAAAGATGGCTAGCAATGGAGACATCTATTTGTAATAACATCATAAGTCAATATATACTGATATCTTTGGATCTGTATAACTACTGTACACACAGAACAAATTTAAGTAAAAGTTGCAGCATTCAATATCATGTGTTGTGAAGTGTCCTGTGGCTTAGCAGAAATATCATGATATCATAATGTTTGAAGTTGATTTCATAATAAAACATCTGGAGAAGTGGAGAATTTTTAATGAAAAGTGTTTTAAAATTACCTACGCAAAGGGTATCATGGTTTCGAATTTCTGGCAGCATAGAAGTTAATTATGTCAGTCAGTATTATAAATAAATTTCTCATTCAAGTCAGCTGTATGCTTGAGACAGTCGAAATGCAAGAGATGCATATTGGGCCGGTTTAAAATGAAACCAAATATTTAACAGCACCTCTTATGCAATATAATATCAATTTATTCTTTATTAAATTTTACTATTTACGGTAGAGAATCGTAGGGAGAGTTAAAAACAATGTGTTTTGATTCCCGTGCATAAACCAGATGACTGACTATATTTTTCATCTATAAAAATTAATGTGGTCAGTGTGACATAAATCAAAGAGAGTTAAGCTGCATTGTTCTGTTTCTTAACAATATCATACGATCAATTGACTTTGCATCGAAAATACTATACGTATCGCACTTGATCAACAACAGAGTATTAACTCAAAATTTTTATTATTTCATTTTGTACAAGAAAGCGATGAACAGTGGTCATATCTACCCACTGTAAAAATTTTACACCATTTTCTACATACTTTCACCAAAAAATACTATCTTTTCTCTCTTTGTGATAGTTTTTGCCTCTACTGAAAATTTAAAAATTTTGAGTTAACTAATGTGGTCAAATAATGGTAGATGAGGTTTTAGTAAATGACAAAAATTTCATATATTTTTATGTCTAAAACTCTATAATTTAGCCTTGAATTGTATCATGGTACAGTAATGTACTAGGTAGTCTCGGAAGTGCCAGCAGATATTTTTATTGATATTTTTCGAGGCATGAGCTGTTGTATGGCTTGCTAACACACTCACAAAATATTCACTCACAACGTTACTTATTTCTTGTGAGAAGTATTGATAGAAAAAACAAAATTGCTTCATGTAAAAATCCCCATTTCTAAAACAAAATGCCCAATTTCGCCCTTAAAACATCTTTAAGCAAGCTAAGCATATATATCAGTAAAAACCAATACATATGGAAATTCACAAATATATAATTTTTTTCAGATTTTGGATATCCCCTATTGGTAAATCACTTGGCATTAAAAGTATGCGGTCAAAAAAGCCACCAAACATTCCATTGTTAGAGAAGGCATACGAAAAATCAATTCGGCTGGACTACAAAAAGGTAAATATACATACATACTCGTATACGAGAGTATGCCCGGAAATTCATAAACGATTATTAAAGTTATTGTGGTACGAAATGTTGTACGAATTTTAATGCGAATCCTAATTAACGGATATAATGACAATTTAACCACTGTGCCTGCTTCTGAAATAAACTTGTTATTAAGTTTAGAGCAACAGTCAGTGTAAACTTGAATAGGGATGGAAAAAAGAGCCAAACTATTTGACTTTATCTACATACATATCTGTGAATAATTATATTTAGATACATATTTATTATATTAATAGGCCGTTTCACTATCAAAGCATTTGGATATGACTGAACGCCAAATCGAACGTTGGTGGCGTTTGAGAAGAGCACAAGATAAACCTTCGACCTTGACAAAATTCTGTGAAAATACATGGAGATGTATATATTATTTATATAGCTTTATTTTTGGTGTGATCGTGCTGTGGGATAAACCATGGTTTTGGGATGTTAAAAGCTGTTGGTATGGATATCCGCATCAGGTATACAACGAGTTATTTTATTAATTTTTAAATTCTGTTTTCAAGCCGAAAATATCATCAGAAAAGTTTTTCCTCTTTAATTTATCTAATGCAATTTTCAATTATAAGAAAATGGCTCCAATAAAAAATAGTGCCAAACTAAAAATGTAAACTGGTCTCAAACTGAAAAATTAAGTTAAAACTTTGGGGCAATTTTTCATTGTTGCCCGTTTTCCTCATTTTATAAAAAAATTAAAAATTACCCCAAGACAATAAAAGAAAATATAAACTTTTTAACAAAAAGTATCTTAAGAAAATTATTAATAAACGGCAAAGTTGCTCGAAATTTCATGAAGGAAAGATAAAAAATAGCATCAAATGGCCAAATTTAAAAGTTTAGTAAGTACCGCCGAAGGTCGGGTATGCAAAAAACCGTTAGTAATCGACTGCCGCTGTTAGAAGCACCATGAGGAAGAAAGTGCTTGCGCCAAGCAATTGCCCAAATAAACTATACCTGCGGACGGGCATAGGGATTTTCTCTATCATGGTATTTCCCGACACGGCGATGCTTACTAAACTTTTAAATTTTGGCCATTTGGTGCTATTTTTTATTTTTGTTTGGAGTTATTAATTAGTTTGGATTTGGAGTTATTTTCCTTAATAAAAATATAAAATTTTCCCCAAATTTTTGTATTGAAAGCAACAATACGGACTCTATGGGGCCATTTTTTATTTTATATAATTAATTTGGGGCAAATTATTTATTTATTTAAAACAAACTAAACGAGCCATTTTCTGGCTACGCAGAAAATCTTTGTTACAAAAATCAAAAATTTTACCATTTTTGACTAACTTCCAAAAACGGAGTGCTTACCTTTGATATTTTTTGGGGTTATTTTTTCATTTAAGCTTGTAACTTTTGTATTTTCATAAATAGAAAAATGGCCCGATTGGAAAATAAAAAATGACACCAAAATAAACAAATTAAAACTGAAAAATAGCTACAAAGTTTGTGTTAATGTTCTTAATGCAAAATGTTCGGTTCATATTTTATTTTTAAATTTATGGCAATTTTTCATTTTGGCTTGGGGTCATTTTTATATTTAGTTTAGGACCAAAAATGGCGCCAATGTTTTGTATTGATAACAACACAAAGTTTGAGGCCATTTTTGTTTTTCTTTGGTCCCTGTTATTAAAAAGATAATATCGCGCTTGATAGCGAGAGGGTATTAAATAGAAATTTTAAATCTTTCAGTAGAGGCAAAACATTTTTTTTTTATGTTCTAATCTTTTACAACTGAATTTTTTGGCAAAAGAGTAGAATATAATATGAAATGTTTACAGTGGATAGTTATGACCACTGTAAATCGACTTCTTGCAAAAAATTAAATAATAAAAATTTTGAGTTTATATCCTCCTCCTGATCAAGTGCGATATACATAATTTATGTGTTTTATTTTTTTTTTCTACACATAATCCATCCAAGATCAATAAAATATATTTACCAACTTTTTCAATTATAATTTTTTTCCAGTCGGTGTCTAATGACATTTGGTGGTACTATATGATATCAATGGCATTTTATTGGTCACTTACTGTAACTCAATTTATTGACGTTAAACGAAAAGATTTTTGGCAAATGTTTATTCATCATATGGTTACGCTTCTCTTGATGTCGTTAAGTTGGATTTGTAACTTGCACCGCGTTGGATCATTGGTGCTAGTGATTCATGATTGTGCCGATATTTTCTTAGAAGTAAGTAACCAATTTATAATTGTAAAAATTGTGTTTGCTAGATAATTCATGCAATATAAAAAAGGTTAATAATATCTTTACTAATAACATATTATTATGGTTTTCTAATTCGTAGGCCGCAAAATTGACCAAATATGCAAAGTATCAAAAGTTATGTGACATAATATTTGGAATATTCACCGTTATTTGGATAGTTACAAGGCTTGGGTTCTTCCCTCGTATTATTTACAGGTAATAAATTTAAATTAATTGAAAATTTCTATTAGTTTAATAATATTATTATTTAAATTCCTTTTTGAGGGATTTACCATCATAAAAATCTCCTTTTACAAAAGTATTTCTTTAATAACGGCATCAATTAAAAGTCACGATGATTCATCATGATTTCTCAATAAATTGTAAATTGAATAATTGGCGAGGATTTAAAATCTATGAAAAGCCAACACTTACAGTGGATAATAAACTTGAAATTTTCTGTGCAAATCCATATAGGCATAGTCGTCTCTGGTGTCTCATATTTTTAGAGACGACATTTTTTTTTGTGTAGGACCAACACTCAGGGGATGACCCCTATGAAGAAGGCTTAATTCTTTTACTACTCTGATACTGCACGTTTTGTTAATTTTTAGTGAACTGTTGAAGCGCTTCTGTTGTTAAATAGACGCATTAAATTTATTAGGCTGTGTAAGCAGCCATTTTATTAATTTTTTTGCTTCGCCAACGATTCTGCTAACCGACGGAAGAGGGCGACGTTGTGTACATTAGCTTGTAACAATATCAGCCGCAATCAATGTTTTTAGTAGAGATGTGCAAATGTCGTGAATTGTTCGTGTCACGCGTGAATCACGTAATTCGTGATTAAAAATTGAAAAAATCACGCGTGCGTGCGTGATCGTGATTTAAAAATATAATACCGTGCGTGATCGTGCGTGATTTTTTAAATAAAATTTTCACGCACTTAAAACAATTCTCTATGTTAAGCTTTTTCTTCCTTTGAATTTTTGATCTTTGCTAAAATTACATCCATTCATACATACATATGTATGTAATTACGTACATATGTATGATTATGGATTCATGCATTAAAATCTCCGATACAAATGTAGACATTCGTGTGTAGATGAATACATATCCATGTACGTTGTGCATACATACACCTTTGGAAATCTTGCGTTAACCTAAACCTAATAACACTAGTACTCCTTTTGAATTCCTTTACATAAGTATAAGTAATAAATTTAAATAACCTACCTTGGCAGACAGTGATAGATTTTTTATATTAAGTTTATTCTTTATAATGCTAATTTTTCGAGCATTTCCTGATTTTTTTTTATTTAATTGATAATCTTGAAGTAAATAAAGAAATTAATTACAAAATAAAATTTTTTAGCATATGCTAAATCTTTTATTGCAAAATTTGTATTTCACCGTGCGCGTGCGTGCAAAATTATTCCCTTCGTGCGTGAAAATACGTGATTAAACATAATGTGTTCGTCAGCGTGCGTGATCGTGAAAGTTTCAAATCATGCCGTGCGTGAAAAATATTTATGTTTCGTGATCGTGCGTGCTCGTGAGCGTACTTTTACTCACGCGCACACCTCTAGTTTTTAGTGACCAGTGCTATGCCTTTATCACTTTAACACTCGAATATCAATAAAAAAAAAATAACACACTAATGTGCATCAATGATGTTGATTGACTTGGTCTGACCAGGGTTTGAATCTAGGTCCTAAGTCATAGTTTGCTTTGTAGTCAACTAGCTAACTACTTCACCCAACACCACCCTCTTTGAGACTACCGAATGAATCGGGTGTTTACCAGGCTGAGATAGATTGTTGATGCAGCGAACCATATGGTCGATCTGCCGCTGTACTTCAGGGACATTCTATATTTTTAGTCAAAATATAAACCTACGACGAATCCTCTTTTATTATTAGGCGTATCGAATCCGAGTCGACGTCGCAATAAAGGAGTGATATGTATTTTGCTTTCGATTTTGCAAAAGTAACTAGTATTTCATTATTATTCTTGTTAGATAAAATTCAATTTTCTTATTTGTTATTATTTATTTCACAAAGTGCTGATTGATTAACGACTTCCCCAAACTAGCCCGAAGAAAAAGTAGGTTCATTTTCGTGCGAGAAGAAGCACATTGCTATCTCAAATTCATTCTCTGGCAGCTTTCAGTTAACATCTGTAGATTGATTTTTCGAAACTGGCAACATCCATAATCGACCCACAAATTTAATTTAAAAAAATCACATTTAGATGATTTGACTTATTGTATTACAAATGCTATATCTATTTCCAGTACGTCTGTAGAAGCACCAACAATTCTCCCGATGTTTCCTGCGTATTATATTTTCAATAGTCTGCTTATAATGCTGCTGGTACTTCATATTGTTTGGACTTATATGATACTTAAAATCGTGGTTGACTCACTTCAAAAGGGATTGGTAAGTATTTTTAATTATAATTCCTTTATTATGGTACACTCCGTAAGCATAAATTTGTCACACGTCTATTTAATTAACACCGCAAGAAGAATTAAATGAAAAAGAGTGGTAATATATCCTTAACTACGGATCCGGAAAACTAGAGCTGTTAGAAAAAAAAAATTAATGATCTCTAGCGGAATCCGCACCATTAATTTAACTAAAAACTCTCAACTCTAAAGTTATTTACTTGTAACATTTATTTACTTTCTTGAATTATTTTCAGATGTCCGGAGATATTAGATCCAGCGACAGCGAAGACGTTTCAGAAAGTTCTGAAAGCAATATATTGAATAACGGCAACTTGACTGGGCATCTAGAGAGCAATGACGTTAAAAAGAAGGATAACACAACCAAAAATAATTAAATGTTTTGTTAATAATTAGTACCAAATCAGTTCATTGTTTATTTTTTTTTAGTTATACAAGTATTATAATTTAAAATACTTTTACATTTCAATTATTAAAAAAATGTACATTTATTTTGTAACAAATAGGAGAGTTAAATTAAAATATTAAAAGTTAAGACAAAATGAATATAATAGTATTATAATAGATATGTACGAATGTTGTAGTAGTGAGTATATATTTTTTACATTTGCTTTTAGCAATGTCTGCACGAATGAATAATATGAAATAAAAATAGGAAAAGTTATTGCACATACAAACTTATATGAGGACGTTTCACAGTTGTATAATTAATTACTAATTTTGTATCTCCTCTGTTAAGATCCTATAGGATTTTATTTGTCACTAATCTTCATTAGAAGCGGTGATATCACAAATCTTTACCTTGTGCTCCTCATGACAACCACATTTCATTAATGTCCTTTCTTTCCTTCGAGCTGCAGTGTATTCTTTACACTGAAGAACTCGGTTAGTGTGCGTCAGCGCATGTCCAGTAGTGTTTACAAGTGTTTTAAGTAAAAACGATGAAAGACTACGGGTCGGTAATCTTTCAACATCGGAGCCAAGCATTCTTCCTCCATTAGTCTGTCGCCGGTTTTCCTATAAACACGCAATTGAATATACACGTTAAGAAACTTATATCGCCACAAACGGGTAAGTCGGTTCAAATGGCACTGGGTGATACCTCGTGCACTAGTATAAAATAGGCTTTTGCAAAAGTACAAAAAACAAATACTTAAATGCATTCTCTTTTTTTCGTGTATTTGTTTTCACAGTTGTATAATTAATTTACTAATTACTTTACTATCAGTCTCTGACTAGCATTCAAAGCGTACGGTTGTTTGGCTCTCTTATTGTAATTGTAAAAGATCTCAAGTAACGGTTGTTAAAACGTGCACACATTTTTTTCTTCTTTTACTTTTGTGTTATTAATTTTTAACTTATCGACAAAGTTTAGAACTGTTTAATACTTTTACAAAAAAAAAGAAAAACGCCTACCATGGCTCCAGGGCCGCCTGATAGGCTCTCTAATAACAGATTCAGTGTTCTTGGGGATTTCTTAGAAATTCCTAGCAAGAAACATAAATCCAATGCTTTTCCGAACTTACCAACCCCCACCATTCACAATAACACCAATATAAATCCAAAATATGTAGTAATTACTTCTACAGATACAAACAAGGAAATATCCAAACTGAGCCCTTTCGCCATTAAGAAAGGATTAGAAGGTATAAGCACTGAAATGAACTCAATATCAGCATTGCGCGACGGCAGTCTCCTAATTCTCGCCCGCAACGATCGCATCGCAGGTAAATTTTTAAGATCGAAATCGTTAGGTAATCTATGCCCTATAGCTTGCAAACTTCACGAAACGCTCAACTCAGTTAAAGGAGTAATCTACGCTCCGTGTTTGATTCACGTTCCGGAAGCTGAAATCGTAAAAGAGATGAAAGATCAAGGAGTCACCGGTGTATATAAATTTACCAGACCAAGCGAAGATGGAAACTCCCGTATAGCAACCGGCAAAATAATCGTAACATTTAATTTGTACCGTCTGCCCACAACAGTGGACGTAGCATGGTATAAGTGCAAAGTGGATTATTACATCCCCAATCCAATGCGATGCAAAAACTGCCAGAGGCTTGGCCATACGAGAAATCACTGCAAAAGTAATCCGACTTGCCCTAAATGCAGCCTACCACCACATGCACTAGAAGAATGTACCCGCGTGTTTTGCACTAACTGCTCCGGTGAACACCCATCAACTGACAACAACTGCCCACGATTTAAACAAATGAAGGAAATATTAAAAATAAAAACCCAAAATTACTGCAGCATAGGAGAAGCTCGCCGCAAATACAAGGAAACCCATCCCACACTAACAACTATGGAAAACTCATACGCCGAAACTACCTTCGAAACACCAACGAAACGCAAAGAAGCATCAGTAAACCAAATGGAGAAAAACACACTGTCACAAATTTTAAATGATGAACATAGAACAAAAACAACTCATGATAATAACACAAATATTTCAACTACCTGTAAAGTTAACACAACAACAAAATCAAACGGAGCCAAAACAAAAACGGCCAAAATAACGGAAGAAAATGAATCAAATAAACAAACAACATCAAAAAACCACAACAACAACACAAATTCCTCTCTCGATACAAAAAATAGTACTTTAATATCACCAATATCATCTCTAACCCAAACACTTATCAACAAAGACGACTACTTTATTCCCTTGAGCGATGAAGAATCGCTCGAAGGGAGTCCATTGGAACCGTAACCTCGGTTACTGATTGAATATTTACAGTGGTTCCGGGCGAGACTCACGCAGGAAACTCGTGCGTGAGTCTCGCCTGGCGCAACTGTACTTTTTACTGCAAATCAGCTCAGAAAACATAGAATACATAACAAACTGCATAAATACGTAATTACACCAGTACATTTGGTAATGGATTTTATTCTTCTCCAATGGAATATACACGGCTTAAAAAACAACTACACTGAGCTTCAATTACTCATAAGAGACTTGAACCCCAGTTTCATTTCTCTTCAGGAGACACACTGCGCCCATGATTTCACCCCAATTCCACCAAAAAGCTATAGCGCATATTTTACAAACTCTAGTCAGAACAACACATCAAAGCAGGGCACTGGAGTATTTATCAAATCAGATATTCCACACAAACAAATACACATTTACTCCCAGTATCAAATAGTGGCTGTCGAAGTTAATCTAGGAATGAAATTTACCATCTTATCCGTTTACATTCCGCCCACCCAGGACATTTCCATTCGGGATTTTTCTAATATACTACGCTCTATTAACACACCTATTCTAGTCACCGGTGACTTTAATGGCTGGAACACCATGTGGGGTTCCACTTCGAGTAATAACAGAGGCATAGCCTTGGAAAACGTAATAGTTGGTGCGGGCCTTTGTGTCCTCAATGACGGAAGTTCCACCCACTTCTCAACACACAATACATTTTCACACATTGACCTCTCATTTTGTTCGGTACATTTACTTCCCATAACTTCATGGAATACGCTCAACGACCTACATGGGAGTGATCACTACCCTATCAAAATATCAATAAGATTCTCAAGCACATACAGCTCATCGGTAAAACCAAATAAATTTTTGGTTCAGTTAGCAAACTGGCCTAAATTTTCTCAGAAAGCAGAATCCGAAATTTCCAAACGCCAACTGGCTTCATCACAAAGCAACAAAGACGCTGCCTTAATCACAAAATCTATACGCACAGCAGCAAACCTATACATTCCTCAATCGAAACACAAAACAAATCCAGATCGAGTCCCAGTACCATGGTGGAACCCAACACTGTCACATCTGCGCAATAAAAAAATGAAAAGTTGGCAAATATTTAAAAATCACCCCACACAGTGCAACCTAGTCACTTATAAAAAACTCAATGCAAAGTTCAGGTACGAAATGAAAATAGCCAAACAAATCTGCTTTGAAAACTTCACAAAAACAATCAACCGAGATACAGCAACCGCAGCAATTTGGAACAAAATCAACAAACTTTCCCGGAAATTCTCCTCTAGCACGATAAAATATATTTGCTCGCACAATGACACCATAACTGATCCATCGGAAATTGCAAACTACTTCGGTACTAAATGGTCTACATACGCATCGGACGAAAACTTTCCAACTAAATACAGAACAGCCAAGTACGCAACAATCATAGCAGTAAATAACACAAGAGATAAAGAAGCTAATATTATGGACGAACCAATCACCATGCTTGAGCTCACAAACACTTTAAGAAAAGCAAAAGGTTCAACACCCGGATACGATCGCATTTCCTACCAGATGATCAAAAATCTTACATACTGGAGCAAAACTAAACTGCTAGAAATTTACAACACAATATTTAAAAGCGGAGTTATACCTCATAGTTGGAAAATAGCAACCATAGTCCCAATACCAAAAAATAAAAATCCATCTTCTGTCCGAGACTTTCGTCCAATATCCCTGCTACCATGTCTATCCAAAATCTTGGAACGAATTATAGCCACCCGTCTTTCTTGGTTTATGACAAGGAAAAGACTGATAGCTGTAGAACAGGTTGCCTTTAAAGCTGGCAAAGGCTGTGATGACGCCTTACTCCACTTGGACTATTACATAACAAAAGCCTTGTCCGCCAAAAATCATGTGACCATCCTATCAATTGATTTCGAAAAAGCGTTTGACAGAATTGGGGCACACGTCATACTTGGTATTCTAAAATCTTGGTCAGTCGGCCCGAGAATATTCAATTTTGTAAAATCATTTTTGTCCAATAGACAATTCAAAGTCAGAATAAACGAAAAATTTTCAACCACTTTCCGTCTTAAAAATGGTATTCCACAGGGTTCACCGCTCTCGGTAATGCTGTTCCAAATCGCTTTTAATGAGATCAGTAAAATTGTTAACACCAACCCACACCTCGATCACTGTCTATATGCGGACGATTTATACATCCTTTGTAAGAAAAATGATAACAACGAGACCTCACAAATTTTGGAAAAGGTGTTACAAGACATAAATAAATGGTCAGAATATTCCGGCGCTAAAATTTCCATTCAAAAAACTACAAAATTTCATATCTGCAAAAAAACATAATTGTGACTCCGACACTCACCTCATTCACATCAATAACCGGCAAATAGAAAACGTTAACCAACTGAAAATTCTTGGTTTATTATTCTCTAAAAACTACATCTGGAAAGATCACCTTTTAAAATTAAAGAACTCATTAACCTCTAGAGTCAATATTATTCGTTACTTGTCATTTAGAAGCCTTGCACATATCAACACTTTAACTTACCTCACAAAAACATTAATTATAAGCAGAATTGACTATGGATTGTTTATTTATGGCAACACCAACAAATCAAATATCAATATCATCAAACCCATATATAACCAAGCTGCCAGGGCTTGTGTTTATGCATTTAGAACAACTCCCATAAATAACATTCTCAAAGAAGCCGATTTACCAGCAATAGATGAGAGAATATATCAGGTTAAAACCAGAATTCTTCCAAAACTACTTTTCAGTACTAATTCAGTAATAGACAAAGATGTTTGCTCCGCCATCACTACTAAACGTCCTAAACGTTTCAAATCAGCAATAAGTGCATCGTTAGCGTTATCAAAGGAACTAAATATGTATAACCTTAACCACACCTAAAATAAATACATACAAAGCCCCATGGAAATTTAATAGGTCTTCGTTAAATATGTCACTTAACAAATATAATAAAAGTATCACCCCAAACTCTACATTCCACAAGTTAGTAGCTGAACTTAAATTAATGCTCACAAACTACGGCTGGAGTTGCATGTATACTGACGGTACAAAATCAAAGGACGGCATTACTGCCTACGCCGTAGTAGATGAATCAGGAAATCATTTAGTCCTTGGTACTCTGTTCGACCACAGATCAGTCTTCACAGCAGAGGCATGTGCTATTTACCAGGCCATCCGTTTGGCTTTAAAAAGCAAAGGAAAAACTGCTATCTTTACTGATAGTCTATCAGTCCTAAGAACTATAAACGACCCCTTCAACAACAAATGGAATACAGTCACACTGATCAGAAATGCTCTTATAGGCAATGAAAACAAAATTAAACTGTATTGGATCCCTAGCCATATTGGCATTATTGGGAACGAATTTGCCGATTCTGCAGCCAAATACGCCTCCTGCGCGCTAATCATAAATAATGGAACCACAGAGAAAGCTGATATTCGAGACAGCATTTCATGCTACACCAAGAGAAAATTTAAAGAAAATTCTTCATCGCACTACCACTATGATGTCATAAATCCATGTAACGATCCACCTATCTACCCAACAAATATCGCAAAAAATAAGATTGTAACGTTTTCTAGACTGCGCATGGGTCATGCTATATTTTCACACAACTGGCTTTTGGAAAAATCAGCCCCACGCCCAAACTGTAGCAGATGCAACTGTCCTCTGACTATCAGACATATCCTATTGGAATGCCCTCTTTTCCACGCGAAAAGAAGACAATTATTTACTAATGTATCTCCTTTAGAACTTCTGAAAAAAACCTCTTTGAGTAATATTAACAAAATCTGTAACTTTATTTATTTCACAAAATTCAAAATTTAATACATGAAATGTTACCCTTTGATTTCCTACAAATATCTACATACATATGTACATACAAATATTTAGAAATAAGTCATTTGATTTGATTCTGAGCTGATAGCCTTTGTAGCTAATGCTCAAGTTTATGTGTCTTTAGTCTAAGAATTAATTGTTGGATTAAATAAATAATAATAATAATAATAATACTTTACTATACCTTCTTCTGTTCTCTATTATAAGAAACGAAACACAATAAATACTGTTCTTGTACGAAATAAATACAGCAATTATTAAAGCATGTAAGAACTAAGCATAATAAGAACCAAGCACATTAAGTAAAGACAACCACTACTTAAACTATTTGCTAAAATACTCGAGTATTTTTGTAAGTTTTATTTGGTTTGTATGAAATTTCGCTTTTATTTAATTTGATGTTGAACTTGAATGTGCAAAGGAATAAGGTATTGGTGGTATAAGTCTGCTTGGATTGTATTAATCTAGAAGTCTCAAATGAGCCTAAAAACACCGATATAAACCCGAAATCTGAGGAAGGAGAACAGATATCTGAAGCACGGCTCTGAAGGCAAGAGTAAAACAACGTCGCATAAAAATCTAATCACCGGCATGGTTGTTACATACGTCAATCTTTATCAATCCCAAAGCAGCGTCGGCGCTACTGCGGATGACTGAGACAAGAGAGGAGCTTTTGCGGTCTGGACATGAAAGGATGATAAACACTGACAGCCTGAATAAGATTATATCGCGTATTTTTATACAAAAACGAAACTTGGGTCCTGATGTGGTCCCATTGTGCTACTTGTAGGAAATAGAGAAGATGAAGGGGAAGCTTAGGCGTAGAAAGGTTAAGAATTTGATGCAGCAAATTAAATATGGACATACTAAGCCCGCTATTGGGTAGCCAGCGAGAGAACCACCCACTGCTCCTGATAAAGGAATTTAAGTTCCCAAATTCCGTTGCTGAAAGCTGGAAGAGGGTACTGAAGGATCTGCTACCTCCTCGTAATTACAGCTGCTGCAAAAATCATGCGTCTATCGTTGTTGTTGTTGTTGTAACAGCTCTGATGCTGTTTGTGACGGGAGTTCTTTCCTAAAAGTGTAATAGAATAGTAATAATTGAGAGAGAAAAAGTTAGTTTTAATTGGTTTATTGGGTTTTATTGGGGTGTGTCATTTGGTGGAATTGGGGTTGGGAGTTGGAGGAACTCTGCCACCTCGGTTGGTCTTAGCCATAGGTCTATTGGGCTAAGGGAGGTTGATCTATTCGGGCAGTTGAACAAGTGCTCAGTGTTGTGCGGGCTCTGGAGACAATCTGGGCATCTGTTTATAGTGCCGGGGACAATGCGCTCTTGGTAGCAGTTAAGTATACTGCTCCAGCCGGCTCTCAGTTGTGCCAAGATTGAGCGGGATTGTCTGGGGAGCTGCCGTTCGATATCTGCGATCGCGGGTGGTCTTGAGTTAAGGACCTTGTTGCATCTATATCCGCTTGTTGTTTCTATGACCGCTTGTTGATGCAACTTCTTGAGGGCACTTGTGATGGACATCTGTGTAAAGTCTGGTGGAATGGCGTTTCCGATGTCCTCACTGTAGTGCCGGAAGTCCTTACGGATGCGTCTCGGGAGAGGGTCCTGCAGCACTAGTTGGTGGTTGGGGTGTGTTGGCAGCTGACATGCTATCAGGAATTGCTTTGAAAGCATCACATTATGCTGCCTGACGGGCAGCATTAATGTCTCCTCATGCAGGTGGTCAATATTGGTCATTTTTACGCATCCTGTAGCGATTCTAAGCGCATTTTTCTGTGTGGTTTGCAGAGATCTCCACTGTGTGTCACTAAGGAACGGGGTCCATACTGGTGCGGCATAATTTAAGAGGGAACGACCGATGGCTTTATACGTTGTTACAAGTACCTCTTTAGTCATGCCCCAGGAGGTGCCCGAAAGGGCTTTCAGGACTTTGTTTCGGGCTTTCACTTTTTGGCTGATATATGTGGCGTGCGAGGCGAAGTGAAGGAGGCTGTCGAATACTACGCCCAGTATTTTGGGTTTCCGCACCGTAGGTATGCGTCTTCCCTCGACAGAGATATCTAATTCCATCCTTACCTCTTTGGTCCAAGAAGTGAAAAGTGACACTGACGACTTTGAAGGTGATAGCTTCAAGTTACGTTCCTTCAGAAAGTCTGTAATGGCGGCCAAGTAGTTGGTAATTTTGGCACTTATGTCGGCTCTATCGTGGGTACCGAAGGTGCAATGAATGCCGCTACAAGGCTGCGAAGGTGCGTCTTAAGGAAATTCAGCAGGGTCTTAGTTCTGCTAACATTGAGACGAGGCCATCATAATGATCTCGCTGTGTAGCAGGCTGGCTCATTGTACCATCCAGTTTAAACTAAGAGCAACATCAAAACGCTTCCAGCAGGATGAGAGAGGAAGATCGCAGAAATTGTCAATGTCGACGTCCTCTAGCTGGGTTCCGCTCTTAGCCGGTGTCACCGATGATATTGCCCGTAGTATCTTCATGTCCACGTACCCATATTAGGGTAACACCTGAATGATTCGACACCGTTTTTAGTGACTTCCGGCATTCCAGGAGCGTGGATGTAGTGTACACACCCGTGAAGGTTTTTATTGCCAAGGGATGCCTGTTAAATTGATTTCATTCTTTGTAACTTAGACGTAAAAAACTTTGGGCCAGACCCCACTGTCATTTCCAATTATTTATAAGAGGGAGGTTCTGGATATTAAATGAGTGAGTAAGCACTATGCATTCTAATTTAGTTAGGGATTCAGGTAGTAGGGAACACTGCGAAACGAAATAGAGGAACAACAAATTCTTCAGGAGCCAACGACTATTAAGACCAGCAAGTCAGAAGCAATGCAGCTGGCGCCGAAACAGATGCTTTTGAATTTGCTGCTTCAGAGTCGTGTACACTTAGTAGCTGCAGGGGCAAGATTAAACCATACCGAACCGATCTAAAGCAAAATGCCGAGCTAATGATTAATACACATAGTCTTACATACATATACGGCGTGACATATCCCCGAAAGATTTTTATCGTCTACCTTGTATGAAATACACCTTCTGTTTTATTAGTATGTGAACACCTATCGGCTTGAATATTGTATTGATGGACAAAGAAGAAGAAGCATCATACAAATACTCTCTGAGTATTGCATTTAATACGATTTTTGCAAAACATGTAATAAAAGTGTAATGGTGTTTTTAATTTTTATATGAAAATTACCAACAACAACTTTTACACTATTGTATTTAATACTATAATGTACCCGATACAATGATACAATAGGTTTTGTGAATTAAACAAATCATTATGGGTGAGTTGCAGACAGTTACATGTGAATTCGGTAGGAGTCGGACGAGTTGTTTTATAATTCTATACTTGTGAATCTCGGATGCAGATTGGGCTTTTCTTGCAAGGTTTTCCACCCATCGATGTTTGTCTCGCCGAGGGCAATGTTGGACTTACATATATTTTCGTTAGATATATAAAACTAACGTTCTCGGTATCCAATATAGTCTTTTGCAGCATTAGTGAATGAGGTTTTGAGACTGAGCCAATTCGCAGTTACTGTGTCTACAAACTGTGGTCTTCCGATCTGTTTGTTTGTATGACTCTCAAGACGTTCTTTTGCAGTTTGTAATTTTTTAATTAATGTTAATTAAAATCTCTTATACCGAAGGCGAAAAAACTGCAGCATAAAATATTTTTATATGTATGGATGTTTATTTCTTTTTTTTTGTTTTCTTTCAATTTATTGATAAACAAAAAAATAAAAATTCATGTAAACAGAAATAAGAAATTAACAATTTATGTATGTAGGTTAGTGTGTAATTCTATAAATATATATGTAATTAAAATAAATACTTTGTAAATATGTATATGTTATTGATTTACTGCAAGTAATTCAAATGTATGAAACGATCACGCAACGCAACAGCTGTTTCGTCCACTACTTGCTGGGGTTTTACATCGGTTTTTACTTTTCGAACTATTACTTAAGGTATTAAAACACTGGGAAGTAGTTAGCGCATACGATTTTAGCGTTGATTTAACAGATGGAGGTAAAGGTAAAGAATCAATTGCATAAACACTAGTGCGTCTGACAATGGTACGACAACATAATTCTTGTAAGGATAACACTGTAAAACAAAGAAGAATTAAGCAAATATATGATTTTAATCGAAAAATATTTAATTTGTTTTGGTTTATGTTCGATTAATTTAACATTTTATTGAGAAAGGTATTTCTAAAAGCAAGAAAATACACCAGAGAAATTCTTGCGTAAATTATTCGAACTGCTCACAATAAATAATGTCTTTAGAATCAAAAACAATATGTACATATGTATGTCATCAGACGTCTTGTTATACATTTCCATTGTGTAATTTGGGTAAAGTAAAGTTGTTAAACATCTAACATTAAACCAATTTTTATCTAAAACTTTACAATTATGGAGTTTTTTAAACTTACCTCAAACACTTAATTTTCAATAAAACGAAAATTACTACATAAAATATAAGAATTTTACGAAATTATAATCACTTAAAAACATTTAGCAACAACATGGTGAGAATGCCGACAATATGTTTGCTTTTTTTTAGTATAATTCATTTTATTTTTTACCAAATATTTGCAATGGGAACGTAGCTTTAGGTATTTAAATTTCATTGACCTTGAGAATACTCAAACAGAAAATGAATTGACGTAAAATTTTTGACATGAAAAAGCATTCGCGAGATAGAATCCATTTTTTAAAGCCTGTTTTTAATTTTTATTAAGCTTTCACTTTTCGATACTCATTCTCTCAACAATTTTACCATAATTCATAAATTTTTAAATCAGAAAAAAATATTGAACAAAGTACGAGAGCATTTGAAATAGCTTTCGATTTAATTATGGAGTTTGTTTATCTGATAGTGTTTTTGCTTGAATTTCCAGAGTTGAACACTAATATTTTTAGGAACTGGTTATGTGAATCATTGTTTTTTATAGTAGATCGATCATTAGCTTAATGTTAAAAAAAATTACACTTACCCTTATTATTCCTCCATATTCTTTCCATACCGTTTCTATGAAGAGCCATTCGTGCTAATTCGCAAAATGATTCCCTTATGTTAAAATCACAAAGTGGGGATATTTCAAAACAAGACATATTATTTCGTGACGCATAGAGTTCAGCTTGTTTAGCTGCAACTTGTCTTTTGAATGCCAGATGAAGTCTATTGCCAACAAGAACTTTTGGAATTCCTGGTGCATGCTAAAAAAAAAAAGATGCATACATTAGTTTTTTTTTTTCTAAAATCGTTTAAATAAATAAAATCTCTCCGATAAATATTTTCTATAAAATATGTGTTCTAAATATGAGGGAGAAGGAAAAATACCTACGACTTCTTTTTGGTAATGGAAACATGAAGTATAACTTTTCCGGGGAGAAATAAATTTCCGTATTTAATTTCTCTGGGAATGTTTAGAATTACGCAAAGTTTACAAAACTTTGTTTTTGAGATGGTTTATTTTATTTTTAATATTGAATAAAAATTTTGTGTAAACTGGAATATAAGTCTGATATGCAAATGTATGTAATGGAAGTTAAGTGCTTTAATGGTAGATGATAGGGTTTGGGACACAAGAGTGTATTTTAATGAGTGAAAGATTTTGTTCACGGAAATTATTTCACAAGAACAGAAATTGTGAACAAACAGGCATGTTGTGTTAATCAGATTTCATCTATGTGATTTGATATCACAAGAAAGGTGTTCTGTGCACATAATTTTGTGATTTCAAAACGTTCTGGTAAGGCTCAAAACTTTTCAAATCATTTAGTTATTTTTGCGATAAGTTTATTGCAAAAGCGGTAATATATTATTTAAATTATTTGAATCAATGTGTTCTTTATTAGTTTCCTTAAACAAATAATTGTTTTTTTTATTATAAAAATATAAAAACTAAGAAATATCTGGAGTTTGTTTCTGTTTTGTGATTATAGGTTTGTTCTTCATTGTCCACTAACTTAATTGTTTTAATTGTAATGTCAAAACCTTCAAACAACGGATTTTAATACGTTTTTCTCCTATTTTCTTGTGCTTTCGAAAATTTAAAATCACACCGAAAAATTCAAAAACGGTGTGATTTATAGAACAGAACAAACCCAGACGTGTCTGATTTGAAATTAATGATTTTCAGAACAGACCAAAAAGTTAGGCAATAGTACACTGACACAACTTTAACCCCAAAATTAGCCATCACAATTTTAGAGAAAGGGAACAATTTCACGTGAACTTTTATTACCGATAAAGGTGAATAATTTATTTATTTATTCAAGCGAACATTTCTCCAATAATTTGCACATACTTTCCAAAGAAAAAAAAAATTTATAAAGTTTAAAAAAGTACATA
Organism: Lypha dubia; assembly: GCA_947311025.1. Lineage (NCBI taxonomy): Eukaryota > Metazoa > Arthropoda > Insecta > Diptera > Tachinidae > Lypha > Lypha dubia. Next base: position 21,727,696 of record OX371262.1, on the reverse strand, counting down.
AAATGTACAAAAAATATATTTATTTTTAATAATTTTTAAAAATATATATAATAATTCTTATTTAAAGAAAACCCTTTGTCTTTAACGCATCATAATAATCTTCTTTAAAGACATGCATTTAAAAGTTAAAGTCTTATATGTATATTCTTCACAAAGGGACCGAATCAACGGAGCCAAGTGCATCACGTCTCAGATGTGGCGGCCAACGAAACCCAACCTATTCATATCATGTTAAGTTACTAATCATTTCTCAGTAGAGGAATGTTGGAATTCAAAAATGGAAGAACTAAAATTTAATAATAATGTTAAATATCTAAAGTAGTGTGACATTTTTTTCAATTTATTTTTACTGACACAAAACGAAGGATTTTTTAAATTAAATTTGAAATATTAAGTGGCTCTCAACCTTAAAAGTAATATTCGTATTCGCGAATACTGAAAACTGATATTCGTAACATCACTAGTATATATTTATGTATATTTGCTTTATCATGTTAGTAGTGTTAAGATATTTCTGAGTTTAATTTTAGAATCGATTGTCAATTGGACTTGTCCTAAGGTTTGCAACATTCAGGAAGCAGCACGTGACCATTATATTTGTTACAGTTTATATATACATATGTAATGATATTCACACACACTTTTATAGAACTTTTTTCCATCTACTTGAATGTGTAAGCATTTAAACAACATCCAATACTATGCTATTTGTGCGATACTTTTGTTAAAAATACTTATAAAGTAGGTACATATTTACGTGCAAAAGTAATTATGTACATATATTATGTGTATATTTCTTTTAGAAAGTATTTTGCACCACGAACTAATATGTAGTTTAAAGAGTATTTGCATATTTGAATTAAAAGAATACATAATATTTTATCATTTACCTCTTCCACTTCCTTCAGCCATCTATCAATTCCATCAAAACTCCACTTATTAGTTATGTCATATACTAGTATAATTCCTTGTGCGCCTCTCGAGTAAGAACGAATTATAGTACAAAATCGGCCTTGACCCGATGTGTCCCATAACTGAAGTTTCACTCTCTTCCCCTCCAGAAGTATTGTTGTGGTCTTGTAAGCTTAAAGATGTAGGCATAAATTTATAAGATTACTTTTTTTTAATATGAATGTAAAATGACATCTTATATTTACCACTTCCACTGCAAAAAGGACTTTCTGATGATGCATCTTCTAGTCCTGATAAAATTTCGTGTTTTCCAACATCACTATCTCCTACTAGCAATACTTTAAGCAAGTAATCATAATCCTTCGTCATATTATTCATAGACTGTAAAAATTTATTGTGAATTTGTGAAAACATGTAAATATACATATATGTACATATGTAAATAATAACTCTCTTTGCAAACCACAAACAAATTTGGGCAAAGATCCCTGCATTGTATCTTCTTAGTTATTAATGCAAATAGAAATCCCGATAAATATAATAAGCATATTACTAGAGTTTTGAAGCTTTGCAAAAGTGTATTTCAAATCTACTGATTATTTGGTATGGCACCAATTAAATGCTTATAGACATTGCTAATCCATCACCAAATAAATAAATTTTTCCTTCATTTTAAAAACAAATGAAGAACGTTGAGCGCGTTAGTTATGACAAGTTTAAAGCAAAAGCAAACTATAAAATGTCAAAACCTAATAATGCATACATATGTACGTATTTATGGAAACAACATCCATTCATGGCTATCAGAAACCGATCTGAGGAAATAATATTTTGTCGGAACGGGAGCTATTTATTTCAGGCTCGTAGTTTCCACCAGGCCGAAAATAAGATATGACAGCAGAAAGATATGATTCCAAGGCAATGATTATAATTGGTTCGTCGGAAGAGTTCAAAAAGCGATCAGACATTCCTGCAGTTTGTATGTAATACCACCAATTTTAAAGTAATTCTCTCTAAATGTTGTGGATTTTACGCTAATTTAGTTATGCATTTTTTAAATGACAAAATTTTTCATAAATAATATAATTTATTTAATGCCAATTTCTATTTTCACCATAATTCTATGAATATTTTTAAAGGTGCGTATTTACATATGTAGATACCTTTGTATGCATAAAACAAACACAATTATTCATACATAAGTATGTATATTCTATCTTAAATTTATGAATCCCATTGCATTAGTAGTTTGCAAACATTCAAATTAACAAACCATTACTATTGATTAATCACTCTTTTACATAAATAATATAGGCACTTCTCAATTTAATAAAATGTTGCATTATTTTTGCAATATGTATAAATTAATATCGTTTGAATAAGAGTTCTGAGCCGTGAATTTCTACTTTCTTCGGTGATGTCAGATGAAATTTTCAAAGTTCCCTACGTTTTGATAAAAAAATCCCCACATTTCCCTACAACAGCAATTTTTTCCCCCTACAGTTTTCCCAACCTTATATTAGTTATAAGTAAAACTCAAAATTTATTAATAATTCAATATAATACTCAGTTTATTTCCTTTTTTGTACGGACGTCAGTAACTATTGAAAATATCCTCTCAGCATTGGCATGTGGTAAACTCAATAGAATTTTGGGTAATTTTGAGAGGCAAGGGAATACTAAATTATCATTGAAATTCTTGGACTTTGATAACCAAAATGGTTCCAATTCCATCTTTGAAAGAGAATTTATTTCTTCTTCTGAAAAGTTATATTGTAGGGTTAGAAATTCTTGAGTAAGAAGATTAGCATCAATATTAAATTTTTTCACATAACATTTTAAATTTGTAAATTTTTTTATTACCAGTACCAAGGGCAAATTTTGGATTTAAAAATTCAATTTCTTAAAAAATTTAGTCTTTTTTAAAGGTGTGGTATAAAAAAGCGATATGCTTTTATACACCACAGAAGTTTTTCATAAGTCAGTTAGATTTTAATATACATGCAAAGGAAAAATTCCCCACATTATTACGCAAATAAAATATCTGTCTTTAGGGCAACAGTCTGATTTTTGGAGAAAAATTCCCTACAAGTTGGGAATTTTCCCTACATCTGACATCACTGGCATTCTTACCACAAACCAAAGCTGTCAACTTTTTTATTTGGAAAAGCACTAATATGCAAGGCACATTAAACAAGGTGCATAGCATTGCATAACACCAGCTGTGCGCGGTCCGACAAAATCCAAAATAAAGAGAATAGCCCTATTCACAATCTTGTGCAAATGGTCTTGCATCATTGCATTTGCAAAATGGTGTTGGATATTTTTACTCTACACTAACAAAATACAGTGAAATGCACACGCTATATAAGCAACACCAAAAACCAATAGCATATATTTACTCTACTTATGCAAAACGACAGCTGATACGCAGTGAGCTAAGCCGATTTTGCTTATTCAAATATTAATAATTTTATTCAAAATTATAAAACAAAAATATTTCAAGCATAAGGAAATTAACCAGACAAACAAAAATTAATGAAATAAAAAAAATGCATAACTTAATTATTAAAATAAAAAAAATTTAATAACAAAAACCAAAAATTAGCAAAACGCAAAACATCTCAAATCAAATTATTCAATTATTTAAATTTGCATATTATTTAAAATCCTGACTAACTAACAAATTAATCCTTATTTTTATAATAAAAATTATTTGAATGTTTTGATACTTGAGTAATTTCGGATATGTATTTTTAGGCCAAAACTTCAGTGGAAAAAAATTTGTTTATTTATCAATCAGTTGTGAATTTTGTGTTTTACATCAAGCATTGCAACCTAACCCAAAGATATCATTCACAATCGATAGAATAAATGTGCAATTGCATAAATTTGCAATATCAAATGCACAAGATTGTGAATACGGCTAATATATTTACTGATGGGTGTCTCACGATCAAGCACCTGGTAAGTCAATTCGTCTTGGAATATCGCATTGTACATGCATTTTTTTGTGTTAAAACATGCCAAATTTCTCAAAAAAAAGTTGTCTACAAAACAAAAAAAATGTGGTTTGTATGTACATATGTATTTAGTGGTTATGCAGAAACAAAAAGCATAACGTAAAGAAAAATATTCATGACATATTTGGAATGTTTAGCATTTTTTTTATTATTTAGGATTATTTAACGGTCAAAGCACAACCCTACAGAAAACATATGGCATCTTGCGTAGACCTAATTAATTGGACATTGGCATTGTACAACAACCAGCTGTGAGCGGTCCGACAAAAATCTAAAAATAGTATATATTTTGTGTTATAAAGGGTATAAAGTAATCGCTTTTTGTTGAAACACAAATATGTACACATTTACTTACATATGCATTCCAAACTGTAACAAATCTTATGTATGTATATTTTATAGAGATATTAGTCAATCATTTATAATTGTTTTCAATATATTGGTTGCAGTTCTAAATGTTTGTGAATTTGAAAACCAGTATTTCATATCAATTCATTTCATTTTAACCCCAATCTTGATTGCGAGACTGCAGGGTACCTGTTTTTTCATGTTATGAGTTATCATTACTTCTAAGTACCCGACTACTTATTAATATAGCACAGTGATGGAAAATTCAGTACTTATGTACTATTTTCAGTACTTTTTCACTACAAAAATACCACAGTACCCCCACGTCATATTTAGTACTAGTTTTTGGTTTTGCTTTGGTCCCTGTTTAGAAATCAGCGTTATTTTTATAATCACAATATTGGCTTCAAAACAAGAACATAAAGAATGCACAAAGAAATGCACATAGAGAAAAAAGTTGTTTGTGGTACTATTTTGATAAGCTTTTTAAATTTCGTGTTTCGTACATTTTGGTAATTCTCATTTCTTGTTTGAGATTTTTTGTGTATCATATGTGTTTCAAAACTTTTCAAACATATTGGTAAATATCTATTGATGATATGACATTAACATATGTATATTTATTATCTTAACCCACAACAAATAAAAATTTTTGAAACATATATTTTTATATCAAAATGAATTAATTTTTAGTTTGTTGTTAAAATAGTTTTGTATTTTTTATATTAAACTTAATTAATTTTTAGTTACATAAGTCATTTATGAGTAAAATGAATTAATTGTTTACTTTAAATAAATGCATACGAGATACAATAACGTATATATGTATATGAAAGTACAATGCACGCACTTAATGAAAATTTTTGTATAAGTAAATTAATTTTTTTGAGTAAAGTATTTTAAATATTTATTTAATTATAACATTATATTATATAAATGGATTTTTAATTTTATTTTTGAATAAAAATACATGTTTCATAAAAAAGGCCACAATGTTGAAAAAAGTACTCTTTTTGTTGACCGACAGTACCATTTCAATTTTTCATTTTTCCATCACTGATATAGCAAGACTAGTACTGTTTTAACCAAAAGAATTCAGTACTAAAAATTTTATTATTGTGAGAACTAATGAAATATAAATTTTAATTCAATAATAAAAATATATATATTTTCAAATCGTATTTGTTGAAAAATGACAAAGCTATGAATTGCCATCAAATATTAAGCGGAGCCTGTAATGCAGGAGATCGATGCTTTGCAATTGGATCGGTTGAAGGAATTCCATTTACTGTAAGATTACAAAAGACAAAGTTTATGCAATATTTATGTATGTGTGTAAATTAGATAAAATATACTATTTGTCATTGTTTATAGAATCTCTTGCAAATTCCATAACTATTAATTAATGAACAAACGCATTATTACTTTACAAATTCTTTACAATATATGTACATACATACGTATGATTACTAATATTTTGTCAATGTGAAAGGGGTCGATTATCGATTTTTGGGATCAACGAAAAGTTAATTTCTTTGTGTAGAACATAAATATACACATGATATGTACTCGTTTGTTCCCACATACTATGTACATACATATATACTTAATAAATATGAAAATATATATGTATGATGTACATATATATGTACATATGTAAATATAAATTTTCTTCATTGCAAAATTAATTTACATGAATTGCAAAACTATATTAACATTAATTATATGTAAATTTTTCGAACGGATATCTCTGTTCCAAAGTATTCTGTTGTTTGTAAATTAATAACTTTGCATACCATTTATATATATAAACATGTGTGTAAACACTTTTGGGTCAGGTGCTCTTTAATTTAATACAGACAATATGCATACATATGTATGTATATAATTAGAAACAGTTCCATCTGAATTACAGATTAACAAACTTTTAAGTTGTTATTTAAAACCAACTATATTTGTACAATTTGTAAAATAATAGCAATATTGAGTATTTGAATTAATTATAGGTACATACGTACTTATGTATATTATATTTAAAATTCCACTACGACCCAAGAATGTAATTAATATTTATGGTTCCATAATACATTTTTATTTATTAATTAATTAATTAATTTATTTATCCATATAAATAAATCCAAAAGTGAATTATGTCAATTATTTGATAAATTGTATAACACGAGAACTTTCTTGGCTAGAAGGAAGTCGAATCAAAAGTTTTAGGATTTAGTTGAAATATTTATTTCTAGCTATAGGTTTCAATCATCCTTATTCTGCAAGTATTTGTCAAGACAATATTAAAAATGCCACACTTGCTTACTCCTTCTGGACAACAATATACTTCAGATGAAAGCCTCTAACTATTCTCTATCACCTTGAAAATAACAAGAGGATGTTAAGAGTTGATCAATTGTAGTCTTAACGTCATAAAAGTGTCTTTAAAAGTGATTTTTAATTCTGCCTTGCTATTGTCTTGAGGAATTGCTATGGAATAAGGATAGTTGAAACCTATGCCTAGAAATTTACAGTAATATTATTCAATTAAGGTATTTAGTGATCCTTGGGAAAAAGATATTAAAGCTAAAAAAATTTGTTTGTATAAATAATCACTCCTATCGCGAATAAACATTCCCATGAAAAAACTCCCAAATTTTTTGTTTTACTATCGTGAATGATTCCCATAATTTTTTTTGGGAATCAATTCCCATACCTTACAAATATGGCATCCCGCGAATAATTTCACTAAAATCACCCCTATCGCGAATATGGGAGTAAGTTGTTTGGGAGAAAAATTGTATTCCTATCCCCAACAAATTGCAATCGCGAATATTTTGGGAGTTTAAGTCTCTATTGTGAATTACTTGGGAATAAAAGTTTTTATTTTGAATTGTTTGTTTTGATTTAACAAATAATTTTTGCGGGATTTATTTGAGGTGTATGAATAAAAGAAATTAAAACTAATAAGGTAAAAATTATGAATAGCGTTTATTTGCGTTTTCTGTTGCTGGAAAAGGATAATCAATCCATAGAACGACTGCAGCGAAGACAAATATGTGATGAATCTGACCCGCTTTGTTTTGTTGCTCGTCTCTTAACTATCGTGTGTTGATTGTTCTCTGTTCATAGATATTCATCGGTATTGAATAAAAACGAATGAATAAAAGATAATGATGAAAGTTTCATGATCATCATTATTAAGTTTCACGCAGTCCTTTAATATAAGAAGAACAAGCAGTCAAAAACATATGCACATGCTTGAACATTAATTAATATTTAAGTACGCAAGGTTATTCATTTAATTATTAATTAAGTACGTTTTCAAATATGCAGTCAAAAACACATTTTGGTATTTAGTTACAACTTAAGAATAATTATCAGCGATGTCAACTTGGTGCGTTTCGCACCTTTTTTGGTGCTTTTCTAAATGTTTTGTGCGAAAAATATCTGAGTTGGTGCGTGGTGCGCTTTTTCTTTAATTTTGGTGCGTTTTTTTTAATTTTGGGTGGCTCCAAATCATATTAAACACAATTTTTTGTTTCAGTATGAGAGAAAAAAGAATTTTGCACAAAAAATACAACTGTTTCAATACCATTTCATTAAATTTGTGTACAATTTTTACATTCAATTTTACAGATGTTTAAAACGCATTCACAAAAACCGTTAAACCGTCTTGTTGTTATAGATAATTTGTAACATTTCATTATAAGAAATTTGTTGTCCCTTTTAGATTTTCAGAGTACATAATTGTTTTTTGTCGTAAAAGTTGTTGTCAAGTCTGTTAAAGAGCTTGCAAAAACAAAGTATTCTTGAGACTTGCGATCATTGTTCGCTTTTTATAAAATGCGTAAAAGTTTACATAAAGGGTTGTAACACTAAAATTTCTATTTACTAAAAGAAATATTTAAAGTTAGTGTCAATAATGGAGTCTAAAAAAGCAGATCATAAGCGAAATACAAAACGATTTGCAAATCACAATGCGAGTTTATGCAACGGATTCGGCCTTGACCAAATAATAACACAAAAGCAAGATGTTTTTATTGCAAATGCGATATCACGCCTAAATATCCAACCTTGTACGGCATGCTGGAACACGGAAACACATTGCAGCTTTAAGCCCATTTCGCTACAAACGACATCAAGAACCAACATTGTACAAAATGTTTTATCCCATTACAAATATGATGTCATACTATTAGAAGTACAATTGAAATCCGATGTAGAAACATTATCTAGTATAGAAAAAGGGTGGAGAATGATTCACTTCATGCAATGGCACAATATTGTATCAACATTAGAATTTTGGACTTAAGTTAAATGTTGTAAAGACGCAAAATTAATTCAATAAAAATTATAGAAAAAAAAATCTGAACTTGGTGCGTTTTTTGTTAAATGGCGCGTTTTTTTCTCCATTTTGGTGCCTTTTGAAATTTCAAAGTTGACAACGCTGATAATTATAACTTAAATATGAAGCCAAAAACTGGCCATTAGTTTTTTTTTTTTTTTTTGATTTTAAGTAGTATTTTATTAATACTTTTGAAAATTAAATATCATTTAATAACTTTACAGAAATTTAGCTCTTCTATATATTAAAATTTTTAATAAATGATGATAATTTTTTTCTAAATGTATTGTTATTAGTTTCGTTTTTGACATCAATTGGCATCTTATTGTAAATGCTTAGTACTTTATAAAATAGCGATCTTTGCATCGCGCTGGTGTCTGCTCGTTGTATCCTGAAATCTAAAGCATTTCTCAGGTTATATGGTTGAACTTCCCCAACATATCCATCTCCAATTTTTATTTTTTGAATAAAGTTTATTGTATTTAGTGCTAGTCTTTTGTGTATTTTAAGCCATTTTAAATCACTCAGCATAAATGTTACTGAAGCAAATCTGTTTAGTTTTAATATTGCACGCATTGCCTTATTTTGTAAATTCTGTAGTCTGGTTATTTGTGTATCTGTACAGCATGTGTATAAAACTGTTGATCCATACTCGAAATGTGGTTTAATAATTGTATTATATATGTTTATTGCCGTAATTTTAGATAAACTGTTTCTTATTCGTTTAAAAAATCCGATTTTTTTCCCGATTTTTTTACATATGTATTCAATGTGTTCTTTAAATTTTAAGTCATTGTCAATTATAAAACCCAGATATTTAATAGTGTTAACTTTTTCTATTGTTATATTATTTATTTTTAATGTTATATGTATTTGAATTCATATTTATCTCCATTAATTTGGTTTTACTTTCATTTAATTTTAACTTGTTCATTTTTAGCCATTTATTCATATTGTTCATATCACTTGAAAGATTTTCGTAGCATATATTTTCTGTTTCTCCTTCCGTAAAAATTAATGTATCATCTGCATACAAAATAATTTCACACTTCTCCAATACTTTTTCCATATCATTTATGTATATAATAAATAAGAGTGCTCCTAATATTGAGCCTTGTGGTACTCCATAGTCATTTTCTATTGCACTTGATTCCACGTTATTAACTCTGGTAATTTGCATTCTATTGGTTAAATATGACTGAAACCATTTCAATTCGTTGTCCTTAATTCCATACCTGTATAATTTTTTTATTAAAATGTCTCTATCTATTGTTTCGAACGCCCTTTTGAAATCAAGAAAAATCGCCAGTATTTTATTGCTCTTCTTCATATATTTCCACCTGTTTATTGTGTAGTTCAATGCTGTTTCACATGAATAATATTTTCTGAAACCAGATTGGTATTTCGATAAAAGGTTATTCTCTTCTAGATAGTTTTCAAGTTGATTTTTTACTACTTTTTCCATAACTTTTTCAAATGTTTTTAGAATGTTTATTGGGCGATATTCTTCGCAAATATTAGTATTCTTTACTTTTTCTATTGGGGTAATTAAAGATTCCTTCCAGTTTTCTGGGAAAACTCCTGTTTCTAGGGATTTATTTATAATGTTGAGTAATATATTGCCAGTTATGTCCCAGTTATCTAATATTATCTTGCTTGATATTTTTTTATAGTCAGGTTTTTTCTTAATATTTTTACATATAACTTCTAATTCTAATAAGGATATTTCACGAAATTCAAATTTAACATTTAGTGATGAAAATACTACAAACGGGAATGGAACAAATTAATAAATATCAAATCGCGAGATACAGAAATTCACAAGAAGCATGGATAAATATTACAAAATTATTCGAAATATGTATTTAAAAAGTAAAAATTTAAAATGAAAAAATGAAATATGACTTTTGCAAAAGATAAAAATGAAATGGGGAGAGATTAAAAAATAATTAATTTTAAAAAAGTAAAAAAATGCAATTGAAGCTGTGATGTTTAATAAATTAGAATATAACGATAATTTTGAAATAGCGGATTATTTTAACAAGTATTTTATGATAAAATCTATATATGTGACGAGCAATATAGAAAGGGACCTAAGGGTAAAAACCGGTTTTGTTCAGGAGAGCCATTTTTAAAAGATTTAAATACGTGTATCTTTGGTGTACCATCACTGAGCATAACGCGCATATCTCTGGGAGGGAACACTTTTGGGGCATGGGATTGGTCTCATACGGTGCTCAGATGATGGATTTTTTACCCTAAGGTCCCTTTCTCTATGCACTGTCACATAAATTCCGTACAATAAATCTTGAGGAGTTAAAGTTAATATGTAAAAACTTAAAAAATAACGGACTTTCATAAAATAAATACTAAAATGATACTTGATAACTGGAATATATAATGCTGTATATAATAAACAAATCTTTAGAGACAGGCATTTGTACAGAAAATTGGAAAGCCTTAGTTGTAACATCTGTTGAAAATGTGTGAAAAACCAAAAAAAGTGAAGATTTTCGACCAATTAATACGTTGATGACTTGTGAAAAAATACTAGAGAAGGATGTTTGTTCTTTAATAGAACAATATATAGAGTCAAAAATTATAATATCCAAATCTGGATGTAGGAAGAATTTCTAATATGAGACTTCAGTGAACTATGTTACTGACAGGTGGAAAAAAATTGAAAAAATAAGAAAGTTGTTGGAATATTCCTTGATTTGACAGGTATATAATCCTAAAAAAATACATATATTTTATTTTACTTTTATTTTACGAAATTCAGTATACTGATTTTAAAAACATTTGAATCACATTTGACGGGAAGGAAACAAATAACAAAAGTGAATGAAGTGAAACCAAATGCCATTAATAACGACTATGGAGTACCACAAGGTTTAATTCTGGGAGCATTATTATTCACGATATATGTAAATTAACGATTTACCAAATATATTGAGCAAATGCGAAAGAATTCTATACAGGGTTTACGTTGAAAATTTTGAAAAATGCCATAAAAAGGATATTCTTTAAAAAAAGGGTAAAAAAAAGGATATTTTAAAGTAAAAAGGGTCAAGCTTTTTGAAAACAAAATAACAATATTTATTTCAACTAAAAAAAACAAGGAATTTAAACAATTAATTAAATTAAATGTAATTATACATACATACTTAAATTATACAGCAATGGTAAAAGTAAAAAACAAATTCACAGGTACATTATTACAAAAAAAAGTTACTTTTACAAAAGTTTCTGTTTGAAAAAATATTCTAATCGATATTCATACTTATCGATAAGAATAAAGTTTTGATAATGTATACATATGTATATACATACATACATACATATATTACTTTTTGGAAATGTTTATTCTATATTTAGCAATTAATTCTTCACTTGGAGTCCATTCTTCCAACTCCAGTTCGAGCAAGTTGAGAGAAGAAAGCATGAACTCGCAAGTTTTTATTTTAAGTTTGTTCGTAAGTTTGTTTTTAATCATTGACCATTTTGACAAAAACTCGTTCAGCGGAAGCACACTATGAGGCAAAATAAATATATATGTAACGAATTCTTATAAATTTATATATATGTATATATTTTCATCAAATCTATTTTTTAAATTTCCTATCTCAAACCAAAACTTTTCTGCGTTTGTTATTTTATGTATATTCTAATTCGATTTGCTGTTTATGTTTCTTTCTAGTAATTTAAACTCATTAATAAAAGTTTCTGGCTCGCCAATTATGTCTTTGAACTCAGAAATAATTTCAAAATAATTTATATCTTGTTTTGATTTTATGAAAACCGGGTCAAAATATCTTAAAATATTTAGCCTTTAATTTGTTATATCTATTCTTGATGTAACATCATAACATAATTTCTTATAAAAATTCAAAATGTTGGATCATAACAGTTGTATAAAAGACAGTTGTACTAATAGTTTCGCTTTAGTGCACCGAGAAATTTCGTGAGATATATTAGAACTTTTATTAAATTAAAAAATGGGTCAAAATTCAATGAAAATGATACAAAGGTATCAATTAACAAAAGGGCCATAAAAAGTATCATTAGCTTGAAAAAGGGGTCAAAGTGATACTTTAGTGTCATAAGGGCAACGCTGATTCTATATGCAGATGATGATACTCTTACATAAGATATGAAAAGTGTTAGCTAACATATGGGTGAAAATTAACAAACTTAAATTGAACAATAATATTAGAAATAAATACAAATAGTAATCAACTGTTTACAATAAATAATCAAATAATAGCAAAAGTGGATCCGATTAAATATTTATACTAAGTTCATACATACAAATTTTATTGAGTAAATATTTGGTTAATTGAAAAAATTAATTTAGTGTTCACACATACATTATTAAGCTAACTCAATAAACTTTGTCAACTGGAAAATAACTTTGTTTTTATTTTAAAATGACCTCATTAGAGCCCATTCTCTTTTTCTTTATTTTTAAACTTACATATTTATCTAAAAAAGAAATTGGTTGTTTTTAGCTTGTTTAACTTATTTTTTGTTTTAAATTATAATTAAAAAAAAAAATAAATAAATTTAATTTAATTTATTTTGTTGACACTTGTTATTGTAGATAAATTGCAGATAATTTTCACCACTGAAAGTACATGTGAACAGTTTTGCATTTCAAGTTTTACTCAATATTTATAACAATTTCGTATTTATTGCACAATAACTTAATTACAATATTGAGCTCAATAATGGCATTGCGATAATCGCAATAAATGTGTATGTCTGAACAGGGTATTAGATTGAGTTTTTAGGAGAGAGCGTAGTGGCAAACTATAATCATTTAATCTGAATATAAATTTAATTGAGTACTAATTGTGTTTGCTGTTTCTAGACCAATCCTTTTGACATGTGTCCCTAAACAGCAGTACCCTGTGAGCACTTTTACAAATAGTCTTGTGCGACATTTACAAAGCCTGAGCAGATTCCGTGTTCTGCGCAGACTGTAGTGGGTGCAAGTGGACCTTGTCACGCGGAAGGTGCCTTCTTGTTCCCACTTCTGTTGAGCAAGCCTTGACTTCTATGACTTCTGCTGTATAAGTCGCTTGTGAGATAGAGGAATGCATGTAAATTGCCATATCAGTTCACTCAATGATGCGCTTCTTTTGGCAATTTCGTCCGCAATATCGTTGCCAGTGCACTGAGAGCCCCTGTACCCAAACTATTGTTTCTCTTGAATGTCCCGCTATCTTATTTAAAGATGCCCGGCATTCGGTCACCATTTATAGCAGCGATCTCTGCCTTGCTGTCGATAAAAATTAAGATGTGATGGCAGAGATATCGGCTTGCAGGACGCTACAGCAGTTCTGAAATCAAAGTGGAGCCCTAATTTTGAAACTTTCCACATATAAGCCTCTATCTATGTTATCGTCTCTTTTGAAACCGAGGGGTAAAGTTAATGTTCCCTGTTGGGAAAAATATTTCGAAATAGCACACCAAAATAAGGCTTCGATGTGCAATAGTCATTAAAATCATGGTGCGCTTGATGCTGCTTGAGAATACTAGAGTCGGTTCTCGCACATGGGCACATAGCGTTCAGTCTGAAGACCGAAAATAGTGCTAGCTGCTTGGCCAGGATGTCCACCGGAACTCAGTTCAACATGGCGAACAATGCTTTCGTTGGGGTCGAGCTGAGCGCTCCTGTTACCAGAGTATCTGCTAGCCTAAATGTTTTATTTAAAGATTTGCGATGAGAGTTTTCCTCTATCGCTTCCCACCAGACTACAACCCCATAAAGTATGAGTATAAAATAATTTTATGCATTTCTAACTTGACATCTGATGTCAGTGTTGCTAGAATTTTTGATGAGCTGGCACATTTTTGTTAAGAAAATTACATGTTATTTCTCAAAAATGCAATAAATGTAAAAGTACGCTCACGAAGTACACTAATATGCACAGCAAATTTGCAGAATCACCATCGTGATTACCCTTAAAATTTTTTGTCTCAACTGAGCTGCCACTACACCGACGTTTTCTAAATTTTTGTTTCTTCTTGAGAAAAGTTAAAGTTTACTCTCATTTTAGCTAAAATTTGCTCAAAAAGTAAAGAAACTGTTGTTGTAGTGGTGGCTAGATGGCGCTTTAATGAAAATTAAAATTTTTCAAATGTCACAAAATTTTTCATGAATAAAAAATCAATGTTATTAATTATTTCTTAATTTTAATCAAATTTCGAAATTTAATTCCAGGCTTATGCTGCTGGCTGTAATATTGTGATCTTAGCAAGCACTTTTGAACGCGTACAGATTATTCCAGGTGCTAGACATGGTTATGTTAAAATTTCAGCACTGGATTGCAGCACTGATACTGGAAAAATTGCTGCGGCTTATGAAAACAAAGTTTTTGTGTTTGAACCAACACCAGTATTACAAACAGATAAACGCTATACCCACTTCTTGGATTACAGGTATGTTAAGTTAAATATAAATTAAAAGAATTATAAAAACTTATTTGAAATATAAAAAAAAGACATGTGGCACACGGCGACTGCCGCGGTAAAGCTATTGCACGGCATTTTTTTATCAACATATGCAATTATATTATTACGTTTTGTTTAATAACTCCTTTGTTATTCTGGCAATACTGTATGTTAATGATATCAAATGTTAATGTTAATCAATAGCATACTTTAGGGGTCAACATACATTGGGCGATTTAAATACTTAACAACACAAAAGACTTAACAAACTTAGTGCCAGGTTTTTTCCTTTCAAAACAAATGACAGATTTTTGACAGATTTTTTCCAGGTTTTTTCGTTTCAAAAACAAAAGACTTAAAAAACAAACGTTTAAAAATTTCTTGATTCGGTCGCGCCAAAGCCGGCGATAGAAGCTATGCAATAGCTTAAAAATATATTCGTCAAACTACATACATATAACAAAAATTATGAATACACTTTTAATGATGAAACAGAACTAGGGCTTAGCGTTTTTTTTTTTGATACAATTTGGCATATAAAAGACGCAGCTAAAAGCAGTCGTGAGATAGAATCTATTTTATGTTGACAGCCACTTTTCTTATGCTCTCACTCTCAGAGTGAAATGCTCTCAACAATGCTACCACGCTTTTATTATATTTCATACATTTTGTACACAAAACCAAAGAAAAATAAGAACAAAAGAGAATCAAAAAACATTTGAAAGTGCAATATAATTATAATTTTTGCTACATTCGTAAATACAATGAGTGATATTGTCGAAAAATTAATGGCAGAAGTGTACAAACATTATTGCATATATAATTTGCAGTCACCAATGTACAAAAACAAGATTTATGGATAAAAATTGGAAATGTTCGTGAAGTTGCAGTCGTCTCTTAAATTTTGGGTCTTTTTTTCTCTGAGAGTCGTTTTTGCTTGAAGTTGCGGACGTGTTCTGTTTTATCGTTAAGGGTAAATATCCTTAGTGCAGCTTTAAAACTCCATATTTATTCAGCGAATTTGATAAATAAGCAAGTTTCAGCTTAAAATACAAAAAAGAACTTTCGGAATTACTGGAGGACCTACGTCATGCCGTTAAGATAAAAAGTGCGACTATAATGAGCTATTTAATTTGCTATTTTGTGGAGTACTATCCTCCTCCGATTGTAGATTCAGGAATTAACGAACGGTTTCAGAAAAGGTACAGTGACAGCGCTCAGTGCATTGTTGGCCACAACTTCTAACTTTTGATCTAATAAAGATTTTTAATCGATAGATAACGTCTTAAGCTTTTATCCAGTTTAAATTTTAATAATTTAAAATTTAATAAATGCTAAGGTCTTTTAGTCGAACTGAATGATGTTTAATCAAAGAAATTTTTAATTAGCCAGGCTTAAGTTCCTATATGTACTTATAATATTTTTATTTTTTAAATTTATTTATTATTTTTATTAGAAAGTAAAATATAGAAGCAGGCAATAATTAAACAGACAAAGAAAAATTAGATTGCATGGAAGGTTGAACTGATGTTTCGAGACTAACCACAGTCGCATCATCAGAGTTGTTTATCGCTTAGAAGTCACTGCCAATCACGACAGCTGCAATCAAAAGTTAAAAATCCTCTATCATTAATTGAATCTGCTGAGTCACATGAAAGTTTTACTCAACAGTTTGTTTTTCAGTTTAATGGCTTGCAACTTTAGTATCTTTCTGTCTATTGTTCAATTGTGCTTTTTCTAGTGTTTGTTTTCCATACCTAAGTGGCGATCACCCGATGCCAACGCGCAGGTTTGTTTTACTTTATTGGAGAAAAATTGTGATATATATTCTTAGCTATTTGCAAAATGGACTAAAAATGAAACTGTGTGATAGATTTTTTGGCAAGTCGTGCGATTTGTAAAATTTTATGAAAATTTTCATAAAATGATAGTATTCATGCGATCAGAGGAGTATTTATTGTCAACCAGATGTTTTGGCATCAGATTTGTATGATAGTGTCGCACCTACAACACCATTTTGAAACGATTTTTTAAAGTCGGTCAGATTTTTGCAAGAATGAATCGTACGATTGTGTAGGATAGTGAAGCACGGCCTTAAAAGGGCAGTGTGTTTGATTCTAAAAAAATCGCCCTCACTAATGGTGGAAGGCATTGCACTTTTTGCCCCATAAAAATCGTCAGTGTTGATAGTGCCCTGTAAAACGTAGCTGTCAGCTAAGGCGTTCCACTTTTTCATAAGTTGTGTTTTGTTCTAGCTGCATTGGCAAGACATTTTATACATGTACCTTTCAACAAGGTGCCATTTTGTGTGTAGAAAGGAAAACACCATTACTGTCTATCCACTGGGCTATGGGATGCCACTGTTTACTTGGAGCCTCGATTTTATATTAATTTCATACCATAGTAACTTTACACTGCTTCTGCATTGGAAGTATGTGTGTATGTATATAATGTAAAATCAGAAATTTAAATAAAAAATCATAAATAAGTTTCAAAAGAGTGTATTAATGTATAAAAAGTTTTATCTTCACTGTATACTCATTTCAAAATATTGTTTTGAATATACATTTCAGATGGGTTGAAACAGGAACTTTCATCAGTCATTCGCATGTTATAACCTTATCATGGAATCTAGAGGGTACTCGTCTATTAACTGGTGGATCAACTATTCAGTTATGGAAAGAAAAGTCAAATGAATATGCCGAAGATAACTCCAGTGGTAAGTTGGCAAATAAAAATTGTAAAACTTGTTTGTTTTTAATTCGTAAATGCGTTCTTGAAATGCGAATGAATTCAAACTAGGAATTACAATTGTTTTTTTTTTTTTTTAATGTCTTGACATAAAAAAATCCAGAGAATACAAAGAGAACTCCATACTCTTTAATGTTATTATCTTTACTCAAGTGTTCCCGTACTCTAAAATTGGGCAAGTGAGACTGATTTTGAGATAGCAATGTGCTTCTTCATCTCGCACGAAACTGCCCGTACTTTTTCTTCGGGCTAGTTTGGGCAACTTGTTAATCAATCAGCAGTTTGAGAACTAAACAATAACAAATAAGAAAATTGAATTTTACCTAGCAAGAATAATGATGAAATAATTGTTACTTTTGCAAAATGCAAAGCAAAATATGTATGTTCGGATAAAATGCCTTAAAAAGTGAAATACTAATCAAAAACAGTATTTAGTTTTTTTGTTTACTTTCACAGCAATTTCATACAAACTTTTAGGCTAAAAATTTTGTTTTGTGCGTTCCCGTACTTTTGTGCATTTTTGTCTGAAATTATTGAGAGGAATTATAGTTTACGCTCATTTTACCTAACTTTGCCCAAAAAGTAATGAAACAGAGCTATTATGTGAGCGAAGGATACGTTAGACTGGTTTGATTAGGTTGCCAGCTGTTGGTAACTTGTGGCTCGATTATGAATAGCAACCGAACTTCAGTTGCGATGCCAGAAAAACACTTAATAGCAACTGAAACTGGCAGCTCTCAGTTGCCAGTTGCCATCAGTAATACAATTCGCAGCTCAAATGAATTGGCTTATTGGAAGAAATTCTATACTAAGCCTTGACTGTAAACTTCTATTATACAACGCGATCCTGAAACCAAAATGGTCCTATGGAATCCAGCTATGGGGCACTGCCTCAGCATCAAGTGTAGAAAAAATTCAAAGGCGACAAAACAAAATTCTACGTACAATTACTGCAGCCCCCTGGTTTATCCGAAACCAGCGAATTCACAAAGATCTTGATGTTCCGTTGGTGAAGACAGTATTTTCAAAACACGCTAAAAAATATATAAAAAAACTTGAGTTGCACCCAAATGTACTTGCACCCAAAATTCTACATTATAGAGGCCATACCCGGCTGAAAAGGAGGGATACTCTTTTTCTCAGCCGAACACGAAAATTAACAGCTGAAACTAATAAATTTTGTTTAGCATTGGCTAAACATATATTAAACTTTATTTTTATTTTTTAGATTTAAGATTTGAAAAACTTGTTGATGTTTCAATTTATAATTGAAGGTTCAATAAATAATAAAACTACAAAAAAAAAAAAAAAAAAAGTAATACAATTCGCAGCAACTGACAACGCAACAACTGAGGTTCGGTTGCCATTCGACCCATTATCCTCTTGTTTTGTGTGGGAATATTCTCCCTCTCATCTCATTTTTTTTCAGCTGAAGCAAGTACATACGCAATACAGTTTTTAGATAAATTTCATCGACTCTTCCTTTTTAACTCAAAACTGAATATTTTTTATTATATTTTATATACCTATTCTTTTATTTATTTTTAGGTGTTAAATTTGTAATCGGGGGCGATAGAGATAATAAAACACCGACAAATGAATCGTCAGAAAATGCTACCGTATGGGAAAATATTTGGTCATGCCAAACTGCTATACCTATATATCATATGGCTTTTAGTCCTGATGGTACTCTATTTGCAACATGTGGAAGAAATGACAGACTTGTCAAAATTTGGTATGAAAACAAACAAAGTAAGTTGTGTATTCTTGTTTTACATTTTAATATTTCAACATATAAAATATGGCTAACTATTAAAAATATGGCTAAAAAGTTAGAAAATAGTGCTTTGTACGGAAATTGCAAGAAGTTTTATGTAACAACTTCAATAGAAACTGTTGCAAACAGATGGAAATAGTCTAAAAAAACTCTGTTTGTGTGACCAACTGTTGATATCTTATGGCACATATGTATGTACATATATATCGTTGGTTTCAAGTAGAAAGGCCCTAACTCGAATAATTTTAACTTTACTGGAGAAGGTAAAAACATGAAAAAACTTTAACGATCTCATCACAACTATAATAATACAATTCCTTGTAAAATAGTAATTTTTTCCACTATTGCAATAAATTTTTGTGACGAATACCTAATAAAAACCATAGCTTTCCTTCTTTATTTTTTCAAAAAGGTTTTCCTTATTAAAATAATAAGATTTCCTCCTTCTTGAAAACAATCCGTAGAAATATTTTATTAATTTTGTTCTATTTTATTAGGTATTTATTAGGCACTGTTTTCTCTGTGTACTGCATTCGGAAACCGAAATAACTTCATGCTATCAAGTTCATATGTATAAGAAAAACTTATTCGACGCAGTCGTGCCTTAAATTTGTTTCACTAAAAATCATATGCAAAAAGAGTTTTATAAATAGAATAATTCTTGGTATACCAAAATCCGTATAATAAAATGGAGGTTGGTTAATTTTTCATGCACCGCAGAATTAATGTAATTTTTAAGGATTTATTGATACAATTATAAAACATATTAATCAGAAAATTAAATTTATTTTTTTAGTACTGTTTCCATCAAAAACTAACTCGAGGTCGTCCAGTGCAAAAGATGACGGAAAAGAACTTAATTTCACTTACGTTTATATTGCACATCCTAGAGCAGTTACAAATATAATATGGCGTAAAACTAGTAAATATATGCCCAAAGGGTCGGTTTCAAACATGATAGTTACTTCATGTCTCGACAATATCTGTAGAATTTGGATTGAAACCGTTTTACCCGATGATGGACTTATAAATATGACACAATTTGATCCGTTAGCTACGCAAAATCCGAAATTTAGAACACACAGACACAAACATAGATTTATGCAGAGACTTAAACATATGAAAACTTGTTTTCATATACGTCGTCATGCCAAAAGTGGTGCAAATACTGGATCATCTACCTTAAATATGGTGGCGAATAGTTATCCCGGGCCAATACCATCACTTCCGTCATCATGTAGTGTTCATGATTTTCATTCTTATGGATTTCATGGTACTGGTATATCACAGGGTATGCATTTCCATTTAGCTGCCTCAATTAATGCTGAAACAGATATACCACTGGTGCCATCAATGCACTCGAATAGCTCTGATCCTGCAACTCAAAACAATTTCATTCTTCATTGGTTAAACAACAAAGAAATGGACTTTACACTTCAAGCTGAGGCAATACTTCAAGAATTGACCAAAAAAGTAATTGATGAAGAAAATAACACAGCAACGGCTAATTCTGATGTGATAGATAATTATTCTAATGGTGGCGGTCCGCCGAAAAAGAAGTATATGCGAAATGCATCCAAATCGGTTTCGGCAGATGATAATAGTGGAGCTGGTGATGACAGTAAACATTCAAATTTGCAAAATATTAATTCAATGTCAAATACAACTTCTTTGAACTCTTTAAATAATGACAATAATTCAATTTTAAATCAATTGACGGATTCGTTAGATATAAAAATCGACTGTTTGTTGCGTGACTGGCATCAAAGTCCTGATTTATTATTTGCCATTCATCCTGTAGACGGAAGCTATTTAATTTGGGTGGTTGAATGGTTGGATGACTATTATCCTGGCTCATTCCGGCAAGCACAAGTTTCTTTCTCTACCCGGATACCTAATGCATTTCCACTTGGGGATTCCATGTCTATGTCAACAATGGTAAGTTTGTACAATACCGGTACACATCCGTTAGTTTTTCGGGAAATCGCAAACAATGTCAAAAGTAAAGATAACGAAGTATCGAAAGAAGAGGGACTTTCAATGAAGGATGAATTCGCAGAGCATGATGATGATAATGATGAAGATTTTCCTCAGAATTCCAAAGAAAACAATGTGAATGACGGCTCTGATGATAAAACCAAAGAGTCTCAGATCGGAAATATTTCTACAGACATTTCGCCATCTGTGTCTATGGTGACAAAACATTCAAATGGCACTTTGAACTTGTGGCAGTTGTCATTTGCATATAAAACTAAATTCACTCAAGTATTGAGTATTGGACATGTTAGTCGGGTGTCTGGTCACAGATTCCGTGTAAATGATATAAATTGTCATCCAGTGTTACCACTTCTGGTGTCGACATCTCATCATAATTTGCCAGAGTTTGAAAACAAATCCACAAGTGGTGGATCAAATTTCGAAGGAAGTGCCATAAATGAGGTCGATCAAATCTTTACAACATCTGGATTTTGTTCCGAATTAATATTATGGAGGGTAGACTCTGTGGGACCACTTTGTCATACTGGCGGCGTAAGCGAACTTGCACGTATAAATTCGCCAGAAATATCAGCATTTAGTAATGTTGCTTGGATTCCCACATTATTGCCCAGCACAACACTAGGCAGTTACAGTAACTCACCATCCGCTTGCTTTGTTGCAAGTGATGGAGAAAATTTACGTGTTTATCAGGCTGTAATTGATGCCAGAACACTACTAGCTGAAATTTCTGCATCCGAAAATGTAACAAGCATTTTACAAAAATCTGGATCAATTTCCTCTTTATACTCGAATGTTTCATCAACAATTAATGGACTTAAGACGGCAATTCACGACAAATTGAAGGTAGTGTCTCAACAATCTACAGCTCGGCCAGGATGCATTATTCAACTGGATCCAATATCTGATGCAAAACACGATTGGCAAAATACACAATTTTTGCACGTCTTTCAAGCGCAGTTAATAACTGGTGGCGAACTTTCAAAAGGTGATAATAAAATACCAAAGCGCAACAATCAAAGCGATATGGATGCTATGGTAGATTTGCAACAAAATGCGGAATTTGAAGAACCATTCTATATTGTTATAATAGAAAAAACTGTAACAGGCAGTACTATTCATATGTGGCGTATTGTTATTTCCTCAAAGCAACAAAAATCGTTCCTATCCGAAACTGCAATGTATGTTCCAGACAGCAATCTTACTCAAGACGTTGAAGACATTGAGGCGCATCGCAAAAATTCCGATATTCATTTTGAGACAACAGAGATAAAGAATAAAGACGATAATGTTGAGCCACCACATATTGTTATTACAACCGAAAAAGTTTGTACACAAGAATTACCTCTGCCAGATGGTGTCGATGTTATACATGCATCACCAGCTGCCGGACATCTTAGCTCGTCTTCAATATATCCAGCATGTTATGCTCCTTATATCATAGTTACAGCTTGCTCTGATTCTATATCACGATTTTGGAAATGTGAATCTAGTGACGAGAGTAAGAAATCAGCGGGTGGCGATCAAAATCAGTATTTATGGTCGGAGTGGAAAATGTTTAGTAAAAAGCAGGACTCTGCTATAGATATTCCCGGACAGCCTTTAAATATAAGTGCTGCCTATTCTGGCCGCGTAGCTTGTGCTTATAAGTATGGAAAAAGTTTTACGCGACCCAACAAATGTGGAGATCCAGATTCTAGATTCATAAACCTTTGTGTTAGCATCTTTGAGTGCGAAAGTTCTGGCGGCAGCGAATGGGTTCTTGAAGATACTATAAACTTGAAAAATATACATTTGCCAAGAATAAATATTGATCATGGCATTGACTTGAGTTATTTACATGATAATCGAATGTTGCAAAAAAAGCAACGTCTTAATCAAGTAATACATAATTTTACAGTACATGATGAAATGAGATCTCCACGCAGTGGAGAATCGACACCAGAGACAAATGCTAAAAGTCACACTGGTTTGTTGGCGGTACCCAGTTTCAGCACTTTGCAATCTTTAAGAAAGAGTATTGCCGAGAATGGCAACACTTGTCCTTTGACACAAAAACATTTGGTACAACTTGATTGGGTATCGAAAGAAGATGGTTCACACATTCTTACGGTAGCTGTTGGTAGTAAAATTCTGTTGTATACCCCAGTTTCATCCGATATTGCTCAGGCGAATATTAAAGCAATGAAAGAATCAAGATCAGCGAATCGCCCAACTTTACGTAAAGCAAGCTCGCTGGCACAACCACATTTCAATGATGAAATACGTTGGATGAAATTACGTCAAATTGATTTACAAACTGCAGATGGTTTGCCTCCTTTGCCTATGCAAATTTCATGGGTTCGAGATGGTATATTAGTTGTAGCAATGGATTCTGAAATGCATGTGTATTCACAATGGAAACCGCGCTATAATCAGCAGCACAATGTCGAAGATATGGCTGATACTAGAAATTTAAGGGATGAAGATTTGAGATCGATTGCAAATGAATCGACGAAGCTTAGACTAAAAAGTGCCGCTTCCATGCCATTAATGAGTAAAGTAAGCACTGCAAATCTTCAACTTCTTAATAAAGATATAACGAAATTCCCCAGTGGTGGTAGTTCAACAAATGCTCAGAATGCACCCGACGCAGCTATAACTGATGATTATATGACGGATTTCGGGCTATTCCAAGCATCTCGCATAGCATGTCCAGTATTACCACAATATCACCCTAAACAGTTAATGGAATTACTTAATTGCGGTAAAATCCGATGGGTTAAAGCAATCTTGGCACATTTAGTTCGTTGTTTAAGTGTTCCCAGTATTAGAGGCGCAAACAATGATGGAGACGATGCTTCTGCACGACAGGTAATTAAATTTTGTTCTTAACTCACTGACTAAAAGTGTTATTTTTGTGCTAAATTTGATCATGAGAATTTATATTTATTTGTTTTGATAAAAGTCAATCAAAAATATGTAAAGAACATTTTTCGGCTATACTTATTTTAAATTACCATCAAATCATTGAACAATATTCTAACGTTTGAGTTGAATACCAGAGATTTTAAGGGCTACACTCGTTGAATCCAGCGGTATGTGTGTTCAGTGTTTGTACGGTGTTGCTTATCCAACTCCATTTTCGTCTTCAGATTTCGATTGTTGTGAGATTTGTTTGTTGTTGAAGAATTCTTCTAAAGGCATTGGTTTATGAACACTTTTAGATGATTTATAACACGAAGAGCTGACAATCACGTTCCGCAACCAATCAGCAATGTAAATCGAACTTAAGTACAGAATTAACTGGTTTTTACACATCGAGAGATTTTTATCGCAGAAATATTTGTGCATCTATGTATTTCCAGAAGCTCGGTAAACATGTTTTTATATGGCGGGTTTAAATAAAGTAGGAGTAATGTTGTGCTTATACGTATTTTCATCATACTTAATATGGTGACTTAGTTAACGGAGAAAGCTAATAAACTTTTTACGCCAGAAGTGTGCCGTCATATATTTTAATTAGATTTTTATTGGGAATTTTTTTGATAAGCTTGTACAGATCTCCACTGTGATTCGTATCGGCCGTATATTGATCTTGTGTGGCTAAGTTCTGTAGCCAAGTACGGTTAACACTATATGCGGTACGTTAGATCTAAGGTGATATACTGTGAGCGCAGTCCACCTGTGTTAGTCATTTAGTCTTTTGCCAAGTTTGCGATAATTTTCGATTTATTTTAATCCAATATGTGGCTAAGAAGCTTCTGTGATAATGCGTTAATTGATCTGCCAATGAAATGAATTGTTAATAGTTGGATTACACTGAAGGACTTTTGATCCTGCTAACATCGACATTTTCCTGTATGGGATTTTTTCTCTTGAAACATGGATCCGGCAATAGTAAGATTATTTTCTGTACACAAAGGAGTGTTTACTACAAAAATCTCGTCGTTTTCTTTTCTCATAAACTATCTCTGCATTTCAGAGTTAAAGGCTGGCAATAATGACATGAGGAACTAATTTATTTTTGATCGTGCAAGAAATTAAATTCATTTAAAGTTGGAAGAAATACTTATAATGAAGAGAATCATTTACTAAATTCCTAGCGAAATCGTTAAAGAAAGGGCGTGTTGTCATAATTGATTAAACACGTATGTTCAGCAGAAAACTAAAAATTCAAAGTTTCAATCTGAATAGTTATTAGAAAGAATCAACAAAAGAGATAATTATTAAAAGCCACTTTAAAGCAACAACGTAATATAAGCTGAAGATAGATGTTGAACATATAGAAGGCTTAACTCTTTTAGAACTCTGCTTTCCCGTGTTATGTTAATTTGTATAGCAGTGTTGATGCGCCTCTGGTGTTAAGTAGACGCATTATCTTTCTTAAGCTGTATGAGCAGATATTTTTTATAAATTGTTTTACTTCGCCGACGGTTCTGCTAACCGACGAGTAGGGCGATGTTGTGCTTGAAATCGTATAAATCACTGTCGGAACAGTTTTTAGTGACCAGTGCTATGCCTTCATCGACTTAACAGTCCAACAATAATTAATACAATGCCACACTAATGTACATTAGAGAAATTAATGATGTTGATTGAGTTTCTCTGGCCAGGGTTTGAACCCAAAGTTGTATTAAAAAACGTACATATGTAGTACAGTGTTGCAAAATAATATACATATTTTGTTTTTTTGTGACGTGTGAGGTAGGGTTTAAAATGCCTTTGCACTTACAGCGACCGTCGTCAGTTGAGTCTAGTGATGTGTCCACTAAAACAATTCCTACCCTTTTTCTGGAGAGAATGCCTTCCTGAGAACGCTATCTACGTTACTTCGGGAAGGTCCATAAATAGCTTCCTGGAAAAGAACTGGTTCCAGTTGCCGGCGTGATCCTGCTGGCTCGTGTTCCTAATTGTCCATGTTTGGGGAATCATTTTGTTGTGATACATCGAGCTCTTTTTTCTTCCTCCTTAGAACGTATTCGATGTAGTTACTCACAGCGTTTCATTTATTCTGGCTCTCAATCACTTTGTCAATTGCGTTGTCTGGAGTAAAATCGCCAATTTGGTCGCTCATCGTCATCCTTCCTATCACCTCAAAGGATACAACCGGCGTATTCCGTCTTACCCATACGGTGAAGTTACTTCCTGAAGTATTCATGTCCTGAGAAGAACTGGGTCACAAAGTAGCTAACCTCTCCGAAATCCTTTTTAACCAGCTTTGAACACTGGGGAGTTAGCCTTTCCGCTCACATACCGGTCAGTTCTGTGTTCCATATATTTTGCCATCGTGTGATGCTTGGCTACAGTAATCCCGGCATCCTATTCCTTAGAATCCCAAGCCTCTTTACGCTCGCATGCTAGAAGGTCTATGGGTATATCTTCATTAACCACTAGGGGCATATGGAATATTTGCATGGTTACTCCTAGCGGCATGTGTCATCGCGACATAAGGCCAACCTTAGTATTATTTTTGGCCAACTTAAGCCCGTAATCCTCAAGCCATATTTGAGTTCTTATCATGACCTGGTTTAATTTTCTTCTGTCGTCATCTATGTCTCGTGCCGTGTTGACCGCCGCTATATCGTCTGTGTAGCCTAAAAGGTGTGTGCCTCCCGGTATTTCTATGTTCAGGATGTCGCAAATAATATTTTAACGCAACGTACTTTGATGTTCATTCTTTGAATTCTCAGCTGAGCTCATTTCACCATACACTATACCTGCATGCTGGTACCAACAGCAAACTATTATTGATATCGCTAAAACAAAGCGTTCAATCGCACCGGCACCAACATCATGTATGGGCCCCTTAGGTAGTTATATTTATCAGCAATTGTTATAAATCCCCGCGGTTTTGTTTTCATTTTTAAACAAATATTTGTAGGTTTATTGTCATAAAAGATTGAATTTAAGGTGCTTGATACAATATTATTTTCATGAAATTCCGCACTGTAAATTTATATTAAATAATTGATTGAACCATTTAAACAAGTAAAATTTAAAATACAAACTTAATTTTCTTTATTACTTGTTTACTTTCTTTCACAGAGGTCTTGGTCAAGATCGAGAACGCTCTCTATTAGCTATGCAGCGGATACAAATTTACAACCGGATCACAGAGGTTCAACAACTCAGGTAATGATTTATGATTTTTACAATTCAATTTTATAAAAATAAATAATCAAATAAAGTACCAAAAACCAGTAAAAAATACAATTTAAATTTAATTTTTAATGTTATTGCATATTTAAAAAAATAGAAAAAAGTACTAAAATTGTGTTTTCATCCCCTAAATGTACAAATGTCATAAATGGGAAGTTAATGATTGTCGTTTACGTCTCTCAATTTCGCCTGTGGAAAAGAGTGTGATCTCTATAATTTCAAATGTTGTGATTTAATATAATTCAGTAGAACTGAATCCCATATTTTAAAAGCACTTATTTTGCACGGGTAGATCTTGTGAATGTCGAGAGTTTTTAAAACACCCGAGATTGGGTGTAAACACACGTGAAGTCGTGTTATATAATAGAATTTTCCATGTACAGTGTTTCAGCTGCTCTCTTCCACGTTGAACGACATAATAATGTGGTCTTTAACCACACACTTTTGCAGTTTAATCTGGACATTTATGTTCACTGATTTTTGGAATGCAGAGATGCGAAGAAAAGATGTATAATCATTGACTATTGAAGATATAACAAAAAATTTAGCCTGTAAATATTTTTATATATCCTGATATTTTCCCTAAAATTTTTAAGAGAATATATATTTTTATATATGTAATAATTAACCGAATTATTTTTATATTTCAGATACCTGAAGAACTAATGTTGGATTATGCGGAAATAGCTTCAATTCCACCATTGCCATTGTGGGTATTATTGAATGCTGATAAGGAATCGGCTGGTCAAGGAACTGGCATATCGGAAGATGCTAAAGGCTACGATCAATTATTTGAAATGCAAACTTCGGAAGATAACCTGGATGATTTATTGGATAACGATAACGATTACAAACGTTCAGATAGACGGTTATCTCTGCCGGAAAAACAAAATATTTCCCACTTTGGTCCCCGTCAAGGTCAAATACTATCTAGACTTTTAACGCATACACATCTACCAGGTCTTTCCTCACTGGACCAAATGCATCTTTTAGCTTTAGCCGATACTGTATCAACATGCAATACAGATTTTTCGGAAAAATTCATATCCGATGCAGGAAAGATGCCAGCGACAAAAGATA
Source organism: Lypha dubia (assembly GCA_947311025.1). Lineage (NCBI taxonomy): Eukaryota > Metazoa > Arthropoda > Insecta > Diptera > Tachinidae > Lypha > Lypha dubia. The sequence goes on along the minus strand of OX371262.1, from coordinate 21,698,868 downwards.
CAGCGGGAAATTCCTTAACAGAATCCTTAGATGATTGCGGTCTTAGATTTCTTATGGCTATGAAACACTATACTTATCTTTTACGTTGTCTGCCTTTAAATCAAAGATCACAATTTCAAAAGCATGGCATCGGCACATCAAATATCGTTTGGGCATTTCATTCTGAAAGCGAAGATGAGCTCTTAAATTTAATTCCTTCATTTAAGAAAGGAGACCTTAAATGGTCTACTCTGAAAGATTTGGGTGTTGGCTATTGGTTGCGTAACATAAATGTGTTACGTCAATGCGTAGAAAAACTAGCGAAATGCGCCTATCAATTAAAAGAAGATCCACTTGATGCTGCTATATATTATTTGGCAATGAAGAAGAAATCTATTGTATGGGGTCTCTTTAGATCGAAGCGTGACGAAAAAATGACACAGTTTTTCTCTAATAATTTCGCAGAGGATAGATGGCGCAAGGCAGCCTTAAAAAATGCTTTCGTGTTGCTTGGCAAACAACGATTTGAACATGCCATTGCGTTCTTTTTACTCGCTAACTCTCTAAATGATGCTATTGAAGTTTGTGTTAATAAACTGGATGATTTTCAGCTGGCCCTGATTATTGCTCGTATATACGAGGGAGATTTAGATATTAGCGTAAATTCGACATATAAAAGAATTTTATGCGAACATGTTTTGGGTAGCGATGATGAGTCTATGTCATTAAATTTTGAAAAGGCACATCCCGATCCCTTTTTGCGATCAATGGTTTATTGGATTTTAAAGAGATATCAAGAAAGTTTAAATACTTTGTTGTTAAATGGAGTCGGCCAGTGTCATATTGCGTTTAAGGAAGAAGATATTCTTAAGTCCGAAAATCATTCCACCAATCCTAATGTATTTAATTTTTATATTTACCTGAGAACCCATCCATTACTTGTGCGACAAAATTTGGCTTTATCGGCACAAGAAAAGAAAATATCACATGTTGTTTTATCTGGTTTTAGTTATGCCGTTGATGCAACAACATCCAAAAATAATGACAGACAACTTCAAATTGAAGATTCTATCAGTTCGATAGAAAGACAATTATATTTTACAACGGCACATGCTCATTTCAAAGCAGGTTGTCCGGCATTGGCTTTAGAAGTATTAAATAGACTTCCAACAAAAATTGTTGATTCAAATGATTTAGAAGATATCCAGTCCACATCCAGTGTCAATAATGAACTTATAAATACCGGTATTATGGAGTGGGGAGGAGAATCGTCCGGTAATACTAACCAGGCGTTATCATTGGACTTGGACTGGGGCGCACCTATATCTATGGACAAAAAAGATGACACTTTCAAAATTCAGTGGGATGATGACAATGAAGAAATTGAAGATGACGAGGAAAAGAAAGACAAAAATGAAGATATAGATATAAACAATGAAGAAGAAATAAAAACAACTGCTGACGACAAAAATGTAAACAACGCTAGGCATGATAATGGGTCTAAAATTGATATAATGGCTCAACAACTTAAATTTGTCGCTTGCTTAAAAATATTAATGGAGGAGTTATCAACTTTGGCTACTGGTTTTGAAGTTGATGGTGGTCAATTGCGATACCAGTTGTATGTTTGGCTGGAGAAAGAAGTTGAGTCTTTGCAACATTTGTGTAATTATTGTAATGCAGACTCAGTTGATTTGAATAGTTCTGAAATAATTAAGGTGAGTACTTTACATATTACGATATACGTAAGTCTTTCTATCATACAATAATTATTTTACCATAGTTCTATCTGTTGGAATATTTTAAGTTAGGTTTTAAAGGCCATCACATCTAAGAAGTGACGCACGTGGGTCCGTTAGTTACAGCCCCTTTGTGATACCCTTTAGTATGTGATACCGAAGCAAACCATCCAGATTGTTTCAGGAAAGCGAATAAGTTCTTTAGCCCAATATTTGCCAGACTGTCTAGGTCTGACAGTGTGCTAGAGCCCAGGGTAGTAGTCCTTATGCTATTGAGCGCCGGACATTGACACAGAAGATGGAGATTTGTTTCTTCTTCTTCATTATCATTACAACTCCTGCAGTAGTCATTGCAATCTAGACCCATCCTTTTGGCATGTGTCGCTATACACCAGTGCCCTGTGAGCACTGCTTACCAAGCCTGAGCAGATTCTGTGTCCTGCTAAGGCTGTAGTGAGAGCAAGTGGACCTTGTCACGCAGCCGGTGCCTTCTTGTTCTGTTGTAATAGCTCTGCTAACGTGACTGCGGGCGAGGAGACAACGTACTTTGTCGAAAGTCAGGCAGCGCTAAAAGTTTTAGATCGAACTAGTTAGGGGCCGTATGGGAGCCCTCAACTTCGATGTTTCTGGCCATTACAAAGTGGATGGAAATCCAACCTCCGATGAGCTGGCAAAATATGTTTGGAATTAGATCAGAAAGTAATTGATGAATCGTTTAAAGTACCGATTTCTCATTACTATTGGGTGATGGATAAGGGCAAGCGTTCTTGGGATAGTATAAATTATTGTAAGATCTAGGGGCCTACCTGCCCAAAACTTAACAGAGAGAGAGAAACGAAGAATGAAAAGGAAACGTCATGATATCCACGTTTATTAGACTAGTCTGCCAAGCGATATGGGGTTAGTAGAGAGAATTGTAAGTTATTTGGGGCTATATGGGCAAAACTTGATCCGAAATATTGTCCACGTTTACTGGACTGGTAACTGCCCACCATTCCTGCGACAGTAGATACAATTGTAGTTTTTTAATAGGGATTTCATGATAAAAATGAGGTGGCTTTACAAAGGCCGGTAACTCATATGACAAGGGATCCTATTGGGTCTCTTAAGTGGAAGTGGAAGTGATTTTCATCTCGGTTAGGCAATATTTAAAGTTATTTAGTCCTGTCATTTGCAATCCTTACGTGAACCGACGTCTCGTCTTAGTTCCTCACGTAACCACATCAACTTCACGTCGTATTTGCCAGATTCATTCTTGGCCGAACTCAATATCTTCGGCCATAATAAGTTTATAGCTGGGTCGATTAATCCCCTTTCAATATTCATGAAGAACTTGCATATGTTCTAATGGTTTTCGAATCGATCTCCCGTCGGTTAAAAGTGCTGCCAATAGTTACTCTTATATGTACAGTGATAAGCATCTCTGGTGTCCGCAGTAAAGACTGTTAGCTATTAATCATTATATTTACAGTATAGTAAATATAATTTATAATTCGTAAAGTAAAATAAAATTTTTGAATTAGGAACGATTTTCTTACATCCCCCGTGAAGTTTGGTTTGTAATCAGACTCCTTATTAATTTTTGTCATTCTTATTCATAAACGATTGCTAAAGTTAAAGTGCACGTTTATGAATAATAATTTTATATTAAAGATTTAACTGCCCAAATCCCAAGATGTTGTTCTTGGAAATTTTCATATAAAAATTATCCTAATCAAATCTCCATGAGCAAATTACCAAAAACATTTGTAGAAATAAATATATATGTATATCACTTAAAACAACTTGTGTATAAAATAAAAAAAAAAAAAAAAATTTATTTCAGGATAAAGACATGTCGACTTCCTACATTTTATCAGAAAAACCTACTCTCCATGAAATATTGATGCACGAAAAGCACGACTTTGAAGTTAAAGTTATGAGGGCAGCGAAAAGAAAACGCTGGTTAAAAGGTAAGTTATTAGAAGAGTAAATTGCACTGGGTTGTGTTTGGTGTGGAAGGTGGGCGTTTATTTCCTTTAAATATATGTTACTAATATATTACGATGTTATAAAAGTAATTTTTAATACCGAAGAAGACACCTTATATATCTAATATCGATTTTTTTGATTCACGTTAGAACAAAGGACGACCATAAAAAAATTTTTCCATAACGAATTTTTTTCGTCAGATATATTTTTTTTTTGGGTCCAGCTCTTCCGTGGGGCTACAGAATCGCTATATAAATGTTTTCTCCTTGTATATTCCGGTCGTCCTCTTCTTCAGCTTGCTTGGAGATTCAATAGCCACTTTTCTTAAATCATTGTTTTGTTTTCTTAAGACATGTCGAGCTAACGCCAAGTTCTCTTAGATATATCTACTTAAATAAACCTTTCTCCTGCCAGTTCTCAGAGGTTTAGATGACATTCGGCTAGAATATTTTAATAAGAAAGAACCGCTTGCAGATCTCTTGCTGAGGTGTTCCAAATTTCGTTGCTATATATTTTTTTTATTCCATACGATATAATTATTAATAACTTTTCCATATATTTTTAAAATTGTATTTTCAGCTAATGAGACACTGTTAAGAACTTTACTAAGTTATTGTTCATTACATGGCGCAAGTGGTGGAGGATTAGCTTCAGTTCGAATGGAACTTGTACTTCTTCTTCAAGAGCTTCAGCAAGAAAAAACGCAACAACAACTATTAAGTCCTTTACCGTTCCCAACTACGCTTCCACTCCTTAGTGCTTGTGTAGCCGGAAATAAAACTGTTATTGCAGATCCCATTAAATATTTACAGGTAAATAAAAAAAAATAATTCAATCAAATTTCCTATATTCAAATGTTATGTCGGAAGCTTCCGATAGAATGCTAGAGGAAGCTGAGAGGATACTAATGTCTTATGCTGTCAAAAGTGCAAAGGAAACGAAATAGTATACAGCTAGAAAATTAATAAGAGAAACTAAATTTATGTTATGTAGAAATTGCTGGGTAATCGTACGCTGATATCAAACTTCTCAGAGCAGCAGAAGGAGAAATTAACAATGCTATCTACACTTTAGGGAGTTTTGTTCGACTTAATAAGTTATAGGGCGTGATGACTTCTTAATACTTATTGTTAGTGGCATAGACGAGAAGCGAAAAAAGCGTGTCGCAGTTTGAAAATATATTTAAAACAAACAAAAGCTCACCTAATTTAGACCCATTTATTCAGTCTAACTATAAATGAAATTTGTATCTAATTGTGAATTTAATATACAGCTAATTGGACTGATCTAATGTGCTGACAGCTGATACGAATATTAATGAAATAAAATAACTGACAAATTCTCAGCAAAGATTTCACATTACAACACAATTATATGGAGGCGTTCTTCCTAGGAAACGGCAGAAAGTATCTGAAAAATAGAAGTATATCGAATGATCACGTTGATTTACGTTAATATAGAAGAGTGTATAAAGCATCCGACCCAAGATGGTAATAGCGATATTTAGAGGTATTTATAGCTCTGCTGATGGTTATACGGCTTATATGACTACCCTGAACTCTGGAAATAAAAATGTTTGCTAATGGCAACAAGTTGGGTAGACGAAAGACGTCATCGAACTCTTATTCCGAATGATTTCTTCTCCAACCAAATTTCATCACGGATGATAAAAGTATTTGACATGAATAAAATTTTAATAATAGTGATCATCGCAGTTTTGTAAAAATTGTACCGCAAGATACAATTTTGTGTTTTTATAAGACAATTTAGGAGATTTTTTTAACATTTATATCTGACCGAAAATGAGAACTCTCGTATAAGGCCTAGCTTCACAATCTATTTAAACAATTTTCTTGGAATCCGCCATTTTCAATCCACAATATTTTTGCTGTTCAGAAATATTTTTTTTTGGAATCGATGCATAATTTTAGTAATTTTTAGGGCTGATATTTTTTCATGCAAAGAGAATAATATTTTAATATTTCTTTATTTATTTATTTCTTTCTAATTTAAATAATAATTTAATTTAAACCAAAATTACATTTAGAGAAAACGAACTTAAGCCTGAAAAATTAAAAATTTCTTTGATTAAATATCACTCAGTTCGAATAAAAAATTCACAACTTAATTATTATTATGAATATATTTCTGGCGTGAAAGCTAATTAATATTTTATTTAGTTTGCAAGTATATTTTTTTTTAGAAAACTGTAAATGTATTTGTTATCAGGTAAATATTTTTCTAGTTTTCACAAACAATTATGAAATATGAGGGCTGTTTTTAGTATACATATATTAGTTTTTTTTAAACCCTGATTCAAAGATATTTCCAACGGTGCAACAACCTCTTATAAATATGTGTTCAAAAGAAGTCAATTGTGACAAAAAAAATTATCTGAAATATTTAGAAAAATCAAGTACACAAGTTTTCGACGTATTAGAGAACATATTGGAATGCCTTATTTTGTTGTTTTGAATGCAATCACAGAAGACCTGTATACTCGTATTGTTTACAATCCCCAACATATTAAAAAAAACAATACATGTCAGAATTGAGAGATGAGTGCGACGAGTTTTATTGAGTGCATTTCCTGTTTTATATAAATGTTCAAGGGTCTTTTCAAAACCAACGAAGACTTACTTAACTGTAATTGAACAAAACGTGCTCTTGTATAAAACTTAAATATACATATTATGTATCAAACCTTATGCAAAACTAATTGTTTAAATAGTGTATGTACAGATAGCAGCGAAGACTAAACGAATGGTGCTAATAATTTTAGTGCTAACATTTGGCATCATGTTATTTCATTGCTTGCTACACATTGCAACACAACTTCGACTAGTTGACAAACATGCCGATCTTACAATGAATAATATTTAAAAATTATTCTCCTTGAATCAACAACTAGCAAACCCAAAAAAATTACACAAAATATGCGTTGATAATAGCAGATTTCAAGAATTTTTAACAATTCAACATTTGCTTTATAAATGTTTACTTGTTGTGAGCAGTTGTGAGTATCATTTTGATGTGTATAACGAAAATCGTGTACGAGATTTCATGTGTGTATGGATGTATGTATGAATGCTTGTATGAATGTATGTATGTATTTATGTATGTGTGTATGTAGGTTTGTGTACCAACTTGTGTATATCAATATACATAGTATGTACAATGTACAGATGTATGTACATACATATCTGAAGTCCTTGAAAATTCTTTGAAGCTGCAATTTTCAACGTATATTTTGTGTAATTTTTTGGTTTGCTAGTTGTTGATGCAAAGAGAAAAATTTTTAAATATTAGTCACTGTAAGATCGTCATGTTTGTCATACTAGTCGAAGTTGTGTTTGGTTAGATTGGCATATATTTTATTGTTTGGTATTTTTTATAGCGGCATGTTGTATGAAAAAAATATTTTGTATATGTGAGTTTTTGCATTTTTGTGTGGATGGCTAGTTTTCATTGACAAGAAATTGTTGCTGAACAATATATTACAGAGAAGTTATTTTCATTTTGTGTGCTAGTAAAAAATTTTACTAGTTGTCAAGTACAAAATTTTTTTTAGAAAACTGGAAGTTTATTTGTTATCAGGTAAATATATTTCTAGTTTTCACATAAAATTATGGAATATGAGGGGAATTTTTAGTAAATATATTAGTTTTTTTAAACCCTGATTTTTGCCTCTTAAAGATCTGGCAAATCTAATCTTCTGAAATAGATATTCAGGGGGTGTATTTGGGTGTATATAATTTTGTGGAGGATAATTAATGTTTTTATCTTTAGGAGATTTTCAAATAATACACCATATAATGCTTTGACATGCAATGAAACATGATCACGCCTCTTGAGATTATAAACATATCTTACTATATTATTATATAATACTTTGAGTTTCCTCTTACTAACACTATCGCATGTAGAAAACAATTCACAACCATATATAAGACTTGGAACCAAATATGCTTTATTTAGCAAGTATCATTCTTACTCTCAGAGGTGTGCAGTATTGAACAGTCCATAATGTTCTAACTTTAACATATAATTTAGCAACCAATGCATTGATATGACTTGACAATGTCAGATTGTTATTAAATAAAACTCCTAGATTGTTCGCAGTATCCACTAACTCAATTTTTTTGTTGATTAATTACAATATCATTTTGTTATCAGAATTGCAGTATTTTTTAATGCTGAATCCCAGACATGTTCATAAACTTCACTCAATATTATAATAATAAAGTTAGTAATTTTGAATATGCATACATATGTAGCTCTGCCTCCCTCAATGCTTTTAACCATAATTTTTTTTTAATTGTTTATTTTCGTTTCTTTTCTTTTTAGTCTCAAACTTTTGATATGCTACACAGTGTTATAAAATTTTCGCCATTCGCTAGTTCTGATATAAATGCATTTTGTGAAATATTTATTATTCGAGATCTAGCTGTTGCGCTATCATCTTGTATTTACCAATCGTTATGCGACTCTGAAAGCTTTGTTGTTAATAGTGTATCGCAAACTGGTTTTCAAAGTCCTGGAATAGAAAATATTGAATGTTCACATTTAATAGGCAACACAAATATCTACAATCGAAAGAAAATGTATTCGACAGATGAACCAACGATTGTTTGTACTACTCCTTCGAAATGGCCGGGTGTTGCGAATCTTAGAGCACTCTTAGCTAGTGAAAAAGATGAAGATATACCAAAATTAAATGTACTTTTGCTGGAAAGTTTTATTGCAACATATGTATCGCTCGCAACATATGCATTAGTTACTTGTGACTGCCGCATTTTGTATCGGCTTGTGGCTCGAAACTTTTCTAGTGATACTTGGTCTAACATATTTGGAGGAGGCATGAAAAAACTATTAAGGAAAGCGACATGTGAAAATCATGCTGCTGCTGCTTCAAGCAATGCATCGTCAGAGGAACAACCTGAGGATAGCAGCGTTTGGAATACTGTTACGTCTATAACAAAACAACGTGTCAAATTAAATATGAAGCTTCTCGGGAATTTCAGTAGCACCACCTCTTCTACTTACATGAAAGAAGATAAGCCGACTTATCGTGAACAGTTTGTTCCACCCGAAATGTCTATGCTTTCATATTTTCTAACGAAGCCGAAAAGTGCAGGTACATATTAAATTTTTGTTTAATTAAACTTAACTTACAAAATTCTTAAGAAATTCTGTGTAAAAATGTGAAAAATTTCTTAACTGAAGTATTCCACCACTAAATACCTGGCAAAAAATGTCAATATTTTTCGTTAATTAATGAGATAATTAATCGAATACGATACTTTTGCCTTGATGCAAAAAAATAAAACATTAAATTATATGGTCCTACGTACTTATATTTATTGTCTGTTTTAACGATTTTAATTTTTTTTTTCGTTTAGATTGTGATGAATATGATACTGATGATCCATACGAATCCGAAGAAGAAGATGAAGAAGATGATGGCATTAGTACTAATGCTAAAAGTGGTATGAAAAGTAATAAAGATAATAAGGAACATTTGGATCCTATGTCTTACTCATGGTGCATTTTAAGATTGGCGTTTATAAAAATGTTCATAAAACATCTTCAAGATTTCATAAACGTATCGGGAATAGAACTGCAAGGTAATCTTCTTTATATAATGTGCATATTTGATTTTCTTAATTTGTTGTCTATGGGCTTAACTCTTAAGAGACTCTCGAAATCAATCTGCATTGGCGTAAACTCTGGTCAGAAAAAATTCTGAATGTTTGAAAAGTTTTAAAAACAATATTATGTTAAACTTAACTCTGCGACTATGGCCCTTTGTTCCAACTTGGAACCATAGGAATCAATATATATATATATATAACTCTGCGACTAAGTAGCCAAACTAATAAAAATATTTTTTTAGACTGATTTACATATTTAAATGTATTTATACTTAACAAACCGTTTTTCAGGACTTGTTTGACATGTGTTGTAAATAGTGTCTTGATGTCTTTCTTCATTTTATTTATTTTCTTAGCTAAATTTACAGCCGAGCATCACATATAAAAATTATAAAAAAATTATAAATATAATCCTTATAGTTTAAATAAGTATAAGTATATAAATATTATCATTTTGCAATAAATTAAATTAATAAATTTATTAACATCCGAACAAACTCTACAGAAAGGGTTGAAATTCATAAAATTTTTTCAGCGAATTGTCTGTTTGGTATGTTTATGTTAATTTGGCTGCGAAGACCAATGCAATCAATCAATCAATGCAATTGAAATAAATTAAACATGAATATTTGAATTGATTTTTTTTACACTGAAGATAACAAAATAATAGAAATTGTTTTTCATCTGATTCCACCTTTTTAATATTGAAGTTGTACTGAGGATCCCAAATTACAGAGTCATATTCAAGAATGGGTCTAACTAAAAATGTATAAAAATTTTTCTTCCAACCCAGAGCTTCATTGGCACCCGATATAACGAGATTCGAACGTGTTAATGTAGCTACAGAAGCCACAAATACTGTAGTAACAACGGTACTCGAATCATAAATATCCGAAGAGACGTGAACATTGGAGATCTGTCCAACTTCGTGTGTTGGTTGGTTCGCTGGCAACAAAGTAAATTTAAGATTCTGGCCAAGACTACCTCTCGTTGCTCTATTACTACCTCAACTGCTTTTTCGTAGACTTCGAGGAATCAGAAATTTATATATTGATAAGTGCCTATGTATATCAAAGAATATTTTTTCAAACAAAGATTTTAAAAAGTCCATTATACTAGGAAACAATGAAGGTTAATAAAATATTTTAAATAAACATTTAACTAGCCACAATGACCAGTTTTGCAGTAGGTCGCTTAGCAATTCCATTTTCTGTGCGTATGTCCGCGACAAGTGAGTTGTTATCACTTCCTGGATTAGTTTAATGACTCGCCCAGAAAGTAGGCGAAATTTCTTCGTTTTTAATTACTATTAGATCTTCTACAGCAATATCGCGTTCACGATGTTTTGGGTAAATACTCCTTCTTTCCATCGGAGACAAAAATGTTGAGCAAAGCTTAAACTTTTTGCTATCTATTTACCAAAATTTTTGAAGACTCAAGGATCGATCGAAGAAGGGGCAAGAGCTACAGGCTAATTAGCGCTATCCAGCTCAAAAGTTCCAATAAAATTAAAAATATGGTATTAGGGCAATAAAGGACTTCAAACACCGGTGATGAGTAAACGTCGGGTACAATGTTCGAATGGTGACTGGGTAAGAACTGATGGTGAATTAGGTCCTCTTTTCGTTAAACATTAAAAAAATGAATTTACTCCAAATATTTCTCCTTGAGATTAAAAAAGCTATTACTGCGATTAACGCGAAAAAGCGCTAGGTGTCAATAAAATAGCAACAAAAGAACTACCATATGTCGCAAATAGGAATAATTCTGTGCATTTTTAATGATATTTTACGGCAGGAGTACTTCTATATAGAATGGAACCTTTTGCTGATTGCAATGATATCAAAGCCCGGTAAATATAAGGTTGAAGGTTGAATCTTATCGGCCCATAAGCTTATTGTATTTGAAAATTTACTTAAGAAACAGCTTACAAATGACCTATTCAAAAATTAAAAATTTCTAGTTGCGTCGTTACATTAATATGTGATTCATTGAAGAAATTTATATATCCTTTTTACAGATTTACCAGTTCTAAGTCCTCTATCGCATGAAGTATTAAGAACATTAAATCGATGGCAAGATATCGCACTTAAAATTCTAACATCTAAGGGGCCTCCCAGTGATGATTATATACCAGGTACATATACTCGTATAAATAATATTTTTAAATAAATTAAATACAATCTTTCAAAATGTTTATAGGTTGTCTAGCTAACAGTGGAGTTCCTGGTATTTCTATTCATAAATATCGATCACTATTAAACAAGGATAACATTCCATTTGTAATGAGTTCGTCCTCTGGACCTATTCGGCGTCTTTGGAACTATCTTGTTCGCCAGGATGAAGCGCAAGATGTATTTATTAAAGCAGTATTTGGCAAGAAAACGGAACCATCCTCTATACGCGATGCACAGACGCAGGACTATACAGATAATGGTAATGTGTTGAAATAAATTGTGTTTTTTTATTTAATATTTTTAGTGAATAAATTAAAAAAATCTTTTCTATCTCAAAAACGGTTGATCATATAAAATATCGCTGTAACGAGAAGCTCTGATATCTCGTGACATGTATAAGTGATTATATGAGCCTTTGAAAAAGACTTTAACACATGAATTTGAAATGGGTGTTCAATTTCTTGGTATTTTTATCCTTAAAACATTTTTCAACTTCGTACTACATGTTCTCAATTGGATTGTTCCTTCAAGCAACTCTTTACAGTGCGTTTCAGATCATTAAGTAAAATTTTCTAGATTTTATTTCAATACAAAAGGAATCCAATGATCGACGTCCACGAAAGGAAACTTTATTTCGTTGATCGCATATTTCAACCGTACAACGACCTCAAATATAGAGCGCTGTTAGTCAATGAGTGATTGCTTTATCGTTCTCCAAAATAATTAAATTACTCTGTCCAATGACCCTCGAACGGTTTTAAGATGTTTAGAAACTGAAAAATAGTTCAAGGAAGTCTCACTGAATAAACCATGTGAACTTCGTTGAGTTTGTAGCCATCTTTTATGTACAAACCCACCTGTTGCTGTATGTTTACCACGGTCTTCGGGATGGAAGTTATGTCTGCTTTCGGAAAGTGGTTTTTCGAGGGGAGTTGGCTGAGAAGTTAATGATTAGCATTTGGATCTCTTTCTGATGAAACATCGTCGAGATAATTTTTATTTACTTAGAAAACTAAAATTGTATATCATTTGCGTTCCACATTATATTACAATCCACAGCTGAACTTAACAATTTTAGAATAATGTCCTCTTTTGTTGTTCAAAATCCTTAATATGTCTTTTACAACTCTTTTTCAAATCATTTTCACTTATTCAAATCTATGAAGTCATTCTGGTCAATTAATGCAATAATTCCCGGAAAAATTGTTGCTATATTTCCCTCTACCTCACATTTAGAATATATCCTATTATTCATATGGAAATCGCAATTTATAACTAGAGGAATGAATGTATATTGCATTGAATTTATATCGATGTTTTCAGATAATTTTATTTGTCCTAATTGTACCCAACGTTTCTATTTTTTATTATAGCAAATATTTTATTAAAATTTCATACATACAGGGTAACTCAAAATGACCGAAGAGGTTTGAATTCCTTATAACTTTTTTATATGTTTTTTTCAGTATTTTGTAAAGAAGACTTGGGGAATTTAAAATGGAACACTACACAATTGTACAACGTGCGGAAATTGTGGAACTTTATTTCTCAAAGACTCAGCTTGCATATCGTCGTTATTTTAATGTGCGGTTTGGACCCGCAGAATCAACAATAAATCGTCTGGTTGCAAATTTACGAGAACAAGAGGCAGTAAGGTACCTTCCTGGTGCCGGCAGTCGACGAACGGTGCACACTAATGACAATATTGAACGGGTACAGTAGAGTATTTGGGAAGATGGAGAAACATCAACCAGGAGACGTTCGACACAACTTGGCCTCTCAAGACGGTAGCTGCAGATTTGAGTAATAAAGTTAAACTATTTTGGCATGTTGTTCAATTGTGTACTGTTTCGTTTTAAATTTCCCAAGTGTTCTTTACAAAATACTGAAAACAAAAAAAAAAAAAAAGTTATAAGGAATTCAAACCCCTTCGGTCATTTTGAGCCACCCTGTACAAATCCCTACACCTTAATTTATTGGTAAACTTATGACAAAAAATAATCAAGTATTTCTTTATATCATATATTTTCGCATTATTTTAGGAGCAAATGGAACAGCGAAAGACAGTGAACCTATACGTATTATTCACAAAGATCACGAATCGATTCTGGCATTTTGTTTGAACAATACATCGTCAACAACGATTGCAGTTGCAAATCCCAGAGAAATACAAGAAATGGATATTTCCCTTTTGCTAGAAACGCCTAATTGGTATGAAGATGAATGTGATTATGACATGCTTAGTATATCCAAAGATAATGAAACAATATCTAATACAGGATTTTTAATGATTCAGAGCTCAGAACAGTAAGTTTTATACCAAGTATCTTTAAATAGCACTATACGAGTATATGATAAATAAATATGTATGTCATGTGAAATTTAGCAGTTTGACATTAATAATAAACTGACATTTCTCCATAAATACACATCAAACGAATTTTAGGTTTGTTTCTTTACTTTAAATTGAATACGAACCCCTAATGTTCAGCGAAGTAGACTAAGGCTACAAATAAAGGCAATTATTCTACTCGGTGAGGTAGGTGATATTGTGAGAAGAGCATAAAATAGTTTATCTAATTTTTCTGTTCTTTTTTTACTTTTTTTCAAATATAATATATCGTCTAATATATCGCTGAAGTCTTTTTATATTTTGAATTTTTAATATTTTTAATATAATTATTTAATTCGTATAAAAGATTGTTAATTTCATTACTAGTAACATCTTCTTTACCATTACTTTCATCTGAATTATTGTGGTTACTTTCAACATAAAATAATCTGGAGTATAATTCATTTGGATATTCTTTAGTTTAACTTTTTGAAGAATGTTTTAAAAAACTTTCATTGCTCGGAAAATTTCCAGAATTAAAAAATTATTATTAACGTATTTAAAAATTTTATACGTCCCTCATTTCGTAAATCTGTTGCAAAAGGATTATTAATTTTTTTGTTGTTGATCCAACAATTTTGTATACTTTAAGACACTTGTTACATGTGACTTTATTTTTTTTTTCATTTTTGTGCTTGGTAAAATACTTCCAAAACGAGCTCAATTTTTTGGCTTTAGTGTATTTCTAATTTATTCACCTGAGAGTGAAAAAACCCCATTCTTGAAAATTTTTTAACGTTTCATTCAAAACATAGCACGACTACTATGTAGGTATGTGCAGTTCGACAACAACTGCAAACATCCAAAATAATATGTATTTGGTTGATATAAAGTACTCGCTTTGTTTCATATCATACAAACAAATTTAAACATTTTTGACGTATGCATTTTAAACTAAAAAAAGATGTTCGATTAATTGACATTAATTAATCGATTTATTCGTTATTCGAAAATCGGCCTTTTAAAATTATTCGAACAAGAGTTTCGTTTTGTTTGATCGATTAATCGAATTATTCTTAATTGGTTGACAACTCTAATATTTATACACAAATTTCCAAGTAAGATATGAGAATTACAAAAGCACAGGTACAATAGTTTAAAAACTAGTACAAACAGAATTTTTTTACAACCTTTATACAATTATTCTACCTTTGAATATGGTGTTACTGATGAGTTGGTATCTAGCAATCAATGAAATTCAGCATATAGATTAGGTAAACCATGATAAATAAATTAATTTTTGAAATCATAAAATCTTGAGTACTTGCTCGAATAAAATGTTATATTTTATAAAATCTCACATGAATATTTCTCTTCCCAGCATGACTAGTTTTGTTTTTAAATAAATTTCGTGTCTGATTAAAGTTAAGGAATGGCTTCTAAAACTAATGCTCCCCATCTCGTGAACTTTTTAAGGTTTTAGAAAACTCTGTAGGTCTAGAGTCTTGTTTATATGTAAATAAATTTAAACACACATACATACATATGTACATACTTGTATGACTGAAAGCAAAAAAAAAGTTTAAAAGTTTGGTGCTGTTTTTCCTAAGTGTGGGAACATTTTTGAGGACTGTGTAAATATGTGATAAATAAATTCCGCAAAATTAATTGGAAACTGGGCAAATAATTATAGTAATTTTTAGTGCGTAGTTTGAGCAAAGGGATCGAGCTTTATCTGCATTAATTTCGTGCTCGTAATTATACACTTGTAATTTTACCAAAATCGATGTCAGGAAAGCTATTGAAGAAACAATTGCCTATGAAATCATGAAAACACAATAGATATCATTTTCAACTTATTTTTGGCTGGGTAGTTTAATATTATTAACTTCTTTTATCCTAGAATGGCATATGGATCATCTTTATCGCCCGAAACAAATATGAATTATCACACCAATTCATCGCAATCTGGCAGGGGAACTGACATTGTAAGTTTTATTTAATTACTAGTATTTCATTTAATTAAGATAAATATTAAGCATTTCTACATGCATTTCATTTTCGTTCATGAAAAATCATCAGTAGACATCAAATACATTAAAAAAAAATACAGAAGCAACAAATAAAAACTTTTTTTTACATTTTCAGATATTAAAACATAAAATTGATAATGTTAAACGTATGAGTGCTCATCCATTAATGCCACTTTACTTAACGGGCGGTCAAGACGGATCTGTTCAAATTTGGGAATGGGGTCATCAGCAAGTGGTTTGTACACCACGGCCTTCGGGTACTTTTGCGAAAGTTACAAGATGTCGCTTCTCGGAACAAGGAAATAAATTTGGAATTGGTGATGGTGATGGCAATCTAAGTTTATGGCAAGCCGGAATAGCGTCTCAGAACAACAGATCGTTCTTTGTAAGTTTCCGATTATCTGCACGTTTAGAGACTTTAATTAAAATTTATTTTCTTTTTATTAAATATATATATAATTTTAGTCACATCAGTGCCACAATAAAACTCTATCGGACTTTGTATTTTTGGGTTCGTGCAGTTTACTTGCAACCGGTAAGAACATTTTTTTATGACTATTCTTTGCAATTATGTTTCATTTGGATCAGCTTTGCATCGATGTACGCATTTTTGCTCATCAACTTGTAAATTTCGGGAAGCTTTTAGAGGATTTTTATTCACACATAAAATTTGTATACATAATCACCGAATGTTGATGTATGAATGTTACTGCCTAACGGTCAGAGGCATATATATATATTAAAGATGCTGCCTTGAGTGACTTCGTCTTCATTCGGCTACCGAGGGCTTATAAAATCACCCTTTTTCATTTAAATAGATTTTTAAAAGACTAATGATGTTTGCAGTAGGTTTTTTTTTTCGTTAATTTGTGGATAAGACCTTCGTGTCATTGATCAAAATCTTGCGAAACATCAAAGGTTTCTCTAGCTACATTCACAAGTCTATGAGTTTCTTCGATAGTGCTATGTTGTCTTCAAAAACTGAATTTCTGATCTGGATCCGAACCACTACTCAGTATTCTGGACCCAACACTTGCTCTTAACTAGCTTCTAAAATTGTTTTAACAATTAGGCCGATACTGTTTACAAACAACATTAATTTTTATTCTCTTTTTTAGCTGGCCAAAGTTCGGAAAACAAAAATATAATGGTTTGGGATACGTTATTGCCTCAAAAAAAGTCATGTGTTAGTGGTAAGTAAATTTTATAAAACTAAAGGTTCTGGCTTTAAGTAAAATGGTATTTTTTTTTGTTTCAAAATTTTATAAAAATTTAAAATTTTATTCAAGAATTTATGTTTTTAAAATTTTTTTGAGAATTCGCAGATCTTATTTGTGGGTTCATATCGCTCCTTTATTGCAACATAGTCATATCTCAAAAAACAAAATTTTTCAGTTATTGACGAAAAAGAGTTTCTCAATACCTTCTTTATTTGTAAAAAAATTTGCATAAACATATCTCTATCTAAACCCAAGTTATAACCGCTTACATGCTCAAGCAGTCCATATAAATGCTTACGCTTTGAAAACTTTAAATGCATTTTGCCACGTTTGAGTTTTTTTGAGATATGACTACGTTGCAATAAAGGAGCGATATGTGAGTAGATTAGTTTTGAAAATTTTAAAGCACGATGGTAAAGATCTACTGCTGATTTGGTATTTAGCTACGAATGAAATGTATATAGATTAGCTAACCAACCCATAACAAATAAAAATGTTTAAAAACTAAAAAAATTTGTTGTTTAAAGAAAAAGCAATCTCACCTCTATACTATCATTAAACAATTTATGTATATTGAATTGAATTATCTTTTTTAAACGTAAATTCTTGAAAATACATACAAACAAATAAATAAATAAATTTTTCAAACCAATTATATGTACATATATATGAAAATATATTTAATTTTAAAGTTAGTAAATAATGTATTTATGAATAAAAAAAAAAACTATTTTATTTTTCTTTTAAAGCTTTCACTTGCCATGATCAAGGTGCTTCCTGTTTCGGTTTTGCACCTCAACATCAGATACTTATTTCTTGTGGAAAAAAGGGAGACATTTGTGTATTTGATATGAGACAAAGAACTTTGAAGCATAGATTACAGGTAATTTTAAATAAAAATAGAAATTTAAACAACTATGTTTTTGTTTTTAAATTTTAGAATTCGGCTCACAATAATGTAACCAATAATAATAATAATAAAAAAAAAATAAATTTAGTACTATTTTATATTATGATTCACAACCAGTTTCGTTGTAACACAATAGTAGTAAAAACTTATCGAAGACAGCTATCGCTTTAACTGAGAAATATAATCTTGTTTTTTTCAATTCGTTTCAAAAGTCTAGATAGAAAGAAATAAACCCTTAAAAATCAAAAAATCTAGAGCACACACATTCAAGAGGTCTAAATTTTTTACAACAAGTTGAAGAAACTAACTTCAATTTAACCCATAAATGCATGAGGTCAATACCCAGAGTGGAGACTAAGTTACTCTAACCTAAAAATGGTCGCTAATCACGAATCGGGCACTCATTTTTCCCGAAAATGTATAGTTTTTCTGGAAAATTGGAAAAACACCTATTTCCTTTGTGTACCATATATGGTACACTATGCTTTTAAAACCTGTTTTTTTTTCGCATATTTTACCGTGTTAAAAACAACAAAAAGACTGATTTTAATACATTTTTGCGAATTTTTCCGTGTTTTTACAAATGGCCACCCGATTTCTCTTTCCAGGATGAATCTTAAGATCGAAACTAAAGTACTAGCTTTAAAATTTCTCTGAATTTTCGTGTGGTGCTTATCCCATTTTGCCACGCCTTCTAGTTTCCGAGATACAACAAAAAGACTGATTTAATACACTTTTTGCGAATTTTTCCGTGTATTTACTTGCATCTTCATATAATATGTGCAGATGCATGACGTAACATATAAGGTACCTATACAAATATAAAAAAAACTATTTCTTTATATCAAATTAATTAAAAATTAGTAAAAATTCGCTAAAGAAAAGTCTATTGTATTCATTAGTACTTACCTCTGGTCAATATATAAATGCTATAATATTTTATTCACAATTAAATTTCACTTTTAAAATTAGGGGCTGTGCACATATTATGTAACGCTCCCAGGGGATTGGGAATTTTGGACTGAAAAATCAGTAAAAAGCGTTATGAAGGGTGGGTGGGGGGGGGGGGGGGGGTATAAATGTCTGAAAACAGCGTTACGTAATCTGTGCACAGCCCCTTATGTCCAAAAAATACATACAGCCACTTCGACAGCTTAATAAAATAAAAGCAATCTACAATAACATTTGAATGAACCGCTATACTGTCTGCTTTAGTGTAAATCACACTATTTTACATTTAAATTCAATTTTTCAGCATATGGCATGATAAAAGGCCAGTACCATATATGGCACGCTATGCATTTAAGGGCTAATGTATAATATAATTTGTAATTTAATATCAAGTGAATTTTAAAAATACTTTTTTTTTTCTTTCAAGGGCCATGACAACTGTATTAAATGTATTAAAAATTATTTGTTTTTCTTTCAAGGGCCATGACAACTGTATTAAATGTATTAGCATTGATCCGCATGAAGAGTTTTTCGCTACTGGATCCATTGAAGGCGATATCAAGGTAATTTTGATTAAAAAAAAATTAAGTTATAAAAAAAATATATAAAAGAACAGATAAGGAACCAAGGCGAATTTAATACTTTGTTTGTATCCCTATAAAAATTCGACAATAAATTAATAGGCCTATACGATTCAACCTTCGTATGATCCTTGCAGGGCTTTGGTATCATAGTAATTATCGAAACCTTCCATTCTATTGGCTAGTATTGCAGTCGTAAAATACTATTAAAAATATAAGGCAAGTCTTGAAGCATTGTGTTGCTTATTTTATCGACACCTGGGGCATTTTGGGATTAAGACTAGTGATAGCCTTTTCAATCTCCACAATGTTAAATCTTAGCGGTATTTCTGGTAAAGAGATGACTGGTGGCAGTTCAACAATATCAACAGAAATATGTGGAGTAAATACTTTTTCTAAGTGTTTAACAAAAAGAGCACCTTTTTCAGCATCAGTTCTTGCCCAGTCGCCATTTGAAGCTCGTAATGGAGGTTTGGAAATTACTGGCCTTTTAAGTCCTCTGGCTGCACCCCATAGCGAGAAATCTGTTCGTGGCGTTGCATCGAGTTCTTGAAGAAATTTCTGTTTGTAAAAGTTTTCTGAGCTGTTTGCTACATTCCTTAAATCTAAATTTTAGCTGAGGTGTTGTGCATTTTTGGTTTGGCACGTTTTGCATAGCAAACATCAACAGAAATACGATACCGTCAATAATTTATTTAAATAGAATGCAATATTTGCAGATTTGCAAATATAGTTTAATGAACTTTTTCCATGATTGCGGTTATGCTGACTTGCGAAACGTGCCAACTCAATTATAAAAGCTGTAATGGTTTTTTGGGTTCAAGACGATAGTGAGTCTAAAACAGCATTTCAAATAAAGCGTAACACTTTTAATCTAAAAGAACATTAAAAATAAAGCGTAACAGAGGCGATCTGTAACGTTCCCATTCTCGTCGAGCTTTCATTTTTTCAGACAATAGCTTATCTATCATATCTACAGAAGAAATATTGTTGAATCTCACTTGTTGATTTGCTTAGGAGCAACTTGTTTAACGTGTGCTTCAAACAACCTAATAATAGTATCATCTACGTAAAAAAGTGTTCTCAACGGCACATTGTACGATTAATGAGCACTCATGTATTTTTTGTGTTTCAACCAGTTAATACATGCAGATGTCATCGGTAAATCACATTTAGGTGTTGAAGTTTTGTGTGAGAATATAGAGACAATAGTAGCCGAATGGTCTGAAGAACCCAGTGTTGTATAAAATGCGGTATATTGACTGTCGGTAGTTAAAAACCAGGGAGGGGAATAAACATATGATATCACAAGCTTTTGATAATAATGTTTAATACAGATATTCGTTGCTTGAAGATATTCTTCACAAAGATCATTTAACAGGTAGTGTTTTATTCGCGTTTTATTAGAATTCCCGAGTCAGAACAAGCTCTACCCGGTATGTTCTACATTCCGAGTGAAATTTTCACTTCTGAATTGTCAAAGCATTGTTGCTGTAAATTTTTATTTTTACCAACAATGCTTTGAACAATTTAGAAGTGAAAATTTCACTCGGAATGCAGAACATACCGGTACATCTATGATCCTTGGTGTGGTAGAAACTATATCCATTAATTCTAAAATAGCTTCGAGATGTTAAATGAGTTTCTGAGATAAGCGTAACATTGATTTGTTTATCCAAACGGATATATTGTTTTTCGTTTTTATGTTGCTAGATGTCGTTTGCATTCCTAAAACCGATTTTTAAGTTAATGGCTTGATTAATACAGCCTGCATCAAGGTAGACTACATTTTCAATTTTTCCTGCATCATACAGGCCAACGGTTGCAATTGTTATTTGTTGTTTCTTGATCAGTATAGTGCACGAGTAATTGTGTTTTGTATAAAATTCAAGTTTGAATTTAATTATATGTATATTTTTTTTTGTTGTCGTCATCATCAACAAAGGTTAGCTAAACATTCCTTCTGCTTGTAGTTTTATTGTTGTTGTTAGAAGACATACTCATTTAAGGTACGGTCACATCTGGCAAACATTTGCCCAAAAAAGCTTTGTCATTAGTTTTTAGTGGTTACGCTTTTTTGGGCAAATGTTTGACAGATGTGACCGTACCTTTAGAGTTCTCTTTTTTGTGTTCACTTATAAGTATATGTATGTGTTTATGTTTGCATATATTTATGTATATTACACAAAAAAAATAATGATTAAACAATAGAGAGCTGCATGAAACTTAACAATGATGATCATGAAACTTTCATCATTATCTTTTATTCATTCGTTTCTATTCAATACAGATGAATAACTATGAACAGAGAACAATCAACAATCGATAGTTAAGAGACGAGTGTAATGAAGTTTGTGTGTTCACTTATACAAGAGCGAACGGACATTTACAAATGTGAAACCGAACATGGCTTGAATAAATATCAATAATGTTCATGCAAAAACAATATGCTTTCAAAGTTCAGTGTTGCCAGTTGTAGGAAAAAGGAAAATCATTTAAGAAATACATACGTTAAACATACACAATGAACTAAATCGCAAAAAAAGAAGGCAAAAAACTCTAAAAAATTTACAGTTTAATTATTAATGATTTATTTCATTTATTAACGTTTATTGAAGGTTTATGTTATTTAGAAATGCAAATAACAAACTAAAATACATATTGAATTTCATTTACTACTAGTGCTCGTAATATGAATAGTATATACATACATAAGTACGTGCGTGTAAAGGCTAAAACTTGAAATTACATATGCAAGTAATTAAAATGGGCAGCGCATGCAAAAGATTACATGATTTCACCAAATTGGCAACATTGCTATTGCGTATTAATAAGAAAATATGAGATAGGAGCGAGAACTTCGAAATAAAAATCATTTCAATGAACAAACTCTTTGTGTTAACGAAGTGAAACAAAATGTTCTCACTCATACTATGAACAAAGCAACAGTTTGTTTGGTGTTCTGATTTTTATTCAAAATAGAGTTTTAGTCAATGAATATATGAATATGTTCATTGATGACAACGTTCATGCAGCTCTATATTAAACAAGTAAAATAACTGTTTAATAATTGTTTTATTTGTCTGTTTTTTGTGACTAACTTTTAATTTTTAATATTCAGTTGCGATGACTATAAAGAACGCGTCTGTACAGTTCTAGAGTTTAAACCAAGGCAAATTCATAACACATTGTTCGGTACATTTTTCACAAAGTAAGTGGAGGTTTTTAAAGTGAATTGGGGCGAGGCTACCTGTTATGAATTTGCCTTGTTTTAAACTGTTTTTGTTTTTATTACCAGTGAATATATTTCAATAATATCAATTTAATTTACCTGCGCGATATTTAAGGTCAACTAACAATGACATACATAGTTGGTTTATTTTTTAGAACCAGCAGTCAGGGGATGAGCAATACTTATACAATGCATTGTGCTAGATCTATTGAAAAGGGATATATAGGTTAGAGAAGATAGATGTTGAAAAAGTTAAAGCCTTAATTGTTTTACAACTCTGCTATTGCGCGCTATGTTGATTTTTAGAGCGGTGTTAAAGCGCCTCTGGTGTTAAGTAGACGCATTAACTTTGTTGTTAAGCTGTATTAGCGGGCATTTTATTAATTGTTTTTACTTCGCCGATGTTTCTGCTAACCGACGAAGGAGGGCGATGTTTTGTACATTAGGTTAGAACAGCATCAATCGCAGTCGGAACAGTTTTTAGTGACCAGTGCTATGCCTTCATCACTTAAATAGTCTGACAACAATTAATACAATGTCTCACTAATGTACATTAAAGAAATAATTGACCATAAATGGCCCGCAAGTAAATCCTATTGCTAAGTAACACAATGGGACCACATTGGATACAAATGTGCTGCAATCTAATTTCCCTTTCCCAGCAACCTGCCAACCTAACCTCACCTAAATCCTATTGATATTTTTATAATTATGTATTATTCTCTTTATAGGTTTGGAGCCTTAATCAATATTCTTTAATAACGACTTTTACTGGCGAGCATGCCAAAAATAGTTTTTTCAAACACATTGGTCAAGGTGTAAGCCAAATACATATTGATGCCTACGGTCGCCTTTTCTCTTGTGGCTCTGATGGATGTATGAAAGTACGACAGTTGTTTGAAAAGGATACAATTGTTCACTCTATGTATTAATATACATACATATATAAAAAAAAATATATGTATAACAAAAATCGTTAATTAATTATATAACTATATAAAATATGTTGAAAATTATTGCCTTTATCTGAAAAAAAAAAAAGAAAATATCCGTTGCTTTTATTGCGTACGCAATATGAAATGGGACATTTAAGTAAGAGATCATACAAAAGGAAATTTATTTTGGATGAGCCATATTGCTACTATTAACATTTTCACAGACCGGAAAATATGAGCTATTTTTAAATCGCTTTTACAGCAAAGGAGGGAGTACAGTTGTGGTCTGGGATGCTAAAATATATTAGCACTAATTGTGTAAAGTGCAAAATATACTGGAGAATCTTGCAGAACTTTGTTACAACAGGATAATATTTCTAAATTCGACGGTAATGAGTTAGTAAGTCAAGACATTAGGGTATTCTGGAATTAGATTTCTTTTGGATTTTTTGAAGTCATTTGCAAGGCTTGACAAATTGTCTTTAGTTATTTACATATAAAAGCAAATAATACTAAAAAGCGGAAAATTGGAAAACTACCCACTGGAGTTGCTGTAAATTTATTGTGCACACTGTACTTTAAGTTAAGTTCATTACCATTCAAGTCAAAATCATTACCATTTGGAAATCTCGTTTAGCCATCGCTTCTGTTCAAGCAATCACAGCCTGGAGCTGTCCAGATTTATATTTCAACGGCTTCTTTATTCGATCCAATTGACCCAAACGATGAAGTTTTGGTAGAAAAGTAAGTACAACATTACAAAAACAATATGTTTACATTGATTAGTTGTAAAACTTCATAAGATAGGTATATGAAGAATATAAATATAATACATAAGTATGTATATAGAAATATTTAAGAACATATCGGACTGGTTCCTCAAAAGGAAGAAAACGATATACTGTTGTCACAGCTACGAATTGTAAAAAACTTACGTAACTGTGATAGAAGAGTACTGGATTTTTTGCCTCTACTGAAAATTTGTAAATTTTGTGTCGACGCTCATTAGACTAACTAGTTTGATATTTTTGTGCTTGATCTTCTACACTGAAAGAAACAAAAAGTCATGTATGTATATGTACATATGTGCATATAATATGCGGTCTACTACTAACTTAAAATGACCAACTTTAACTTCAAGTTAATGTTAAGTGTAGACCGCTCATGTTAAAGTTATATAATTTGTCTGGCAAGCGCTTTTTTTCATATAATTTGGAAAAATTTGACTGCAGAAAAAAGTGAAGCAAAAAAAAAAAAAACAGCCTTTTTTCTTGGCTAATTTTTTATTTGATTTTCCCTTATAATTTCTCAAGAATACTGAAGTTTTTGACGAGTTATTTAAACGTGGAGTAAACTCTCACAGTTTAATACTTACTACTATTTGTATACAATTCGGATGGGATTCCTAATTGCTGCGATCGAGTCTATTTCTCCAGAATAAAAAAGTCAAGAATTTTTCTTATTCAATAGAGTACAATATTTGTTTATTAATAATAATTATTTACACTTGTTGATTAAATTACAATAAATGTTTTTTTAAGTAAGAAAAATAGGAATTTTGAATAAAAAAAGTTAAATAAAAACAAAATGTAATCTTCGAATTTATATGTTTAAAAAAATGATTTATTCGCTTATTGTGTGATGACGTGAAGTTTGTGTTTTTGGTTTTCTATCTATTTACGGTGCTGATAGCGTTTGCGTTTTGTTGCGGGCGGATGTCCTAATGGTTGTTCAGGCAGCTCAATGAGTTTGGTGGCACCATATTTTCGTCCTGGTGGTGTTTTAATTACATTTGGTTGCCGTCCATACGACCCATGAATACTGGAACCACTAAAAACTGATGTATTCACGATTGATGGCGCTGTGCGTGGTATTATTTTTCGTGGCATAGTGCAAGATCTTGATGGTACGGTGGGAGCTGAAGTCTTTCTTAACGAAGATTGCGCTTCAGTTGATTTTCGTAAAAGTTCTGTACGAAAAGTAGCACATTTCGATTCGCATTTGATGACAAAATGCTTTACCGGCTTTTCTTCTTGTTGGGGCAATCTATCTTCAAGAACATTTTTATTAAGATACTGCCATTCTAAGGGCAACATTCCCATACCATTGTGACTGGACTTTTGTTTCCTCAAATCGTTGATTATATCAGTAAATATATTACGATTGTCCTCATGGTTCGGGAACGCTGTATTGAGAGAGCTGGTCGCTGGAAATGTTTTCATAGTTTCGGCAAACATGGAAACCCACGATTCAGAATCTCGACCAGCAACTTCGATAATTTCCTCCAATTCAGATTTCCATTTTTCCGCAAGAAGGTGAGGAATATTTATGAAGCTTGCTAATATTTTTAATTTAGTTTCAGTCTCAAGATCGGGAAAAGATTTCTTAATGCTGCGCAAGATTTTCTGGTTCAATTTGGAAGAGATTGAGTTGTTTATCCACAAATCATTTGATGTCGACAGAATTTTTTGTAGATACTGTGATGTGTCGCTGTTTCGATTGGCCATCTTTCCACTTCTTTCTAGGATTTTTTTCTTTTCCACAGGTTAATCAATATAATTTATCTTCTTTATGGCTTCAGGTTTCTAGTTTTTACTTTGTTTATTTGTAAAAACTTGTTTGGAATATTTTAATCTTGTGAATTTATTCAGGCGCGAACCACAATTTTTACTTTTCTGTTATTTTGCTGATGCGTTTAGAGCTCTTGACTTAATGGTTTCAATGCTTTTCGTAAACTAAAGAAATTAAATTCTATCAAAGGCTTCATATAAGTATGTTGTCCTGCCAATCCTAATTTCATTAGTGAAGAGAGAAGACACCAATGACAACTTAGGCAAGTCTCGGGTAAAAAGAGAATAAAAGAGAATCTGCATATAAGAAACCGATTGATGTTCGGCACGAACATGTCGATTTGGCCTTCGCGGACTTAGACACACCTCTCTGTGTGTGTTAAACAGGATTGAAAATTGTTCATGTGTGAGGAACGAAAATCTCTGCTAATGATCACAGATTAATTATGCGAGTATGAAACAAAAATCTGCAGAATATTATGATTAACACTATTATGCAAAAATTGAATTATGCGAACAAAAGTCAGAACAATTAATATTTATTTGGATTAAAATATGTAAATTTTCATGGAAAATTTTTTTAAAAGGTTTATGGCGGGTTTTCCATCCTTTTACTACCTGAAAGAAATACGCGCACATAGTTAGAGTGTAAAAGACCGTTGTTAATTTAAAAAGCCATAAAACAATAATTGTGAAATATTAAGTAGAATGTACATACAAACATACATAATACTTACATACATACATTTAATAAATACTTTTCAGGTACTCCTTTGAAATATTGTATGCATCTGCCTTTACAAACAAACAACCCTTAAATATTCTCACTAATTGTGATCTGATAGAAACAGAGAAAGAGCAGGTACTGTGTTCGGAGCAGCGTTACCGTTCGATTTTCAAAAGAGGATTTGACAAAAATAAAGTTGCATTTCTTTAAAAATCAATTTCAGTATTCCAAATTATGTTTTTTCATCTATTTTTTTCAATTTATTTTATATTGAATAGTTTTTGAAAACATAATTTCTCAAGTATCTACCATGGTATTTAAAATAAAAACCGATGAAATAATCCTGCCTGCTGTAGACGTGTAATTTTGTTTTAGAAATGTCGAATTGCATGTAGCAGAGTAACAAGATGACTAAAAATTTGTAGCGGCGTCTAAGAAAAAAAAGATAATTTCAACCCACCGGTGAAGTGTAAAATTTTATTTGGAAAAGAACAAAAGTCTAATATCACATAAAGAAACTTAAACCTAACAATGCATTTTTATCAGCCAAGCTACCTGTAAAAGTAGTAAAAAACCAATGTGTATGTTCGCATTCGCAAAAGCTGCAGAGATGGATGGCTTCGAAGCGATCGGCTTGTTTCTCTGTTTTTGACGCACAGAAAACCTTTTACACTAACAAAATGACTGTTGTTTTTGTGACGTTGTTTTTGTATTAGGGGCAATACTACCTAATTTATTATGCCATGGTACCTACTAGAATAAAATGTTATAATTTGACAAGCAATTTTTATTAAACATTTTCTTTAATGTCTTTCTAGATAAAAATAATTAAACTCGTTTTCTACCAAACTTCTGTTATTATGTTATTGTTGTAGCAAGAGTGAGATATGTTATGTGTTTTATATGCATACATACATACATACATAGTGCGTATGGATTAGTAATATACTTCTTGTACTTTTTCTTCTGAAAACATTTTAATTAATTATTAATTAATTATTTTAAGAGCAGCAGCGTCATAATATTATAATATTATTGTGATGTCACTTTAAATTTAGTTTAATTTTTTTCAAAAGAATCTCATTTTTTTTATTTATTGTGTAAGAGGCTATTAGAAGAGCAAAATATTTTTCGTTAGGTGTGTCTTTAAAATTTAAAATATTTTGGAGTATATCTCGGAAACAATAATTATTGCAGTATTGTGTAAAATGTAAATAAAATGAAGTTGCTTGGCCACTACAACAGCAAATACTAAAAACAGAAAGTGTTGAAAGCTTTAGAGTTCTATGACATCAAACAGAAACATAAGTGTTTAAAATTACTTTAAAACAGTAAAATGACTTACATAAAATATACTTAAATCTTTTATTAAATATACCATAATTTATTAAATATTTACTGTTTTTGTTCTGCAGAATAAGATCTTTTTAAACATTCATTTATTTTACACAATTTATTGCATAGGGAAGTTTTTAATATCATAGGTAAAAAAAAAACTAATTGTTTTGATAAGCTTATGGTTAATGATGTAATTTACAATGACGATGTTAATAAAGTAGAGCAGTTCAAACTTCATTTTGCAGATATTTACAAATTTACTGCTCCAGTCAGCGCTAATGTAGAAGAGGTCCCGAATACAGTCAATTCCTACTTAAATAGTTGTTCTGCAACAATTTGCCAATTTAATGGTGAATATGGTTGTTTAAACTTATTGGATACTAATCATTTTACTAACATTTCAGAAGTTAGCGATATAATTAAGTCTTTAAAATCCAAAAGATCTGCAGGCGTAGATAACTTGTCAAATTTTTTAATAAAAAGGCTTCCGATTTCGGCAATTAAATTCTTAGCTATTGTTTTTAATAATTGCTTGAACAATGGGTATTTTCCTAAGGTCTGGAAAGTGGCTAAAATTTGTCCATTATTAAAAAAGCCAAATAATTTCCAAATCACCAACTCTCGCCCAATATCTATGTTGTCAAACGTAGGTAAGTTATTTGAG
The DNA here is from genome assembly GCA_947311025.1 of Lypha dubia. NCBI lineage: Eukaryota > Metazoa > Arthropoda > Insecta > Diptera > Tachinidae > Lypha > Lypha dubia. Next base: position 21,669,855 of record OX371262.1, on the reverse strand, counting down.
AGAGTTATTAAGAAAAAATTGGATATATCTTTGACATCAGAAGATATGCCTCCTTATCAGTTCGGTTTTAAACGTGGTCACTCATCTGTTGACGCTTTATTATATTTGCACAACGATGTAATTTGTAATTTAAGGGGAAAAAAATGTACTGTCGCCGTTTCGTTAGACATTGAAAAGGCATTTGACCGAGCATATCATTTGGGAATTATCTTCAAAATGATTAGTTTAAGATGTGATCCAGTTTTTGTAAAGTTGTTTAAAAACTATTTTCATAAATTAATGGCACGAAATCAGATTTAGGCAATATATATTGTGGTGTTCCTCAAGGGGCAATTATGGCGCCATTGTTATATAACATTCTTGTGTACGACTTTCCCCATATTATTAATGGTTCTAAAAGTATTCTATACGCGGATGATTCACTTATTTATGCACACGATAGCTCCCCGGAAATTGCGTTAATTAGGGTTCAAAGACATCTTCAGGTTATTGATAAATTTTAAAGTGATTGCGGTATTAAAATCAATTCACAAAAATCAGAGGCCATTTGTTTTCGAAATGCTTCGGGAAAAGGTCCACGTAACATAGTGAAACAGAGCAACACACTGAATCTCTCTTTAAATGGTTCAATTATTCCTTTTAAAGATCAAATAAAGTACCTTGGGGTAACTTTCAATAATCTTTTTAAGTTTAATCAACATGGAAGAATTTGTAAGGCAAAAACTCTAAGTGTTAAGGGCATTTTTATGAAACTATTTGTTAATAGACACTTAAGTCAGAAAGCCAAGCTCTTAATCTACAAAGTTTGCATTCGTCCTGTTATGCTGTATGGTTTTCCCATATGGTTTTCGATTTCTCCAAAAGTAATGATGGAGTTGGAGATTTTAGAACGCAGCTGTTTGAGACTTTGTGTTAACGCGAACTATGAAAGTTTTTTTAAGAGATTCTCTAACACGGTTGTTTATAAAAAAGCAAATATTCAACCGCTTTCTTCATATGTTCTAGTTCTAATTACTAAGTTTATTAAACGACTTGAAAATCATGACAACAATTTAATGGCTTTAGTTCTTCGGTCACAATCTGGATTTAATTGGTCTAACAGTCTTTATATTTCTCCGATTGGAATTTTGCAGGAGAATTTTAACTCCTTTTCTCGGTTTACTGAATACCGCCTACCAGAATTTTATTCCTATACAATTAAAGGGTCTAACAGGGGTTAAAGTTTATTATTATTAATGTTATACTATTTTTTTATTAATATATATATATATATATATTTTTTTATTATTTGTTTAGTTTAAGTCCTAGTTTTAAGTTAATTCTGACTATTAACAGCCAATGTAAATTTTTATTATATTTTGAGCAATATAATTCGAATATTCACCTTTGATGCAAATCTTCGTATCCGTCCACTTTATCTTAGCATGTAGCATTATTCTTTGTTTTTATTGTATATTAAAATAATACTGTATAGTTTTAAGTTTTTTCTTTTTTGTATGTTATCTATAACCAGTTATTTATGTTATCTAAGCTCTGAAGTCTCAATAAAATTTAAATTGAAATTGAATTTATTGCATTGATATCACTTTATTGTTTATTTTCGCCACTAAAAATTAAAATTAGTTTAACGAAGCTAACTAGCAAGTAGTGAAAGCATTTGCACATGACTACTGACAAGGTTTAGTGGCTTCTACTGAAAACAACGGTTGTTCTATTCAGCCAGTGCTGTTGAAAAATCTACAAAAGGGATGTATAAATATTAAATTTTTCCTTTGTTGCTCGAAATATGTTAACAATGTCTACCTAATATTTCTCTGTTTATAAACATTTACGAATGGACAAAAACCTGTTGGCGTGTTGCATTGCTGTCGTCAATATAATCATTCGGTAACCTGCTGTGGCAAATATGTTAAATGCATAAGAGTTTATGACTAAGTTATTACCACTAAAAGTCATAAAATCATTAAAAAAAAAATAGAATAATTATTCGTCCTTTTAAATCTGTACAATAAAATGCAGCTTCCCAAATTTAATGATTAAAGCACACGTGTGTACGAGTAAGTCCCCGCCCAGATTTGCAATTTTATTGGCTGCAATTCTTTAAAATTCTGCTTTGAAATTGCATAAGTGTCCAGATTATAAAAATCTAATTTTGCAATTTTTGTATTTACAACACCACAGAAAATTTTATTTTCAATATTTTTAACTTAAAAAACTATAATGCATCACATATTAATTTAATTTTGTTTTTCATATAATTGAAAAAATACAATAAAACGTCAAATACACATAGAACCCAGTGCGAATTGCAAGGCAAAAGAGAATTGCCGAGCACATGAAACTCTGTACCCCTCCCCAAGCTTCTTACCACGCTCACCTAAAAAACCAAGAATTGCAGCTAATAAAATTGCAAGTCTGGACAGGGACTAAGTAATTAACTTAGACAGGTAGATTGCAATGCAATCCGAATTGTATGAAAAATAGAAATGAAAGATGTTTCTGTACCCATGAGTGGATCAACTTCAAGGTTTGGCTGATCTTAAGAAATAAATAAAGAATTTTAAGGAAAAGCAAAACAACATTTTGTTTTGTATGAAAATTACCAAAAATTACTTCTGAAGTAATTGTTAAAAACAGAGGAAATATTCTAACAAAAATACTTAATTTTGTGATCTTTTACTTTTGGAATATGCAAGGAAAACTATCATAGAATAACAATTTGTTATGTTGCTTTGCATTTATGTTCTATCGAAATTTACACGTAATTATCTGTTACAGTGATGTGTTATTCAAAAAGTTGGTAATTTTCCCCTTTAAACTGCAATAAAAACCAATGTCCAGCCAATTTGTTTCCTCATTTCTATTTGGAGGCATTTTGAGTCCATTATGAATCCCTTCTATATGACCTAAAAGGACTATCATGCAGTTACAACCATCAAAACAAGGGTTACACTCCTTCGTGTGAGGTACCCGTTTTGAACTAATAGTATTTCTACTGCTGATTTTAATAAACATTCACGTATCCTGAGTATCTCTAGCTACTCCTTGTGGTCTCTAAACGAGTGTTATTAAGGGATCTCACAATGTCGAAGTTTGCATCTAACGAATAATCTTTATATCCCTTAATGTCCTTAATCACATCATGCTTCACTTACTCTTAATATATACATTTTCTTACATCGATCCGACTGATTTTTTTACGGTAATCAACTTTATTTTTTTTGTACAGATTTTGCTGAACGAATAATTATTCTATTTTTAGAACTGATTTTATGAGTTTTAGTGATAAAAACCTAAAGTCCTAAACTCTTATGATTCGGATCTTCATATCACGAAGTTATTTCCTCCTCCGAACACAGTACCTCTCTTTTTATGTTTCTTTCAGATCACAATTAGTGAGAATAATTTAAGGGTTGTTTGTTTTAAAGCAAAGGTGGACAAAAGTTGTTTGCATCTGTATTTCTGCTGTAACACATTTATAATACAACACAAAAAGTATGCGCACTGCTTATTGTAAAACAGTAAATGATTAAATTTATAATAACAAATTTTTAAAAATGTTTCAGTTTTACTACGTAAAAGAATTCAGTGTGATTGCAAAACACATTAAAGAATTCTATCCACGAAAACTCAAATAAAATCGTCCATATTAATGCTTTCATGACAGTTTCGAACAGGGATTAAAATTAGTTTTTTATTTTTATTTATTATACTGCCGACTACTAAAAATATATGTAGAATCTACAATTTTCAAGACATATTTTTTTCCGTTCAGAAATATATTTTCCTTGAACCTAATCATAATTTGAGTAATTTTTAGGGTTGCTAGTTGTTGATGCAAAGAGAACAATTTTCAAATGATATTCATTTTTAGATCGCCATGTTTATCATAATAATAATCGAAGTTGTGTTCGTTTGGGATGGCATATATTTTTTTGTTTGGTATTTTTTATGGCGGCATATTTTTTGAAATAATAATTTTGTGTGTGTTTTTTCACATTTTTGTGTGGAAAGCTATTTTTCATTGACAAGAAATATTTGCTGCGCAATATATTACATATACATATTTGTGGCGTGTAAGCTACTTAATATTTTATTTAGTTTGCAAGTATAAAATTCTTTTTAGAAAACTGTAAATGTAATTGTTGTCAAGTAAATATTTTTAGTTTCTCTACTATCAAAAATGGAAACGGATCATATTTTCTCAGTATTCGGTAGTATAATAAATAAAAATAAAAAACTAATTTTAAACCCTGCTATTTGGGTTTTTAAAAAATAAAAGTAAATTATTAAAAAGAGTATTTAGAAGTGTGAATTGGGAAACTGGAGGTATGCTGTGTGATTATATAATATTTTTTCTAAATGCGGTGACTTTCAACCTTTCAAAATCTACTAAAATATTCTCTTGACTAAAAATACTGTAAATATGTATGTAGATATATTTACACATGTTATATACATACGAGTATACATATATGAAATGACTAGAGATTGTTAATTTTTGCTGGCTCCATGAAAAATGTTCCCAAACTAAAAAATGAAAAATGGACCCAAAATAGGAAAAATGGCCGAAAACAATTTTGTTGTTGTTTTGAATGTACAAAGTTTGACGCCATTTCTCCTATTTGTTTTTTTTTTTAAACCAAACAGAAGGAGCTAACAATATAACTAAAAATACATGGGAAAAACCATGGTGCAATAATATACAGGTAGCCGCACAACTACAACAAGGCAACAATAAAAAAACAACAGGGATTTTTATTGTTGCTTATGAGCTAGATGTGTCAATAGGAATAAAGGAAAAAAGAAAAATTACACCCAATTTCATAGTTTGTTTTATGTTTATTATTTTGTTATTGAGAAATAATATTTTTTAACAGTTTTTTTTTTGTATTTTTAACCCATTCCTGCCTAATCGGTATTTAAATACCCAAAAAAGTGACAAGCAATCACAGCCTGGAGTTGTCCAGATTTATTTTTCAACGGCTTCTTTATTCGATCCAATTGACCCAAACGATGAAGTTTTGGTAGAAAAGTAAGTACAACATTACAAAAACAATATGTTTACATTGATTAGTTGTAAAACTTCATAAGATAGGTATATGAAGAATATAAATATAATACATAAGTATGTATGTATATAGAAATATTTAAGAACATATCGGACTGGTTCCTCAAAAGGAAGAAAACGATATACTGTTGTCACAGCTACGAATTGTAAAAAACTTACGTAACTGTGATAGAAGAGTACTGGATTTTTTGCCTCTACTGAAAATTTGTAAATTTTGTGTCGACGCTCATTAGACTAACTAGTTTGATATATTTTTATGCTTGATCTTCTACACTGAAAAAAACAAAAAGTCATGTATGTATATGTACATATGTGCATATAATATGCGGTCTACTACTAACTTAAAATGACCAACTTTAACTTCAAGTTAATGTTAAGTGTAGACCGCTCATGTTAAAGTTATATAATTTGTCTGGCAAGCGCTTTTTTTCATATAATTTGGAAAAATTTGACTGCAGAAAAAAGTGAAGCAAAAAAAAAAAAACAGCCTTTTTTCTTGGCTAATTTTTTATTTGATTTTCCCTTATAATTTCTCAAGAATACTGAAGTTTTTGACGAGTTATTTAACCGTGGAGTAAACTCTCACAGTTTAATACTTACTACTATTTGTATACAATTCGGATGGGATTCCTAATTGCTGCGATCGAGTCTATTTCTCCAGAATAAAAAAGTCAAGAATTTTTCTTATTCAATAGAGTACAATATTTGTTTATTAATAATAATTATTTACACTTGTTGATTAAATTACAATAAATGTTTTTTTAAGTAAGAAAAATAGGAATTTTGAATAAAAAAAGTTAAATAAAAACAAAATGTAATCTTCGAATTTATATGTTTAAAAAAATGATTTATTCGCTTATTGTGTGATGACGTGAAGTTTGTGTTTTTGGTTTTCTATCTATTTACGGTGCTGATAGCGTTTGCGTTTTGTTGCGGGCGGATGTCCTAATGGTTGTTCAGGCAGCTCAATGAGTTTGGTGGCACCATATTTTCGTCCTGGTGGTGTTTTAATTATGTTTGGTTGTCGTCCATACGACCCATGAATACTGGAACCACTAAAAACTGATGTATTCACGATTGATGGCGCTGTGCGTGGTATTATTTTTCGTGGCATAGTGCAAGATCTTGATGGTACGGTGGGAGCTGAAGTCTTTCTTAACGAAGATTGCGCTTCAGTGGATTTTCGCAAAAGTTCTGTACGAAAAGTAGCACATTTCGATTCGCATTTGATGAGAAAATGCTTTACCGGCTTTTGTTCTTGTTGGGGCAATCGATCTTCAAGAACATTTTTATTAAGGTACTGCCATTCTAAGGGCAACATTCCCATATCATTGTGACTGGACTTTTGTTTCCTCAAATCGTTGATTATATCAGTAAATATATTACCATTGTCCTCATGGTTCGGGAACGCTGTATTGAGAGAGCTGGTCGCTGGAAATGTTTTCATAGTTTCGGCAAACATGGAAACCCACGATTCAGAATCTCGACCAGCAACTTCGATAATTTCCTCCAATTCAGATTTCCATTTTTCCACAAGAAGGTGAGGAATATTTATGAAGCTTGCTAATATTTTTAATTTAGTTTCAGTCTCAAGATCGGGAAAAGATTTCTTAATGCTGCGCAAGATTTTCTGGTTCAATTTGGAAGAGATTGAGTTGTTTATCCACAAATCATTTGATGTCGACAGAATTTTTTGTAGATACTGTGATGTGTCGCTGTTTCGATTGGCCATCTTTCCACTTCTTTCTAGGATTTTTTTCTTTTCCACAGGTTAATCAATATAATTTATCTTCTTTATGGCTTCAGGTTTCTAGTTTTTACTTTGTTTATTTGTAAAAACTTGTTTGGAATATTTTAATCTTGTGAATTTATTCAGGCGCGAACCACAATTTTTACTTTTCTGTTATTTTGCTGATGCGTTTAGAGCTCTTGACTTAATGGTTTCAATGCTTTTCGTAAACTAAAGAAATTAAATTCTATCAAAGGCTTCATATAAGTATGTTGTCCTGCCAATCCTAATTTCATTAGTGAAGAGAGAAGACACCAATGACAACTTAGGCAAGTCTCGGGTAAAAAGAGAATAAAAGAGAATCTGCATATAAGAAACCGATTGATGTTCGGCACGAACATGTCGATTTGGCCTTCGCGGACTTAGACACACCTCTCTGTGTGTGTTAAACAGGATTGAAAAATGTTCATGTGTGAGGAACGAAAATCTCTGCTAATGATCACAGATTAATTATGCGAGTATGAAACAAAAATCTGCAGAATATTATGATTAACACTTAAATATTCGCACTAATTGTGATCTGATAGAAACAAAGAAAGAGCAGGTACCGGAGCAGCGTTTCCATTCGATTTTCAAAAGAGGATTTGACAAAAATAAAGTTGCATTTCTTTAAAAATCAATTTCAGTATTCCAAATTATGTTTTTTCATCTATTTTTTTCAATTTATTTTATATTGAATAGTTTTTGAAAACATAATTTCTCAAGTATCTACCATGGTATTTAAAATAAAAACCGATGAAATAATCCTGCCTGCTGTAGACGTGTAATTTTGTTTTAGAAATGTCGAATTGCATGTAGCAGAGTAACAAGATGACTAAAAATTTGTAGCGGCGTCTAAGCAAAAAAAATAATTTCAACCCGCCGGTGAAGTGTAAAATTTTATTTGGAAATTTTATATATTAAATAAAACAAACTGCTGTAAAGCAAATTCTAATATCAAATAAAGAAACTTAAACCTAAGAATGCATTTTTATCAGCCAAGCTACCTGTAAAAGTAGTAAAAAACCAATGTGTATGTTCGCATTCGCAAAAGCTGCAGAGATGGATGGCTTCGAAGCGATCGGCTTGTTTCTCTGTTTTTGACGCACAGAAAACCTTTTACACTAACAAAATGACTGTTGTTTTTGTGACGTTGTTTTTGTATTAGGGGCAATACTACCTAATTTATTATGCCATGGTACCTACTAGAATAAAATGTTATAATTTGACAAGCAATTTTTATTAAACATTTTCTTTAATGTCTTTCTAGATAAAAATAATTAAACTCGTTTTCTACCAAACTTCTGTTATTATGTTATTGTTGTAGCAAGAGTGAGATATGTTATGTGTTTTATATGCATACATACATACATACATAGTGCGTATGGATTAGTAATATACTTCTTGTACTTTTTCTTCTGAAAACATTTTAATTAATTATTAATTAATTATTTTAAGAGCAGCAGCGTCATAATATTATAATATTATTGTGATGTCACTTTAAATTTAGTTTAATTTTTTTCAAAAGAATCTCATTTTTTTTATTTATTGTGTAAGAGGCTATTAGAAGAGCAAAATATTTTTCGTTAGGTGTGTCTTTAAAATTTAAAATATTTTGGAGTATATCTCGGAAACAATAATTATTGCAGTATTGTGTAAAATGTAAATAAAATGAAGTTGCTTGGCCACTACAACAGCAAATACTAAAAACAGAAAGTGTTGAAAGCTTTAGAGTTCTATGACATCAAACAGAAACATAAGTGTTTAAAATTACTTTAAAACAGTAAAATGACTTACATAAAATATACTTAAATCTTTTATTAAATATACCATAATTTATTAAATATTTACTGTTTTTGTTCTGCAGAATAAGATCTTTTTAAACATTCATTTGTTTTACACAATGTATTGCATTGATATCACTTTATTGTTTATTTTCGCCACTAAAATTATAAATTAGTTTAACGAAGCTACCTAGCAAGTAGTGAAAGCATTTGCACATGAATACTGACATGATAGAACAATAGAACAACGTTTGTTCTATTCAACCAGTGATGTTGAAAAATCTACAAAAGGGATGTATAAATATTAAATTTTTCCTTTGTTGCTCGAAATATGTTAACAATGTCTACCTAATATTTCTCTGATTATAAACATTTACGAACTTTAGCCTTAATAAATATTAACAAATAAATTAGTTTAATTGGACAGCTACGATAAAATCAGCACGGACAAAAACCTGTTGCCGTGTTGCTTTGCTGTCGTCAATATAATCATTCCGTAGCCTGCTGTGGCAAATGTGTTTAATGCATAAGAGTTTATGACTTAGGCCCAAATTCACAGTCATTAGTTAGCTAATAGCAATAGTTTAACTAATAATATTTGATTCACAGCTTCTAGTTTAACATTAGTTAAACATTAAACGTCATTGGTTAACTAACAGTTAGACAACAGCTGATTCGTTGGAATTTATTATTAGTATTTTTGTTTTGTGAAAAATTTTAGATATAGCATGTGAAATTGAAAACACGGAGTCCGATATTGAAAGAGACACTGGTACTGATAATACGCGGAATATTGTTGCTGAGCGTCGCCAACGTAATGTAAAAAGATTTTATGGATATATTCCGTTTTAGCAAGTAGGTGGCGTGGCAAGTTCTTGAATGTATACGCCAGTTTTTAAGAAATAATATATCAAATATAAACAAAAGCCATATGCTATAACAGAATTGCCAGTACTGAAAGTTAATAGTTTAATAGGGTTACCATTTTTTGTTCATATTAAGAGTGTTGGTTAAATAATACACTGTGAATATGAAGTATTAGTTAAACAATAGTTATCATTTTAGTTTACTAATAGCTAACTAATTACTGTAAATTTGGCCATAAGGGACATAAACATTATTCGTTAGATGCAAACTTCGACATTGTGAGATCCCTTAATAACGCTCGTTTAGAGACCAAAAAGGAGTAGCTAGAGATACTCAGGATACGTGAATGTTTATTAAAATCAGCAGTAGAAATACTATTAGTTCAAAACGGGAACCTCACACGAAGGAGTGTAACCCTTGTATTGACGGTTGTAACTGCATGATAGTTCTTTTAGGTCATATAGAAGGGATTCATAATGGACTCAAAATGCCTCCAAATAGAAATGAGGAAATAAATTGTGTGAACATTGGTTTTTATTGTAGTTTAAAGGGGAAAATTACCAACTTTTTGAATAAAACATCACTGTAACAGATAAATGCAAAGCAACATAACAAATTGTTATCCCTTGATAGTTTTCCTTGAACACAGCACGTGAAATTATCACACAGCTGTTAAGAAAACGAAAGTTTATTTTTTTTTTGTCTGATTAATTTTTACATATTCGTCATTTCACATATCAGATTCCAAAAGTAAAAGATCACAATATTAAGTATTTGTGTTAGAATATTTCCTCTGATTTTAACAATTACTTCGGTAGTAATTTTTGGTAATTTTCATATAAAACAAAATGTTTTCCTTAAAATTCTTTATTTATTTCTCAAGATCAGCCAAATCTTGAAGTTGATCGACTCACAGGTACAGAAACATTGTTCATTTCTATTTTTCAAACAATTCGGATTGCACTACAATCTACCTGTCTTACTCGTACACACGTGTGCTTTAATCATTAAATTTGCGATGCGTATGCAGATGTCATGCAACTGCATTTTATTGTACAGATTTTTATTGACGAATAATTATTCTATTTTTTAATGATTTTATGACTTTTAGTGGTAATAACTTAGGGCCAAATTTACAGTAATTAGTTAGCTATTAGTAAACTAAAATGATAACTATTGTTTAACTAATACTTCATATTCACAGTGTATTATTTAACCAACACTCTTAATATGAACAAAAAATGGTAACCCTATTAAACTATTAACTTTCAGTACTGGCAATTCTGTTATAGCATATGGCTTTTGTTTATATTTGATATATTATTTCTTAAAAAATAGCGTATACATTCAAGAACTTGCCACGCCACCTACTTGCTAAAACGGAATATATCCATAAAATCTTTTTACATTACGTTGGCGACGCTCAGCAACAATATTCCGCGTATTATCAGTACCAGTGTCTCTTTCAATATCGGACTCCGTGTTTTCAATTTCACATGCTATATCTAAAATCCGCGGAGGCAAAATCGACACGTTCCTGCCGAAGATCATTCGGTTTCTTACATGTAGATTCTCTTTTATTCTCTTTTTACCCGAAACTTGTCTTAGTTGTCATTGGTATATTCTCTCTTCATTAAAGAAATTAGGATTGGCAGGACAACCAACATATATGAAGCCTTTGATAGAATTTAATTTCTTTAGTTTACGAAAAGTATTGAAACCATTAAGTCAAGAGCTCTAAACACATCAGCAAAATAACTGAAAAGTAAAAATTGTGGTCCGCGCCTGAATAAATTCACAAGATTAAAAAACTCCAAACAAGTTTTAACAAATAATTGCAAACACAAAGTTAAAACTAGAGACACCTGAAGCCATAAAGAAGATTAATTATATTGATTAGCCTGTGGTAAAGAAAAAAAAATCCTAGAAAGAAGTGGAAGGATGGCCAATCGAAACAGCGACACATCACAGTATCTACAAAAAATTCTGTCGACACCAAATGATTTGTGGATAAACAACTCAATCTCTTCCAAATTGAACCAGAAAGTCTTGCGCAGCATTAAGGATTCCTTTCCCGATCTTGAGACTGAAACTAAATTAAAAATATTAGCAAGCTTCTTAAATATTCCTCACCTTCTTGTGGAAAAATGGAAATCTGAATTGGAGGAAATTATTGAACTTGCTGGTCGAGATTCTGAATCGTGGGTTTCAATGTTTGCCGAAACTATGAAAACATTTCCAGCGACCAGCTCCCTCAATACAGCGATCCCGAACCATGAGGATAATCGTAATATATTTACTGATATAATCAACGATTTGAGGAAACAAAAGTCCAGTCACAATGATATGGGAATGTTGCCCTTAGAATGGCAGTATCTTAATAAAAATGTTCTTGAAGATCGATTGCCCCAACAAGAACAGAAGCCGGTAAAGCATTTTGTCATCAAATGCGAATCGAAATGTGCTACTTTTCGTACAGAACTTTTACGAAAATCCGCTGAAGCGCAATCTTCGTTAAGAAAGACTTCAGCTCCCACCGTACCATCAAGATCCAGCACTATGCCACGAAAAATAGTACCACGTACAGCGCCATCAATAGTGAATACATCAGTTTTTAGTGGTTCCAGTATTCATGGGTCGTATGGACGGCAACCAAATATAATTAAAACACCACCAGGACGAAAATATGGTGCCACAAAACTCATTGAGCTGCCTGAACAACCATTAGGACATCCGCCCGCAACAAAACGCAAACGCTATCAGCACCGTAGATAGATAGAAAACCAAAAACACAAACTTCACGTCATCACACAACAAGCGAAGAAATCAACTTTTTCACAAATAAATTCCAAAATTATATATTTTTTCTTATTTAACTTTTTTATTAAAAATTCCTATATTTCTTACTTGAAACATTTATCGTAATTTAATCAACAAATGTAAATAATTATTATTAATAAACAAATATTGTACTCTATTGAATAAGAAAAATTCTTGACTTTTTTATTCTGGAGAAATAGACTCGATCGCAGCAATTAGGAATCCCATCCGAATTGTATACAAATAGCAGTAAGTATTAAACTGTGACAGTTATTATGAGGGCAAATGTGAAAAATAGTATGAATTGTGTCGCAACTTCCGTATGAGCAATATTCAGCCCATTGCGTTGAATTGTTACTTATGTATACGCGAACAAATGTAATAAAACTGTTGCAAATGTTGTTTTGTTAATATTTTATTGGCAAAGTCAATTTTTATTGTTTGTTTATTTTCTTTTTTTTAAATAAAATCAAATAAGTTACAACACACACAGACACAAAAAATACATGTAAGCTAATATCACAGGCTCGTCTTAATATTCATATTATTGCTAATCTATAAGTTAGCATTTAAATTGTCAGATGCTCAATCTTTTATTTAATTTTGGTTGTATTCTCAAGTTTTCTGCACTTTCGGCACATTAATTTTGAAAATCGGCAAAATTGAAATTATGTATTGACTAGGTTTTTATTAATTTTTTATAAAGAAGAAAGCAAAAATGGCCCCAATGAAAATTGGCCCCAAAACAATAATGAAAAATCGCCCCAAAACAGAGTAAATAAAATATACCGCAAAAAAATCTTTATATCAAAAACTGCTTTTTGAGAATTTTTACTAAATGGCGACGTTGCCCGAAATTTCATGCATGCGAGAAACCTTGAGCCCCACCGAAGAACAGCAATGCGAAAATCCGTTAGTAAACGACTGTCTCTGTTAGAACCTTCGCCGAGAAATTGTCTAAATAAACAAGCACCCCAAAAAAAGAGTGAAATAAATCCCGAAAGTTGTACATGTTGGTCGATTTTTAGGTCAGAGAGTCTCTTGTACCCACCGCTGTGTCGGAAAATACCATGATGGAGAAAATCTTTAAGCCCCAAACTACGCGAAAATTGATTTGTAATACAAATCAAATATTGTACATATGAGAAGTAATATTATCAGGCTCAAGTTCAGTTTTATTGAATTAAAGAAAATTCAAATTACCATCCAGTGATGGGGAATTTCGTACTAACAAAAATTGTTTCAATATGTAAAAATAGAATAAAAATTAATGAAATTCATTCTCGTATTTTATTTGTGTTCAAAACTTTTTGCGGTGTTGATTATTTGTGATTTTGGTTGTGTTGAGTTGAAGTTTATAATTCTGCCTGTTGATGTGCATTTTATGATTGGCTTTGTGTAGTTTTATATCCAGGTATGCTAGTTCTTGTTTTTGTTCCACTTCAATGGTAAATTTTATTTTAGGGTGGTAACTGTTGAGTATTTTTAGTATTTCATCTTTGTCGTCGATATTAATAATAGCTAAAATATAATCTGCATACTTGGTTATGTATTTTACGTGGATGTTTTTACGTTTAAGTTCTTCTAATGCAGTATCCAATAGGTTGTCTAGTACTGTATCTGCTATTGCTGGGGACAAAGGATTGCCCATGGGTCCACCGAATCATTTCTAAAAATTTTAAGCGTGGTATTGTTGTATTTGTTTTGATTGTTGACCATTTTTCCACTATATTATTTATTGCAGTATGTATAGGGATGTTAGTGAAGAGCGAGACTACGTCAAAGGATACTAGTCAGACTTTTTCATTAAGTTTTGAAATGCTTATTTCTTTTTTTACTTGAAAGGAATTTTTGATATTGTATTTCGCTGAAATTATATTTTTGAGGATTCTTCTTTTGTATTTGCTGAGCTGATAGCATGGTAGTTGTATTGAGGACACTATGGGTCGTAGGGACATATCGTTTTTATGTATTTTTGGTAGTCCATAAATTCTTGGCGCAGTACCAGCAGAACATGTAAGTTGCTTATCTTCTAGTAGTTTCTCGATTTTGGAATTATACTCCTCTTTGTATAATGCTGCTGTTTTGTTGCCTTTGTCTGCTTGTGTTATTATTATATTTTTATGTTTTTTTAGAAAAAGTTTTGTTTTTTTTCAAAAATTGCTAAGATGAACTTTTCTCTTGGACTATTTTTAAATACGTTACCATATTAGCTACTTTTGTTCTTCTCTCCTCTTTTTCATAATACGTGTTTCCTTCCGTTTTCAGTACTTGTCAGGTAAAAAACTTTGGCGACTAATCGGTAAAGAAAACTTTTTTCCCAGAGACAACAACCATTTACTTTCCCAGGGTATTTCCACTTCGGTTCTGTTTTCAAACCAATGCTCGTTATAGATTAGTCCCTCTTTCTCAAGAAATATTTCTTTGAGTTTATTCAACTTTTTAATTTGTTTTTCCCTTGTACTTTTAGTTATATTGTTAGCTCGTTCTGTTTGGTTTTTAACAAAAACAAATAGGAAAAATGGCCCCAAACATTTTACATTCGTACCAACAACAAAATTGTTTTCGGCCAATTTTCCTATTTTGGGTCCATTTTTCAGTTTGGTGTTATTTTTCATTTTTTAGTTTGGGAACATTTTTCATGGAGCCAGCAAAAATTAACAATCTGTAGTCATTTCATATATGTATACTCGTATGTATGTATGTATATAACATGTGTAAATACAACTAAATATTTACAGTATTTTTAGTCAAGATAATATTTTAGTTGATTTTGAAAGGTTGAAAGTCACCGCATTTAGAAAAAATATTATATAATCACACAGCATACCTCCAGTTTCCCAATTCACACTTGTAAATACTCTTTTTAATAATTTACTTTTATTTTTTAAAAACCCAAATAGCAGGGTTTAAAATTAGTTTTTTATTTTTATTTATTATACTACCGACTACTGAGAAAATATGATCCGTCTCCATTTTTGATAGTAGAGAAACTAAAAATATTTACTTGATAACAAATACATTTGCAGTTTTCTAAAAAGAATTTTATACTTGCAAACTAAATAAAATATTAAGTAGCTTACACGCCACAAATATGTATATGTAATATATTGCGCAGCAAATATTTCTTGTCAATGAAAAATAGCTATCCACACAAAAATGTGAAAAAAACACACAAAATTATTATTTCAAAAAATATGCCGCTATAAAAAATACCAAACAAAAAAATATATGCCATTCCAAACGAACACAACTTCGATTATTATTATGATAAACATGGCGATCTAAAAATGAATATCATTTGAAAATTGTTCTCTTTGCATCAACAGCTAGCAACTCTAAAAATTACTCAAATTATGATTAGGTTCAAGGAAAATATATTTCTGAACTGAAAAAAATATGTCTTGAAAATTGCAGATTCTACATATATTTTTAGTAGTCGGCGGTATAATAAATAAAAATAAAAAACTAATTTTAATCCCTGTTCGAAACTGTCATGAAAGCATTAATATGGACGATTTTATTTGAGTTTTCGTGGATAGAATTCTTTAATGTGTTTTGCAATCACACTGAATTCTTTTACGTAGTAAAACTGAAACATTTTTAAAAATTTTTTATTATAAATTTAATCATTTACTGTTTTACAATAAGCAGTGCCCATACTTTTTGTGTCGTATTATAAATGTGTTACAGCAGAAATACAGATGCAAACAACTTTTGTCCACATTTAAAACAAACAACCCTTAAATTATTCTCACTAATTGTGATCTGAAAGAAACATAAAAAGAGCAGTTACTGTGTTCGGAGACCGATATAACTTCGTGATATGAAGATCCGAATCACAAGAGTTTAGGACTTTAGGTTTTTATCACTAAAACTCATAAAATCAGTTCTAAAAATAGAATAATTATTCGTTCAGCAAAATCTGTACAAAAAAAATAAAGTTGATTACCGTAAAAAAATCAGTCGGATCGATGTAAGGAAATGTATATTTTAAGAGTAAGTGAAGCATGATGTGATTAAGGACATTAAGGGACATACAGATTATTCGTTAGATGCAAACTTCGACATTGTGAGATCCCTTAATAACACTCGTATAGAAACCACAAAGGACTAGCTAGAGATACTCAGGATACGTGAATGTTTATTAAAATCAGCAACTATTAGTTCAAAACTGGTACCTCACACGAAAGAGTGTAACCCTTGTTTTGATGGTTGTAACTGCATGATAGTTCTTTTAGGTCATATAGAAGGGATTCATAATGGACTCAAAATGCCTCCAAATAGAAATGAGGAAACAAATTGTGTGGACATTGGTTTTTATTGTAGTTTAAAGGGGAAAATTACCAACTTTTTGAATAACACATCACTGTAACAGATAATTACGTGTAAATTTCGATAGAACATAAATGCAAAGCAACATGACAAGTTGTTATTCTATGATAGTTTTCCTTGAATATTCCAAAAGTAAAAGATCACAAAATTAAGTATTTTTGTTAAGGTTTTTGTCCATTCGTAAATGTTTATAATCAGAGAAATATTAGGTAGACATTGTTAACATATTTCGATCAACAAAGGAAAAATTTAATATTTATACATCCCTTTTGTAGATTTTTCAACAGCACTGGCTGAATAGAACAACCGTTGTTTTCAGTAGAAGCCACCAAACCTTGTCAGTAGTCATGTGAAAATGCTTTCACTACTTGCTAGGTAGCTTCGTTAAACTAATTTATATTTTTAGAGGCGAAAATAAACAATAAAGTGATATCAATGCAATAAACCATTTCAAATAAATTAATGTTTAAAATCTCCTATTCTGCAGAACGAAAACAGTAAAAATTTAGTAAATTATGGTATTATTTAATAAAAGATTTAAGTATATTTTATGTAAGTAATTTTATTGTTTATAAGTAATTTTAAACACTTATGTTTCTGTTAGATGTCATAGAACTCTTAAGCTTACAGTACACGGCATGTCAAAAGCCACATTCGCATGTGGCTCTGATGTAATTTTGACGTCACCATGAAGCTAAATTGGCAACATGTCGTGTACTTCCACTTTTTGTGACACTCACATGCAGCACACATTAATATGTGTGCTACATGTTCCTTTGTTGAGACATGCAAACATGCGTAGTTTAGACATGTTGGTACATTTGAATTTTGACATTTGTAATATTTTTACATGCGCATGTAGCAGTCCCAAACATGTGGCAGCAAACATTTTTGTCACAACATTTTTCAATAGTATGTAGCCAATGGCACTGTTGCCAATGTTGATTTTCTCCAACAAAATGTGGTAGGAATTTAAAGACGAAAAAAACATTTTATTATTATTAATAACACGATGACTAACATTCATGATAATTCTTTTGGTTGATATTTTCTCTTTTCCATGCATTTTTTTGTATTTCTCTTTGCTTTTGGGTTTTTGTTATTATTAATTAATATCTTTTATATTTTATTTATTTGTTGCGGGTTAGCAATATCTAGATATATATTTCGTTGGTAGCTATACCAATTCATCAGTAGATGTTTTACCCTTTATGTTTAAAAAATTCCAAAGCTCATCTATTTATACAAAAACTCACAAATATATTTTTTGTGAATTACAAAGCATAAAAATAGCCTTTAAAAAAATTTTTTCAAACACACACAACAATAATTTTCCATTATGAATGTATTTACTTTTCTATACCTATACAATTAGACAACCGTTGGTTGCCATTAAAAGTATTTTATAAGGCAAAAATCAAAAGCAAATCTCCCCGTTACAAAATTTTACATTTATTTGAGCATGTACTCAAGTATTTATGTTTAAAATTTTATTTATTAGTTGCGGGTTAGCAATATGTAGATATATATTTCGTTGGTAGCTATACCAATTCATCAGTAGCTGTTTTACCCTTTATGTTTAAAAAATTCCAAAGCTCATCTATTTATACAAAAACTCACAAATATATTTTTGTGAATTACAAAGCATAAAAATAGCCTTTAAAAATTTTTTTCAAACACACACAACAATAATTTTCCATTATGAATGTATTTACTTTTCTATACCTATACAATTAGACAACCGCTGGTTGCCATTAAAAGTATTTTATAAGGCAAAAATAAAAAGCAAATCTCCCCGTTACAAATTTTACATTTATTTGAGCATGTACTCAAGTATTTATGTTTAAAATAAAAAAAAAAAAAAAAAAAAATAAATAAAATATAAAACATAAATACTTGAGTACATGCTCAAATAAATGTAAAATGAATTAATATCTTAATTAACAGCTTAATTAGTTTAAGTTTTTGTTATTATTTCTCGTTCTTGTTCTAAAACATGCCTAAGATGAAAAAACAAAGCTAAGATGAAAAAACTCATGTATAAATAGTAAATTTATTCAATAATTAATAAACAACTGTTGTTTTATAAACTATGTATTCACACCGAAGCAGCTGATAGAATAAAAAATTATGCCAACAAAATAAGCACAATATATATGTACATATGTAGAAAATATTTTTTAAATAAAACTTTCTCTGACTGTAGAAAAATAATCACCCATTCCCCAAAATTGTGATCGCCAATTGTTGCGTTGTTTTTGTGTCAGTGCAGTATTAAGTAATTTCTTTCACCATTTTAGTGTTCATGGGAATTATTTCACGATCAAAGTGAATTTATTTTACTTTTTATCAGATGTTGTTTTATTTCTTCTTTCTCTTCGACAATTTATAAATTTGACTTCACACAAAATTTTAAAAATTAAACAAGTGCCATAAACATATGACTGTTGTACATGTTAATATGAAAAATGTGTACGTATGTTATATGCGGTGTATTGACTATACATATGCTGCCATTGCAAATGTGTACGCCTCGGCTACATTTGTCACATATAAATTTTGGGACAAAACAACAGACTTCAGAGCCACATGCGAATGTGGCTTTTGACATGCCGTGTACTGTAAGCTTAAAGCTTTCAACACTTTCTGTTTATAGTATTTGCTGTTAAAGTGGCCATCGGCCAAGCAACTACATTTTATTTACATTTTACACAATACTGCAATAATTATTGTTTCCGAGATATACTCCAAAATATGTAAAATTTTAATGAATCGCCTATCGAAAAATACTTTGCTCTTCTAATAGCAAAATAAATTAAAAAATGAGATTCTTTTAAATAAAGTGAAATTAAATTTAAAGTGGCATCACAATAATATTATAACATTATGTCGCTGCAGCTCTTAAAATAATTAATAAAAATGTTTTCAGAAGAAAAAGCACAAGAAGTATATTACTAATGCATACGCACTATGTATGTATGTATGCATATAAAACACATAACATATCTCACTCTTGCTACAACAATAACATATAAAAGAAGTTTGGTAGAAAACGAGTTTAATTATCTTTATCTAGTAAAACATTAAAGAAAATGTTTAATATAAATTGCTTGTCAAATTATAACATTTTATTCTAGTAGGTTCCATGGCATAATAAATTAGGTAGTATTGCCCCTAATACATATACAACGTCACAAAAACAACAGGCATTTTGTTAGTGTAAAAGGTTTTCTGTGCGTCAAAAACAGAGAAACAAGCCGATCGGCCATCTCTGCAGCTTTTGCGAATTCGACCCGCTGCCAAACATAAAAATTGGTTTTTTACTACTTTTACAGGTAGCTCGGCTGATAAAAATGCATTCTTAGGTTTAAGTTTCTTTATGTGATATTAGACGTTTCTTTACAGCAGTTTGTTTTATATATAAAATTTCCAAATAACATTTTACACTTCACCGGCGGGTTGAAATAAATTATTTTTGCTTAGACGCCGCTACAAATTTTTAGTCAGCTTGTTACACTGCTACATGCAATTCGACATTTGTAAAACAAAATTCCACGTCTACAGCAGGCAGGATTATTTCATCGGTTTTTATTTTAAATACCATGGTAGGTACTTGAGAAATTATGTTTTCAAAAACTATTCAATATAAAATAAATTGAAAAAATAGATGAAAAAAACATAATTTGGAATACTGAATTTGATTTTTAAAGAAATGCAACTTTATTTTTGTCAAATCCTCTTTTGATAATCGAATGGAAACGCTGCTCCGGTACCTGCTCTTTCTTTGTTTCTATCAGATCACAATTAGTGCGAATATTTAAGGGTTGTTTGTTTGTAAAGGCAGATGCATACAATATTTCAAAGGATTACCTGAAAAGTATTTATTAAATGTACATATGTAAGTATTATGTATGTTTGTATGTACATTCTACATAATATTGCACAAATATTGTTTTATGTCTTTTTAAATTAATTACGGTCTTAAACACTCTAATTACGTGCATGTATTTCTTACAGGTAGTAAAATGATGGAAAACCCGCCATAAACCTTTTAAAAAAATTTTCCATGAAAATTTACATATTTTAATCCAAATAAATATTAAGTGTTCTGACTTTTGTTCGCATAATTTAATTTTTGACTTTACTGAAGGTGAGATTGACATCCAGATTCTGGTCGCCTTAAGCCTCACTGCTAATCACTTGTAAGTTTATAGTGATTTTGTTCCATATTAGTGGTTCGAAAAATTATTATTTTCGAGCTTATGGTCTAGCGGGCGCGGAATATTTTTGAAGAATTATTTGGTGTATAAAAGTTTTAAGCCAGAACAATTAAAATATCTTCGGTGGTGGAAGTGTTAATAAATTCACATACACATTGATAATAGTATTAACGATAATATTCTGCAGAGTTCTGTTTCATTCTCGCATAATTAATCTGTGATCATCAGCAGAGAATTTCAGTCCTCACACAGAGAGGTGTGTCTAAGTCCGCGGAGGCAAAATCGACACGTTCGTGCCGATAATCATTCGGCTTCATATATGTAGATTCTCTTGTTTGCCGAGACTTGTCTAAGTTGTCATTGGTGTCTTCTCTCTTCACTAAAGAAATTAGGATTGGCAGGACAACATATATGAAGCCTTTGATAGAATTTAATTTCTTTAGTTTACGAAAAGTATTGAAACCATTAAGTCAAGAGCTCTAAACACATCAGCAAAATAACTGAAAAGTAAAAATTGTGGTCCGCGCATGAATAAATTCACAAGATTAAAAAACTCCAAACAAATAATTGCAAACACGAAGTAAAAACTAGAGACACCTGAAGCCATAAGGAAGATAAATTATATTGATTAACCTGTGGTAAAGAAAAAAATCCTAGAAAGAAGTGGAAAGATGACCAATCAAAACAGCGACACATCACAGTATCTACAAAAAATTCGGTCGACATCAAATGATTTGTGGATAAACAACTCAATCTCTTCCAAATTGAACCAGAAAGTCTTGCGCAGCATTAAGGATTCCTTTCCCGATCTTGAGACTGAAACTAAATTAAAAATATTAGCAAGCTTCATAAATATTCCTCACCTTCTTGTGGAAAAATGGAAATCTGAATTGGAGGAAATTATCGAAGTTGCTGGTCGAGATTCTGAATCGTGGGTTTCAATGTTTGCCGAAACTTTGAAAACATTTCCATCGACCAGCTCTCTCAATACAGCGTTCCCGAACCATGAGGACAATGGTAATATATTTACTGATATAATCAACAATTTGAGGAAACAAAAGTCCAGCCACAATGATATGGGAATGTTGCCCTTAGAATGGCAGTACCTTAATAAATATGTTCTTGAAGATCGATTGCCCCAACAAGAACAAAAGCCGGTAAAGCATTTTGTCATCAAACGCGAATCGAAATGTGCTACTTTTCGTACAGAACTTTTGCGAAAATCCGCTGAAGCGCAATCTTCGTTAAGAAAGACTTCAGCTCCCACCGTACCATCAAGATCCAGCACTATGCCACGAAAAATAGTACCACGTACAGCGCCATCAATAGTGAATACATCAGTTTTTAGTGGTTCCAGTATTCATGGGTCGTATGGACGGGAACCAAATGTAATTAAAACACCACCAGGACGAAAATATGGTGCCACCAAACTCATTGAGCTGCCTGAACAACCATTAGGACATCCGCCCGCAACAAAACGCAAACGCTATCAGCACCGTAGATAGATAGAAAACCAAATACACAAACTGCACGTCATCAACAAGCGAAGAAATCAACTTTTTCACAAATAAATTCCAAAATTATATATTTTTTCTTATTTAACTTTTTTATTAAAAATTCCTATTTCTCTTACTTGAATCATTTATCGTAATTTAATCAACAAATGTAAATAATTATTATTAATAAACAAATATTGTACTCTATTGAATAATAAAAATTCTTGACTTTTTTTATTCTGGAGAAATAGACTCGATCGCAGCAATTAGGAATCCCATCCGAATTGTATGCAAATAGTAGTAAGTATTAAACTGTGATAGTTTAAGCCACCGCTAAATAACTCGTCAAAAATTCCAATATCTTTGACTAATTATGAGGGCAAATGTGAAAAATAGTATGAATTGTGTCGCAGCTTCCGTATGAGCAATATTCAGCCCATTGCGTTGAATTGTTACTTATGTATTCGCGAACAAATGTAATAAAACTGTTGCATATGTTGTTTTGTTAATATTTTGTTGGCCAAGTCAATCAAGCTAAATTGGCCCCAGTGAAAAATGGCCCCAAAACAATAATGACAAATCGCACCGAGAAATTTTCTAAATAAACAAGGTCCCCAAAAAAAGAGTGAAATAAATCCCGAAACATGTTGGTCGATTTTTAGGTCAGAGAGTCTCTTCTACCCACCACTCTGTCGGAAAATACCATGGTGGAGAAAATCCCTAAGCCCCAAACTACGCGAAAATTGTTTTGTAATACAAATCAAATATTGTACATATGAAAAGTAATATTATCAGGCTCAAGTTCAGTTTTATTGAATTAATGAAAATTCAAATTACCAACCAGTGATGGGGAATTTCGTACTAACAAAAATTGTTTCAATATGTAAAAATAGAATAAAAATTAATGAAATTCATTCTCGTATTTTATTTGTGTTCAAAACTTTTTGCGGTGTTGATTATTTGTGATTTTGGTTGTGTTGAGTCGAAGTTTATAATTCTGCCTGTTGATGTGCATTTTATGATTGGCTTTGTGTAGTTTTATATCCAGGTATGCTAGTTCTTGTTTTTGTTCCACTTCAATGGTAAATTTTATTTTAGGGTGGTAACTGTTGAGTATTTTTAGTATTTCATCTTTGTCGTCGATATTAATAATAGCTAAAATATCATCTGCATACGTGGTTATGTATTTTACGTGGATGTTTTTACGTTTAAGTTCTTCTAATGCAGTATCCAATAGGTTGTCTAGTACTGTATCTGCTATTGCTGGGGACAAAGGATTGCCCATGGGCACACCGAATCATTTCTAAAAATTTTCAGCGTGGTATTGTTGTATTTGTTTTGATTGTTGACCATTTTTCCACTATATTATTTATTGCAGTATGTATAGGGATGTTAGTGAAGAGCGAGACTACGTCAAAGGATACTAGTCAGACTTTTTCATTAAGTTTTGAAATGCTTATTTCTTTTTTTACTTGAAAGGAATTTTTGATATTGTATTTCGTTGAAATTATATTTTTGAGGATTCTTCTTTTGTATTTGCTGAGCTGATAGCATGGTAGTTGTATTGAGGACACTATGGGTCGTAGGGACATATCGTTTTTATGTATTTTTGGTAGTCCATAAATTCTTGGCGCAGTACCAGCAGAACATGTAAGTTGCTTATCTTCTAGTATTTTCTCGATTTTGGAATTATACTCCTCTTTGTATAATGCAGCTGTTTTGTTGCCTTTGTCTGCTTGTTTTATTACTATATTTTTATGTTTTTTTAGAAAAAGTTTTGTTTTTTTTTTTGCAAAAATTGCTGAGATAAACTATTCTCTTGGACTATTTTTAATGTTTTTTTTTTTAAATACGTTACCATATTAGCTACTTTTGTTCTTCTCTCCTCTTTTTCATAATACGTCAGTTATAATTTCAATAGGCAAAAAACTTTGGCGACTTATCGGTAAAGAAAACTTTTTTCTCAGAGACAACAACCATTTACTTTCCCAGGGTATTTCCACTTCGGTTCTGTTTTCAAACCAATGTTCGTTATAGATTAGTCCCTCTTTCTCAAGAAATATTTCTTTGAGTATATTCAACTTTTTAATTTGTTTTTCCCTTGTATTTTTAGTTATATTGTTAGCTCTTTCTGTTTGGTTTTTAACAAAAACAAATAGGAAAAATGGCCCCAAACATTTTACATTCGTACCAACAACAAAATTGTTTTCGGCCATTTTTCCTATTTTGCGTCCATTTTTCAGTTTGGTGTTATTTTTCATTTTTTAGTTTGGGAACATTTTTCATGGAGCCAGCAAAAATTAACAATCTCTAGTCATTTCATATATGTATACTCGTATGTATATAACATGTCTAAATACAACTAAATATTTACAGTATTTTTAGTCAAGATAATATTTTAGTAGATTTTGAAAGGTTGAAAGTCACCGCATTTAGAAAAAATATTATATAATCCATGATACAATGAATTTAAGGTACATACTTATATGCAGAAATATAAAACAGCCAAATCTATGTATTTTGTTGGTAGAAAATTTAATTTCGGAAGTCAAAAGTATACATACATATGTATGTGTGTATGTTTTAAGCTATGACAAAATATTAATAAAATAATAATTTATTCATATTAAAGAAAACGAAATACAACATTTGCTATGAAATGTTTTCTGCCGATTTCTCTTCACGATTTTAGTTTGGTTTTATCTTTTGAAACTTCAAAAAATGTTCCTTTCCAATACCTCCTCAACTCTTTTTTAAATATCACACCCACTTTGCACATATACAAACTCATATTTATTTTGTAATCATTTTCAAAAATTTTACAATTTTCTTCATAAACGAATATTTTTTAATTTAAATATAATAAATAAGCAAAAATCAAAATTTGACACTCTAAATTAAAAACAAGTGGTTTACAACAATTGTCAGCTGGGTTTTTAAGACTACCTTATATTCATTGAATCATGATATAATCACACAGCAGTTCAGTTCAGCTTCCCAATACCCTTTTCTAAATACTCTTTTTAATAATTTCTTTTTATTTCTTAAAAACCCAGATAGCAGGGTTTAAAATTAGTTTTTTATATGAGTTTTCGTGGATAGAATTCTTTACTGTGTTTTACAATCACACTGAATTTTTTACTGAAACATTTTTAAAACAGTAATGAGGGAATTTCGTACTAACCAGCACTGTTTCAAGGTAGAATAAAAAATGAATTAAAAATTAATTCTCATATTCTATTTCTCTTGAAAACTGGTTAAATAGTTGATATTCTTCTCAATTAGTATCCACTTTACGAAAATTGTAAAGATGGACAATTGAACGCTGATGTGAGGTGTGTAGCAGCCTTGAAATCAGTACTGATACGTTCTGCTAAAAACTGATTGGATATAAATAATAATATTTTCCAACATAAAAAAAACTCTTAGTAATTTTGAATTTTCATTAATTCAATAAAACTGAACTTGAGCCTGATAATATTACTTTTCATATATACATCAATATAAGTTCGAATAATAATTACGTTTATTCGTAATAATAATAATATAAAAATATTTTTAAAAATTTTTTATTATAAATTTTAAAAAGTTAATTTTCGTTAATAACTTCGTGATATGAAGATACGAATCACAAGAGTTTAGGACTTTAGATTTTTATCACCAAAAGTCATAAAATCATTTCTTTAAATAGAATAATTATTGGTACACCAAAATCTGTACAAAAAAATGTAGTTGATTACCGTAAAAAGATCAGTCGGATCGACATGTTAGGAAATGTCAATTTAAAGAGTAACACCCAATTCACATGATGACTTTTGCGACGTCGTTTTTACTGAATTCCCTTTTAAAGTTGCTACCAAAATCTTTTTGTGTTCAGACGATGTCTTTCAGTTTCATGTCTTTTTTCCCATTTTTGTTTTGAAATAATGTAAGTAACAAATATAAATAACAAAAGTAAGAAAAATAATGAAAAGTAACAAAGAGAAATGGAAGAAAAGTCTTGAAAAACACAAATCAAGACTTTTTATTTACCCTTTTTCTTCCCAACACCGCTCACCGACAAGCAAAAAGAGACGTCGAAAAAGCGACGTCGCAAAAGTAATCATGTTAATCACATTAACCACATCATGGGACATAACGGACATAAAGATTATACGTTAGATGCAAACTTGACATTGTGAGATCCCTTAATAACACTGGTATAGAGTCCACAAAGGAGTAGCTAGAGATTAGTGATGTTACGAATATCAATTTTTAGTATTCGCGAATACGAATACAAATACGAATATTTAAAACAGTATTCGCCGAATACGAATACGAATACGAATATTTCTTTTGAGGTTTATATTTCAAATTTAATTGGAAAAAATCCCTGCCTTTGCGTTAGTAACTATAAGTGAAAAAAAATTTAGTGATTGAACATTATTATTGCATTAAGATGCCGAATTTGAAAACCTCTACAGAACATTTTTTAATTATTTTACTTACATACTTTCAGATTTCGTTTTTCTTACTGTGCGTGAAATACAATGGGTATTTTTAATAAAAATTAATATATTTTTTTACATTTTATGTACTTTTTTTAAACTTTTGTATGATTTTTTTTTTTTGGAAAATGTATGGGAAAATTATTCGAAAAATATTCGCTTGAATTTGGCGAATACGAATACGAATATCTTAAAACAGGCGAATAGTCGAATACGAATACGAGTATTCGTAACATCACTAGTTGGTACCATGGCATAATAAATTATGTAGTATTGCCCCTAATACATATACAACGTCACAAAAACAACAGGCATTTTGTTAGTGTAAAAGGTTTCGGTACGTCAAAAACAGAGAAACAAGCCGATCCCTTCGAAGCCATCCATCTCTGCAGCTTTTGCAAATTCGACCCGCTGCCAAACATTTACATTAGTTTTTTACTACTTTTACAGGTAGCTCGGCTGATAAAAATGCATTCTTAGGTTTAAGTTTCTTTATGTGATATTAGACTTTTCATTACAGAAAATATTTAATATATGTATATAAAATTTCCAAATAAAATTTTACACTTCAATCAGCTTGTTACTCTGCTACATGCAATTTGACATTTGTAAAACAAAAACAAGTAAGAGTGCTATATTCGGCTGTGCCGAATCTTATATACCCTTCACCAATGCATATACATATATGTATGTGATTCGCAGAATATAATAAGCCTGTATATCCTTTGTTATATATATATAATATTTCAAACAATAGGTATAAAAAGTAAGTTAAAACTGCATACTTGGACACACTTTCATATTTTCTTCAGAGCTATATACTTATGTGACAGAGTTCTCCAATGGGCAGAATAGAATAGATAATTCCTCCCAATAAACAATAAAAAAATACTAATTGAAAAGATAAATACTTTTTTATGATTTTTTTTTTTTTTTTGGAAAATGTACCTACTCTGTGCAAATTATTCGAGAAATATTTGTAAATGAAATTTGTAGAAATATGTAGCTGGGTCAATTCCAAACACAATGCTTTTTTTTCGTCTCAAGCTTTTTATTTCTTTCCTGTAAAAGAAAATAAAAAAACAAAAACGGCAAGTAAGCTCTAAAATAATTAGCAACAAACAAAAGTAGTTGTTATTATTGTAAAACTTTCTGCTAAATTGTCCAAATGGTGCTTTAACTGTATATCATGCCTATTACATACAAATATACCTGTCTCTACACATGTTATTCATTAAGCAACATGGAAAAAGAGTTGAAAAGAATAGAACAATAATAAAAAATTCAACTGTTTTTCAATGATTGTATTTATTTTTATTGCTTTTTCCTGGTTTTACCTGAAAAATGTTATCAATGTCATTTTGACGTTCTAATTTTACTTTGTCTCTGCGTTTTTTCCGTAATGTCACATTTTTTTTAATTTAGTCATAATCATTACTTGAGCTGTTTCGTTTGCTTTATGTGCATCGCTATTAAAAAGTGCAAGAAG
Organism: Lypha dubia; assembly: GCA_947311025.1. Classification (NCBI taxonomy): domain Eukaryota; kingdom Metazoa; phylum Arthropoda; class Insecta; order Diptera; family Tachinidae; genus Lypha; species Lypha dubia. The sequence continues at coordinate 21,641,518 of OX371262.1, read as the reverse complement.
TGATAAATTGATTAAGATAAAAAATAAAATAATAAAATCAATTATTTGGTGTTTTCAAGTGAATTTATAATCGCACGATGGTAAGTACAGCTAAAAATTTCCGTACTGTCACACATTTATTTAATAAAAAATCGTAAAAAATAAAATAAATAAAAATGTATATTAATATATTACGAAGTTTTGATCACTTTTTATTGTTTTTATTTTCCGTGAAATAACTTTTTAGAAGAAAAAAACAAAAAAAATATCACAAATTTCTTTACTGTCACTTTTAAGTAAAAAGGTTTTTTTATTTTAAAAGCTTATTTCTCGAAAATTCTGATTGATTTCAATACTGTAGTTCTTTTGATGTAAAGATAATTTGTTATATTACTTTGAATGACTATTGTTGTTGTTATTCTTCTATAATCTTAAAGGTTAAAACAAAGGCAAAGTTGACGGGAGCTGAAAGAGCAAAACGTTATCGAGAAAAAAGAAAATTAGACAAGAAACGTGATGATGAATACAAAAAAAAAGAAACAGAAAGGTACACGTTATATTTCGAAAATTTAGGACATTTTTAATTTTTTTTTATGTGTAGAAATTCTAAAAAATTGAAAAGAAACGAAATTCCGAGGAAGATGCTGAAGGCTATACGAGCTAAGGATAGAGAACGGAAGCGTGCCAATAAGGCCTTAGTGCGACATGAAGAACCTGCATCGATTGTTTTGCCACATGCTTCGAATATGGAGCTTGATGAAGAACCATTTACTATTTCACAAATAAGCGTATCGGAACTTAATTCAGTTAGACAACGAAAGGAAAGGTACAGGAAACAGCTTCAATCCAAAAATTTTAAACTAAATTCGACAGTAAAACAGTTACAAGAAAAAGTAAAACGAGTTGAGAAAGAAAACCGAAAATTCAAAAAGAGATTCCAACGTTTAAAACGAAAACAGAAAGAGAACTCAATGGGAGAAACTTCGGAAAAAAGAACATTAAATCTCACTTGTAGAAATACGAAAATTGTTTTATCAAATCTCAAACAGAAATATATACAAGCCAGAAAACCAGTTGATACAATTACCGTTTCAAAACTTTTAAAGCGATACAGACTCATGGGGCTTATAGCACGTAGGCGTAAATTACTCTCAAAAACACTGCCAAATAAAAATTTATCGAAAATTACAGCAATTCGCAACTTTTACCTAAGAGACGACGTAAGCAGAGTCTGTGCTGGTAAAAAAGAGACTGTAACTCGTGGAAAAATTAAAGAACAACGACGATACTTATGCGACACAATGAAAAGTCTGTATAAACTATTTAAAACTGAAAACAAAAATATTTCATTGTCCTATACCTCTTTCACCCGACTGAAGCCTTTCTATATAAAAAAACCGTCTGCTGTAGACAGAAATACATGCGCATGTCAAGAGCATGCTAATATTAATTTTAAAATAATGAAATTATTTCAATACAATATAATCGCCGAAAGGGAACACTCAAACTTAATGAAAGACATAATGTGTGATAATCAGTCTGCCCTTTGCGCTTGGGGTATCTGTCAGAGTTGCAAAGCAAAAAAAGTTCTCGTAAGCGGTATTAATGAAGATGAGACATGCAAATACTATAAATGGGAAATTGTTGCCGAAGAAAGAGCAAGCAAAAAGGCTGGCTCTCTAGAAAGATATCACGTTAAGGTCATGAAAAAGGTGGAAAAAACTTCAACATTAGCTAATCTCACGAATTTGTTTCAAAGCGATATGCAAAAGTTTAAGAAGCATGCATTTAATGTTAAAAATGAATACAATGCTTACCGATTTTGCAAAGAAAATTTAAAAGAAACAGAGGCAATGATTCATGTGGACTTCTCCGAAAATTATTCATGCAAGCTTTCGGAAGAAGTTCAATCCTTTCATTTTGGGGCTTCTCGAAACCAAGCTTCCCTTCATACTGGCTTGATTTACCTCAGAAACTATGAAAAACCTATTAGCTTCTGCACGATTTCTGAAAGTCTGGAGCATGGACCTGGAGGGATTTGGGCTCATTTAGATCCCATTCTGGATTATTTAAAAGAGTGTGCACCACAGGTATCAATACTACATTTTTTTTCAGACGGACCATCGTCGCAATATAAACAAAAAAATAATTTTTATTTCCTCTGTCATCGTTTATATGAAAAAAAGTTTAAGTGCGCAACATGGTCTTTCTTTGAGAAATCTCATGGCAAGGGTGCAGCAGACGGCGTGGGAGCTGTTGTCAAGCGAACAGCGGATGGTCTTGTAGCTCACGGTGCAGACATTTCTAATGCGGAGTCTTTGTACAATATTCTGCTAAACAAGACAAATATAAAATTGTTTTACATAAACGTAAAAGACATTTTCGATATAAATAAAACATTGCCTAAAGACTTAATGACAATTCAAGGCACAAGAGATATCCACCAAATTATGACAAATAAAAAAGGTGAAGTAACTTATAGAAACCTGTCTTGCTATTGCGCAAATAATAATTTGATGGCCGGAAAATTATGCCTTTGTCATGGGTTTAAGGCAAAGTCAGCAAAAATTAACCGCTTAAAAAAAACAAATAGAAAAAAAACCAATCGGGAATCAATTTTTAATGAAATATACACAGATTCCGATGAATAGATTTGTTCATGAATTTTTTGTTAATATAATTGGATTACTTTTATTTTTTGTTTCGTTTTTATAAAAAAGAAAATACAAACAGTAACCAAAAACAAAATAATGAATAAATGTTTAAGTTTTCGTTACACTTGAAATTTAAATTGGATTTTCTTTACTGTCACAAAAAATTCCGTACTGTCACTTTTTATTTTTTCAAGTTTCCAGCAAAATACAACAATTTCTTCCAAATTGTTTGAAGCAAATTTGTAACTTTAAATGTAAGCTGCACAAAAACAAATTTTTGTAAAAAAATTACTTTTTTTTAATTCTTGAATTATAAAAGGAAAAAAAAATAATTGGAATCTCTTCGAAAAATAACTTTTTGCTATTACTAACCCGTTTTTTTTAAGAAAAACATCCAAAGCTGGTAAATAATAAGTGAACGAATGCGATAGTAGGCTTTGTTCTAACATTTTTGCATTAATTTCTTAGTTTTGTAAATTTTTGTAAAAAGTGACATTCCGGAAAATATTTCACCAAAATGCAATAAAAAAGCAAAACAAATTTTTTTAAAAGAAACTAAAAGTAATTTCGCAATCTGCACAAATTTTAATGCAAGTAAACAATTTCAGAGAATGAATTCCTCAACCTTAAAAAAAAAAAAAAAAAAAATGCTCATGTACACTACTTTTGGAATTGACCCAGCTATTATACATATTAGGTACAAATGTACATACTTATGTACATATGTACTTACATTATCCAATCAGCCTAACAGAACGTATCAGTTTATCGATTTCGAGAAGGCTAAAACAATATTCATTGTTCTAACGTAGGACTATTTCAAATAGTAATTATGTAAGTTGTTTATTCTTCGTTATTGACCTATTACATAGGTACTTATGTATGTACATACATATCAAAAAACACCTCATAAAAGGAAAAGTTATTTTACTGGTGACAAAATACTTTTTAGCGACGGCTCATTTCAATTATGTATATATATATGTATAAAATAACCTGTTTATTATTTTCAAATATAGTTTCAAGCCTACATATGTACATATATTTCAATTTTTAAAATGAAAAACAAATTGACATATATACAACATTTTAAAAGATAAATACAAAAGCATTTTTAACATACATACATAAGTATATATACATTAGAGTATATTTGTAATCATCAGTGTGCCACATTTTTTCCACAGAGTTTACTTGTCTGGTACGTATAGTGTTCTAAAAACGATGTGTGTGCATACATACATATTTATGTTTATAACGTGCTTTGGTGAAAAGAAATTGAAATTTTTTATGTGTGTAGAACAGTGCTTGGTATCAGAGCTGCCGTTTTTTGTTATTTCTAACCAAAATTGGTAATTTTATTTTTCAATGTGAGATTGGAATATTTTTTCATTTTGCTTACTGTTTTTCGTTTGAATATTTTTTAACTATATATATAACTTGTTAAACTTTGAAACAATTTTTAAAATTTTTAATTACCTGTTCATAGTACGATTGGGTCCCAACACTGTCAACACCTCTCCGTACTACTAAATGATCTGCTCTGTGTTATCAAAAAATATTCAATGATTCACATCTATCTAGACCTGACAACTTTCAAAGCAAAAATGGGATGAACGAAAAAACTTTCGAACAACTTTTTTATTTCGTACAAAATTTATTATCATTGCCACATAGTTCTGCTGCAGCCGAAAGAATGTTTTCACAGCTTAATTTAAACAAAGCCAATTTTCGTAATAGTCTTGATTTTAAAACTATTAACAATATTATCCAATCGAAACAGTTGTGCAAAAATCAAAATGTTGCCCATTATTTATGGTCTGCCAAAGATATGAATTGAAAATTCGTATATAATTTCTAATCTCAATATGATTTTTTGATTTAAAAGAAAAATTTTGTAAAACAATTACATATTTTTCTGAAGTACAAATATTGCTTATTTTAAATAAATAAACACTTTAAAAAGTTTGTTTAAATTTAAGTTTCTTGTTATGTTTTTCACTTATTAATAAGAATTTTATTAATATGTAAAAAAAATTTTCTTTTTTTCCTTTCTTATTTTTTATAAATGTGGAGTACAAATTTTGTTTATTGTAATGATCCTATTCAAAAAAAATTTTAATATATAAACTTTCAATCAAATGAATTTTGTATAAACATTTGGGAGGTTTAACTCCTATAAAAAAACTATTTTTACGAATAAGGGCTCAAATAAACAAAAACTGATTTCAATTTAAGTTTCTCCTTTTCATTTACTATTAGTATGATTTTTTTTTTTTTGTTTTCTTGTTTTGCAATTATTATTTAACTATGTATTAGGTGCAAATAAACTGTATGTAATGCAACTTTAAATAAATTTTAATTTTTTTTTAATAAAAAATGCATTTTAAATTTGGTTATTTTTTCACATTTGGTAACTTTTTCAAAATATTTGGTTGTAATATTTTTTTGGTCGTGGCAGCACTGCTTGGTATGTTAAAAGCAAATAACGATTTGAATGTGTTGATCTTTCAAAAGCAAATGCTTTGTATTTTTATACACACATGCTTAGATGTGTGACAAAAAGGGGTTTGTACGAAAAAATGCGTAAAGCTATAATTAAGTTAATGTACATTCAACACTAATAAGCCTCTGTAGCACAATGGTTAGTGGGTAGAATTAAAGTGAGCGACTCCTCAGTTCAATACTGGAGCACATGAGTATTTATTTTAAATTTATTTTTGAAAGGTTTATAAAATTGTATATATGTAATCAAAACTCAGAACCGAAATTTTATTTTTGCTAAAGTAAATTAAAACGCTATGGTATGGTGTAGGTACTACACGGTAAATATATGTGTATAAAGTCGAATTCGGATAACAACGCACTGTTTATATGTAAAAATCGCTTAATTGAAAATAAAAATTGTTATTTATTATTTTTGATCAATCTCAAAGCACTTGCTTGCATTTGCTTAAAAGAAAACCTGCTGATTGAAACATATTTTGTTTAGAAATAATCTAATTTATATGAAACAAACATCCCATAAAAGGAAAAATGTTTAATTTCTGGTATGTAACAAAATACTTACTTGTCGAATACGAATAAAAGTATATTAAAATAAGCAAATAGTCGAAAAATCGAATACAAGTATTCGTAACATTACTAGTACGTAGGTACATACATAAAATAAAGATAATGGAAATTTTTTCAACATCCATCGACAGCTTTTATTATTTATTCATGGATAGCTCAAATATATGTATGTATCAGATCAACATCAAGCTTAGTTAGAACTTTAAAATTCAACAAACATTAACATTTTCAACACAAATACTTACATACATATATATGTAATGCTGCTTCTGTGTGTATAAATATTATTGTTTGCAAGTATTTTAAATACCCTGCAGTCGGCGTAGCTAGCGAATGTCTAGCTATTTCGCGAGCTACCAGCCATTTCCACTAACTACCAGCCTAACAACTAGCAATGCACTCGACTGACGATTTTAACATACGGATGACATTGACTGTAATCACTTGACACGATCAGACCGATGAGATCACTGGTGAGCAACTCCCAACTATTTCTCTAGTCAAAATGTACCAGTTAGATCAACAATGATATTTCATAAATGAAAATACTACAGAAATTTAAATTTTTTTTTGATATTTGTTTATTCATCAAATTTCTTTTTCAATTGTTATAAAATATTCAATTAATTGTTCTTTTTCTTTGTTTATGCAACGTTTTAGTTGACTTCTGCACATTTTACCTTTAAAAACACTTTTTTTACATGTATATGTGTGAGAGATTCAAAGGCGAACTCTTGCATTACTTGTGGCCACTGTAGTATTTAGTCGGATTTTCGTTAGGGAAATACTTAACGATTTCGATTAAAATTCTACTTTTAAAACTGCAGGGTATGCCCTTTTTATGAAAACATTCAGGCTTACATACATATATATATACATACAAATAATTATATAATATATATTTGTACGTATGGTTGGGCGCATGGGCAATAATACAAAATATTTATTTTTTCTACCGTAACACATTTTTGTATTATGTCTGAAGTTATACCTATTTGATGTTTACAAGTTTTAAATTGAGTTTGTGAAGAGAAACATTTTTTTAAAAAATTTAATTATTAAGTAAGTATTGCAAAATCAGGTAAAATTCGTTAATACAGTCTTTTTCGGTTAATTGCACATCAAAATTTGCACAACTTTTTGTTCAATTAACCGGGGAACCAATTAGCCGATACCCGCTTAACAATTCGTTCAATTACAAGAATCCCGTTTAATTGAACAATTTGTTCAATTACAGAAATCACGCATAATTGGAACTACATACTAATGAATTAAAAGAAATCGCATATGTGCACTTTAAGTTTTTCAAAATAATTTTTTTTTACCTTAAACAAAAAAAGGCAAGTAACAGAAAAAAATGTACATATATGTGTATCGCAGGTATTTATTATTGTAGGTACATACTATGTACTATTAAATGCACTATTTGTGTACACATGAGTTTTACAAAAAAATAAAATTTATAAACTAAATAAAAAACAATTCATAGGTATATTGGTTTTACAAAAAAAACATAAACTTAAACACAAATTTTTTCACAAATGATGTCAAATATGTATGTGCAAAAATGCCAGATTAGTTTTCAATAATAATGCAATTAACCGGGTAAAAGTAAGAGGGAATTTATTTTTGATTACATGAATTTTGAACCAATTAAGCGGGAAAATCAATTAACCGAGTTCAATTATCCGAGGAAATTTACATGTGTTTTCGTATGCAATATTTTTTTGCCCGATCATGTGGTTCAATTAAGCGTGGAAACCAATTAACCGTAGGGTCAATTAACCGAAAAATACTGTATTATTTTTAGTTCAATAGATAAATATATATATATATATATGTATATATATATGTCCTTTATTTAATTAAATATAATATAAATACAAATTGTAGCATAAAATATTTAAATAGAATGTTCACGAAGAACATAGGGCGTCAAAGATAAATATAATTAACAAGAAAAATTTAATAAAATTTACAAGATAAATAGTGTTTTATCACGTGCAGATCTTTAGTCAATTAAAAATGATTACGAAAACATTAAGAATAGTCTAAACGACATTGTTAAGAAATTTTTTTACAAATCGAAACTTTCGAATTCGTTACAAAATCGAAGTTTTTGGTTTGATGGGTAACTTTGTTTTATATTTATACGCACATTTTTATATACATAAGTACATACATATGTACATACATATGTTGGCTTGTTACTTTCATTTCAGCACGGATTTAAAGTTGATATTGTTATACATATTGATATATGTAATTGCTATGTAGGTACCTACATACATAAGTATGTATATTGTTATTTGTTACACACATAATTACCTATTATTTTAACTGTAGGTAATAATTTGGTATTTGAAAAGTCAACACTATTTTGAGTTAGCTTAAAGCTTAGTACATACCTACTTGCTTAGATGAAAATTCAAATTACTAGGGGGTTTTTCAAAACACATACATATGTACATACATATGTATGTAGCTATTATACATATTAGGTACATACATATGTAATTACTTAGATTATCCAATCAGCCTAACAGAACGTATCAGTTTATCGATTTCGAGAAGGCTAAAACAATATTCATTGTTCTAACGTAGGGCTATTTCAAATAGTAATTATGTAAGTTATTTATTCTTCGTTATTGACCTGTTACATAAGTACTTATGTCTGTACATACATACATATGTATGTATCAAAAAACACCTCATAAAAGGAAAAGTTATTTTACTGGTGACAAAATACTTTTTAGCGACGGCTCATTTCAATTATGTATATACATATGTATATATATATATGTATATGTATATATATATATGTATAAAATAACCTGTTTATTATTTTCAAATATAGTTTCAAGCCTACATATGTACATATATTTCAATTTTTAAAATGAAAAACAAATTGACAAATATACAACATTTTAAAAGATAAATACAAAAGCATTTTTAACATACATACATAAGTATAAATACATCAGAGTATATTTGTAATCATCAGTGTGCGAAATTTTTTTCCACAGAGTTTACTTGTCTGGTACGTATGTATAGTGTTTGTGTGCATACATACATATTTATGTTTATAATGTGCTTTGGTGAAAAAAAAATTGAAATTTTTTATGTGTGTAGAATATTGTTTGGTATGTAAAAGCAAATAACGATTTGAGTCTGCTGATCTTTCAAAAGCAAATGCCTTGTATTTTTATACACACATGCTTAGATGTGTGAAAAAAAGGGGGTTGTACGAAAAAATACGTTGAGTTATTATTGAGGTAATATACACAAAGAATTACCAAGCCTCAGTAGCACGATGGGTCGTGTGTTGAATTATTGTCTCTGACACATATTAAATGCGCTTAACCCCGTATTCAATACTACTGAGGCACCTAGTGTATTTATAAATTTATTTCTGCAATGAATATATCTTCATTTATTTGTATATATATTAGAATGCTGCATAAATAGATGTGTAGCTAAGAAGTTCACGTGTACTTCCAAAGCATGAACACTTACTCGAAATGAATTACAGAAACAATGTTCATATTTTTGAGAACACCAAAAACTTGTTGTCACTTCTTGTTGTTACTCGACTTACCGTGTGTAAGTTCACTGCTTGTGTGTTTTGCTATCATACTCACAACATGTATGAACAGAACGAGGTGAACATAATGCGACAGCCGAACTTCACTTGGTACTACGTGAAGTTTGGCAAATAAAAAAAAAATTCTTTCTGTTGAGTGTAGTAAAAAAATGGAATTAAGTGAGGCAAGTTTATACATAATATTATTTATTTAGATTTTTGTTACTTAGTTACTAATTACTTATGTTTAAAGGTATTAAAAAATAGGCATTTTTTCCTTTTCAAAAAATATTAATTGAATTTATGAAAAAAAATCATGCATATGTATGAATAATTTTTCCATTATTTATTTTGAAGACTTAAAACGCCGGCATATTAGCCAATGTGGATTGAAATTGAAAATTTTTAATTTTCAGCATTGCATGAAAAATTCTTGACGTACCACATGAAGTGAACATAGTTTTTAAGGTACTTCTTTTTTGTTTGCTACGGTTTTGTATGTTCATATTTTTCGGTACTCATTTAATTTGCGGTTGCTACTGGTTAGTATTTGTCAAACAAACAATCTCTTCTCTTCACTGCTTGTGCTCTGAGCGACAGAGCAAATATCTACTGTATTCGACAGCGAGTTTCACATATGAAGAAAAAAGTTACTCGTTGCAGCCCTTTAATATATATATCCATTTCAGAATCGATATTTTTATTTTTGCTGATTTTCAATACGAAGCATCCTTAGAAAAATCCCTACATTTTACTTTAATAAACAATTCTCTAGCTCTTCTAGTGTCTTCAGAAAATGGATTTCACGTACAGACAGACGGACAGTAGGACCGGCCGACAGACGGACAGACAGTTAACTTTTTTATCTATAAGGATCCAGAATATATATACTATACGGACCTCATATAAATATTGTGGAAATTACACACGTAATGACAAACCTATAAATACACTTACCATATTTGGTGAAGGGTATAAAAATGGCCCCAAACATTTTACATTCCTACCACCAACAAAATTTTTTTCGGCCATTTTTCCTATTTTGGGTCCATTTTTCAGTTTGGTGTTATTTTTCATTTATTAGTTTGGGAACATTTTTCATGGAGCCAGCAAAAATTAACAATCTCTAGTCATTACATATATGTATACTCGTATGTACATATATAACATGTGTAAATACAACTAAATATTTAGAGTATTTTTAGTCAAGATAATATTTTAGTAGATTTTGAAAGGTTGAAAGTCACCGCATTTAGAAAAAATATTATATAATCCATGATACAATGAATTTAAGGTACATACTTATATGCAGAAATATAAAACAGCCAAATCTATGTATTTTGTTGGTAGAAAATTTAATTTCGGAAGTCAAAAGTATACATACATATGTATGTGTGTATGTTTTAAGCTATGACAAAATATTAATAAAATAATAATTTATTCATATTAAAGAAAACGAAATACAACATTTGCTATGAAATGTTTTCTGCCGATTTCTCTTCACGATTTTAGTTTGGTTTTATCTTTTGAAACTTCAAAAAATGTTCCTTTCCAATACCTCCTCAACTCTTTTTTAAATATCACACCCACTTTGCACATATACAAACTCATATTTATTTTGTAATCATTTTCAAAAATTTTACAATTTTCTTCATAAACGAATATTTTTTAATTTAAATATAATAAATAAGCAAAAATCAAAATTTGACACTCTAAATTAAAAACAAGTGGTTTACAACAATTGTCAGCTGGGTTTGTAAGACTACCTTATATTCATTGAATCATGATATAATCACACAGCAGTTCAGTTCAGCTTCCCAATACCTTTTTCTAAATACTCTTCTTAATAATTTCTTTTTATTTCTTAAAAACCCAGATAGCAGGGTTTAAAATTAGTTTTTTATATGAGTTTTCGTGGATAGAATTCTTTACTGTGTTTTACAATCACACTGAATTTTTTACTGAAACATTTTTAAAACAGTAATGAGGGAATTTCGTACTAACCAGCACTGTTTCAAGGTAGAATAAAAAATGAATTAAAAATTAATTCTCATATTCTATTTCTCTCTAAAACTGGTTAAATAGTTGATATTCTTTTCAATTAGTATCCACTTTACGAAAATTGTAAAGATGGACAATTGAACGCTGATGAGAGGTGTAGCGGCCTTGAAATCAGTACTGATACGTTCTGCTGAAAAGTGATTGGATATAAATAATAATATTTTCCAACATAAAAAAACTCTTAGTAATTTTGAATTTTCATTAATTCAATAAAACTGAACTTGAGCCTGATAATATTACTTTTCATATGTACATCAATATAAGTTCGAATAATAATTACGTTTATTCGTAATAATAATAATATAAAAAATATTTTTAAAAATTTTTTATTATAAATTTTAAACAGTTAATTTTCGTTAATAACTTCGTGATATGAAGATACGAATCACAAGAGTTTAGGACTTTAGGTTTTTATCACCAAAAATTCATAAAATCATTTCTATAAATAGAATAATTATTGGTACACCAAAATCTGTACAAAAAAATGTAGTTGATTACCGTAAAAAGATCAGTCGGATCGACATGTTAGGAAATGTCCATTTAAAGAGTAACACCCAATTCACATGATGACTTTTGCGACGTCGTTTTTACTGAATTCCCTTTTAAAGTTGCTACCAAAATCTTTTTGTGTTCAGACGATGTCTTTCAGTTTCATGTCTTTTTTCCCATTTTTGTTTTGAAATAATGTAAGTAACAAATATAAATAACAAAAGTAAGAAAAATAATGAAAAGTAACAATGAGAAATGGAAGAAAAGTCTTGAAAAACACAAATCAAGACTTTTTATTTACCCCTCTTTCTTCCCAACACCGCTCACCGACAAGCAAAAAGAGACGTCGAAAAAGCGACGTCGCAAAAGTAATCATGTAAATCGGGTGTAAGTGAAGTGAACGACATTAACCACATCATGGGACATAACGGACATAAAGATTATACGTTAGATGCAAACTTGACATTGTGAGATCCCTTAATAACACTGGTATAGAGTCCACAAAGGAGTAGCTAGAGATTAGTGATGTTACGAATATCAATTTGTAGTATTCGCGAATACGAATACGAATATTTAAAACAGTATTCGCCGAATACGAATACGAATATTTCTTTTGAGGTTTATATTTCAAATTTATTTGGAAAAAATCCCTGCCTTTGCGTTAGTAACTATAAATGAAAAAAAAATTTAGTGATTTAACATTATTATTGCATTAAGATGCCGAATTTGAAAACCTCTACAGAACATTTTTTTAATTATTTTACTTACATACTTTCAGATTTCGTTTTTCTTACTCTGCGTGAAATACAGTGGGTATTTTTAATAAAAATTAATATATTTTTTTACATTTTATGTACTTTTTTTAAACTTTTGTATGATTTTTTTTTGGAAAATGTATGGGAAAATTATTCGAAAAATATTCGCTTGAATTTGGCGAATACGAATACGAATATCTTAAAACAGGCGAATAGTCGAATACGAATACGAGTATTCGAAACATCACTACTACAGATACTCAGGATACGTGAATGTTTATTAAAATCAGCATTAGACATATTAGTCCGAAACGGGAAGTGATATTCTGACTAGGGGTACCTCACACGAAGGAGTGTAACCCTTGTTTTGATGGTTGTAACTGCATGATAGTTCTTTTAGGTCATATAGAAGGGATTCATAATGGAATCAAAATGCCTCCAAATAGAAATTAGGGAAAAATTGTGTGAACATTGGTTTTTATTGTAGTTTAAAGGAGAAAATTAGCAACTTTTTGAATAACACATCACTGTAACAGATAATTACTTGTAAATTTCGATAGAACATAAATTCAAAGCAACATAACAAATTGTTATTCTATGATAGTTTTCCTTGCATATTCCAAAAGTAAAAGATCACAAAATTAAGTATTTTTGTTAGAATATTTCCTCTGTTTTTAGCAATTACTTCGGAAGTAATTTTTGGTAATTTTCATACAAAACAAAATGTTTTCCTTAAAATTCTTTATTTATTTCTTAAGATCAGCCAAATCTTGAAGTTGCATTGCTGCATTTTTTTTAATGATTTTATGACTTTTAGTGGTAATAACTTAGTCATAAACTCTTATGCATTAAACACATTTGCCACAGCAGGCTACCGAATGATTATATTGACGACAGCAATACAACACGGCAACAGGTTTTTGTCCATTCGTAAATGTTTATAATCAGAGAAATATTAGGTAGACATTGTTAACATATTTCGAGCAACAAAGGAAAAATTTAATATTTATACATCCCTTTTGTATATTTTTCAACAGCACTGGCTGAATAGAACAAACGTTGTTTTCAGTAGAAGCCACCAAACCTTGTCAATAGTCATGTGAAAATGCTTTCACTACTTGCTAGGTAGCTTCGTTAAACTAATTTATAATTTTAGTGGCGAAAATCAACAATAAAGTGATATGAATGCAATAAACCATCTAAAATAAATTGATGTTTAAAATCTTCTATTCTGCAGAACGAAAACAGTAAAAATTTAATAAATTATAGTGTTATTTAATAAAAGATTGAAGTATATTTTATGTAAGTAATTTTATTGTTTATAAGTAATTTTAAACATTTATGTTTCTGTTAGATGCCATAGAACTTTATAGCTTTCAACACATTCTGTTTTTAGTATTTGCTGTTGTAGTGGCCAAGAAACTACATTTTATTTACATTTTACACAATACTGCAATAATTATTGTTTCCGAGATATACTCCAAAATATGTACAATTTTAATGAATCGCCTATCGAAAAATACTTTGCTCTTCCAATAGCCTCTTACAAAATAAATTAAGAAATGAGATTCTTTTAAATAAAGTTTAATTAAATTTAAAGTGGCATCACAATAATAATCTAATATTATGTCGCTGCCGCTCTTAAAATAATTAATTAAAATGTTTTCAGAGGAAAAAGTACAAGAAGTATATTACTAATCCATACGCACTCTGTATGTATGTATGCATATAAAACACATAACATATCTCACTCTTGCTACAACAATAACATAATAAAAGAAGTTTGGTAGAAAACGAGTTTAATTATTTTTATCTAGTAAAACATTAAAGAAAATGTTTAATATAAATTGCTTGTCAAATTATAACATTTTATTCTAGTAGGTTCCATGGCATAATAAATTAGGTAGTATTGCCCCTAATACATATACAACGTCACAAAAACAACAGGCATTTTGTTAGTGTAAAAGGTTTTCTGTGCGTCAAAAACAGAGAAACAAACCGATCCCTTCGAAGCCATCCATCTCTGCAGCTTTTGCAAATTCGACCCGCTGCCAAACATTTACATTGGTTTTTTACTACTTTTACAGGTAGCTCGGCTGAAAAAAATGCATTCTTAGGTTTAAGTTTCTTTATGTGATATTAGACGTTTCTTTACAGAAAATATTTAAAATATATAAAATTTCCAAATAAAATTTTACACTTCAATCAGCTTGTTACTCTGCTACATGCAATTTGACATTTGTAAAACAAAAATAAACGTCTACAGCAGGCAGCACGATTTCATCTGATTTTATTATAAATACGATGGAAGATTCTTGAGAAATTATGTTTTCAAAAACTATTCCATATAAAATAAATTGAACAAAATAGATGAAAAAACATAATTTGGAATACTGAATTTGATTTTCAAAGAAATGCAACTTTATTTTTGTCAAATCCTCTTTTGAAAATCGAATGGTAACGCTGCTCCGGTACCTGCTCTTTCTATGTTTCTATCAGATCACAATTAGTGAGAATATTTAAGGGTTGTTTGTTTTTAAATGCAGATGCACACACTATTTCAAAGGAGTACCTGAAAATTTTTTATTAAATGTATGTATGTAAGTGTTATGTATGTTTGTATGTACATTCTACATAATATTTCACAAATATTGTTTTATGTCTTTTTAAATTAATTACGGTCTTTAACACTCTAATTACGTGCATGTATTTCTTACAGGTAGTAAAATGATGGAAAACCCGCCATAAACCTTTTAAAAATATTTTCCATGAAAATTTACATATTTTAATCCAAATAAATATTAATTGTTCTGACTTTTGTTCGCATAATTTAATTTTTGACTTTACTGAAGGTGAGATTGATATCCTGATTCTGATCGCCTTAAGCCTCACTGGTAATCACTTGTAAGTTTATAGTGATTTTGTTCCATATTAGTGGTTCAAAAAATTATTATTTTCCAGCTTATGGTCTAGCGGGCGCGGAATATTTTTGAAGAATTATTTGGTGTATAAAAGTTTTAAGCCAGAACAATTAAAATATCTGCGGAGGTGGAAGTGTTAATAAATTCACATACACATTGCATAATAGTATTAATGATAATATTCTGCAGAGTTTTGTTTCATTCTCGCATAATTAATCTGTGATCATCAGCAGAGAATTTCAGTCCTCACACATGAACAATTTTTAATCCTGTGTAACACACACAGAGAGGTGTGTCTAAGTCCGCGGAGGCAAAATCGACACGTTCGTGCCGAACATCATTCGGCTGCTTATATGTAGATTCTCTTTTTTGCCGAGACTTGTCTAAGTTGTCTCTCTTCATTAAAGAAATTAGGATTGGCAGGACAACATATATGAAGCCTTTGATAGAATTTAATTTCTTTAGTTTACGAAAAGTATTGAAACCATTAAGTCAAGAGCTCTAAACACATCAGCAAAATAACTGAAAAGTAAAAATTGTGGTCCGCGCCTGAATAAATTCACAAGATTAAAAATTCCAGACAAGTTTTTACAAATAATTGCAAACACAAAGTTAAAACTAGAGACACCTGAAGCCATAAAGAAGATAAATTATATTGATAAGCCTGTGGTAAAGAAAAAAAAATCCTCGAAAGAAGTGGAAAGATGACCAATCAAAACAGCGACACATCACAGTATCTACAAAAAATTCTGTCGACATCAAATGATTTGTGGATAAACAACTCAATCTCTTCCAAATTGAACCAGAAAGTCTTGCGCAGCATTAAGAATTCTTTTCCCGATCTTGAGACTGAAACAAAATTAAAAATATTAGCAAGCTTCATAAATATTCCTCATCTTCTTGTGGAAAAATGGAAATCTGAATTAGAGGAAATTATCGAAGTTGCTGGTCGAGATTCTGAATCGTGGGTTTCAATGTTTGCCGAAACTTTGAAAACATTTCCATCGACCAGCTCCCTCAATACAGCGATCCCGAACCATGAGGACAATGGTAATATATTTACTGATATAATCAACGATTTGAGGAAACAAAAGTCCAGTCACAATGATATGGGAATGTTGCCCTTAGAATGGCAGTATCTTAATAAAAATGTTCTTAAAGATCGATTGCCCCAACAAGAACAGAAGCCGGTAAAGCATTTTGTCATCAAATGCGAATCGAAATGTGCTACTTTTCGTACAGAACTTTTGCGAAAATCCGCTGAAGCGCAATCTTCGTTAAGAAAGACTTCAGCTCCCACCGTACCATCAAGATCTTGCACTATGCCACGAAAAATAGTACCACGTACAGCGCCATCAATAGTGAATACATCAGTTTTTAGTGGTTCCAGTATTCATGGGTCGTATGGACGGGAACCAAATATAATTAAAACACCACCAGGACGAAAATATGGTGCCACCAAACTCATTGAGCTGCCTGAACAACCATTGGGACATCCGTTCGCAACAAAACGCAAACGCTATCAGCACCGTAGATAAATAGAAAACTAAATACACAAACTGCACGTCATCAACAAGCGAAGAAATCAACTTTTTCACAAATAAATTCCAAAATTATATATTTTTTCTTATTTAACTTTTTTATTAAAAATTCCTATTTCTCTTACTTGAATCATTTATCGTAATTTAATCAACAAATGTAAATAATTATTATTAATAAACAAATATTGTACTCTATTGAATAATAAAAATTCTTGACTTTTTTTATTCTGGAGAAATAGACTCGATCGCAGCAATTAGGAATCCCATCCGAATTGTATGCAAATAGTAGTAAGTATTAAACTGTGACAGTTATTATGAGGGCAAATGTGAAAAATAGTATGAATTGTGTCGCAACTTCCGTATGAGCAATATTCAGCCCATTGCGTTGAATTGTTACTTATGTATACGCGAACAAATTTAATAAAACTGTTGCAAATGTTGTTTTGTTAATATTTTGTTGGCCAAGTCAATCAAGCTAAAATGGCCCCAGTGAAAAATGGTCCCAAAACAATAATGGCAAATCGCACCGAGAAATTGTCTAAATAAACAAGGTCCCCAAAAAAAGAGTGAAATAAATCCCGAAACTTGTACATGTTAGTCGATTTTTAGGTCAGAGAGTCTCTTCTACCCACCACTCTGTCGGAAAATACCATGGTGGAGAAAATCCCTAAGCCCCAAACTACGCGAAAATTGTTTTGTAATACAAATCAAATATTGTACATATAAAAAGTAATATTATCAGGCTCAAGTTCAGTTTTATTGAATTAATGAAAATTCAAATTACCAACCAGTGATGGGGAATTTCTAACTAACTAAAATTGTTTCAATATGTAAAAATATAATAAAAATGAATTAAATTCATTCTCGTATTTTATTTGCGGTGTTGATTTTTTGTGATTTTGGTTGTGTTGAGTTGAAGTTTATAACTCTGCCTGTTGATGTGCATTTTATGATTGGCTTTGTGTAGTTTTATATCCAGGTATGCTGATTCTTGTTTTTGTTCCACTTCAATGGTAAATTTTATTTTAGGGTGGTAACTGTTGAGTATTTTTAGTATTTCATCTTTGTCGTCGATATTAATAACAGCTAAAATATCATCTGCATACTTGGTTGTGTATTTTACGTGGATGTTTTTACGTTTAAGTTCTTCTAATGCAGTATCCAATAGGTTGTCTAGTACTGTATCTGCTATTGCTGGGGACAAAGGATTGCCCATGGGCACACCGAATCATTTCTAAAAATTTTAAGCGTGGTATTGTTGTACTTGTTTTGATTGTTGACCATTTTTCCAAAATTAGTAATAAATAATAAGAAAAATTTAAAATAAATAATAGAAAAAAAATTCAAAATTAATAATAGAGAAAAAAAAAATCAAAATTAGGAATAAAAATAAAAAAAAGGAATATGTAAATTCTAATCAGAACAAAATCTAAATAAATAAAGAAAAATATCCTCAAAAAAAACAGAATCAAATTTAAAAAAAAAAATACTAATAAACAAAAAAAAATAAACCAAAACAAAATGAAAAATGTATATAAAAAGAATTTTATATTGCGGTAAGGCGGAGGTAGGAACCTCAGGCGAAGTTTGTGGCGTTTTGACCCAAGTAAGGTGCGCGTGTATCGCGATGGAAACAAATCCCCTCCTACTTTACACTACTGCAGAAAACTCAACTGATCGTCAACCACCTCCGAAACCTGTAGCAACTTAGACTGTTTTTATACACTCTAAGGACTCACTAGTTTCGAGGTCGTTGACGGTCTAGCCTCTGCAGAGCAAAACTTTATCCTTACTCATTCAACAATCTCACGGCACCTGAGCTAATAAATAATCATACTTGTATTATAAATCAACTTTCATGTCTCAGGTTGACGTCAGATAACTTATTTTATATTTATAAAACCAAGTGTCGGGACTTACATACATGTGACCAACGAAAATCGTGGTCCTTCAAAGATTCTGTTTTCATTTCCCTTGGTTATTCCGTAAACCTTCATTATTTCCCCTGGAATCGTCGCAACTGCTAGGGACTCTTATTTATCCTAGCAGGACATACGAATCCAGGAGAAAAAGTCGCAATAATCCCCAAGAGAAATGCTTCAGGACTTGCTTTGGGCCCCACGTTGGGCGCCATTTTTATTATCGTGCTGCTGGTGGTTTTGCCTGTTGATAATTAGCAATTTATTTTGTGTTGCCGGATGATCGGCGGCGCTTGTATGCTAGCGGTTTGCTCCGGCTAGAAGCTCGCCGTCTTGGGGTGGTGTTCTTGCCGATCCATCGGGCTTTGGCTACCGCGATAATAAAAAAATCATACCTGCCAGTTGAAAAAAAACTTCTATAAAAATATATGGGACCCGAAGGAAGTAGAAGATAATTCGGACCACGCAGCCACACACACACACTCACCTGAGGTCACTTCCGTGACATGCGCCTATTGATTGGCATGTCCCAAACGCTCCTTCACCTGAAAATTAACCCTACCCCGCCTTACTTACCGCCCAAAAGCTTAGCAAATCATCTCACGAATGACGCAATTATTTTTCATTTTAATATAGTACACATTATATATTTATATATATTTAAAAATTTAAATAACAATTTTAACGATACTGATTATTCAAAAAAAAAAAATCTAAAGAAATATATATGTATGTATATATGTATGTTTGATTAATTACTCAATACAACTTTAATTCGATTTACTAATATTTATCCTGCATTTTCAGAAACTTTCGCGAAATCATCTTTACCTTTCCCTAGGATGAGCTCAACCTAACGGATGGGATTAACGAAACTAATTGACTAGCTTCTAGGAAACACCTAATCGAATTATTATTTTGCTTTCGATCAAATGAAAATTGTATCGCTTTGCATGTAAATATAGATATATATATATATATTGCTGGTTATAAAAAAAAAACAAATAAAGAAAACAAATATATTTAACTAGCTGAACCCGATGTGCTTCGCTACCCACCCCCTAATTAAAATAAAATTAAAAGTATTTATATATATACAAAAATTTTTTTATATAATTTAATTATTGCAAAGCTTTAGGATATATTACGACTTTTAATTTTCCTAAAAAGGGGCGTGGTCCCACCCACTTTTCTCTTGGTACGCATTCCTAATTATGCCAATACCATACATATGTACCAAATATCATCGACGTAGGTCAAAAAATGCCCAAAATATGGCGATTTAAATTTTTGGGTTATATGGGCGTTGCCACGCCTCTTTGTCCAATCAAAACTTCATATAGCCTATTATTCCTTCCAGAGTCACAGTAACATGCTGTGAAAATTTCAGGAAGATCGGTCCAAGGGTTTGGCCTCCTATAAAGCACAAACAAACTCACAAACAAACAAACAGACAGGCAGACATTAATTTTTATATACATACTAGCATTTAACCCGCTACTTCGTTAGCGTACCCCTTTCTTTCGTGGACATATTTTTACGCCAAAGCTTATGTTGCATTCACTCAGGGCATTGCATGTTTAATTTTATGTTCAAAGGTACAATATTAACGAAAATGATAAAAGTACCAGTTAAAGAACGAAAAAGTACCAAAAAGATCCCTCTAACAAATTTTCATTCACTCAGGACCTTGCATGTTTAATTTTATGTTAAGAGGTCTAATATTAAAGAAAATGAAAAAGTACCAGTTAAAAAACGAAAAAGTACCAAAAAGATTCCTCTAACAAATTCTCATTCACTCAGGACTTTGCATGTTTAATTTTATGTTTCTAGTATTAAAACTAACGGAAATTCAAAAAGTATCAGTTGAAGAGCAAAAAGTACCCTCATAGGTTCTTATCCACTCAGGACATTGCATGTTGAAGTTTATGTTTCTAGGTCCAATATTAACGATAATTAAAAAAATTGCCAGTTGTAAATCCAAAAAGCTAAAGTAACCCTGCAGGAGATTTAGCAATAATTGTCTAAAAGCTAGTGGTACAATTACTAGTACAAACAGCAGTAGTTCAAAAGGTGCTATAGTTTATGTAGGAAAGTACTAGTACTTCAAGTAGTTCATTTGTAGATTGATTTGACACATATCATTAATGATGGTTGTTTTGTGCTTTCCGTAAAAGTCTGCATGAACAGTTCGATTCATTGCTTTTGAGGGCAACGAATACGGACTGTCAAAACGGAATCTTATGATTCTACTTGAATGCTTGTGCGTAACAGGCAGCCACGTAAGCCATCATTAATGATATAGTTCATATCACTTTTTGGATGATATTTAAATGCGAATTGCCATTTTCATTTTTTTAATTGTTGCAACACTTTTTAAACAAATTCAAATTTAAAACAAAGAACAGTATGCTGCGTAATTTTTCACTGAAAATTATTAGCCGACTTTGCAGTTTATTTATTCGTACATTAAAGTAAGAAGCGGTTTTCTGAGTGACATTTTAAAAAATAAAATAATATTAAAAGGTAATTTTTAAATTTTCTAAAAATGAGTAACTCAAAAAGATATTTTAAAAGAAACTTAAAAAAACAGATTAGTGAATATAATAACAGGGTGCTTTGTAATGGAAATCCCCAAAAACAAATTAGAATTTGTGAAGAATTTATAAACCGAACTGTGCTTGAAGGAAGAAATAAGTGGTTAAGCACCCAATCGGGTCCAAGTGCTCTAGTAAGTAGGTAGAACAAATTGTACTAGTATCCGACTAGTACCAATGGAACTAGTGTACTTTAAAAAAAAAACGGTACTAGTATCCGTCTAGAATCAATTGTACTAGTACTCATTTAGTACCAATGGTACTAGTAATTTTCCCGACACACCCAATGTTAATTTGAGTATTAACATGGTATAGGAAAGTTTACAGTTGAGAACTAGTACTGGTGACTTTGGTACTAGTGAAATACTAGTTTGATACTAGTTGCACCTCCTGCAGGGAAGAGATTAAATTACCCATTTTTGGTACTATTTTTCTCCAAATTGAAGCATGAAAAATTTCATTATTGTAGTAGGAGCCCATAATTTAATACGTTTATGTCAATAAATAAAAAAAAATGTTTTATAAAAAAACTACCAAAAAACTACGAAAAAGTACCAAATTTGTATTTGGATTTTTTAGATAAGTTTCAAATGTGATATAACCCTTATTTCTATGTTTATTTTTTTTTTTTATGTAGGACCAGCACTCAGGGGATGACCCCTACGTATGCAGTGCATTGTGACGGAACTCAGAGAGAGGGATAGAGTAGAGAAGATAGATGTTGAAAATGTAGAAGGCTTAACTCTTTTACAACTCTGCTTTGCACGTTATGTTAATTTTTATAGCAGTGTTGAGGCGCCTCCGGTGTTAGGTAGACGCAATAACTTTGTTAAGCTGTATTGGCAGGCATTTTATTAATTGTTTTACTTCGCCGATGTTTCTGCTACCCGACGAAGGAGGGCGATGTTGTGTAAATTAGCTTAGAACATCATCAATCGCTGTCGGAACAGTTTTTTAGTGACCAGTGCTTTGCATTCATCACTTAAATAGTCCGACAACAATTAATACAATGTCCCACTAATGTACATTACAGAAATTAATGATGTTGATTGACTTGCTCTGGCCAGGGTTTGAACCCAAGCCCCACGTCATTGTTTGCTTCGTAGTCAACGCGCTAACCACTTCAGCCAACACCACCCTAAAAGATAGATGGGGTGACAAAAAAACTACCAAAATGCAGGTTTTACTCCGTTAAAGGTCTGAATTTCCAAAAAGTACCAAACACCTGTCCGCTTATTTTTCTAAAGAACAACGATAAGCATTAAATTTTTTTTTGTATCTCATTTAGTTTTAGAGATATAAGGTTACCGTTTTTGCCCTTTTTTACTCCCTAAACATTCGAATTTCCAAAAATCCCGTCTTAGTGGATCGATTTGGGGAGAGACCAAGGCCCTGGTCCAAATTTCAAGTTTTTGCCTTCAGGCGTTTAGGCTGTGCGATGATGAATCAGTCTGTCAGTAACGTTACAATTTTATATATACAGATAATTAAAAAAATTTCCAGTTGTAGAACCAAAAAGCTAAAGTAAGAAATTAAATTTCCCGTATTTCCCCTTTTTGGTACTTTCTATCTGCCCATTGAAGCATGAAAAATTTCTTTAATGTAGTGGGAGCCCATAATTTAATACGTTTATGTCAATAAATAAAAAAAAATGTTTTATAAAAAAGTACCAAAAATAGTTACGCTTTTTACCCCTTAAACGTCCAAATTTTGAAAAAGTACTAAATATGTATTTGGATTTTTTAGATAAGTTTCAAATGTGATATAACGCTTATTTCTATGTTTATGGGTTTAAAAGATGGGGTGACAAAAAAGTACGAAAATGAAAGATTTACCCGTTTACTCCGTTAAAAGTCTGAATTTCCAAAAAGTACCAAACACCTGTCCGCTTATTTTTCTAAAGAACAACGATAAGCATTAAAATATTTTTTTGGTCCAAATTTTAAGTTTTTGCCTTCAGGCAAATGATGAATCAGTCAGTAACGTTACAATTTTATATATACTCGTATAGATTATAAAGATTTTAATCCAAAAAGCTAAATTCATTTATGTATAGTTAATTATAAGGATTTTAATCCAAAAAGGCTAAATTCATTTACGTATATTTATATATATACATATATATAGCTCACAGAGCCAATAAAATTTTAATTAATATCAAAAAATTAATTTTTTTTTGTTTCAGGAAAATACCTCACAGGAAACTACTTTGTTTCGGCAGGCTTCTTTCGGAGGTCCATTTTGGGAAAGTTCCTCATCACAGGTCGGCCTGTATGTTGTGATCGATGTGAGACGGGACGGTTTTTCTGCTGCTCACGGATCATAAATTCTCCGTTCTATAATTGTATGCTGGACTAATTTTAATTTCGTGTAGCTTTTTATTACTTTTAGTCACTTTAATTTTTAGATTTGCGTTTGGGTTTTTTCTTTTAATAAATGTCGATAAAAGTTTTTATGTTTTAATTTCTTTTTATTTTTGCAATTCTTTGAATGTATTTTTGTTTCTCGTAGTATATTTCTTTTATTTTAGCATATTTTTAAGTTTTCATGAATTTTTATTCTTTTTGCAAAATGTAATTTACTTATTCTTCTTATTAAATTTTCCTGTTATTACCCTAAGGGCTCTTTTAAACTTTATTTAAAAACTTTTCTTCAAAATTTTAATTTTTCTTGTTTTAAACTTTATTTAAAAATTTTCTTTAAATATTTCTTTAGTTTTACGACTGCTCTTCAAAATTTTGTGTTTTCTTTTTCATTTCTCCAATCAGAATCCTCATTTTCTTCTCGGCCACCTCCTTATATCTCTTTCTGTTTCTCAGCACCACGTCAGTTCCCGCCAACCAAAAAAAAGATGGCTGTCCAACCGAACACAACTTCGATTATTATGACAAACATGGCGATCTTAAAATGAATATTATTTGAAAATTGTTCTCTTTGCATCAACAAGTAGCAACCCTAAAAATTACTGAAATTATGTTTGGATCCAAGAAAAATATATTGCTGAACGGCAAAAAAAAATATGTCTAGCAGATTCCAAGGATCCTATTTTCTTTGTAGTCGGTAGTATAATAAATAAAAATAAAAAACTAATTTTAATCCCTGTTCGAAACTGTCATAAAAGCATTAAAATCGACGATTTTATTTGAGTTTTCGTGGATAGAATTCTTTACAATTGTTTACAATCACACTAAATTCTTTTACATAGTAAAACTAAAACATTTTTAAAAAATTTTTATTATAAATTTGAAAAGGTTAATTTTTTTACTTTAATCATTTACTGTTTTACAATAAGCAGTGCGCATACTTTTTGTGTCGTATTTTAAATGTGGTACAACAGAAATACAGATGCAAACATTTGTCCACATTTGCTGTAAAACAAACCATGGTGGAATAATCAGGTGTGCGCAAGAAGGAATATGGTTTTTTGTAGGGTTGTGTTTTGACCGTTAAAAAATGGAAAAGTCTGCTTTTCTTGTCAAAAGTTGTTTACATTTTTGGCCGCCATCATGAATATTTTTGTTTACGTTATGCTTTTTGTTTTTGCATAACCAATAAATACATACAAAACAACTTTTGTTTTGTTTTGTATACAGCTTTGTTTTGACAATTTTGAATTAATTTTACACAAACAAAATGCTTAAATTATTCTCACTAATTGTGATCTGAAAGAAACGTAAAAAGAGCAGCTACTGTGTTCGGAGAGCGATATAACTTCGTGATATGAAGATCTGAATCACAAGAGTTTAGGACTTAAGGTTTTTATCACCAAAAGTCAGAAAATCATTTCTAAAAATAGAATAATTATTCGTCCACCAAAATCTGTACAAAAAAATTTAGTTGATTACCGTAAAAATATTAGTCGGATCGACATGTTAGGAAATGTCCATTTTAAGAGTAAGTGAAGCATGATGTGATTAAGGACATTAAGGGACATAAAGATTATTCGTTAGATGCAAACTTCGACATTGTGAGATCCCTTAATAACACTCGTTTAGAGACCACAAGGAGTAGCTAGAGATACTCAGGATACATGACTGTTTATTAAAATCAGCAGTATAAATACTATTAGTTCGAAACGGGTACCTCACACGAAGGAGTGTAACCCTTGTATTGATGGTTGTAACTGCATGATAGTTCTTTTAGGTCATATACATACATGGGACTTTTTCATTGGCATTGAATTTTCATTGGCATTATTTTAAACATTTACAATGAAAAAAAAAAATAAGTACCAATAAATGCAATTGCTTTTTTTTAAATATAATGTTTCTACCATTTATAATGAAAAAACAATGAAAGCTTTGAAATACTAATTACAATTGATAAAAAAATAATTAATACTATCTGTATAAAAAAAAATGGTCACATAAGCTTTCGAAAAAATAAAATTATAAATTAAAATACAAACTAAGCTATGTACATTTTTTAATACATACACATACATACATATATATGTCAATAAATATGTGAAATAATATTGACGTTTAATACTGATAATGCTTTTGAAAAACTTTAGCATTGATTATTTGTAATGCTTTTACTTTTTAAACAAGTAATAATGAAATTATTTCGTTGAAAAGCATTAGCATTGTTCAAAAAATTTATAATGCTAAAAATTAAATTGGCATTGTTTATAACTCAATGCCAACGAAATCGACAATTAATTAGTCAATTTATTTAATTACTCCCATGTATGGTCATATATGTAGAAGGGATTCATAATGGACTCAAAATGCCTCCAAATAGAAATGAGGAAACATATTGTGTGAACATTGGTTTTTATTGTAGTTTAAAGGGGAAAATTAGCAACTTTTTGGTTAACACATCACTGTAACAAATAATTACGTGTAAATTTCGATAGAACATAAATGCAAAGCAACATAACAAATTGTTATTCTATGATAGTTTTCCTTGCATATTCCAAAAGTAAAAGATCACAAAATTAAGTATTTTTGTTAGAATATTTCCTCTGTTTTTAACAATTACTTCGGAAGTAATTTTTGGTAATTTTCATACAAAACAAAATGTTGTTTTGCTTTTCCTTAAAATTCTTTATTTATTTCTTAAGATCGGCCAAATCTTGAAGTTGATCCACTTACAGGTACAGAAACATCGTTCATTTCTATTTTTCATACAATTCGGATTGCATTACAATCTACCTGTCTTACTCGTACACACGTGTGCTTTAATCATTAAATTTGCGATGCGTATGCAGATGTCATGCAACTGTCCCAAACATGTGGCAGCAAACATTTTTGTCACAACATTTTTCAATAGTATGTAGCCAATGGCACTGTTGCCAATGTTGATTTTCTCCAACAAAATGTGGTAGGAATTTAATGACGAAAAAAACCTTTTATTATTATTAATAACACGATGGCTAAAATTCATGATAATTCTTTTGGTTGTCGAGCGGGGTAGATATAAAAGAAGGGTAGAAAAATAATGATATTTTCTCTTTTCCATTAATTTTTTTGTATTTCTCTTTGCTTTGGGGTTTTTGTTATTATTAATTAATATCTTAATTAACAGCTTAATTAGTTTAAGTTTTTGTTATTATTTCTCGTTCTTGTTCTAAAACATGCCAAAGATACTTTCAAAGCTAAGATGAAAAAACTCATGTATAAATAGTAAATTTATTCAATAATTAATAAACAACTGTTGTTTTATAAACTATGTATTCACACCGAAGCAGCTGATAGAATAAAAAATTATGCCAACAAAATAAGCACAATATATATGTATGTAAAAAATATTTTTTAAATAAAACTTTCTCTGACTGTAGAAAAATAATCACCCATTCCCCAAAATTGTGATCGCCAATTGTTGCGTTGTTTTTGTGTCAGTGCAGTATTAAGTAATTTTTTTCACCATTTTAGTGTTCATGGGAATTATTTCACGATCAAAGTGAATTTATTTTACTTTTTATCAGATGTTGTTTTATTTCTTCTTTCTCTTCGACATTTTATAAATTTGACTTCACACAAAATTTTAAAAATTAAACAAGTGCCATAAACATATGACTGTTGTACATGTTAATATGAAAAATGTGTACGTATGTTACATGCGGTGTACTGACTATACATACATATGTAGCCAATCAAAAGTTCACACATATGCTGCCATTGCAAATAAATTAAAAAATGAGATTGTTTTAAATAAAGTTAAATTAAATTTAAAGTGGCATCACAATAATATTATAATATTATGTCGCTTCCGCTCTTAAAATAATTAATTAATAATTAATTAAAATGTTTTCAGAAGAAAAAGTACAAGAAGTATATTACAAATGCATACGCACTATGGTATGTATGTATGCATATAAAACACATAACATATCTCACTCTTGCTACAACAATAACATAATAACAGAAGTTTGGTAGAAAACGAGTTTAATTATTTTTATCTAGAAAGACATTAAAGAAAATGTTTAATAAAAATTGCTTGTCAAATTATAACATTTTATTCTAGTTAGTACCATGGCATAATAAATTAGGTAGTATTGCCCCTAATACATATACAACGTCACAAAAACAACAGGCATTTTGTTAGTGTAAAAGGTTTTCTGTGTGTCAAAAACAAAGAAACAAACCGATATACAAATTTTTAGTCAGGTTGTTACACTGCTACATGCAATTCGACATTTGTAAAACAAAAATACACGTCTACAGCAGGCCGACGATTTCATCTGTTTTTATTATAAATACCATGGTAGGTACTTGAGAAATTATGTTTTCAAAAACTATTCAATATAAAATAAATTGAAAAAAATAGATGAAAAAACATAATTTGAAATACTGAAATTGATTTTTAAAGAAATGCAACTTTATTTTTGTCAAATCCTCTTTTGAAAATCGAATGGAAACGCTGCTCCGGTACCTGCTCTTTCTTTGTTTCTATCAGATCACAATTAGTGCGAATATTTAAGGGTTGTTTGTTTGTAAAGGCAGATGCATACAATATTTCAAAGGAGTACCTGAAAAGTATTTATTAAATGTACATATGTATGTATGTATTATGTATGTTTGTATGTTTATTCTACTTAATATTTCACAATTATTGTTTTATGGCTTTTTAAATTAACTACGGTCTTTTACACTCTAACTACGTGCGCGTATTTCTTTCAGGTAGTAAAAGGATGGAAAACCCGCCATAAACGATAACCTTTTTAAAGAATTTTCCATAAAAATTTATTTTAATCCAAATAAATCTTAATTGTTCTGACTTTTGTTCGAATAATTAAATTTTCGCATAATAGTATTAATGATAATATTCTGCAGATTTTTGTTTCATACTCGCATAATTAATCTGTGATCATTAGCAGAGAATTTCAGTCCTCACTCATGAACAATTTTCAATCCTGTTGAACACACACAGAGAGGTGTGTCTAACTCCGCGAAGGCCAAATCGACAATCGGTTTCTTATATAGATTCTCTTTTATTCTCTTTTTACCCGAGACTTTCCTAAGTTGTCATTGGTGTATTCTCTCTTCACTAAAGAAATAAGGATTGGCAGGACAACATATATGAAGCCTTTGATAGAATTTAATTTCTTTAGTTTACGAAAAGTATTGAAACCATTAAGTCAAGAGCTCTAAACACATCAGCAAAATAACTGAAAAGTAAAAATTGTGGTCCGCGCCTGAATAAATTCAAAAAATTAAAAATTCCAGACAAGTTTCTACAAATAATTGCAAACACAAAGTAAAAACTAGAAACCCCTGAAGCCATAAAGAAGATAAATTATACTGATTAACCTGTGGACAAGAAGCAAATCCTAGAAAGAAGTGAAAAGATGGCCAATGGAAACAGCGACACATCACATTATCTACAAAAAATTCTGTCGACATCAAATGACTTGTGGATAAACAACTCAATCTCTTCCAAATTGAACCAGAAAGTCTTGCGCAGCATTAAGAAATCTTTTCCCGATCTTGAGACTGAAACAAAATTAAAAATATTAGCAAGCTTCATAAATATTCCTCACCTTCTTGTGGAAAAATGGAAATCTGAATTGGAGGAAATTATCGAAGTTGCTGGTCGAGATTCTGAATCGTGGGTTTCAATGTTTGCCGAAACTATGAAAACATTTCCAGCGACCAGCTCTCTCAATACAGCGTTCCCGAACCATGAGGACAATGGTAATATATTTACTGATATAATCAACGATTTGAGGAAACAAAAGTCCAGTCACAATGATATGGGAATGTTGCCCTTAGAATGGCAGTATCTTAATAAAAATGTTCTTGAAGATCGATTGCCCCAACAAGAACAGAAGCCGGTAAAGCATTTTGCCATCAAACGCGAATCGAAATGTGCTACTCTTCGTACAGAACTTTTGCGAAAATCCGCTGAAGCGCAATCTTCGTTAAGAAAGACTTCAGCTCCCACCGTACCATCAAGATCTTGCACTATGCCACGAAAAATAGTACCACGTACAGCGCCATCAATAGTGAATACATCAGTTTTTAGTGGTTCCAGTATTCATGGGTCGTATGGACGGGAACCAAATATAATTAAAACACCACCAGGACGAAAATATGGTGCCACCAAACTCATTGAGCTGCCTGAACAACCATTGGGACATCCGTTCGCAACAAAACGCAAACGCTATCAGCACCGTAGGTAAATAGAAAACCAAATACATAAACTGCACGTCATCAACAAGCGAAGAAATCAACTTTTTCACAAATAAATTCCAAAATTATACATTTTTTTTTTTTTCTTATTTAACTTTTTTATTAAAAATTTCTATTTTTCTTACTTGAAACATTTATCGTAATTTAATCAACAAGTGTAAATAATTATTATTAATAAACAAATATTGTACTCTATTGAATAATAAAAATTCTTTACTTTTTTTATTCAGGAGAAATAGACTCGATCGCAGCAATTAGGAATCCCATCCGAATTGTATGCAAATATTAGTAAGTATTAAACTGTGATAGGTTAAGCCACCGTTAAATAACTCGTCAAAAATTCCAATATCTTTGAGGAATTATGAGGGCAAATATGAAAATTAGTTGCGTTGAATTGTTACTTATACGCGAACACATGTAATAAAACTGTTGCATATGTTGGCTGACTTCCAAAACGTGCAAAGTTCGGAAACAATGCAACAACTATAAAACCGATGCCTTGTTTTCTCTCTTACTGCGTTAAAAATACTTTGCGGCGGCGTTTTGAAATGGTGTACATTGTATAACTATTGTACTGCGGCGTTATGAAATGTGATGCTTTGTTCAAACACAAAGCAATTGACGTTTTGGAAGTCAGCCAATGTGATTTAAATACAGTATCAATAAAGTATACAAACTTTGTATACGAACGTTTTGGAAATCAGCCGTTGTGTTGTTAATATTTTATTGGCCAAGTCAATTTTTGTAGTTTGTTTATTTTCTCTTTTTTAAATAAAATCAAATAAGTTGCAACACACACAGACACAAAAAATACATGTAAGCTAATATCACAGGCTCGTCTTAATATTCATATTATTGCTAATCTATAAGTTAGCGTTTAAATTGTGAGATGCTCAATCTTTTATTTAATTTTGGTTGTATTCTCAAGTTTTCTGCACTTTCGGCACATTAATTTTGAAAATCGGCAAAATTGAAATTATGTATTGACTAGGTTTTTATTAATTTTTTATAAAGAAGAAAGCAAAAATGGCCCCAATGAAAATTGGCCCCAAAACAATAATGAAAAATCGGCCCAAAACAGAGTAAATAAAATATACCGCAAAAAAATCTTTATATCAAAAACTGCTTTTTGAGAATTTTTACTAAATGGCGACGTTGCCCGAAATTTCATGCATGCGAGAAACCTTGAGCCCCACCGAAGGACAGCAATGCGAAAATCCGTTAGTAAACGACTGTCTCTGTTAGAACCTTCGCCGAGAAATTGTCTAAATAAACAAGCACCCCAAAAAAAGAGGGAAATAAATCCCCAAACTTGTAAATGTTGGTCGATTTTAGGGTCAGAGAGTCTTTTGTACCCACCGCCGTGTCGGATAATACCATGGTGGAGAAAATCTTTAAGCCCCAAACTTCGCGAAAATTGATTTGTAATACAAATCAAATATTGTACATATGAAAAGTAATATTATCAGGCACAAGTTCAGTTTTATTGAATTAAAGAAAATTCAAATTACCATCCAGTGATGGGGAATTTCGTACTAACCAAAATTGTTTCAATATATAAAAATAGAATAAAAATTAATTAAATTAATTCTCGTATTTTATTTCTGTTGAAAACTTTTTGCTGTGTTGATTATTTGTGATTTTGGTTGTGTTGAGTTGAAGTTTATAACTCTGCCTGATGATGTGCATTTTATGATTGGCTTTGTGTAGTTTTATATCCAGGTATGCTAGTTCTTGTTTTTGTTCCACTTCAATGGTAAATTTTATTTTAGGGTGGTAATTGTTGAGTATTTTTAGTATTTCATCTTTGTCGTCGATATTAATAATAGCTAAAATATCATCTGCATACGTGGTTATGTATTTTACGTAGATGTTTTTATGTTTAAGTTCTTCTAATGCAGTATTCAATAGGTTGTCTAGTACTATTGTAATGTGAATTTTTTTAATATTCTTTCATGCCTAGGAAAGGTTCGAGTCTAACGGGACCCTTCTGTAAAGCTAGCTTCATCGGCTCGGGGAGATTCATGCGTCTTCCTTTTCCTTCTACACACTACTATATTTTATTATCAGAGTCCCTAAAACAAATTAATCTAATTGAACTTTAACTGAATACATACTAAATTACCAATTTTTATTCCGGGAGAAGATGTAATTACCCGTATATTCTAAACCCACTCTACAATGTTCCTGTTGTAACTTGTTGAAACCCGCCATGTAGCTATCCACTCATTAACAAATGGAAACGAAAGTTAGCTATTTATTCCATAATTATCACTTTTATTCAATTAGTAACAAAACTTAACACATATTGCTTAAAAGTCTTTGAATTTTTAAACACCCTTTCTTCAAAACTAACTACATATATGATATAGATATTTATTCTAAATTTGAAAAAAAATTTTATACTTGAATTTAAGTTATTGTTTCAAATTTTGATTGATCAAAGGTTCTATTAATTGTACTTTTACAAGTACACAGAATTTAAATTGCCTGAGCAGAAAGAATGGTGTAACAATTTTTTATTCAAAATTCTTGCTATTATCAAGTACTTTCTTTACTAATTTATGTTCAAAAAAAAAGTTATTATTATTATTGTTTTTTTTTTGTTGAACAAAGTATACAATCCACTAAAATAAATGTATTTCATTTATTCAAATATTTCTTTCTTGTTTTTTTTTTTTTGTTTCTTTAGTTTTATTACCTTTAATAGAGTATGATTAAATCCACATGTTAAAGAGCATATAATATCAATAATTCACAATTTACTCACGCTGCAACTGCAATGATGAAAGGCCTTCCAGACTGCGTAGCACTGTAATGATGGGGAATAAAATAAAGCTCTACTAAAAGTTTAAATATTACTAGTTGCGTGCGAATTTTGTCTCACGGATTCCAGTTACTTATTTTTTTTTCTTTTTAATATTATATCTTGCTGCTTGCGTTACATTAATTCTCTTCTTTTAAAATTTGTCCAATGAACGACAGAAATTTACTTTGTTACATATATTATATATATGTTCTTTCTCTTCTCCGATAATTTTAGTTACTTTACTTGTTTTGTTTCACACAATTCTTTCTTCGACAAACTAACACAATTATTTACTAATTACTATGTGATAATATTTCTTTTTTTTTTCAAATTAAATTCTAAACTTTGTTTAATGTCTTTTGTTGTAACTGCCGTCTGACCGCTTGTGTAAAATAGCTTTGAAGTTCTATTTTTACCACTCGAATCTCTTAACAACTGAATCGATGCCTATTGATTTTGCTAGGTAGTGCTTTTTTATTATTTTTGCTTTTATTTATCCCTGGAAATCTGAAAATACTGCAATTTGTTGGACATCGAAATGTGATTGGATGACTATCAGGGATATGATCTATAAAAATTAAGGTTTCTTTATTTGTTCTAAAAGAAATATGTATATGGCCTATAGTTTTATGATAATTTACCTTATTATATAATAATTATGTTTCTTTTTGTATGTACACTCAATCCTGAAGCAAGAGATTCCGGAATTTCATACTGATTTTATTATTGATGATTGAGCAGAAATAAATCTAGTTCTATTTATTATAGGGATTGATTTCCACAAAAATGAAATAAAATGTATGTCTTTCTTTTACCCTTAAGAAGATGATTTTGGATGACAAAAAAAAAAACTTTTTAAATATTTCTTCAAATTATTAATTTCTATTCAGTGCGTGTGATCACAATGACGATCAAAATTGGAAAAGCAGATCGTTTGCCTTTTCCGGTTCATTTTGGTTTTTTCGAAATTTAAGCTGGATTCACCCATTGTTTCCGAACAAAATTTTTGTCCGGACAAAATTTTTTGTTCTGAAACATTTTTGCAACTCGATTCACTCATTTCGAACAATTTGTCTGGAAAATCAAAGCTACCGTATGAAATACATGTGTTTTATTAAATTTATAAGGTGGCAGTACAGTGACAGATGAATTAAATTTGGTGTTTTATATGTCAAACGCACTTATTTTTTTATTGTTTAATAAGAAAATTACATGTTAAAAAAAATTAATAAAACTCAGTTAGTTTTTTTACTGGATATAAGTTACTATGTGCTTTTATTATACATACTTATAACATAATGTGGCAGCTCGCTTCAACTTTGGCTGAGAAAATAAAATAGGTGGCATCTTGTTTCAACTTTGTCCGGACAAAATTTAAAATTAAACCAATTCATCCAAAAAATGTTCCGAACAAATTTTATTCTCTTTTTCTCTCACTCTCAAAAAGAGAAACGCCAAACTTCATATAAAAAAAATTTTGTCCGGACAAAAATTTTGTTCCGAAACAATGGGTGAATCCAGCTTAAATTGACAACAATTACTGTTCTCTATTGTGACAGATGTATTTTCACCACTTAGTTATTGTCGATATAACAACAGAGATATTAATAATAATATTCATATTGCCACTGAATCTAACAGTTGCTAACCGTTAAGTTTTAAATTTTTTCCTAATGAAGGTTTTATTTTAAAATAAGTTAGAATCAGGTTTAAATAAATATATATATATATGTATATATATATGTACTTATATACAATAAGATATTTGCGGATTGTACATTACACTGTATCTGCTATTGCTGGGGACAAAGGATTGCCCATGGGCACACCGAATCATTTCTAAAAATTTTAAGCGTGGTATTGTTGTATTTGGTTTGATTATTGACCATTTTTCCACTATATTATTTATTGCAGTATGTAGAGGGATGTTAGTGAAGAGCGAGACTACGTCAAAGGATACTAGTGAGTCTTTTTCATTAAGTTTTGAAATGCTTAATTCTTTTTTTACTTAGAAGGAATTTTTGATATTGTATTTCGTTGAAATTATATTTTTGAGGATTCTTCTTATGTATTTGCTGAACTGATAGCATGGTAGTTGTATTGAGGACACTATGGGTCGTATGGACATATCGTTTTTATGTATTTTTGGTAGTCCATTAATTCTTGGCGCAGTACCAGCAGAACATGTAAGTTTGCTTATCTTCTAGTATTTTCTCGATTTTGGAATTATACTCCTCTTTGTATAATGCAACTGTTTTGTTGCCTTTGTCTGATTGTTTTATTATTATATTTTTATGTTTTTTTAGAAAAAGTTTTGTTTTCTTAAAAATTGCTAAGATGAACTTTTCTCTTGGACTATTTTTAATGTTTTCTTTTAAAAAAGGTTTCATATTACCTACGTTTGTTCTTCTGTCTTCTTTTTCCCAATGCGTGTTTCAACTATTTTCTGTACTTGTGTGTACTGAGGAAAAATGGCCTCAATGAAAAATGCCTCTAAACTTTTTAAATTTAAAACAACAAGAAATTGTTTTCGGCCATTTTTTCTATGTTGTGGCCATTTTTCATTTTTTAGTTTGGGAACATTTCTCATTGGGGCATTTTTCATGCAGCCAGCAAAAATTAACAATCTTTAGTCATTTCATATATACTCGTATGTATGTATATAACACTAGCTTATCCCGGTGTGCTTCGCTACCCCCCGCGTTATAAAATAAAATTCAAACTACATATTTATATTAAAATTGTGTAAATTTTGTTCAGCTCTACCGGAATTTTGCAATTTGTGGGCACATTTATTTTTGTCACTCATTTGGACCAATGGGAAATTAAAGCCAAGGATCCATACTTATAGACTATCTAAGTCCGATTTCTCAATTGTATTTGAGAATTTTTCTATAACACTTGTTTGTCACTCATTTGGACCAATGGGAAATTAAAGCCAAGGATCAATACTTATAGACTATGTAAGTCTGATTTCTCAATTGTATTTGAGAATTTTTCTATAAAATTTTAAAGATTAAAATTGTGTAAATTTTGTTGAGCTCTACGGGAATTTGGCTATTTGTGGGCACATTTATGTTTGTCACTCATTTTGACCAATGGGAAATTAAAGCCAAGGATCCATACTTATAGACTATCTAAGTCCGATTTCTCAATTGTATTTGAGAATTTTTCTATAACACTTGTTTGTCACTCATTTGGACCAATGGGAAATTAAAGCCAAGGGTCCATACTTATTATCTATCTAAGTCCGATTTCTCAATTGTATTTGAGAATTTTTCTATAGCACTTGTTTTTCACTCATTTTGACCAATGGGAAATTAAAGCCAAGGATCCATACTTATAGACTATGTATGTAAGTCCGATTTCTCAATTGTATTTGAGAATTTATCTATAACACTTGTTTGTCACTCATTTGGACCAATGGGAAATTAAAGCCAAGGATCCATACTTATAGACTATGTAAGTCTGATTTCTCAATTGTATTTGAGAATTTTTCTATTAAATTTTAAAGATTAAAATTGTGTAAATTTTGTTGAGCTCTACGGGAATTTGGCTATTTGTGGGCACATTTATGTTTGTCACTCATTTGGACCAATGGGAAATTAAAGCCAAGGATCCATACTTATAGACTATCTAAGTCCGATTTCTCAATTGTATTTGAGAATTTTTCTATAACACTTGTTTGTCACTCATTTGGACCAATGGGAAATTAAAGCCAAGGGTCCATACTTATTATCTATC
Source organism: Lypha dubia (assembly GCA_947311025.1). Classification (NCBI taxonomy): domain Eukaryota; kingdom Metazoa; phylum Arthropoda; class Insecta; order Diptera; family Tachinidae; genus Lypha; species Lypha dubia. The sequence continues at coordinate 21,604,752 of OX371262.1, read as the reverse complement.
TAAGTCCGATTTCTCAATTGTATTTGAGAATTTTTCTATAGCACTTGTTTTTCACTCATTTGGACCAATGGGAAATTAAAGCCAAGGATCCATACTTATAGACTATGTATGTAAGTCCGATTTCTCAATTGTATTTGAGAATTTTTCTATAACACTTGTTTGTCACTCATTTGGACCAATGGGAAATTAAAGCCAAGGGTCCATACTTATTATCTATCTAAGTCCGATTTCTCAATTGTATTTGAGAATTTTTCTATAGCACTTGTTTTTCACTCATTTGGACCAATGGGAAATTAAAGCCAAGAATCCATACTTATAGACTATGTATGTAAGTCCGATTTCTCAATTGTATTTGAGAATTTTTCTATAACATTTGTTTGTCACTCATTTGGACCAATGGGAAATTAAAGCCAAGGATCCATACTTATAGACTATGTAAGTCCGATTTCTCAATTGTATTTAAGAATTTTTCTATAACATTTGTTTGTCACTCATTTGTACCAATGGGAAATTAAAGCCAAGGATCCATACTTATAGACTATGTAAGTCCGATTTCTCTATTGTCTTTGAGAATTTTTCTATAACACTTGTTTGTCACTCATTTAGACCAATGGGAAATTAAAGCCAAGGATCCATACTTATAGACTATGTAAGTCTGATTTCTCAATTGTATTTGAGAGTTTTTCTATAACACTTGTTTGTCACTCATTTGGACCAATGGGAAATTAAAGCCAAGGATCCATACTTATAGACTATGTAAGTCTGATTTCTCAATTGTATTTGAGAATTTTTCTATAACACTTGTTTGTCTCTCATTTGGACCAATGGGAAATTAAAGCCAAGGATCCATACTTATAGACTATGTAAGTCCGATTTCTCAATTGTATTTAAGAATTTTTCTATAACACTTGTTTGTCACTCATTTGGACCAATGGGAAATTAAAGCCAAGGATCCATACTTATAGACTATGTAAGTCCGATTTCTCAATTGTATTTAAGAATTTTTCTATAACATTTGTTTGTCACTCATTTGGACTAATGGGAAATTAAAGCCAAGGATCCATACTTATAGACTATGTAAGTCCGATTTCGCAATTGTATTTGAGAATTTTTCTATAACATTTGTTTGTCACTCATTTGTACCAATGGGAAATTAAAGCCAAGGATCCATACTTATAGACTATGTAAGTCCGATTTCTCAATTGTATTTAAGAATTTTTCTATAACATTTGTTTGTCACTCATTTGTACCAATGGGAAATTAATGTGCGGTTTCTACAATACAAACAATTGGTTTGAGTAGAAAATTTGTCCGAAAACCACTCAGTTTTTTGAGTGATTCCCATACAAAATTCTTCCACAAGTCATATGTCTGTATTGTGGAAACGGCACCTAAAGCGAAGGATCCATACTTGTAGACTATGTATGTCCGATAAAGTATTCTTTTCGAATAAATGTAGCAAATCGATTGAATTAAATGTGGAAAAAACACACAATGTTGCGATGTCAATGTTTTTTAATAATTGTAAACATTCGCCTGCTGTCTCTGTTTATTTATTAGTAAAAGGCAGGACTGCCAATCTTGCGGCAAAACAATAATAAAAATCCGAAAAAACCCGTGTGCTTCGCTACCCCCATCGTTATAAAATAAAACTGAAAGTATTTATATAGTCAAGAATTTATTTTTTCGTAAGAATACCTTATTGTGAAAAGTTAATGACGATCGGTCCAGTAGTTAAGACTATATTACGATATTTTATTTTTCAAAAAAGGGGTGTGTTCCCACCCACTTTTCTCCAATGCCAATAAAATATGTACCAAGTATCCTCGACGTATGTCAAAAAATGCCCATAATATGGCGATTTAAATTTTTTTGGTTATATGGGCTGTGCCACGCCCCTTTGCCCCTTCAATACTTTATATAGTCAAGCATTTATTATTTCGTAAGAATATCCTATTGTGAAAATTTAATGACGATCGGTCCAGTAGTTAAGACTAAATTACGATTTTAATTTTCCTAAAAAGGGGCGTTCGTAAAAGTAGGCGTGGCAATTTTTTCGTTCGATGAAAACTTAAAATGGATTAATACGAACATTTGAAAGAAGAATTAGTCAAATCGATTTAGCCGTTTTCTGATTTTAGGTAAATCGAAAAAAGTTGGACCATGGCGATCTTTAGAAAGAAAAAATCGTCCAAATCAGTCCAGCCATTCACGCGTGATGCCGTGACCAAGGAAAAAAGGGATTCATTTTTATATATATAGATTGATGGACTCGTACAAAATTTGAAGGCTATATAGCTAATATAGAGCCCTAGATATTTAATATTAATTTTGTATATGAGCTAAATATTCACTTTGTATGGGAGCTGCCACGCCCACTGGTATGATCCCGCCCATTTTTCCCATGACTATTCATAATATAATCAACGTGCACAAATTTCTAAGACTATGGCTATTATAGTACTGTAGATATATGATATTAAATATTTACTTTGTATGGGAGCTGCCACGCCCACTCATCCAATCGCGCCCATGTTTAGTACGACTACTCACATTAATAACTCATAAACTCAGACAAAGTTCCAAGGCTTTCACTATTACAGTACTCCCGATACATGACATTAAATATGTACTTTGTATGGTGGGTGCCACGCCCATTAGCCCGATCCCGCCCATTTTTTTCGCAACTCTTCAGATTAGTTTAATATGTACATGTGCAAAGTTTCAGAACTCTTGCTGTCATAGTACTCCAGATATTATATGTTAAAACTTTGTATGAGATCTACCACGCCCACTTGTCCGATTCCGTCCATTTTTATCCTGATTATCACATGAGTAACATATGTACTATTGCAATGTTTCAAAACTCGTGCTACTTTTCGTACAGAACTTTTGCGAAAATCCGCTGAAGCGCAATCTTCGTTAAGAAAGACTTCAGCTCCCACCGTACCATCAAGATCTTGCACTATGCCACGAAAAATAGTACCACGTACAGCGCCATCAATAGTGAATACATCAGTTTTTAGTGGTTCCAGTATTCATGGGTCGTATGGACGGCAACCAAAAATAATTAAAACACCATCAGGACGAAAATATGGTGCACCCAAACTCATTGAGCTGCCTGATCAACCATTAGGATATGCCCCCGCAACAAAACGCAAACGCTATCAGCACCGTAGATAGATAGAAAACCAAATACACAAACTGCACGTCATCACACAACAAGCGATGAAATCATTTTTTTTTAACATATAAATTCGAAGATTACATTTTGTTCTTATTTAACTTTTTTTATTAAATATTCCTATTTTTCTTATTTAAAAAAACATTTATCGTAATTTAATAAACAAATATTGTACTCTATCGAATAATAAAAATTCTATGATGTTATTTAATTTATGTTGGAGGGGCCACGCCCACTAAATTTCTTATGTGCACCCTCCACACAGACCCCAATCACCCCTGAAAATTTCATTGAAATCGGGCAAGCCGTATAGTAGGAGTATGCGCACAGGAAGTTTTGCACTTAATTTGTATATATATAGATGTGTAAATAGTTATAACTATTCACAGTATTTTTGGTCAAGAGAATATTTTAGTAGATTTTGAACGGTTAAAAGTCACCGCATTTAGAAAAAATATTATATAATCCATGATACAATGAATTTAAGGTACATACTTATATGCAGAAATATAAAACAGCCAAATCTATGTATTTTGTTGGTAGAAAATTTAATTTCGGAAGTCAAAAGTATACATACATATGTATGTGTGTATGTTTTAAGCTATGACAAAATATTAATAAAATAATAATTTATTCATATTAAAGAAAACGAAATACAACATTTGCTATGAAATGTTTTCTGCCGATTTCTCTTCACGATTTTAGTTTGGTTTTATCTTTTGAAACTTCAAAAAATGTTCCTTTCCAATACCTCCTCAACTCTTTTTTAAATATCACACCCACTTTGCACATATACAAACTCATATTTATTTTGTAATCATTTTCAAAAATTTTACAATTTTCTTCATAAACGAATATTTTTTAATTTAAATATAATAAATAAGCAAAAATCAAAATTTGACACTCTAAATTAAAAACAAGTGGTTTACAACAATTGTCAGCTGGGTTTGTAAGACTACCTTATATTCATTGAATCATGATATAATCACACAGCAGTTCAGTTCAGCTTCCCAATACCTTTTTCTAAATACTCTTCTTAATAATTTCTTTTTATTTCTTAAAAACCCAGATAGCAGGGTTTAAAATTAGTTTTTTATATGAGTTTTCGTGGATAGAATTCTTTACTGTGTTTTACAATCACACTGAATTTTTTACTGAAACATTTTTAAAACAGTAATGAGGGAATTTCGTACTAACCAGCACTGTTTCAAGGTAGAATAAAAAATGAATTAAAAATTAATTCTCATATTCTATTTCTCTCTAAAACTGGTTAAATAGTTGATATTCTTTTCAATTAGTATCCACTTTACGAAAATTGTAAAGATGGACAATTGAACGCTGATGAGAGGTGTAGCGGCCTTGAAATCAGTACTGATACGTTCTGCTGAAAACTGATTGGATATAAATAATAATATTTTCCAACATAAAAAAACTCTTAGTAATTTTGAATTTTCATTAATTCAATAAAACTGAACTTGAGCCTGATAATATTACTTTTCATATGTACATCAATATAAGTTCGAATAATAATTACGTTTATTCGTAATAATAATAATATAAAAAATATTTTTAAAAATTTTTTATTATAAATTTTAAACAGTTAATTTTCGTTAATAACTTCGTGATATGAAGATACGAATCACAAGAGTTTAGGACTTTAGGTTTTTATCACCAAAAATTCATAAAATCATTTCTATAAATAGAATAATTATTGGTACACCAAAATCTGTACAAAAAAATGTAGTTGATTACCGTAAAAAGATCAGTCGGATCGACATGTTAGGAAATGTCCATTTAAAGAGTAACACCCAATTCACATGATGACTTTTGCGACGTCGTTTTTACTGAATTCCCTTTTAAAGTTGCTACCAAAATCTTTTTGTGTTCAGACGATGTCTTTCAGTTTCATGTCTTTTTTCCCATTTTTGTTTTGAAATAATGTAAGTAACAAATATAAATAACAAAAGTAAGAAAAATAATGAAAAGTAACAATGAGAAATGGAAGAAAAGTCTTGAAAAACCCAAATTAAGACTTTTTATTTACCCCTCTTTCTTCCCAACACCGCTCACCGACAAGCAAAAAGAGACGTCGAAAAAGCGACGTCGCAAAAGTAATCATGTAAATCGGGTGTAAGTGAAGTGAACGACATTAACCACATCATGGGACATAACGGACATAAAGATTATACGTTAGATGCAAACTTGACATTGTGAGATCCCTTAATAACACTGGTATAGAGTCCACAAAGGAGTAGCTAGAGATTAGTGATGTTACGAATATCAATTTGTAGTATTCGCGAATACGAATACGAATATTTAAAACAGTATTCGCCGAATACGAATACGAATATTTCTTTTGAGGTTTATATTTCAAATTTATTTGGAAAAAATCCCTGCCTTTGCGTTAGTAACTATAAATGAAAAAAAAATTTAGTGATTTAACATTATTATTGCATTAAGATGCCGAATTTGAAAACCTCTACAGAACATTTTTTAATTATTTTACTTACATACTTTCAGATTTCGTTTTTCTTACTCTGCGTGAAATACAGTGGGTATTTTTAATAAAAATTAATATATTTTTTTACATTTTATGTACTTTTTTTAAACTTTTGTATGATTTTTTTTTGGAAAATGTATGGGAAAATTATTCGAAAAATATTCGCTTGAATTTGGCGAATACGAATACGAATATCTTAAAACAGGCGAATAGTCGAATACGAATACGAGTATTCGAAACATCACTACTACAGATACTCAGGATACGTGAATGTTTATTAAAATCAGCATTAGACATATTAGTCCGAAACGGGAAGTGATATTCTGACTAGGGGTACCTCACACGAAGGAGTGTAACCCTTGTTTTGATGGTTGTAACTGCATGATAGTTCTTTTAGGTCATATAGAAGGGATTCATAATGGAATCAAAATGCCTCCAAATAGAAATTAGGGAAAAATTGTGTGAACATTGGTTTTTATTGTAGTTTAAAGGAGAAAATTAGCAACTTTTTGAATAACACATCACTGTAACAGATAATTACTTGTAAATTTCGATAGAACATAAATTCAAAGCAACATAACAAATTGTTATTCTATGATAGTTTTCCTTGCATATTCCAAAAGTAAAAGATCACAAAATTAAGTATTTTTGTTAGAATATTTCCTCTGTTTTTAGCAATTACTTCGGAAGTAATTTTTGGTAATTTTCATACAAAACAAAATGTTTTCCTTAAAATTCTTTATTTATTTCTTAAGATCAGCCAAATCTTGAAGTTGCATTGCTGCATTTTTTGAATGATTTTATGACTTTTAGTGGTAATAACTTAGTCATAAACTCTTATGCATTAAACACATTTGCCACAGCAGGCTACCGAATGATTATATTGACGACAGCAATACAACACGGCAACAGGTTTTTGTCCATTCGTAAATGTTTATAATCAGAGAAATATTAGGTAGACATTGTTAACATATTTCGAGCAACAAAGGAAAAATTTAATATTTATACATCCCTTTTGTATATTTTTCAACAGCACTGGCTGAATAGAACAAACGTTGTTTTCAGTAGAAGCCACCAAACCTTGTCAATAGTCATGTGAAAATGCTTTCACTACTTGCTAGGTAGCTTCGTTAAACTAATTTATAATTTTAGTGGCGAAAATCAACAATAAAGTGATATGAATGCAATAAACCATCTAAAATAAATTGATGTTTAAAATCTTCTATTCTGCAGAACGAAAACAGTAAAAATTTAATAAATTATAGTGTTATTTAATAAAAGATTGAAGTATATTTTATGTAAGTAATTTTATTGTTTATAAGTAATTTTAAACATTTATGTTTCTGTTAGATGCCATAGAACTTTATAGCTTTCAACACATTCTGTTTTTAGTATTTGCTGTTGTAGTGGCCAAGAAACTACATTTTATTTACATTTTACACAATACTGCAATAATTATTGTTTCCGAGATATACTCCAAAATATGTACAATTTTAATGAATCGCCTATCGAAAAATACTTTGCTCTTCCAATAGCCTCTTACAAAATAAATTAAGAAATGAGATTCTTTTAAATAAAGTTTAATTAAATTTAAAGTGGCATCACAATAATAATCTAATATTATGTCGCTGCCGCTCTTAAAATAATTAATTAAAATGTTTTCAGAGGAAAAAGTACAAGAAGTATATTACTAATCCATACGCACTCTGTATGTATGTATGCATATAAAACACATAACATATCTCACTCTTGCTACAACAATAACATAATAAAAGAAGTTTGGTAGAAAACGAGTTTAATTATTTTTATCTAGTAAAACATTAAAGAAAATGTTTAATAAAAATTGCTTGTCAAATTATAACATTTTATTCTAGTAGGTTCCATGGCATAATAAATTAGGTAGTATTGCCCCTAATACATATACAACGTCACAAAAACAACAGGCATTTTGTTAGTGTAAAAGGTTTTCTGTGCGTCAAAAACAGAGAAACAAACCGATCCCTTCGAAGCCATCCATCTCTGCAGCTTTTGCAAATTCGACCCGCTGCCAAACATTTACATTGGTTTTTTACTACTTTTACAGGTAGCTCGGCTGAAAAAAATGCATTCTTAGGTTTAAGTTTCTTTATGTGATATTAGACGTTTCTTTACAGAAAATATTTAAAATATATAAAATTTCCAAATAAAATTTTACACTTCAATCAGCTTGTTACTCTGCTACATGCAATTTGACATTTGTAAAACAAAAATAAACGTCTACAGCAGGCAGCACGATTTCATCTGATTTTATTATAAATACGATGGAAGATTCTTGAGAAATTATGTTTTCAAAAACTATTCCATATAAAATAAATTGAACAAAATAGATGAAAAAACATAATTTGGAATACTGAATTTGATTTTCAAAGAAATGCAACTTTATTTTTGTCAAATCCTCTTTTGAAAATCGAATGGTAACGCTGCTCCGGTACCTGCTCTTTCTATGTTTCTATCAGATCACAATTAGTGAGAATATTTAAGGGTTGTTTGTTTTTAAATGCAGATGCACACACTATTTCAAAGGAGTACCTGAAAATTTTTTATTAAATGTATGTATGTAAGTGTTATGTATGTTTGTATGTACATTCTACATAATATTTCACAAATATTGTTTTATGTCTTTTTAAATTAATTACGGTCTTTAACACTCTAATTACGTGCATGTATTTCTTACAGGTAGTAAAATGATGGAAAACCCGCCATAAACCTTTTAAAAATATTTTCCATGAAAATTTACATATTTTAATCCAAATAAATATTAATTGTTCTGACTTTTGTTCGCATAATTTAATTTTTGACTTTACTGAAGGTGAGATTGATATCCTGATTCTGATCGCCTTAAGCCTCACTGGTAATCACTTGTAAGTTTATAGTGATTTTGTTCCATATTAGTGGTTCAAAAAATTATTATTTTCCAGCTTATGGTCTAGCGGGCGCGGAATATTTTTGAAGAATTATTTGGTGTATAAAAGTTTTAAGCCAGAACAATTAAAATATCTGCGGAGGTGGAAGTGTTAATAAATTCACATACACATTGCATAATAGTATTAATGATAATATTCTGCAGAGTTTTGTTTCATTCTCGCATAATTAATCTGTGATCATCAGCAGAGAATTTCAGTCCTCACACATGAACAATTTTTAATCCTGTGTAACACACACAGAGAGGTGTGTCTAAGTCCGCGGAGGCAAAATCGACACGTTCGTGCCGAACATCATTCGGCTGCTTATATGTAGATTCTCTTTTTTGCCGAGACTTGTCTAAGTTGTCTCTCTTCATTAAAGAAATTAGGATTGGCAGGACAACATATATGAAGCCTTTGATAGAATTTAATTTCTTTAGTTTACGAAAAGTATTGAAACCATTAAGTCAAGAGCTCTAAACACATCAGCAAAATAACTGAAAAGTAAAAATTGTGGTCCGCGCCTGAATAAATTCACAAGATTAAAAATTCCAGACAAGTTTTTACAAATAATTGCAAACACAAAGTTAAAACTAGAGACACCTGAAGCCATAAAGAAGATAAATTATATTGATTAACCTGTGGAAAAGAAAAAAAAATCCTCGAAAGAAGTGGAAAGATGACCAATCAAAACAGCGACACATCACAGTATCTACAAAAAATTCTGTCGACACCAAATGTTTTGTGGATAAACAACTCAATCTCTTCCAAATTGAACCAGAAAGTCTTGCGCAGCATTAAGAATTCTTTTCCCGATCTTGAGACTGAAACTAAATTAAAAATATTAGCAAGCTTCATAAATATTCCTCACCTTCTTGTGGAAAAATGGAAATCTGAATTGGAGGAAATTATCGAAGTTGCTGGTCGAGATTCTGAATCGTGGGTTTCAATGTTTGCCGAAACTATGAAAACATTTCCAGCGACCAGCTCCCTCAATACAGCGATCCCGAACCATGAGGACAATCGTAATATATTTACTGATATAATCAACGATTTGAGGAATCAAAAGTCCAGCCACAATGATATGGGAATGTTGCCCTTAGAATGGCAGTATCATAATAAAAATGTTCTTAAAGATCGATTGCCCCAACAAGAACAGAAGCCGGTAAAGCATTTTCTCATCAAATGCGAATCGAAATGTGCTACTTTTCGTACAGAACTTTTACGAAAATCCGCTGAAGCGCAATCTTCGTTAAGAAAGACTTCAGCTCCCACCGTACCATCAAGATCTTGCACTATGCCACGAAAAATAGTACCACGTACAGCGCCATCAATAGTGAATACATCAGTTTTTAGTGGTTCCAGTATTCATGGGTCGTATGGACGACAACCAAATGTAATTAAAACACCACCAGGACGAAAATATGGTGCCACCAAACTCATTGAGCTGCCTGAACAACCATTAGGACATCCGCCCGCAACAAAACGCAAACGCTATCAGCACCGTAGATAGATAGAAAACCAAATACACAAACTGCACGTCATCAACAAGCGAAGAAATCAACTTTTTCACAAATAAATTCCAAAATTATATATTTTTTCTTATTTAACTTTTTTATTAAAAATTCCTATTTTTCTTACTTGAAACATTTATCGTAATTTAATCAACAAGTGTAAATAATTATTATTAATAAACAAATATTGTACTCTATTGAATAAGAAAAATTCTTGATATTTTTATTCTGGAGAAATAGACTCGATCGCAGCAATTAAGGAATCCCATCCGAATTGTATGCAAATAGTAGTAAGTATTAAACTGTGACAGTTTAAGCCACCGTTAAACAACTCGTCAAAAATTCCAATATCTTTGAGGAATTATGAGGGCAAATGTGAAATGAAAGTATGAATTGTGTTGTCGTTTCCGTATGATCAATATTCAGCCCATTGCGTTGAAATGTTACTTAGGCTTAGATCCCACTATCGGCACAATGTACCGAATTTCGTCGGCTCACTGAAATAATGTTATAAGAAATAAGCTAAATGAGCCTGATTTGTCAACTAATTGAAATATAAGGAATTATTGCACCACAGTGCATTGGTAATAAAGCCATATAGACTTTTTCCACAATTAATTGATAAATAACTCAATTTTGGTTTACTTCTTATAAATTTATTGCAGTGAGCCGACGAAAATCGGTACATTGTGCCGATAGTGGGATCTCAGCTTTATACGCGAACAAATGTAATAAAACTGTTGCATATGTTGTGTTGTTAATATTTTATTGGCAAAGTCAATTTTTGTTGTTTGTTTATTTTCTTTTTTTTAAATAAAATCAAATAAGTTACAACACACACAGACACAAAAAATACATGTAAGCTAATATCACAGGCTCGTCGTAATATTCATATTATTGCTAATCTATAAGTTAGCGTTTAAATTGTCAGATGCTCAATCTTTTATTTAATTTTGGTTGTATTCTCAACTTTTCTGCACTTTCGGCACATTAATTTTGAAAATCGGCAAAATTGAAATTATGTATTGACTAGGTTTTTATTAATTTTTTATAAAGAAGAAAGCAAAAATGGCCCCAATGAAAATTGGCCCCAAAACAATAATGAAAAATCGGCCCAAAACAGAGTAAATAAAATATACCGCAAAAAAATCTTTATATCAAAAACTGCTTTTTGAGAATTTTTACTAAATGGCGACGTTGCCCGAAATTTCATGCATGCGAGAAACCTTGAGCCCCACCGAAGGACAGCAATGCGAAAATCCGTTAGTAAACGACTGTCTCTGTTAGAACCTTCGCCGAGAAATTGTCTAAATAAACAAGCACCCCAAAAAAAGAGTGAAATAAATCCCCAAACTTGTACATGTTGGTCGATTTTAGGATCAGAGAGTAGTTTGTACCCACCGCCGTGTCGGATAATACCATGGTGGAGAAAATCTTTAAGCCCCAAACTACGCGAAAATTGATTTGTAATACAAATCAAATATTGTACATATGAGAAGTAATATTATCAGGCTCAAGTTCAGTTTTATTGAATTAAAGAAAATTCAAATTACCATCCAGTGATGGGAAATTTCGTACTAACCAAAATTGTTTCAATATGTAAAATAGAATAAAAATGAATTAAATTAATTCTCGTATTTTATTTCTGTTGAAAACTTTTTGGTCTTGATTATTTGTGATTTTGGTTGTGTTGAGTTGAAGTTTATAACTCTGCCTGATGATGTGCATTTTATGATTGGCTTTGTGTAGTTTTATATCCAGGTATGCTAGTTCTTGTTTTTGTTCCACTTCAATGGTAAATTTTATTTTAGGGTGGTAATTGTTGAGTATTTTTAGTATTTCATCTTTGTCGTCGATATTAATAATAGCTAAAATATCATCTGCATACGTGGTTATGTATTTTACGTAGATGTTTTTACGTTTAAGTTCTTCTAATGCAGTATCCAATAGGTTGTCTAGTACTGTTGTAATGTGAAATTTTTTAATATTCTTTCATGCCTAGGAAAGGTTCGAGTCTAACGGGACCCTTCTGTAAAGCTAGCTTCATCGGCTCGGGGAGATTCATGCCTCTTACCATTTCGTTCTACACACTACTATATTTTATTATCAGAGTCCCTAAAACAAATTAATCTAATTGAACTTTAACTGAATACATACTAAATTACCAATTTTTATTCCGGGAGAAGAAACCCCACTCTACAATGTTCCTGTTGTAACTTGTTGAAACCCGCCATGTAGCTATCCACTCATTAACAAATGGAAACGAAAGTTAGCTATTTATTCCATAATTATCACTTTTATTCAATTAGTAACAAAACTTAACACATGTTGCTTAAAATTCTTTGAATTTTTAAACACCCTTTCTTCAAAACTAACTATGTGATATAGATATTTTTTCTAAATTTAAAAAAAAAAAAATTTATACTTGAATTTAAGTTATTGTTTCAAATTTTGATTGATCAAAGGTTCTATTAATTGTACTTTTACAAGTACACAGAATTTAAATTGCCTGAGCAGAAAGAATGGTGTAACAATTTTTTATTCAAAATTCTTGCTATTATCAAGTACTTTCTTTACTAATTTATGTTCAAAAAAAAAGTTATTATTATTATTGTTTTTTTTTTTTTTTGTTGAACAAAGTATACAATCCACTAAAATAAATGTATTTCATTTATTCAAATATTTCTTTCTTGTTTTTTTTTTTTTGTTTCTTTAGTTTTATTACCTTTAATAGAGTATGATTAAATCCACATGTTAAAGAGCATATAATATCAATAATTCACAATTTACTCACGCTGCAACTGCAATGATGAAAGGCCTTCCAGACTGCGTAGCTTTGTAATGATGGGGAATAAAATAAAGCTCTACTAAAAGTTTAAATATAACTAGTTGCGTGCGAATTTTGTCTCACGGATTCCAGTTACTTATTTTTTTTTTCTTTTTAATATTATATCTTGCTGCTTGCGTTATATTAATTCTCTTCTTTTAAAATTTGTCCAATGAACGACAGCAATTTTACTTTGTTACATATATTATATATATGTTCTTTCTCTTCTCCGATAATTTTAGTTACTTTACTTGTTTTGTTTCACACAATTCTTTCTTCGACAAACTAACACAATTATTTACTAATTACTATGTGATAATATTTCTTTTTTTTTTCAAATTAAATTCTAAACTTTGTTTAATGTCTTTTGTTGTAACTGCCGTCTGACCGCTTGTGTAAAATAGCTTTGAAGTTCTATTTTTACCACTCGAATCTCTTAAGGCCGTGCCGCACTATCCTACACAGTCGCGCGATTTGCAAAATATGACATGTGTGCTAAAAATGTATAGTAGTGAGGACTAAAAGTGCAACTTTGTGACAGATTTTTTGGCAAGTCGTGCGATTTGTAAAATTTTATAAAACGATAATATTCATGCGATCAGAGGAGTATTTATTGTCAACCAGATGTTTTGGCATGAGATTTGTATGATAGTGTGGCACCTACAGCACCATTTTGAAACGATTTTTTAAAGTCGGTCAGATTTTTGCAAGATTTTCCTGTGAATGAATCGTACGATTGTGTAGGATAATGAAGCACGGCCTTTAACAACTGAATCGATGCCTATTAATTTTGCTAGGTAGTGCTTTTTCATTATTTTTGCTTTTATTTATCCCTGGAAATCTGAAAATACTGCAATTTGTTGGACATCGAAATATAATTGGATGACTATCAGGGATATGATCTATAAAAATAAAGGTTTTATGATAATTTACCTTATTATATAATAATTATGTTTCTTTTTGTATGTACACTCAATCCTGAAGCAAGAGATTCCGGAATTTCATACTGATTTTATTATTGATGATTTAGCAGAAATAAATCTAGTTCTATTTATTATAGGGATTGATTTCCACAAAAATGAAATAAAATGTATGTCTTCCTTTTACCCTTAAGAAGATGATTTTGGATGACAAAAAAAAACTTTTTAAATATTTCTTCAAATTATTAATTTCTATTCAGTGCGTGTGATCACAATGACGATCAAAATTGGAAAAGCAGATCGTTTGCCTTTTCCGGTTCATTTTGGTTTTTTCGAAATTTAATTGACAACAATTACTGTTCTCTATTGTGACAGATGTATTTTCACCACTTAGTTATTGTCGATATAACAACAGAGATATTAATAATAATATTCATATTGCCACTGAATCTAACAGTTGCTAACCGTTAAGTTTTAAATTTTTTCCTAATGAAGGTTTTATTTTAAAATAAGTTAGAATCAGGTTTAAATATATATATATATATATATATATATATATATATATATATATATATATATATACAATAAGATATTTGTGGATTCTACATTACACTGTATCTGCTATTGCTGGGGACAAAGGATTGCCCATGGGCACACCGAATCATTTCTAAAAATTTTAAGCGTGGTATTGTTGTATTTGGTTTGATTGTTGACCATTTTTCCACTATATTATTTATTGCAGTATGTAGAGGGATGTTAGTGAAGAGCGAGACTACGTCAAAGGATACTAGTGAGTCTTTTTCATTAAGTTTTGAAATGCTTAATGCTTTTTTTACTTAAAAGGAATTTTTGATATTGTATTTCGTTGAAATTATATTTTTGAGGATTCTTCTTATGTATTTGCTGAACTGATAGCATGGCAGTTGTATTGAGGACACTATGGGTCGTATGGACATATCGTTTTTATGTATTTTTGGTAGTCCATAAATTCTTGGCGCAGTACCAGCAGAACATGTAAGTTTGCTTATCTTCTAGTATTTTCTCGATTTTGGAATTATACTCCTCTTTGTATAATGGAACTGTTTTGTTGCCTTTGTCTGATTGTTTTATTATTATATTTTTATGTTTTTTTAGAAAAAGTTTTGTTTTCTTAAAAATTGCTAAGATGAACTTTTCTCTTGGACTATTTTTAACGTTTGTTCTTCTGTCCTCTTTTTCACCATTCGTGTTTCCACTATTTTCTGTACTTGTGTGTACTGAGGAAAAATGGCCTCAATGAAAAATGCCTCTAAACTTTTTAAATTTAAAACAACAAGAAATTGTTTTCGGCCATTTTTTCTATGTTGTGGCCATTTTTCATTTTTTAGTTTGGGAACATTTCTCATTGGGGCATTTTTCATGCAGCCAGCAAAAATTAACAATATTTAGTCATTTCATATATACTCGTATGTATATAACACTAGCTTATCCCGGTGTGCTTCGCTACCCCCCTTGTTATAAAATAAAATTAAAACTATTTATATTAAAATTGTGTAAATTTTGTTCAGCTCTACGGGAATTTGGCTATTTGTGGGCACATTTATGTTTGTCACTCATTTGGACCAATGGGAAATTAAAGCCAAGGGTCCATACTTATAGACTATGTAAGTCCGATTTCTCAATTGTATTTGAGAATTTTTCTATAAAATTTTAAAGATTAAAATTGTGTAAATTTTGTTGAGCTCTACGGGAATTTGGCTATTTGTGGGCACATTTATGTTTGTCACTCATTTGGACCAATGGGAAATTAAAGCCAAGGGTCCATACTTATAGACTATGTAAGTCCGATTTCTCAATTGTATTTGAGAATTTTTCTATAACACTTGTTTGTCACTCATTTGGACCAATGGGAAATTAAAGCCAAGGATCCATACTTATAGACTATGTAAGTCTGATTTCTCAATTGTATTTGAGAATTTTTCTATAAAATTTTAAAGATTAAAATTGTGTAAATTTTGTTGAGCTCTACGGGAATTTGGCTATTTGTGGGCACATTTATGTTTGTCACTCATTTGGACCAATGGGAAATTAAAGCCAAGGATCCATACTTATAGACTATCTAAGTCCGATTTCTCAATTGTATTTGAGAATTTTTCTATAACACTTGTTTGTCACTCATTTGGACCAATGGGAAATTAAAGCCAAGGGTCCATACTTATTATCTATCTAAGTCCGATTTCTCAATTGTATTTGAGAATTTTTCTATAGCACTTGTTTTTCACTCATTTGGACCAATGGGAAATTAAAGCCAAGGATCCATACTTATAGACTATCTAAGTCCGATTTCTCAATTGTATTTGAGAATTTTTCTATAACACTTGTTTGTCACTCATTTGGACCAATGGGAAATTAAAGCCAAGGATCCATACTTATAGACTATGTAAGTCTGATTTCTCAATTGTATTTGAGAATTTTTCTATAAAATTTTAAAGATTAAAATTGTGTAAATTTTGTTGAGCTCTACGGGAATTTGGCTATTTGTAAGCACATTTATGTTTGTCACTCATTTGGACCAATGGGAAATTAAAGCCAAGGATCCATACTTATAGACTATCTAAGTCCGATTTCTCAATTGTATTTGAGAATTTTTCTATAACACTTGTTTGTCACTCATTTGGACCAATGGGAAATTAAAGCCAAGGATCCATACTTATAGACTATCTAAGTCCGATTTCTCAATTGTATTTGAGAATTTTTCTATAACACTTGTTTGTCACTCATTTGGACCAATGGGAAATTAAAGCCAAGGATGCAATCTTATAGACTATCTAAGTCCGATTTCTCAATTGTATTTGAGAATTTTTCTATAACACTTGTTTGTCACTCATTTGGACCAATGGGAAATTAAAGCCAAGGATCCATACTTATAGACTATGTATGTAAGTCTGATTTCTCAATTGTATTTGAGAATTTTTCTATAAAATTTTAAAGATTAAAATTGTGTAAATTTTGTTCAGCTCTACGGGAATTTGGCTATTTGTAAGCACATTTATGTTTGTCACTCATTTGGACCAATGGGAAATTAAAGCCAAGGGTCCATACTTATTATCTATCTAAGTCCGATTTCTCAATTGTATTTGAGAATTTTTCTATAACACTTGTTTGTCACTCATTTGGACCAATGGGAAATTAAAGCCAAGGATCCATACTTATAGACTATGTATGTAAGTCCGATTTCTCAATTGTATTTGAGAATTTTTCTATAACACTTGTTTGTCACTCATTTGGACCAATGGGAAATTAAAGCCAAGGATCCATACTTATAGACTATGTAAGTCTGATTTCTCAATTGTATTTGAGAATTTTTCTATAAAATTTTAAAGATTAAAATTGTGTAAATTTTGTTGAGCTCTACGGGAATTTGGCTATTTGTAAGCACATTTATGTTTGTCACTCATTTGGACCAATGGGAAATTAAAGCCAAGGATCCATACTTATAGACTATCTAAGTCCGATTTCTCAATTGTATTTGAGAATTTTTCTATAACACTTGTTTGTCACTCATTTGGACCAATGGGAAATTAAAGCCAAGGATCCATACTTATAGACTATCTAAGTCCGATTTCTCAATTGTATTTGAGAATTTTTCTATAACACTTGTTTGTCACTCATTTGGACCAATGGGAAATTAAAGCCAAGGATGCAATCTTATAGACTATCTAAGTCCGATTTCTCAATTGTATTTGAGAATTTTTCTATAACACTTGTTTGTCACTCATTTGGACCAATGGGAAATTAAAGCCAAGGATCCATACTTATAGACTATGTATGTAAGTCTGATTTCTCAATTGTCTTTGAGAATTTTTCTATAACACTTGTTTGTCACTCATTTGGACCAATGGGAAATTAAAGCCAAGGATCCATACTTATAGACTATGTAAGTCTGATTTCTCAATTGTATTTGAGAATTTTTCTATAACACTTGTTTGTCACTCATTTGGACCAATGGGAAATTAAAGCCAAGGATCCATACTTATAGACTATGTAAGTCCGATTTCTCAATTGTATTTAAGAATTTTTCTATAACATTTGTTTGTCACTCATTTGGACCAATGGGAAATTAAAGCCAAGGATCCATACTTATAGACTATGTAAGTCCGATTTCGCAATTGTATTTGAGAATTTTTCTATAACATTTGTTTGTCACTCATTTGGACCAATGGGAAATTAATGTGCGGTTTCTACAATACAAACAATTGGTTTGAGTAGAAAATTTGTACGAAAACCACTCAGTTTTTTGAGTGATTCCCATGCAAAATTCTTCCACAAGTCATATGTCTGTATTGTGGAAACGGCACCTAAAGCCAAGGATCCATACTTATAGACTATGTAAGTCCGATAAAGTATTCTTTTCGAATAAATGTAGCAAAGCGATTGAATTAAATGTGGAAAAAACACACAATGTTGCGATGTCAATGTTTTTTAATAATTGTACACATTCGCCTGCTGTCTCTGTTTATTTATTAGTAAAAGGCAGGACTGCCAATCTTGCGGCAAAACAATAATAAAAATCCGAAAAAACCCGTGTGCTTCGCTACCCCCATCGTTATAAAATAAAACTGAAAGTATTTATATAGTCAAGAAGTTATTTTTTCGTAAGAATACCTTATTGTGAAAAGTTAATGACGATCGGTCCAGTAGTTAAGACTATATTACGATATTTTATTTTCCTAAAAAGGAGTGTGTTCCCACCCACTTTTCTCCAATGCCAATAAAATATGTACCAAGTATCATCGACGTATGTCAAAAAATGCCCATAATATGGCGATTTAAATTTTTTTGGTTATATGGGCTGTGCCACGCCCCTTTGCCCATTCAATACTTCATATAGTCAAGCATTTATTATTTCGTAAGAATATCCTATTGTGAAAATTTAATGACGATCGGTCCAGTAGTTAAGACTAAATTACGATTTTAATTTTCCTAAAAAGGGGCGTGCGTAAAAGTAGGCGTGGTAAATTTTCCGTTCGATGAAAACTTAAAATGGAATAATACGAACATTTGAAAGTCAAATCAATGGAGCCGTTTTCTGATTTTAGGTAAATCGAAAAAAGTTGGACCATGGCGATCATTAGAAAGAAAAAATCGTCCAAATCGGTCCAGCCATTCACGCGTGATGCCGTGACCAAGGAAAAAAGGAATTCATTTTTATATATATAGATTGATGGACTCGTACAAAATTTGAAGGCTATATAGCTAATATAGAGCCCTAGATATTTAATATTAATTTTGTATATGAGCTAAATATTCACTTTGTATGGGAGCTGCCACGCCCACTGGTATGATCCCGCCCAATTTTCCCATGACTATTCATAATATAATCAACGTGCACAAATTTCTAAGACTATGGCTATTATAGTACTGTAGATAAATGATATGAAATATTTACTTTGTATGGGAGCTGCCACGCCCACTCATCCAATCGCGCCCATTTTTAGTACGACTACTCATATTAATAACTCATAAACTCAGACAAAGTTCCAAGGCTTTCACTATTACAGTACTCCCGATACATGACATTAAATATTTACTTTGTATGGTGGGTGCCACGCCCATTAACCCGATCCCGCCCATTTTTTTCACAACTCTTCAGATTAGTTTAATATGTACATGTGCAAAGTTTCAGAACTCTTGCTGTCATAGTACTCCAGATATTATATGTTAAAACTTTGTATGATATCTACCACGCCCACTTGTTCAATCACGCCCATTTTCACTTCAGCTGCTAATATTATTAATTTATGCACTCCTACAAAGTTTGAAGGCTCTAACTATTATATAACTCTAGATATTTGATATTAAATAGTTATTTTATATGAGAGCTGTCACGCCCACTTGTCCGATCCTGCCCATTTTTGTCCTGATTATCACATGAGTAACATATGTACTATTGCAATGTTTCAAAACGCTTGCTATCACAATAGTCAAGATATATGATGTTATTTAATTTATGTGGGAGGGGCCACGCCCACTAAATTTCTTATGTGCACCCTTCACACAAACCCCAATCACCCCTGAAAATTTCATTGAAATCGGGTGAGCCGTCTAGGAGGAGTATGCGCACAGGAAGTTTTGCACTTAATTTTATATATATAGATTATGTACGTTTGTATGTATGTATATTCTACATAATATTTCACAATTATTGTTTTATGGCTTTTTAAATAAATTACGGTCTTCAACACTCCACGTATTTCTTACAGGTAGTAAAATTATGGACAACCCGCCATAAACGATAACCTTTTTAAAGAATTTTCCATGAAGATTTATTTTAATCCAAATAAATCTTAATTGTTCTGACTTTTTTTCACATAATTCAATTTTTGCATAATAGTATTAATGATAATATTCTGCAGATTTTTGTTTCATACTCGCATAATTAATCTATGATCATTAGCAGAGAATTTCAGTCCTCACTCATGAACAATTTTCAATCCTGTTGAACACACACAGAGAGATGTGTCTAAATCCGCGAAGGACAAATCGGCAATTCGTGTCGAACATCATTCGGTTTCTTATATGTAGATTCTCTTTTATTCTCTTTTTACCCGAGACTTGCCTAAGTTGTCATCAGTGTAGCCAGGTGTGGGGATTTCTCCCCAAATTCGGGATTTTAGGTGGTTTTTGGGGACAGATTATCGTGGGGAGGGATTTGGGGATTTTTCATTTTCATTATACCTATTATCAATTTGGCTTTATTTTACCATTATCTTTCATACATATATTTACATACATATATGTTTATGTATCTTGGCGTTTTTATTCTCCATATTTCGATTATTTCAAAGCGATGGTATTGACGATGTTGGTTTTTATAACAATTTGTTCAAAATTTTTAAAGCCAGAATTTCTTGAATTCGATATTGCCAAAATGGATGTACTAATTGACGATAAGGAAAGTAATTTGGTTGTTGCTATAATTGATGTTGGCATAGAATGTTCAAAGGAATTAGAAGCAAAAGGAGTTCAAACAAATTTTTTTAGATTATTTAACTGTATCAGCAAAAGAAATGCTTAAAATATTCACTGAAAGTATGGGAAATTTTGAGTTATTTATAAATTTACAACTCTCGAAAGCACAGAAAAAAAAATAAATTTGATTCCGTGTATTGAATTTTAAAATATTCTATGGATTCAAAAGTTCCATTGAGCACATACGAATGCATTAACTTAAATAAATGTATGTAATAAAATTAATAAAAAAAATGTTTTTTATGATGCTTAATATACATATCTTTATTGGGGACAAAATTGGGGATTTTCAATTTTAAAATGGGGATTTTTGGGGGCAACACTCTTTAATTTGGGGACATTAGACAATATTTACCTGGCTACACTGGTTGTCATTGGTGTATTCTCTCTTCATTAAAGAAATTAGGATTGGCAGGACAACATATATGAAGCCTTTGATAGAATTTAATTTCTTTAGTTTACGAAAAGTATTGAAACCATTAAGTCAAGAGCTCTAAGCACATCAGCAAAATAACTGAAAAGTAAAAATTGTGGTCCGCGCCTGAATAAATTCACAAGATTAAAAATTCCAGACAAGTTTTTACAAATAATTGCAAACACACAGTAAAAACTAGAGACACCTGAAGCCGTAAAGAAGATAAATTATATTGATTAACCTGTGGTAAAGAAAAAAATCCGAGAAAAAAGTGGAAAGATGGCTAATCAAAACAGCGACACATCACAGTATCTACAAAAAATTCTGTCGACAACAAATGATTTGTGGATAAACAACTCAATCTCTTCCAAATTGAACCAGAAAGTCTTGCGCAGCATTAAGAATTCTTTTCCCGATCTTGAGACTGAAACTAAATTAAAAATATTAGCAAGCTTCTTAAATATTCCTCACCTTCTTGTGGAAAAATGGAAATCTGAATTGGAGGAAATTATCGAAGTTGCTGGTCGAGATTCTGAATCGTGGGTTTCAATGTTTGCCGAAACTTTGAAAACATTTCCAGCGACCAGCTCCCTCAATACAGCGATCCCGAACCATGAGGACAATCGTAATATATTTACTGATATAATTAACGATTTGAGGAATCAAAAGTCCAGCCACAATGATATGGGAATGTTGCCCTTAGAATGGCAGTATCTTAATAAAAATGTTCTTGAAGATCGATTGCCCCAACAAGAACAAAAGCCGGTAAAGCATTTTGTCATCAAATGCGAATCGAAATGTGCTACTTTTCGTACAGAACTTTTACGAAAATCCGCTGAAGCGCAATCTTCGTTAAGAAAGACTTCAGCTCCCACCGTACCATCAAGATCTTGCACTATGCCACGAAAAATAATACCACGCACAGCGCCATCAATAGTGAATACATCAGTTTTTAGTGGTTCCAGTATTCATGGGTCGTATGGACGGCAATCAAATGTAATTAAAACACCACCAGGACGAAAGTATGGTGCCACAAAACTCATTGAGCTGCCTGAACAACCATTAAGACATCCGCCCGCAACAAAACGCAAACGCTATCAGCACCGTAGATAGATAGAAAACCAAATACACAAACTGAACGTCATCAACAAGCGAATAAATCAACTTTTTCACAAATAAATTCCAAAATTATATATTTTTTCTTATTTAACTTTTTTATTAAAAATTCCTATTTTTCTTACTTGAAACATTTATCGTAATTTAATCAACAAGTGTAAATAATTATTATTAATAAACAAATATTGTACTCTATTGAATAAGAAAAATTCTTGATATTTTTATTCTGGAGAAATAGACTCGATCGCAGCAATTAAGGAATCCCATCCGAATTGTATGCAAATAGTAGTAAGTATTAAACTGTGACAGTTATTCTGAGGGCAAATGTGAAAAATAGTATGAATTGTGTCGCAACTTCCGTATGAGCAATATTCAGCCCATTGCGTTGAATTGTTACTTATGTATACGCGAACAAATGTAATAAAACTGTTGCAAATGTTGTTTTGTTAATATTTTATTGGCAAAGTCAATTTTTGTTGTTTGTTTATTTTCTTTTTTTTAAATAAAATCAAATAAGTTACAACACACACAGACACAAAAAATACATGTAAGCTAATATCACAGGCTCGTCTTAATATTCATATTATTGCTAATCTATAAGTTAGCATTTAAATTGTCAGATGCTCAATCTTTTATTTAATTTTGGTTGTATTCTCAAGTTTTCTGCACTTTCGGCACATTAATTTTGAAAATCGGCAAAATTGAAATTATGTATTGACTAGGTTTTTATTAATTTTTTATAAAGAAGAAAGCAAAAATGGCCCCAATGAAAATTGGCCCCAAAACAATAATGAAAAATCGCCCCAAAACAGAGTAAATAAAATATACCGCAAAAAAAAATCTTTATATCAAAAACTGCTTTTTGAGAATTTTTACTAAATGGCTACGTTGCCCGAAATTTCATGCATGCGAGAAACCTTGAGCCCCACCGAAGGACAGCAATGCGAAAATCCGTTAGTAAACGACTGTCTCTGTTAGAACCTTCGCCGAGAAATTGTCTAAATAAACAAGCACCCCAAAAAAAGAGTGAAATAAATCCCCAAACTTGTACATGTTGGTCGATTTTAGGGTCAGAGAGTTTTTTGTACCCACCGCCGTGTCGGATAATACCATGGTGGAGAAAATCTTTAAGCCCCAAACTTCGCGAAAATTGATTTGTAATACAAATCAAATATTGTACATATGAAAAGTAATATTATCAGGCACAAGTTCAGTTTTATTGAATTAAAGAAAATTCAAATTACCATCCAGTGAAGGGGAATTTCGTACTAACCAAAATTGTTTCAATATGTAAAAATAGAATAAAAATGAATTAAATTAATTCTCGTATTTTATTTCTGTTGAAAACTTTTTGCTGTGTTGATTATTTGCGATTTTGGTTGTGTTGAGTTGAAGTTTATAATTCTGCCTGTTGATGTGCATTTTGTATGCCAGTCAAATAATATTTTATGATTGGCTGGCTTTGTGTAGTTTTATATCCAGGTATGCTAGTTCTTGTGTTTGTTCCTCATCAATGGTAAATTTTATTTTAGGGTGGTAATTGTTGAGTATTTTTAGTATTTCATCTTTGTCGTCGATATTAATAATAGCTAAAATATCATCTGCATACGTGGTTATGTATTTTACGTAGATGTTTTTATGTTTAAGTTCTTCTAATGCAGTATTCAATAGGTTGTCTAGTACTATTGTAATGTGAAATTTTTTAATATTCTTTCATGCCTAGGAAAGGTTCGAGTCTAACGGGACCCTTCTGTAAAGCTAGCTTCATCGGCTCGGGGAGATTCATGCGTCTTCCTTTTCCTTCTACACACTACTATATTTTATTATCAGAGTCCCTAAAACAAATTAATCTAATTGAACTTTAACTGAATACATACTAAATTACCAATTTTTATTCCGGGAGAAGATGTAATTACCCGTATATTCTAAACCCACTCTACAATGTTCCTGTTGTAACTTGTTGAAACCCGCCATGTAGCTATCCACTCATTAACAAATGGAAACGAAAGTTAGCTATTTATTCCATAATTATCACTTTTATTCAATTAGTAACAAAACTTAACACATATTGCTTAAAATTCTTTGAATTTTTAAACACCCTTTCTTCAAAACTAACTATATGATATAGATATTTATTCTAAATTTGAAAAAAAATTTTATACTTGAATTTAAGTTATTGTTTCAAATTTTGATTGATCAAAGGTTCTATTAATTGTACTTTTACAAGTACACAGAATTTAAATTGCCTGAGCAGAAAGAATGGTGTAACAATTTTTTATTCAAAATTCTTGCTATTATCAAGTACTTTCTTTACTAATTTATGTTCAAAAAAAAAGTTATTATTATTATTGTTTTTTTTTTTTGTTGAACAAAGTATACAATCCACTAAAATAAATGTATTTCATTTATTCAAATTTTTCTTTCTTGTTTTTTTTTTTTTTTTTTGTTGAACAAAGTATACAATCCACTAAAATAAATGTATTTCATTTATTCAAATATTTCTTTCTTGTTTTTTTTTTTTTGTTTCTTTAGTTTTATTACCTTTAATAGAGTATGATTAAATCCACATGTTAAAGAGCATATAATATCAATAATTCTCAATTTACTCACGCTGCAACCATAGCTGCCAGATTTGACGATTTATCGTCATTTTGACGATTTTGGGTCCTAAAAATGACATAGTGACGATGGGACGATTTTTACCCTAATTTTGACGATTTTAAATAATTCAAGTTTGCAAACTAGTTTGCCTAAAACCGAAAACTTTTATTTAACTGATTATAAAAACAAAAACAATTTTTTAAATTTTGAAGACATTTATTTAGGAATATTTGCCAAAGACGTATTGGAAGAATCACAAATAAATGCAAAAGAAAAATATGATAGTAGTAATAATTGTGTTAATTTTTATATAGAGCTTTGTGATCAGATATTATCAAGCCTTGATTTTGAAAATATATATAAAGCTCTTGGCCAAATTAATCCATTTAATATTATAAATGAAGAAAAAAAAGTTGGTTTTCTGAAATTATAAAATAATTTTCCTATTTTGTTGAAGAAAGTAAAAACCAAAAGCTAGAAACAGAGTTCAGACAATTGAAATTATTGTCCTGATAAAAACATAAAACTATTGGATTTTTGGAAAAAACTATCAGAGATGCAAACGAGGGATTCTAGTCTTTTGTTTCCGATTTTGACAAAATTTATTACAAAAATCCTAGTTTTACCACATTATTCAGCAAATATGAAAAGAATATTTAGTCAGGTAAACGTAAAGATTATTTAAATCTAAACAAATGTACCTGCTATGATCTGACAGTTGTACCTGAATTAATCAATATGGTCAATTGCAATTTGTAAAAAATTATAGTTTTATTGTATAAATTTTATTGTAGCTTTTATACATTTTTAGAAAAAGTGTTTCCAAAAATGAAATTTAAAATGCATATTTTACTAAATTGAAAAAAATAACTAAAGGATTTGAATATTTTTATTTTTTTCCATACAATGTATAAATATATTTCAAAGTATTGAAAAACATGCAATCTATTTACATGTGATTTTATTGTGAATTCTAAGTGAAGTATTTGATCTCTGTATTTTAAATAATGCTGTTTTTATTAAGATTTGTTGATTTAAGAGTTTTGTTATGTTTTGCCTCTAACAAAAATATGTTTTGTTAGTAAAAAAAGCGGTTTTTTCAATTGACGTTTTTATGACGATTTCAATGAGCTATATTGACGATAATGACGATTTTTGCCCAAAAATATGACGATATTACCTAAAAAAATCTGGCAGCTATGGCTGCAACCGCAATGATAAAAGGCAGCGTTGTCAACTAGGTGCGTTTCGCACCTTTTTTGGTGCTTTTCTAAATGTTTTGTGCGAAAAATATCTGTGTTGGTGTGTGGTGCGCTTTTTATTTAATTTTGGGTGGTTCCAAAGCATATTAAACATAATTTTTTGTTTCGGTATGAGAAAAAAGAATTTTGTACAAAAAATACAACTGTTTCAATACCATTTCATTCAATTGTGTACAATTTTTACATTCAATTTTACAGACCATAACAAGAGCAACCATTAATGATGTTTAAGAGGTACCAAAACACATTCACAAAACCCGTTTCTTGTTGTTATAGATAATTTGTAACATTTCATT
This sequence comes from Lypha dubia, assembly GCA_947311025.1. Classification (NCBI taxonomy): domain Eukaryota; kingdom Metazoa; phylum Arthropoda; class Insecta; order Diptera; family Tachinidae; genus Lypha; species Lypha dubia. The sequence goes on along the minus strand of OX371262.1, from coordinate 21,578,164 downwards.
ATAAGAAATTGGTTGTCCCTTTTAGATTTTCAGAGTTTTTGTCGTAAAAGTTGCTGTCAAGTCTGTTAAAGAGCTTAGTAAGAACAAAGTATTCTTGAGACCTGCGATCATTTATCTTTTTTTATAAAATGCGTAACAGTTTATATAAAGTGTTGTAACACTAAAATTAATAAAATTTATATATACTAAAATAAATACTTAAAGTTAGTGTCAATAATGGAGTCTAAAAAGGAGATCATAAGCGAAATACAAAAAGATTTGGGAATCACAATGTGTGTTTAAGCAATGGATTCGGCCTTGACCAAATAATAACACAAGAGCAAGATTTTTTAATTGCAAGTGCGACATCACGCCTAAATATCCAACCTTGTTCGGCATTGTGGAACGCGGAACACGTTGCAGCTTTAAACCCATTTAGATACAAACGACATCAAGAACCAACATTGTGCATAATGTTTTATCCCATTGCAAATATGATATCATGCCATTAGCAGTACAATTTGAATCCGATGTCGAAATATTATCTAGTATTGAAAAAGGGTGCAGAGTGATTCACTTCATGCAATGGCACAATATTCAGCCTTATTGTGTTTGACGCCATATTTTTCTTTAATCTAATTTTTCTTTAACACAATACGAGTAAGGCTGATTGTATCAGCATTACAATTTTGGACTAAAGTTAAATGTTGTAAAGATGCAAAATTAATTCAATAAAAATTTTCAATAAAAAAAAATTCTGAACTTGGTGCGTTTTTTTATGAATGGCGCGTTTTTTTCTTCATTTTGGTGCGTTTTGAAATTTCAAAGTTGACAACGCTGATAAAAGGCCTTCCAGACTGCGTAGCACTGTAACGATGGGGAATAAAATAAAGCTCTACTAAAAGTTTAAATATAGCTAGTTGCGTGCGAATTTTGTCTCACGGATTCCAGTTACTTATTTTTTTTATCTTTTTAATATTATATCTTGCTGCTTGCGTTATATTAATTCTCTTCTTTTAAAATTTGTCCAATGAACGACAGCAATTTTACTTTGTTACATATATTATATATATGTATGTTCTTTCTCTTCTCCGATAATTTTAGTTACTTTACTTTCAAACTCATTTATTGTTTTGTTTCACACAATTCTTTCTTCGACAAACTAACACAATTATTTACTAATTACTATGTGATAATATATCTTTTTTTTTCAAATTAAATTCTAAACTTTGTTTAATGTCTTTTGTTGTAACTGCCGTCTGACCGCTTGTGTAAAATAGCTTTGAAGTTCTATTTTTACCACTCGAATCTCTTAACAACTGAATCGATGCCTATTGATTTTGCTAGGTAGTGCTTTTTTATTATTTTTGCTTTTATTTATCCCTGGAAATCTGAAAATACTGCAATTTGTTGGACATCGAAATATAATTGGATGACTATCAGGGATATGATCTATAAAAACAAAGGTTTTATGATAATTTACCTTATTATATAATAATTATGTTTCTTTTTGTATGTACACTCAATCCTGAAGCAAGAGATTCCGGAATTTCATACTGATTTTATTATTGATGATTGAGCAGAAATAAATCTAGTTCTATTTATTATAGGGATTGATTTCCACAAAAATGAAATAAAATGTATGTCTTCCTTTTAACCTTAAGAAGATGAATTTGGATGACAAAAAAAAACTTTTTAAATATTTCTTCAAATTATTAATTTCTATTCAGTGCGTGTGATCACAATGACGATCAAAATTGGAAAAGCAGATCGTTTGCCTTTTCCGGTTCATTTTGGTTTTTTCGAAATTTAATTGACAACAATTACTGTTCTCTATTGTGACAGATGTATTTTCACCACTTAGTTATTGTCGATATAACAACAGAGATATTAATAATAATATTCATATTGCCACTGAATCTAACAGTTGCTAACCGTTAAGTTTTAAATTTTTTCCTAATGAAGGTTTTATTTTAAAATAAGTTAGAATCAGGTTTAAATAAATAAATATATATATATATATATATATATACAATAAGATATTTGCGGATTGTACATCACACTGTATCTGCTATTGCAGGGGACAAAGGATTGCCCATGGGCACACCGAATCATTTCTAAAAATTTTAAGCGTGGTATTGTTGTATTTGTTTTGATTGTTGACCATTTTTCCACTATATTATTTATTGCAGTATGTAGAGGGATGTTAGTGAAGAGCGAGACTACGTCAAAGGATACTAGTGAGTCTTTTTCATTAAGTTTTGAAATGCTTAATTCTTTTTTTACTTGAAAGGAATTTTTGATATTGTATTTCGTTGAAATTATATTTTTCAGGATTCTTCTTATGTATTTGCTGAACTGATAGCATGGTAGTTGTATTGAGGACACTATGGGTCGTATGGACATATCGTTTTTATGTATTTTTGGTAGTCCATTAATTCTTGGCGCAGTACCAGCAGAACATGTAAGTTGCTTATCTTCTAGTATTTTCTCGATTTTGGAATTATACTCCTCTTTGTATAATGCAACTGTTTTGTTGCCTTTGTCTGCTTGTTTTATTATTATATTTTTATGTTTTTTTACAAAAAGTTTTGTTTTCTTAAAAATTGCTAAGATGAACTTTTCTCTTGGACTATTTTTAAAGTTTTCTTTTAAAAAAGGTTTCATATTACCTACGTTTGTTCTTCTGTCTTCTTTTTCCCAATGCGTGTTTCAACTATTTTCTGTACTTGTGTGTACTGAGGAAAAATGGCCTCAATGAAAAATGCCTCTAAACTTTTTAAATTTAAAACAACAAGAAATTGTTTTCGGCCATTTTTTCTATGTTGTGGCCATTTTTCATTTTTTAGTTTGGGAACATTTCTCATTGGGGCATTTTTCATGCAGCCAGCAAAAATTAACAATCTTTAGTCATTTCATATATACTCGTATGTATATAACACTAGCTTATCCCGGTGTGCTTCGCTACCCCCCGCGTTATAAAATAAAATTCAAACTACATATTTATATTAAAATTGTGTAAATTTTGTTCAGCTCTACCGGAATTTGGCAATTTGTGGGCACATTTATGTTTGTCACTCATTTGGACCAATGGGAAATTAAAGCCAAGGATCCATACTTATAGACTATGTAAGTCCGATTTCTCAATTGTATTTAAGAATTTTTCTATAACATTTGTTTGTCACTCATTTGGACCAATGGGAAATTAAAGCCAAGGATCCATACTTATAGGCTATGTAAGTCCGATTTCTCAATTGTATTTGAGAATTTTCCTATAACACTTGTTTGTCACTCATTTGGACCAATGGGAAATTAAAGCCAAGGGTCCATACTTATAGACTATGTAAGTCCGACTTCTCATTGTATTTGAGAATTTTTCTATAAAATTTGTTTGTCACTCATTTGGACCAATGGGAAATTAAAGCCAAGGATCCATACTTATAGGCTATGTAAGTCCGATTTCTCAATTGTATTTAAGAATTTTTCTATAACATTTGTTTGTCACTCATTTGGACCAATGGGAAATTAAAGCCAAGGATCCATACTTATAGACTATGTAAGTCCGATTTCTCAATTGTATTTAAGAATTTTTCTATAACATTTGTTTGTCACTCATTTGGACCAATGGGAAATTAAAGCCAAGGATCCATACTTATAGGCTATGTAAGTCCGATTTCTCAATTGTATTTGAGAATTTTCCTATAACACTTGTTTGTCACTCATTTGGACCAATGGGAAATTAAAGCCAAGGGTCCATACTTATAGACTATGTAAGTCCGACTTCTCATTGTATTTGAGAATTTTTCTATAAAATTTGTTTGTCACTCATTTGGACCAATGGGAAATTAAAGCCAAGGATCCATACTTATAGGCTATGTAAGTCCGATTTCTCAATTGTATTTAAGAATTTTTCTATAACATTTGTTTGTCACTCATTTGGACCAATGGGAAATTAAAGCCAAGGATCCATACTTATAGACTATGTAAGTCCGATTTCTCAATTGTATTTAAGAATTTTTCTATAACATTTGTTTGTCACTCATTTGGACCAATGGGAAATTAAAGCCAAGGGTCCATACTTATTATCTATCTAAGTCCGATTTCTCAATTGTATTTGAGAATTTTTCTATAACATTTGTTTGTCACTCATTTGGACCAATGGGAAATTAAAGCCAAGGATCCATACTTATAGACTATGTAAGTCCGACTTCTCAATTGTATTTAAGAATTTTTCTATAAAATTTGTTTGTCACTCATTTGGACCAATGGGAAATTAAAGCCAAGGATCCATACTTATAGGCTATGTAAGTCCGATTTCTCAATTGTATTTAAGAATTTTTCTATAACATTTGTTTGTCACTCATTTGGACCAATGGGAAATTAAAGCCAAGGATCCATACTTATAGACTATGTAAGTCCGATTTCTCAATTGTATTTAAGAATTTTTCTATAACATTTGTTTGTCACTCATTTGGACCAATGGGAAATTAAAGCCAAGGATCCATACTTATAGACTATGTAAGTCCGACTTCTCATTGTATTTGAGAATTTTTCTATAAAATTTGTTTGTCACTCATTTGGACCAATGGGAAATTAAAGCCAAGGATCCATACTTATAGGCTATGTAAGTCCGATTTCTCAATTGTATTTGAGAATTTTTCTATAACATTTGTTTGTCACTCATTTGGACCAATGGGAAATTAAAGCCAAGGATCCATACTTATAGACTATGTAAGTCCGATTTCTCAATTGTATTTAAGAATTTTTCTATAACATTTGTTTGTCACTCATTTGGACCAATGGGAAATTAAAGCCAAGGATCCATACTTATAGACTATGTAAGTCCGATTTCGCAATTGTATTTGAGAATTTTTCTATAACATTTGTTTGTCACTCATTTGGACCAATGGGAAATTAATGTGCGGTTTCTACAATACAAACAATTGGTTTGAGTAGAAAATTTGTACGAAAACCACTCAGTTTTTTGAGTGATTCCCATACAAAATTCTTCCACAAGTCATATGTCTGTATTGTGGAAACGGCACCTAAAGCCAAGGATCCATACTTATAGACTATGTAAGTCCGATAAAGTATTCTTTTCGAATAAATGTAGCAAATCGATTGAATTAAATGTGGAAAAAACACACAATGTTGCGATGTCAATGTTTTTTAATAATTGTACACATTCGCCTGCTGTCTCTGTTTATTTATTAGTAAAAGGCAGGACTGCCAATCTTGCGGCAAAACAATAATAAAAATCCGAAAAAACCCGTGTGCTTCGCTACCCCCATCGTTATAAAATAAAACTGAAAGTATTTATATAGTCAAGAAGTTATTTTTTCGTAAGAATACCTTATTGTGAAAAGTTAATGACGATCGGTCCAGTAGTTAAGACTATATTACGATATTTTATTTTCCTAAAAAGGAGTGTGTTCCCACCCACTTTTCTCCAATGCCAATAAAATATGTACCAAGTATCATCGACGTATGTCAAAAAATGCCCATAATATGGCGATTTAAATTTTTTTGGTTATATGGGCTGTGCCACGCCCCTTTGCCCATTCAATACTTCATATAGTCAAGCATTTATTATTTCGTAAGAATATCCTATTGTGAAAATTTAATGACGATCGGTCCAGTAGTTAAGACTAAATTACGATTTTAATTTTCCTAAAAAGGGGCGTGCGTAAAAGTAGGCGTGGTAAATTTTCCGTTCGATGAAAACTTAAAATGGAATAATACGAACATTTGAAAGTCAAATCAATGGAGCCGTTTTCTGATTTTAGGTAAATCGAAAAAAGTTGGACCATGGCGATCATTAGAAAGAAAAAATCGTCCAAATCGGTCCAGCCATTCACGCGTGATGGCGTGACCAAGGAAAAAAGGGATTCATTTTTATATATATAGATTGATGGACTCGTACAAAATTTGAAGGCTATATAGCTAATATAGAGCCCTAGATATTTAATATTAATTTTGTATATGAGCTAAATATTCACTTTGTATGGGAGCTGCCACGCCCACTGGTATGATCCCGCCCAATTTTCCCATGACTATTCATAATATAATCAACGTGCACAAATTTCTAAGACTATGGCTATTATAGTACTGTAGATAAATGATATGAAATATTTACTTTGTATGGGAGCTGCCACGCCCACTCATCCAATCGCGCCCATTTTTAGTACGACTACTCACATTAATAACTCATAAATTCAGACAAAGTTCCAAGGCTTTCACTATTACAGTACTCCCGATACATGACATTAAATATTTATTTTGTATGGTGGGTGCCACGCTCATTAGCCCGATCCCGCCCATTTTTTTCACAACTCTTCAGATTAGTTTAATATGTACATGTGCAAAGTTTCAGAACTCTTGCAGTCATAGTACTCCAATTATTATATGTTAAAACTTTGTATGAGATCTACCACGCCCACTTGTTCAATCACGCCCATTTTCACTTCAGCTGCTAATATTATTAATTTATGCACTCCTACAAAGTTTGAAGGCTCTAACTATTATATAACTCTAGATATTTGATATTAAATAGTTATTTTATATGAGAGCTGTCACGCCCACTTGTCCGATCCTGCCCATTTTTGTCCTGATTATCACATGAGTAACATATGTACTATTGCAATGTTTCAAAACTCTTGCTACCACAATAGTCAAGATATATGATGTTATTTAATTTATGTGGGAGGGGCCACGCCCACTAAATTTCTTATGTGCACCCTTCACACAGACCCCAATCACCCCTGAAAATTTCATTGAAATCGGGTGAGCCGTCTAGGAGGAGTATGCGCACAGGAAGTTTTGCACTTAATTTTATATATATAGATTATGTACGTTTGTATGTATGTATATTCTACATAATATTTCACAATTATTGTTTTATGGCTTTTTAAATAAATTACGGTCTTCAACACTCCACGTACATATTTCTTACAGGTAGTAAAATTATGGACAACCCGCCATAAACGATAACCTTTTTAAAGAATTTTCCATGAAGATTTATTTTAATCCAAATAAATCTTAATTGTTCTGACTTTTTTTCACATAATTCAATTTTTGCATAATAGTATTAATGATAATATTCTGCAGATTTTTGTTTCATACTCGCATAATTAATCTATGATCATTAGCAGAGAATTTCAGTCCTCACTCATGAACAATTTTCAATCCTGTTGAACACACACAGAGAGATGTGTCTAAATCCGCGAAGGACAAATCGGCAATTCGTGTCGAACATCATTCGGTTTCTTATATGTAGATTCTCTTTTATTCTCTTTTTACCCGAGACTTGCCTAAGTTGTCATCAGTGTAGCCAGGTGTGGGGATTTCTCCCCAAATTCGGGATTTTAGGTGGTTTTTGGGGACAGATTATCGTGGGGAGGGATTTGGGGATTTTTCATTTTCATTATACCTATTATCAATTTGGCTTTATTTTACCATTATCTTTCATACATATATTTACATACATATATGTTTATGTATCTTGGCGTTTTTATTCTCCATATTTCGATTATTTCAAAGCGATGGTATTGAGGATGTTGGTTTTTATAACAATTTGTTCAAAATTTTTAAAGCCAGAATTTCTTGAATTCGATATTGCCAAAATGGATGTACTAATTGACGATAAGGAAAGTAATTTGGTTGTTGCTATAATTGATGTTGGCATAGAATGTTCAAAGGAATTAGAAGCAAAAGGAGTTCAAACAAATTTTTTTAGATTATTTAACTGTATCAGCAAAAGAAATGCTTAAAATATTCACTGAAAGTATGGGAAATTTTGAGTTATTTATAAATTTACAACTCTCGAAAGCACAGAAAAAAAAAATAAATTTGATTCCGTGTATTGAATTTTAAAATATTCTATGGATTCAAAAGTTCCATTGAGCACATACGAATGCATTAACTTAAATAAATGTATGTAATAAAATTAATAAAAAAAATGTTTTTAATGATGCTTAATATACATATCTTTATTGGGGACAAAATTGGGGATTTTCAATTTTAAAATGGGGATTTTTGGGGGCAACACTCTTTAATTTGGGGACATTAGACAATATTTACCTGGCTACACTGGTTGTCATTGGTGTATTCTCTCTTCATTAAAGAAATTAGGATTGGCAGGACAACATATATGAAGCCTTTGATAGAATTTAATTTCTTTAGTTTACGAAAAGTATTGAAACCATTAAGTCAAGAGTTCTAAACACATCAGCAAAATAACTGAAAAGTAAAAATTGTGGTCCGCGCCTGAATAAATTCACAAGATTAAAAATTCCAGACAAGTTTTTACAAATAATTGCAAACACACAGTAAAAACTAGAGACACCTGAAGCCATAAAGAAGATAAATTATATTGATTAACCTGTGGTAAAGAAAAAAATCCGAGAAAAAAGTGGAAAGATGGCTAATCAAAACAGCGACACATCACAGTATCTACAAAAAATTCTGTCGACAACAAATGATTTGTGGATAAACAACTCAATCTCTTCCAAATTGAACCAGAAAGTCTTGCGCAGCATTAAGAATTCTTTTCCCGATCTTGAGACTGAAACTAAATTAAAAATATTAGCAAGCTTCTTAAATATTCCTCACCTTCTTGTGGAAAAATGGAAATCTAAATTGGAGGAAATTATCGAAGTTGCTGGTCGAGATTCTGAATCGTGGGTTTCAATGTTTGCCGAAACTATGAAAACATTTCCAGCGACCAGCTCCCTCAATACAGCGATCCCGAACCATGAGGACAATCGTAATATATTTACTGATATAATCAACGATTTGAGGAAACAAAAGTCCAGTCACAATGATATGGGAATGTTGCCCTTAGAATGGCAGTACCTTAATAAAAATGTTCTTGAAGATCGATTGCCCCAACAAGAACAGAAGCCGGTAAAGCATTTTGTCATCAAATGCGAATCGAAATGTGCTACTTTTCGTACAGAACTTTTGCGAAAATCCGCTGAAGCGCAATCTTCGTTAAGAAAAACTTCAGCTCCCACCGTACCATCAAGATCTTGCACTATGCCACGAAAAATAGTACCACGTACAGCGCCATCAATAGTGAATACATCAGTTTTTAGTGGTTCCAGTATTCATGGGTCGTATGGACGGCAACCAAATGTAATTAAAACACCACCAGGACGAAAATATGGTGCCACCAAACTCATTGAGCTGCCTGAACAACCATTAGGATATCCGCCCGCAACAAAACGCAAACGCTATCAGCACCGTAGATAGATAGAAAACCAAATACACAAACTGCACGTCATCAACAAGCGAAGAAATCAACTTTTTCACAAATAAATTCCAAAATTATATATTTTTTCTTATTTAACTTTTTTATTAAAAATTCCTATTTTTCTTACTTGAAACATTTATCGTAATTTAATCAACAAGTGTAAATAATTATTATTAATAAACAAATATTGTACTCTATTGAATAAGAAAAATTCTTGATATTTTTATTCTGGAGAAATAGACTCGATCGCAGCAATTAAGGAATCCCATCCGAATTGTATGCAAATAGTAGTAAGTATTAAACTGTGACAGTTATTCTGAGGGCAAATGTGAAAAATAGTATGAATTGTGTCGCAACTTCCGTATGAGCAATATTCAGCCCATTGCGTTGAATTGTTACTTATGTATACGCGAACAAATGTAATAAAACTGTTGCAAATGTTGTTTTGTTAATATTTTATTGGCAAAGTCAATTTTTGTTGTTTGTTTATTTTCTTTTTTTTAAATAAAATCAAATAAGTTACAACACACACAGACACAAAAAATACATGTAAGCTAATATCACAGGCTCGTCTTAATATTCATATTATTGCTAATCTATAAGTTAGCATTTAAATTGTCAGATGCTCAATCTTTTATTTAATTTTGGTTGTATTCTCAAGTTTTCTGCACTTTCGGCACATTAATTTTGAAAATCGGCAAAATTGAAATTATGTATTGACTAGGTTTTTATTAATTTTTTATAAAGAAGAAAGCAAAAATGGCCCCAATGAAAATTGGCCCCAAAACAATAATGAAAAATCGCCCCAAAACAGAGTAAATAAAATATACCGCAAAAAAAATTTTTATATCAAAAACTGCTTTTTGAGAATTTTTACTAAATGGCGACGTTGCCCGAAATTTCATGCATGCGAGAAACCTTGAGCCCCACCGAAGGACAGCAATGCGAAAATCCGTTAGTAAACGACTGTCTCTGTTAGAACCTTCGCCGAGAAATTGTCTAAATTAGCAAGCTCCACAAAAAAAGAGTGAAATAAATCCCCAAACTTGTACATGTTGGTCGATTTTTTGGTCAGAGAGTCTTTTGTACCCACCGCTGTGTCGGATAATACTATGGTGGAGAAAATATTTAAGCCCCAAACTACGCGAAAATTGATTTGTAATACAAATCAAATATTGCACATATGAAAAGTAATATTATCAGGCACAAGTTCAGTTTTATTGAATTAAAGAAAATTCAAATTACCATCCAGTGATGGGGAATTTCGTACTAACCAAAATTGTTTCAATATGTAAAAATAGAATAAAAATGAATTAAATTAATTCTCGTATTTTATTTGTGTTGAAAACTTTTTGCTGTGTTGATTATTTGTGATTTTGGTTGTGTTGAAGTTTATAACTCTGCCTGTTGATGTGCATTTTGTATGCCAGTCAAATAATATTTTATGATTGGCTTTGTGTAGTTTTATATCCAGGTATGCTAGTTCTTGGTTTTGTTCCTCTTCAGTGGTAAATTTTATTTTAGGGAGGTAACTGTTGAGTATTTTAGTATTTCATCTTTGTCGTCGATATTAATAACAGCTAAAATATCATCTGCATACGTTGTTATGTATTTTACGTAGATGTTTTTACGTTTAAGTTCTTCTAATGCAGTATCCAATAGGTTTTCTAGTACTATTGTAATGTGAAATTTTTTAATATTCTTTCATGCCTAGGAAAGGTTCGAGTCTAAAGCTAGCTTCATCGGCTCGAGCAGATTCATGCCTCTTACCTTTTCCTTCTACACACTACTATATTTTATTATCAGAGTCCCTAAAACAAATTAATCTAATTGAACTTTAACTGAATACATACTAAATTACCAATTTTTATTCCGGGAGAAGATGTAATTACCCGTATATTCTAAACGCAAGAGCATTCCACAACAATACTGTGGGTACAATATGCAATATAGATGAAACTGAAAATACTTTTCATTTTATTGGTGTATGCCCTATATTTAATGCATACAGACTGAAATTCTTTGGCAAGAGGCAATTAAATAAAAATGAAGTTATTAGTATACTAGATGGCACAAACCATAATTGTTTATATAAATACATTGAATCATGCATAAAGTATAGAAAATTGATAATAAATGTATTTGATAACTAAAATTATGTTAAACTATAATTAAAGAAGAAGTAAGTGCTATTATTGTCACAATACATATTAAGAATATATAAAATAAAAATTAAAGAATAAGCTAGTAAAGAGCTAATCAGGCACACAACACCACTGTTATGCCATATATAAGTAGATAGAGATTAAGAGAATAATATGCGTAGAGCAATGTAAGAAAATTATGTATACCCACAAATTATCTATCTATTAATAAATAATAATAATAATAATAATAATAATAATAATAATAATAATAATAATAATATTCTAAACCCACCCTACCATGTTCCTGTTGTAACTTGTTGGAACCCGCCATGTAGCTATCCACTCATTAACAAATGGAAACGAAAGTTAGCTATTTATTCCATAATTATCACTTTTATTCAATTAGTAACAAAACTTAACACATATTGCTTAAAATTCTTTGAATTTTTAAACACCCTTTCTTCAAAACTAACTATATGATATAGATATTTATTCTAAATTTGAAAAAAAATTTTATACTTGAATTTAAGTTATTGTTTCAAATTTTGATTGATCAAAGGTTCTATTAATTGTACTTTTACAAGTACGGAGAATTTAAATTGCCTGAGCAGAAAGAATGGTGTAACAATTTTTTATTCAAAATTCTTGCTATTATCAAGTAGTTTCTTTACTAATTTACTTTAAAAAAAAAGGTTATTATTATTATTGTTTTTTTTTTTTTTTTTTTTTTTTGTTGAACAAAGTATACAATTAATCCACTAAAATAAATGTGTGTATATGAGGATTTAATCGATCACTATCAAAGAATAAATAAAAATCTTGTTTCATTCATTCAAATTTTTCTTTCTTGTTTTTTTTTTTTTTTTGTTTCTTTAGTTTTATTACCTTTAATAGAGTATGATTAAATCCACATGTTAAAGAGCATATAATATCAATAATTCACAATTTACTCACGCTGCAACTGCAATGATGAAAGGCCTTCCAGACTGCGTAGCACTGTAATGATGGGGAATAAAATAAAGCTCTACTAAAAGTTTAAATATTACTAGTTGCGTGCGAATTTTGTCTCACGGATTCCAGTTACTTATTTTTTTTTCTTTTTAATATTATATCTTGCTGCTTGCGTTATATTAATTCTCTTCTTTTAAAATTTGTCCAATGAACGACAGCAATTTTACTTTGTTACATATATTATATATATGTTCTTTCTCTTCTCCGATAATTTTAGTTACTTTACTTGTTTTGTTTCACACAATTCTTTCTTCGACAAACTAACACAATTATTTACTAATTACTATGTGATAATATTTCTTTTTTTTTTCAAATTAAATTCTAAACTTTGTTTAATGTCTTTTGTTGTAACTGCCTTCTGACCGCTTGTGTTAAATAGCTTTGAAGTTCTGTTTTTACCACTCGAATCTCTTAACAACTGAATCGATGCCTATTGATTTTGCTAGGTAGTGCTTTTTTATTATTTTTGCTTTTATTTATCCCTGGAAATCTGAAAATACTGCAATTTGTTGGACATCGAAATGTGATTGGATGACTATCAGGGATATGATCTATAAAAATTAAGGTTTCTTTATTTGTTCTAAAAGAAATATGTATATGGCCTATAGTTTTATGATAATTTACCTTATTATATAATAATTATGTTTCTTTTTGTATGTACACTCAATCCTGAAGCAAGAGATTCCGGAATTTCATACTGATTTTATTATTGATGATTGAGCAGAAATAAATCTAGTTCTATTTATTATAGGGATTGATTTCCACAAAAATGAAATAAAATGTATGTCTTCCTTTTACCCTTAAGAAGATGATTTTGGATGACAAAAAAAAACTTTTTAAATATTTCTTCAAATTATTAATTTCTATTCAGTGCGTGTGATCACAATGACGATCAAAATTGGAAAAGCAGATCGTTTGCCTTTTCCGGTTCATTTTGGTTTTTTCGAAATTTAATTGACAACAATTACTGTTCTCTATTGTGACAGATGTATTTTCACCACTTAGTTATTGTCGATATAACAACAGAGATATTAATAATAATATTCATATTGCCACTGAATCTAACAGTTGCTAACCGTTAAGTTTTAAATTTTTTCCTAATGAAGGTTTTATTTTAAAATAAGTTAGAATCAGGTTTAAATATATATATATATATATATATATATATATATATATATATATATATATATATACAATAAGATATTTGTGGATTCTACATTACACTGTATCTGCTATTGCTGGGGACAAAGGATTGCCCATGGGCACACCGAATCATTTCTAAAAATTTTAAGCGTGGTATTGTTGTATTTGTTTTGATTGTTGACCATTTTTCCACTATATTATTTATTGCAGTATGTAGAGGGATGTTAGTGAAGAGCGAGACTACGTCAAAGGATACTAGTGAGTCTTTTTCATTAAGTTTTGAAATGCTTAATTCTTTTTTTACTTAAAAGGAATTTTTGATATTGTATTTCGTTGAAATTATATTTTTGAGGATTCTTCTTATGTATTTGCTGAACTGATAGCATGGCAGTTGTATTGAGGACACTATGGGTCGTATGGACATATCGTTTTTATGTATTTTTGGTAGTCCATAAATTCTTGGCGCAGTACCAGCAGAACATGTAAGTTTGCTTATCTTCTAGTATTTTCTCGATTTTGGAATTATACTCCTCTTTGTATAATGCAACTGTTTTGTTGCCTTTGTCTGATTGTTTTATTATTATATTTTTATGTTTTTTTACAAAAAGTTTTGTTTTCTTAAAAATTGCTAAGATGAACTTTTCTCTTGGACTATTTTTAATGTTTTCTTTTAAAAAAGGTTTCATATTACCTACGTTTGTTCTTCTGTCTTCTTTTTCCCAATGCGTGTTTCAACTATTTTCTGTACTTGTGTGTACTGAGGAAAAATGGCCTCAATGAAAAATGCCTCTAAACTTTTTAAATTTAAAACAACAAGAAATTGTTTTCGGCCATTTTTTCTATGTTGTGGCCATTTTTCATTTTTTAGTTTGGGAACATTTCTCATTGGGGCATTTTTCATGCAGCCAGCAAAAATTAACAATATTTAGTCATTTCATATATACTCGTATGTATATAACACTAGCTTATCCCGGTGTGCTTCGCTACCCCCCTTGTTATAAAATAAAATTAAAACTATTTATATTAAAATTGTGTAAATTTTGTTCAGCTCTACCGGAATTTGGCAATTTGTGGGCACATTTATGTTTGTCACTCATTTGGACCAATGGGAAATTAAAGCCAAGGATCCATACTTATAGACTATGTAAGTCCGATTTCTCAATTGTATTTAAGAATTTTTCTATAACATTTGTTTGTCACTCATTTGGACCAATGGGAAATTAAAGCCAAGGATCCATACTTATAGGCTATGTAAGTCCGATTTCTCAATTGTATTTGAGAATTTTCCTATAACACTTGTTTGTCACTCATTTGGACCAATGGGAAATTAAAGCCAAGGGTCCATACTTATAGACTATGTAAGTCCGACTTCTCATTGTATTTGAGAATTTTTCTATAAAATTTGTTTGTCACTCATTTGGACCAATGGGAAATTAAAGCCAAGGATCCATACTTATAGGCTATGTAAGTCCGATTTCTCAATTGTATTTAAGAATTTTTCTATAACATTTGTTTGTCACTCATTTGGACCAATGGGAAATTAAAGCCAAGGATCCATACTTATAGACTATGTAAGTCCGATTTCTCAATTGTATTTAAGAATTTTTCTATAACATTTGTTTGTCACTCATTTGGACCAATGGGAAATTAAAGCCAAGGATCCATACTTATAGGCTATGTAAGTCCGATTTCTCAATTGTATTTGAGAATTTTCCTATAACACTTGTTTGTCACTCATTTGGACCAATGGGAAATTAAAGCCAAGGGTCCATACTTATAGACTATGTAAGTCCGACTTCTCATTGTATTTGAGAATTTTTCTATAAAATTTGTTTGTCACTCATTTGGACCAATGGGAAATTAAAGCCAAGGATCCATACTTATAGACTATCTAAGTCCGATTTCTCAATTGTATTTGAGAATTTTTCTATAACACTTGTTTGTCACTCATTTGGACCAATGGGAAATTAAAGCCAAGGATGCAATCTTATAGGCTATGTAAGTCCGATTTCTCAATTGTATTTGAGAATTTTTCTATAACACTTGTTTGTCACTCATTTGGACCAATGGGAAATTAAAGCCAAGGGTCCATACTTATAGACTATGTAAGTCCGACTTCTCATTGTATTTGAGAATTTTTCTATAAAATTTGTTTGTCACTCATTTGGACCAATGGGAAATTAAAGCCAAGGATCCATACTTATAGGCTATGTAAGTCCGATTTATCAATTGTATTTAAGAATTTTTCTATAACATTTGTTTGTCACTCATTTGGACCAATGGGAAATTAAAGCCAAGGATCCATACTTATAGGCTATGTAAGTCCGATTTCTCAATTGTATTTGAGAATTTTTCTATAACACTTGTTTGTCACTCATTTGGACCAATGGGAAATTAAAGCCAAGGGTCCATACTTATAGACTATGTAAGTCCGACTTCGCATTGTATTTGAGAATTTTTCTATAAAATTTGTTTGTCACTCATTTGGACCAATGGGAAATTAAAGCCAAAGATCCATACTTATAGGCTATGTAAGTCCGATTTCTCAATTGTATTTGAGAATTTTTCTATAACATTTGTTTGTCACTCATTTGGACCAATGGGAAATTAAAGCCAAGGATCCATACTTATAGACTATGTAAGTCCGATTCAAGCCAAGGATCCATACTTATAGACTATGTAAGTCCGATAAAGTATTCTTTTCGAATAAATGTAGCAAATCGATTGAATTAAATGTGGAAAAAACACACAATGTTGCGATGTCAATGTTTTTTAATAATTGTAAACATTCGCCTGCTGTCTCTGTTTATTTATTAGTAAAAGGCAGGACTGCCAATCTTGCGGCAAAACAATAATAAAAATCCGAAAAAACCCGTGTGATTCGCTACCCCCATCGTTATAAAATAAAACTGAAAGTATTTATATAGTCAAGAATTTATTTTTTCGTAAGAATACCTTATTGTGAAAAGTTAATGACGATCGGTCCAGTAGTTAAGACTATATTACGATATTTTATTTTCCTAAAAAGGGGTGTGTTCCCACCCACTTTTCTCCAATGCCAATAAAATATGTACCAAGTATCATCAACGTATGTCAAAAAATGCCCATAATATTGCGATTTAAATTTTTTTGGTTATATGGGCTGTGCCACGCCCCTTTGTTCATTCAATACTTTATATAGTCAAGCATTTATTATTTCGTAAGAATATCCTATTGTGAAAATTTAATGACGATCGGTCCAGTAGTTAAGACTAAATTACGATTTTAATTTTCCTAAAAAGGGGCATGCGTAAAAGTAGGCGTGGTAAATTTTTCGATCGATGAAAACTTAAAATGGATTAATACGAACATTTGAAAGTCAAATCGATGGAGCCGTTTTCTGATTTTAGGTAAATCGAAAAAAGTTGGACCATGGCGATCTTTAGAAAGAAAAAATCGTCCAAATCGGTCCAGCCATTCACGCGTGATGCCGTGACCAAGGAAAAAAGGGATTCATTTTTATATATATAGATTGATGGACTCGTACAAAATTTGAATGCTATATAGCTAATATAGAGCCCTAGATATTTAATATTAATTTTGTATATGAGCTAAATATTCACTTTGTATGGGAGCTGCCACGCCCACTGGCATGATCCCGCCCAATTTTCCCATGACTATTCATAATATAATCAACGTGCACAAATTTCTAAGACTATGGCTATTATAGTACTGTAGATAAATGATATTAAATATTTACTTTGTATGGGAGCTGCCACGCCCACTCATCCAATCGCGCCCATTTTTAGTACGACTACTCACATTAATAACTCATAAACTCAGACAAAGTTCCCAGGCTTTCACTATTACACTACTCCCGATACATGACATTAAATATTTACTTTGTATGGTGGGTGCCACGCCCATTAGCCCGATCCCGCCCATTTTTTTCACAACTCTTCAGATTAGTTTAATATGTACATGTGCAAAGTTTCAGAACTCTTGCTGTCATAGTACTCCAGATATTATATGTTAAAACTTTGTATGAGATCTACCACGCCCACTTGTTCAATCGCGCCCATTTTCACTTCTGCTGCTAATATTATTAATTTATGCACTCCTACAAAGTTTGAAGGCTCTAACTATTATATAACTCTAGATATTTGATATTAAATAGTTATTTTATATGAGAGCTGTCACGCCCACTTGTCCGATCCTGCCCATTTTTGTCCTGATTATCACATGAGTAACATATGTACTATCAATGTTTCAAAACTCTTGCTACCACAATAGTCAAGATATATGATGTTATTTAATTTATGTGGACCCTTCACACAGACCCCAATCACCCCTGAAAATTTCATTGAAATCGGGTGAGCCGTCTAGGAGGAGTATGCGCACAGGAAGTTTTGCACTTAATTTTATATATATAGATTATGTACGTTTGTATGTATGTATATTCTACATAATATTTCACAATTATTGTTTTATGGCTTTTTAAATAAATTACGGTCTTCAACACTCCACGTATTTCTTACAGGTAGTAAAATTATGGACAACCCGCCATAAACGATAACCTTTTTAAAGAATTTTCCATGAAGATTTATTTTAATCCAAATAAATCTTAATTGTTCTGACTTTTTTTCACATAATTCAATTTTTGCATAATAGTATTAATGATAATATTCTGCAGATTTTTGTTTCATACTCGCATAATTAATCTATGATCATTAGCAGAGAATTTCAGTCCTCACTCATGAACAATTTTCAATCCTGTTGAACACACACAGAGAGATGTGTCTAAATCCGCGAAGGACAAATCGGCAATTCGTGTCGAACATCATTCGGTTTCCTATATGTAGATTCTCTTTTATTCTCTTTTTACCCGAGACTTGCCTAAGTTGTCATCAGTGTAGCCAGGTGTGGGTATTTCTCCCCAAATTCGGGATTTTAGGTGGTGTTTGGGGACAGATTATCGTGGGGAGGGATTTGGGGATTTTTCATTTTCAGTATACCTATTATCAATTTGGCTTTATTTTACCATTATCTTTCATACATATATTTACATACATATATGTTTATGTATCTTGGCGTTTTTATTCTCCATATTTCGATTATTTCAAAGCGATGGTATTGACGATGTTGGTTTTTATAACAATTTGTTCAAAATTTTTAAAGCCAGAATTTCTTGAATTCGATATTGCCAAAATGGATGTACTAATTGACGATAAGGAAAGTAATTTGGTTGTTGCTATAATTGATGTTGGCATAGAATGTTCAAAGGAATTAGAAGCAAAAGGAGTTCAAACAAATTTTTTTAGATTATTTAACTGTATCAGCAAAAGAAATGCTTAAAATATTCACTGAAAGTATGGGAAATTTTGAGTTATTTATAAATTTACAACTCTCGAAAGCACAGAAAAAAAAAATAAATTTGATTCCGTGTATTGAATTTTAAAATATTCTATGGATTCAAAAGTTCCATTGAGCACATACGAATGCATTAACTTAAATAAATGTATGTAATAAAATTAATAAAAAAAATGTTTTTTATGATGCTTAATATACATATCTTTATTGGGGACAAAATTGGGGATTTTCAATTTTAAAATGTGGATTTTTGGGGGCAACACTCTTTAATTTGGGGACATTAGACAATATTTACCTGGCTACACTGGTTGTCATTGGTGTATTCTCTCTTCATTAAAGAAATTAGGATTGGCAGGACAACATATATGAAGCCTTTGATAGAATTTAATTTCTTTAGTTTACGAAAAGTATTGAAACAATTAAGTCAAGAGCTCTAAGCACATCAGCAAAATAACTGAAAAGTAAAAATTGTGGTCCGCGCCTGAATAAATTCACAAGATTAAAAATTCTAGACAAGTTTTTACAAATAATTGCAAACACACAGTAAAAACTAGAGACACCTGAAGCCGTAAAGAAGATAAATTATATTGATTAACCTGTGGTAAAGAAAAAAATCCGAGAAAAAAGTGGAAAGATGGCTAATCAAAACAGCGACACATCACAGTATCTTCAAAAAATTCTGTCGACAACAAATGATTTGTGGATAAACAACTCAATCTCTTCCAAATTGAACCAGAAAGTCTTGCGTAGCATTAAGAATTCTTTTCCCGATCTTGAGACTGAAACTAAATTAAAAATATTAGCAAGCTTCTTAAATATTCCTCACCTTCTTGTGGAAAAATGGAAATCTGAATTGGAGGAAATTATCGAAGTTGCTGGTCGAGATTCTGAATCGTGGGTTTCAATGTTTGCCGAAACTATGAAAACATTTCCAGCGACCAGCTCCCTCAATACAGCGATCCCGAACCATGAGGACAATCGTAATATATTTACTGATATAATCAACGATTTGAGGAAACAAAAGTCCAGCCACAATGATATGGGAATGTTGACCTTAGAATGGCAGTATCTTAATAAAAATGTTCTTGAAGATCGATTGCCCCAACAAGAACAGAAGCCGGTAAAGCATTTTGTCATCAAATGCGAATCGAAATTTGCTACTTTTCGTACAGAACTGTTGCGAAAATCCGCTGAAGCGAAATCTTCGTTAGGAAAAACTTCAGCTCCCACCGTACCATCAAGATCTTGCACTATGCCACGAAAAATAGTACCACGTACAGCGCCATCAATAGTGAATACATCAGTTTTTAGTGGTTCCAGTATTCATGGGTCGTATGGACGGCAATCAAATGTAATTAAAACACCACCAGGACGAAAATATGGTGCCACCAAACTCATTGAGCTGCCTGAACAACCATTAGGATATCCGCCCGCAACAAAACGCAAACGCTATCAGCACCGTAGATAGATAGAAAACCAAATACACAAACTGCACGTCATCAACAAGCGAAGAAATCAACTTTTTCACAAATAAATTCCAAAATTATATATTTTTTCTTATTTAACTTTTTTATTAAAAATTCCTATTTTTCTTACTTGAAACATTTATCGTAATTTAATCAACAAGTGTAAATAATTATTATTAATAAACAAATATTGTACTCTATTGAATAAGAAAAATTCTTGATTTTTTTATTCTGGAGAAATAGACACGATCGCAGCAATTAGGAATCCCATCCGAATTGTATGCAAATAGTAGTAAGTATTAAACTGTGACAGTTTAAGCCACCGTTAAACAACTCGTCAAAAATTCCAATATCTTTGAGTTATTATGAGGGCAAATGTGAAATGAAAATATGAATTGTGTCGTCGTTTCCGTATGATCAATATTCAGCCCATTGCGTTGAAATGTTACTTAGGCTTAGATCCCACTATCGGCACAATGTACCGAATTTCGTCGGCTCACTGAAATAATGTTATAAGAAATAAGCTAAATGAGCCTGATTTGTCAACTAATTGGAATATAAGGAATTATTGCACCACAGTGCATTGGTAATAAAGCCATATAGACTTTTTCCATAATTAATTGATAAATAACTCAATTTTCGTTTACTACTTATAAATTTATTGCAGTGAGCCGACGAAAATCGGTACATTGTGCCGATAGTGGGATCTCAGCTTTATACGCGAACAAATGTAATAAAACTGTTGCATATGTTGTGTTGTTAATATTTTATTGGCAAAGTCAATTTTTGTTGTTTGTTTATTTTCTTTTTTTTAAATAAAATCAAATAAGTTGCAACACACACAGACACAAAAAATACATGTAAGCTAATATCACAGGCTCGTCTTTTTATTCATATTATTGCTAATCTATAAGTTAGCGTTTAAATTGTCAGATGCTCAATCTTTTATTTAATTTTGGTTGTATTCTCAAGTTTTCTGCACTTTCGGCACATTAATTTTGAAAATCGGCAAAATTGAAATTATGTATTGACTAGGTTTTTATTAATTTTTTATAAAGAAGAAAGCAAAAATGGCCCCAATGAAAATTGGCCCCAAAACAATAATGAAAAATCGCCCCAAAACAGAGTAAATAAAATATACCGCAAAAAAAATCTTTATATCAAAAACTGCTTTTTTTTTTTACTAAATGGCGACGTTGCCCGAAATTTCATGCATGCGAGAAACCTTGAGCCCCACCGAAGGACAGCAATGCGAAAATCCGTTAGTAAACGACTGTCTCTGTTAGAACCTTCGCCGAGAAATTGTCTAAATAAACAAGCACCCCAAAAAAAGAGTGAAATAAATCCCCAAACTTGTACATGTTGGTCGATTTTAGGGTCAGAGAGTCTTTTGTACCCACCGCCGTGTCGGAAAATACCATGATGGAGAAAATCTTTAAGCCCCAAACTACGCGAAAATTGATTTGTAATACAAATCAAATATTGTACATATGAAAAGTAATATTATCAGGCACAAGTTCAGTTTTATTGAATTAAAGAAAATTCAAATTACCATCCAGTGATGGGGAATTTCGTACTAACCAAAATTGTTTCAATATGTAAAAATAGAATAAAAATGAATTAAATTAATTCTCGTATTTTATTTCTGTTGAAAACTTTTTGCGGTGTTGATTATTTGTGATTTTGGTTGTGTTGAGTTGAAGTTTATAACTCTGCCTGATGATGTGCATTTTATGATTGGCTTTGTGTAGTTTTATATCCAGGTATGCTAGTTCTTGTTTTTGTTCCACTTCAATGGTAAATTTTATTTTAGGGTGGTAATTGTTGAGTATTTTTAGTATTTCATCTTTGTCGTCGATATTAATAATAGCTAAAATATCATCTGCATACGTGGTTATGTATTTTACGTAGATGTTTTTACGTTTAAGTTCTTCTAATGCAGTATCCAATAGGTTGTCTAGTACTGTTGTAATGTGAAATTTTTTAATATTCTTTCATGCCTAGGAAAGGTTCGAGTCTAACGGGACCCTTCTGTAAAGCTAGCTTCATCGGCTCGGGGAGATTCATGCGTCTTCCTTTTCCTTCTACACACTACTATATTTTATTATCAGAGTCCCTAAAACAAATTAATCTAATTGAACTTTAACTGAATACATACTAAATTACCAATTTTTATTCCGGGAGAAGATGTAATTACCCGTATATTCTAAACCCACTCTACAATGTTCCTGTTGTAACTTGTTGAAACCCGCCATGTAGCTATCCACTCATTAACAAATGGAAACGAAAGTTAGCTATTTATTCCATAATTATCACTTTTATTCAATTAGTAACAAAACTTAACACATATTGCTTAAAATTCTTTGAATTTTTAAACACCCTTTCTTCAAAACTAACTATATGATATAGATATTTATTCTAAATTTGAAAAAAAATTTTATACTTGAATTTAAGTTATTGTTTCAAATTTTGATTGATCAAAGGTTCTATTAATTGTACTTTTACAAGTACACAGAATTTAAATTGCCTGAGCAGAAAGAATGGTGTAACAATTTTTTATTCAAAATTCTTGCTATTATCAAGTACTTTCTTTACTAATTTATGTTCAAAAAAAAGTTATTATTATTATTGTTTTTTTTTTGTTGAACAAAGTATACAATCCACTAAAATAAATGTATTTCATTTATTCAAATTTTTCTTTCTTGTTTTTTTTTTTTTTTTTTGTTGAACAAAGTATACAATCCACTAAAATAAATGTATTTCATTTATTCAAATTTTTCTTTCTTGTTTTTTTTTTTTTTTTTTTGTTGAACAAAGTATACAATCCACTAATAAATGTACTTCATTTATTCAAATTTTTCTTTCTTGTTTTTTTTTTTTTTTTGTTTCTTTAGTTTTATTACCTTTAATAGAGTATGATTAAATCCACATGTTAAAGAGCATATAATATCAATAATTCACAATTTACTCACGCTGCAACTGCAATGATGAAAGGCCTTCCAGACTGCGTAGCACTGTAATGATGGGGAATAAAATAAAGCTCTACTAAAAGTTTAAATATTACTAGTTGCGTGCGAATTTTGTCTCACGGATTCCAGTTACTTATTTTTTTTTCTTTTTAATATTATATCTTGCTGCTTGCGTTATATTAATTCTCTTCTTTTAAAATTTGTCCAATGAACGACAGCAATTTTACTTTGTTACATATATTATATATATGTTCTTTCTCTTCTCTGATAATTTTAGTTACTTTACTTTCAAACTCATTTATTGTTTTGTTTCACACAATTCTTTCTTCGACAAACTAACACAATTATTTACTAATTACTATGTGATAATATTTCTTTTTTTTTCAAATTAAATTCTAAACTTTGTTTAATGTCTTTTGTTGTAACTGCCTTCTGACCGCTTGTGTTAAATAGCTTTGAAGTTCTGTTTTTACCACTCGAATCTCTTAACAACTGAATCGATGCCTATTGATTTTGCTAGGTAGTGCTTTTTTATTATTTTTGCTTTTATTTATCCCTGGAAATCTGAAAATACTGCAATTTGTTGGACATCGAAATGTGATTGGATGACTATCAGGGATATGATCTATAAAAATTAAGGTTTCTTTATTTGTTCTAAAAGAAATATGTATATGGCCTATAGTTTTATGATAATTTACCTTATTATATAATAATTATGTTTCTTTTTGTATGTACACTCAATCCTGAAGCAAGAGATTCCGGAATTTCATACTGATTTTATTATTGATGATTGAGCAGAAATAAATCTAGTTCTATTTATTATAGGGATTGATTTCCACAAAAATGAAATAAAATGTATGTCTTCCTTTTACCCTTAAGAAGATGATTTTGGATGACAAAAAAAAACTTTTTAAATATTTCTTCAAATTATTAATTTCTATTCAGTGCGTGTGATCACAATGACGATCAAAATTGGAAAAGCAGATCGTTTGCCTTTTCCGGTTCATTTTGGTTTTTTCGAAATTTAATTGACAACAATTACTGTTCTCTATTGTGACAGATGTATTTTCACCACTTAGTTATTGTCGATATAACAACAGAGATATTAATAATAATATTCATATTGCCACTGAATCTAACAGTTGCTAACCGTTAAGTTTTAAATTTTTTCCTAATGAAGGTTTTATTTTAAAATAAGTTAGAATCAGGTTTAAATATATATATATATATATATATATATATATATATATATATATATATATACAATAAGATATTTGCGGATTGTACATCACACTGTATCTGCTATTGCAGGGGACAAAGGATTGCCCATGGGCACACCGAATCATTTCTAAAAATTTTAAGCGTGGTATTGTTGTATTTGTTTTGATTGTTGACCATTTTTCCACTATATTATTTATTGCAGTATGTAGAGGGATGTTAGTGAAGAGCGAGACTACGTCAAAGGATACTAGTGAGTCTTTTTCATTAAGTTTTGAAATGCTTAATTCTTTTTTTACTTGAAAGGAATTTTTGATATTGTATTTCGTTGAAATTATATTTTTGAGGATTCTTCTTATGTATTTGCTGAACTGATAGCATGGCAGTTGTATTGAGGACACTATGGGTCGTATGGACATATCGTTTTTATGTATTTTTGGTAGTCCATTAATTCTTGGCGCAGTACCAGCAGAACATGTAAGTTGCTTATCTTCTAGTATTTTCTCGATTTTGGAATTATACTCCTCTTTGTATAATGCAACTGTTTTGTTGCCTTTGTCTGATTGTTTTATTATTATATATTTGGACCAATGGGAAATTAAAGCCAAGGATCCATACTTATAGACTATGTAAGTCCGACTTCTCATTGTATTTGAGAATTTTTCTATAAAATTTGTTTGTCACTCATTTGGACCAATGGGAAATTAAAGCCAAGGATCCATACTTATAGACTATGTAAGTCCGACTTCTCATTGTATTTGAGAATTTTTCTATAAAATTTGTTTGTCACTCATTTGGACCAATGGGAAATTAAAGCCAAGGATCCATACTTATAGGCTATGTAAGTCCGATTTCTCAATTGTATTTGAGAATTTTTCTATAACACTTGTTTGTCACTCATTTGGACCAATGGGAAATTAAAGCCAAGGGTCCATACTTATAGACGATGTAAGTCCGACTTCTCATTGTATTTGAGAATTTTTCTATAAAATTTGTTTGTCACTCATTTGGACCAATGGGAAATTAAAGCCAAGGATCCATACTTATAGACTATGTAAGTCCGATAAAGTATTCTTTTCGAATAAATGTAGCAAATCGATTGAATTAAATGTGGAAAAAACACACAATGTTGCGATGTCAATGTTTTTTAATAATTGTAAACATTCGCCTGCTGTCTCTGTTTATTTATTAGTAAAAGGCAGGACTGCCAATCTCTCGGCAAAACAATAATAAAAATCCGATAAAACCCGTGTGCTTCGCTACCCCCATCGTTATAAAATAAAACTGAAAGTATTTATATAGTCAAGAAGTTATTTTTTCGTAAGAATACCTTATTGTGAAAAGTTAATGACGATCGGTCCAGTAGTTAAGACTATATTACGATATTTTATTTTCCTAAAAAGGGGTGTGTTCCCACCCACTTTTCTCCAATGCCAATAAAATATGTACCAAGTATCTTCGACGTATGTCAAAAAATGCCCCTAATATGGCGATTTAAATTTTTTTGGTTATATGGGCTGTGCCACGCCCCTTTTCCAATTCAATACTTCATATAGTCAAGCATTTATTATTTCGTAAGAATATCCTATTGTGAAAATTTAATGACGATCGGTCCAGTAGTTAAGACTAAATTACGATTTTAATTTTCCTAAAAAGGGGCGTGCGTAAAAGTAGGCGTGGTAAATTTTCCGTTCGATGAAAACTTAAAATGGAATAATACGAACATTTGAAAGTCAAATCAATGGAGCCGTTTTCTGATTTTAGGTAAATCGAAAAAAGTTGGACCATGGCGATCATTAGAAAGAAAAAATCGTCCAAATCGGTCCAGCCATTCACGCGTGATGCCGTGACCAAGGAAAAAAGGAATTCATTTTTATATATATAGATTGATGGACTCGTACAAAATTTGAAGGCTATATAGCTAATATAGAGCCCTAGATATTTAATATTAATTTTGTATATGAGCTAAATATTCACTTTGTATGGGAGCTGCCACGCCCACTGGTATGATCCCGCCCAATTTTCCCATGACTATTCATAATATAATCAACGTGCACAAATTTCTAAGACTATGGCTATTATAGTACTGTAGATATATGATATTAAATATTTACTTTGTATGGGAGCTGCCACGCCCACTCATCCAATCGCGCCCATTTTTAGTACGACTACTCATATTAATAACTCATAAACTCAGACAAAGTTCCAAGGCTTTCACTATTACAGTACTCCCGATACATGACATTAAATATTTACTTTGTATGGTGGGTGCCACGCCCATTATCCCGATCCCGCCCATTTTTTCACAACTCTTCAGATTAGTTTAATATGTACATGTGCAAAGTTTCAGAACTCTTGCTGTCATAGTACTCCAGATATTATATGTTAAAACTTTGTATGAGATCTACCACGCCCACTTGTTCAATCACGCCCATTTTCACTTCAGCTGCTAATATTATTAATTTATGCACTCCTACAAAGTTTGAAGGCTCTAACTATTATATAACTCTAGATATTTGATATTAAATAGTTATTTTATATGAGAGCTGTCACGCCCACTTGTCCGATCCTGCCCATTTTTGTCCTGATTATCACATGAATAACATATGTACTATTGCAATGTTTCAAAACTCTTGCTATCACAATAGTCAAGATATATGATGTTATTTAATTTATGTGGGAGGGGCCACGCCCACTAAATTTCTTATGTGCACCCTTCACACAGACCCCAATCACCCCTGAAAATTTCATTGAAATCGGGTGAGCCGTCTAGGAGGAGTATGCGCACAGGAAGTTTTGCACTTAATTTTATATATATAGATTATGTACGTTTGTATGTATGTATATTCTACATAATATTTCACAATTATTGTTTTATGGCTTTTTAAATAAATTACGGTCTTCAACACTCCACGTATTTCTTACAGGTAGTAAAATTATGGACAACCTGCCATTAACGATAACCTTTTTAAAGAATTTTCCATGAACATTTATTTTAATCCAAATAAATCTTAATTGTTCTGACTTTTTTTCGCATAATTCAATTTTTGCATAATAGTATTAATGATAATATTCTGCAGATTTTTGTTTCATACTCGCATAATTAATCTATGATCATCAGCAGAGAATTTCAGTCCTCACTCATGAACAATTTTCAATCCTGTTGAACACACACAGAGAGATGTGTCTAAATCCGCGAAGGACAAATCGGCAATTCGTGTCGAACATCATTCGGTTTCTTATATGTAGATTCTCTTTTATTCTCTTTTTACCCGAGACTTGCCTAAGTTGTCATCAGTGTAGCCAGGTGTGGGGATTTCTCCCCAAATTCGGGATTTTAGGTGGTTTTTGGGGACAGATTATCGTGGGGAGGGATTTGGGGATTTTTCATTTTCAGTATACCTATTATCAATTTGGCTTTATTTTACCATTATCTTTCATACATATATTTACATACATATATGTTTATGTATCTTGGCGTTTTTATTCTCCATATTTCGATTATTTCAAAGCGATGGTATTGAGGATGTTGGTTTTTATAACAATTTGTTCAAAATTTTTAAAGCCAGAATTTCTTGAATTCGATATTGCCAAAATGGATGTACTAATTGACGATAAGGAAAGTAATTTGGTTGTTGCTATAATTGATGTTGGCATAGAATGTTCAAAGGAATTAGAAGCAAAAGGAGTTCAAACAAATTTTTTTAGATTATTTAACTGTATCAGCAAAAGAAATGCTTAAAATATTCACTGAAAGTATGGGAAATTTTGAGTTATTTATAAATTTACAACTCTCGAAAGCACAGAAAAAAAAATAAATTTGATTCCGTGTATTGAATTTTAAAATATTCTATGGATTCAAAAGTTCCATTGAGCACATACGAATGCATTAACTTAAATAAATGTATGTAATAAAATTAATAAAAAAAAAGTTTTTTATGATGCTTAATATACATATCTTTATTGGGGACAAAATTGGGGATTTTCAATTTTAAAATGGGGATTTTTGGGGCAACACTCTTTAATTTGGGGACATTAGACAATATTTACCTGGCTACACTGGACATTGTGTATATTTAGGGGATTTCCCGTATGAATGTCAAACTTTAACGCAGTCAATAAGTGTAAGGTCAACTCAGTGAAGTGAAGGCGTCTTAGTTGTATACAACTTGTCTATATTATTTTATAATTATAGCACATAAATCCCGAAAAACCCCTTTAGCGAAGCCAATTTAAATCAGAACATAAATACCTAGGTTATATTTCCTATAACATTAAATAACATGTATTAAACATAATAAATTTAAAATCATAACAAAAAAATTCTTGTCATTCGTTTTTTTACTTTCCAGTGGGGCCCCAAATTATTTTGTGCCCAGGGGCCCCGACATGCCTTAAGACGGCCCTGAATTTACGTGGATGTTTTTACACTTAAGTTCTTCTAATGCAGTATCCAATAGGTTGTCTAGTACTATATCTGCTATTGCTGGGGACAAAGGATTGCCCATGGGCACACCGAATCATTTCTAAAAATTTTAGGCGTGGTATTGTTGTATTTGTTTTGATTGTTGACCATTTTTCCAATATATTATTTATTGCAGTATGTATAGGGATGTTAGTGAAGAGCGAGACTACGTCAAAGGATACTAGTGAGACTTTTTCATTAAGTTTTGAAATGCTTATTTCTTTTTTTACTTGAAAGGAATTTTTGATATTGCATTTCGTTGAAATTATATTTTTGAGGATTCTTCTTATGTATTTGCTGAGCTGATAGCATGGTAGTTGTATTGAGGACACTATGGGTCGTAGGGACATATTGTTTTTATGTATTTTTGGTAGTCCATAAATTCTTGGCGCAGTACCAGCAGAACATGTAAGTTGCTTATCTTCTAGTATTTTCTCGATTTTGGAATTATACTCATCTTTGTATAATGCAACTGTTTTGTTGCCTTTGTCTGCTTGTTTTATTATTATATTTTTATGTTTTTTTAGAAAAAGTTTTGTTTTTTCAAAAATTGCTAAGATGAACTTTTCTCTTGGACTATTTTTAATGTTTTCTTTTAAAAAAGGTTTCATATTAGCTACTTTTGTTTTTCCTTTCCTCTTTTTCCCCATGCGTGTTTCCACTATTTTCTGTACTTGTCAGCTATAATTGCAATAGGTGAAAAACTTTGGCGACTTATCGGTAAAGAATACTTTTTTCTCAGAGACAACAACCATTTACTTTCTCAGCGTATTTCCACTTCGGTTCTGTTTTCAAACCAATGTTCGTAACCGTAATTTTTCTTTTTTCCTTTATTTCTATTGACACATCGAGCTCATGAGCATTAATAAAAAGCCCTGTTGTTTTTTTTATTGTTGCCTTGTTGTAGTTGTGCGTCTACCTGTATATTATTGCACCATGGTTTTTCCTTTGTATTTTTGTTATATTGTTAGCTCTTTCTGTTTGGTTAAAAAAAAAAAACAAATAGGAAAAATGGCGTCAAACTTTTTACATTCAAAACAACAACAAAATTATTTTCGGCCATTTTTCCTATTTTGTGGCCATTTTCATTTTTTAGTTTGAGAACATTTTTCATGGAGCCAGCAAAAGTTAACAATCTGTAGTCATTTCATATATGTATACTCGTATGTATATAACATGTGTAAATACAACTAAATATTTACAGTATTTTTAGTCAAGATAATATTTTACTTGATTTTGAAAAGTTGAAAGTCACCGCATTTAGAAAAAATATTATATAATCACACAGCATACCTCGAGTTTCCCGATTCACACTTCTAAATACTCTTTTTAATAATTTCCTTTTATTTCTTAAAAGCACAAATAGCAGGGTTTAAAATTACTTTTTTAATTTTCATTTATTATACCACCGACTACTGAGAAAATATGATCCGTTTCCATTTTTACTAGTAGAGAAACTAAATATATTTACTTGATTTACAGTTTTCTAAAAAGAATTTTATACTTGCAAGCTAAATAAATTATTAATACACGCCTGAAATATGTATCTGTAATATACATACATATATCTGTAATATATTGTCATAAAAGCATTAACGATTTTATTTGAGTTTTCGTGGATAGAATTCTTTACTGTGTTTTACAATCACACTGACTTCTTTACGTAGTAAAACTGAAACATTTTGAAAAATTTTTTATTATAAAATTGAAAAGGTTAATTTTTTTACTTTAATCATTTACTGTTTTACAATAAGCAGTGCGCATACTTTTTGTGTTGTATTATAAATGTGTTACAACAGAAATACAGATGCAAACAACTTTTGTCCACATTTGCTTTAAAACAAACAACGCTTAAATTATTCTCAATAATTGTGATCTGAAAGAAACATAAAAAGAGCAGCTACTGTGTTCGGAGACCGATATAACTTCGTGATATGAAGATCCGAATCACAAGAGTTTAGGACTTTAGGTTTTTATCACCAAAAGTCAGAAAATCATTTCTAAAAATAGAATAATTATTCGTTCAGCAAAATCTGTACAAAAAATGAAGTTGATTACCGTAAAAATATTAGTCGGATCGACATGTTAGGAAATGTCCGTTTTAAGAGTAAGTGAAGCATGATGTGATTAAGGACTTTAAGGGACATAAAGATTATTCGTTAGATGCAAACTTCGACATTGTGAGATCCCTTAATAACACTCGAGACCACAAAGGACTAGCTAGAGATACTCAGGATACGTGAATGTTTATTAAAATCAGCAGCAGAAATACTATTAGTCCGAAACGGGAAGTGATATTCTGACTAGGGGTTCCTCACACGAAGGAGTGTAACCCTTGTTTTGATGGTTGTAACTGCATGATAGTTCTTTTAGGTCATATAGAAGGGATTCATAATGGACTCAAAATGCCTCCAAATAGAAATGAGGAAACAAATTGTGTGAACATTGGTTTTTATTGTAGTTTAAAGGGGAAAATTACCAACTTTTTGAATAACACATCACTGTAACAGATAATTACGTGTAAATTTCGATAGAACATAAATGCAAAGCAACATAACAAATTGTTATTCTATGATAGTTTTCCTTGAATATTCCAAAAGTAAAAGATCACAAAATTAAGTATTTTTGTTAGAATATTTCCTCTGTTTTTACCAATTACTTCGGAAGTAATTTTTGGTAATTTTCATACAAAACAAAATGTTGTTTTGATTTTCCTTATAATTCTTTATTTATTTCTTAAGATCAGCCAAATCTTGAAGTTTATCCACTCACAGGTACAGAAACATCGTTCATTTCTATTTTTCATACAATTCGGATTGCATTGCAATCTTCCTGTCTTAGTTAATTACTTACTCGTACACACGTGTGCTTTAACGATTAAATTTGGGAAGCTGCATTTTATTGTACAGATTTAAAAGGACGAATAATTATTCTATTTTTTTTTTTATGATTTTATGACTTTTAGTGGAAATAACTTAGTCATAAACTCTTATGCAATAAACACATTTGCCACAGATTTGCCACACATTTTAGACATGTTGGTACATTTGAATTTTGACATTTCTAATATTTTTACATGCGCATGTAGCAGTCCCTAACATATGGCAGCAAACATTTTTGTCACAACATTTTTCAATAGTATGTAGCCAATGGCACTGTTGCCAATGTTGATTTTCTCCAACAAAATGTGGTAGGAATTTAATGACGAAAAAAATTTTTTATTATTATTAATAACACGATGACTAAAATTCATGATTATTCTTTTGGTTGACGAGCGGGGTAGAGATATTTTCTCTTTTCCATGCATTTTTTTGTATTTCTCTTTGCTTCGGGGTTTTTGTTATTATTAATTAATATCTTAATTAACAGCTTAATTAGTTTAAGTTTTTGTTATTATTTCTCGTTCTTGTTCTAAACCATGCCAAAGATACTTTCAAAGCTAAGATGAAAAAACTCATGTATAAATAGTAAATTTATTCAATAATTAATAAACAACTGTTGTTTTATAAACTATGTATTCACACCGAAGCAGCTGATAGAATAAAAAATTATGCCAACAAAATAAGCACAATATATATGTACATATGTAGAAAATATTTTTTAAATAAAACTTTCTCTGACTGTAGAAAAATAATAACCCATTCCCCATAATTGTGATCGCCAATTGTTGCGTTGTTTTTGTGTCAGTGCAGTATTAAGTAATTTTTTTCACCATTTTATTGTTCATGGGAATTATTTCACGATCAAAGTGAATTTATTTTACTTTTTATCAGATGTTGTTTTATTTCTTCTTTCTCTTCGACATTTTATAAATTTGACTTCACACAAAATTTTAAAAATTAAACAAGTGCCATAAACATATGACTGTTGTACATGTTAATATGAAAAATGTGTACGTATGTTACATGCGGTGTATTGACTATACATATGTTGCCAATCAAAAGTTCACACATACGCTGCCATTGCAAATGTGTACGCTTCGGCTACATTTGTCACATATAAATTTTGGGACAAAACAACAGACTTCAGAGCCACATGCGAATGTGGCTTTTGACATGCCGTGTACTGTAAGCTTAAAGCTTTCAACACTTTCTGTTTTTAGTATTTGCTGTTAAAGTGGCCATTGGCCAAGCAACTACATTTTATTTACATTTTACACAATACTGCAATAATTATTGTTTCCGAGATACATATACTCCAAAATATGTAAAATTTTAATGACTCGCTTATAGAAAAATAATTTGCTCTTCTAATTAAAAAATGAGATTCTTTTAAATAAAGTTAAATTAAATTTAAAGTGGCATCACAATAATATTATAATATTATGTCGCTGCAGCTCTTAAAATAATTAATTAAAAATTAATTAAAATGTTTTCAGAAGAAAAAGTACAAGAAGTATAATACTAATGCATACGCACTATGTATGTATGTATGCATATAAAACACATAACATATCTCACTCTTGCTACAACAATAACATAATAAAAGAAGTTTGGTAGAAAACGAGTTTAATTATTTTTATCTAGAAAGACATTAAAGAAAATGTTTAATAAAAATTGCTTGTCAAATTATAACATTTTATTCTAGTAGGTTCCATGGCATAATAAATTATGTAGTATTGTCCCTAAAACAAAAACAACGTCACAAAAACAACAGGCATTTTGTTAGTGTAAAAGGTTTTCTGTGTGTCAAAAACAAAGAAACAAACCGATGGCTTCAATGCCGGCATTTCTCTGCAGCTTTTGCGAATTCGACCCGCTGCCAAACATACATACACATTGGTTTTTTACTACTTTTACAGGTAGCTCGGCTGATAAAAATGCATTGTTAGGTTTAAGTTTCTTTATGTGATATTAGGCTTTTCTTTACAGCAGTTTGTTTTATTTAATATATAAAATTTCCAAATAAAATTTTACATTTCACCGGCGAGTTGAAATTATTTTGTTTTGCTTAGACGCCGCTACAAATTTTTAGTCAGCTTGTTACACTGCTACATGCAATTTGACATTTCTAAAACAAAATTACAGGTCTACAGCAGGCAGGATTATTTCATCGGTTTTAATTTTAAATACCATGGTAGGTACTTGAGAAATTATGTTTTCAAAAACTATTCAATATAAAATAAATTGAAAAAATAGATGAAAAAACATAATTTGGAATACTGAATTTGATTTTTAAAGAAATGCAACTTCATTTTTGTCAAATCCTCTTTTGAAAATCGAATGGAAACGCTGCTCCGGTACCTGCTCTTTCTTTGTTTCTATCAGATCACAATTAGTGCGAATATTTAAGGGTTGTTTGTTTGTAAAGGCAAATGCATACGATATTTCAAAGGAGTACCTGAAAATTATTTATTAAATGTATGTAAGTATTATGTATGTTTGTATGTTTATTCTACTTAATATTTCACAATTATTGTTTTATGGCTTTTTAAATTAATTACGGTCTTTTACACTCTAACTACGTGCGCCTATTTCTTTCAGGTAGTAAAAGGATGGAAAACCCGCCATAAACGATAACCTTTTTAAAGAATTTTCCATAAAAATTTATGTTAATCCAAATAAATCTTAATTGTTCTGACTTTTGTTCGCATAATTAAATTTTTGCATAATAGTATTAATGATAATATTCTGCAGATTTTTGTTTCATACTCGCATAATTAATCTGTGATCATTAGCAGAGAATTTCATTCCTCACACATGAACAATTTTTAATCCTGAGTAACACACACAGAGAGGTCCGCGAAGGCCAAATCGACATGTTCGTGCCGAACATCAATCGGTTTCTTATATAGATTCTCTTTTATTCTCTTTTTGGCCGAGACTTGTCGAAGTTGTCATTGGTATATTCTCTCTTCATTAAAGAAATTAGGATTGGCAGGACAACATATATGAAGCCTTTCAGCCATACCTAAACAAGAGCGGCAAGCGTTTTTAGCTGTCAAAAGTTCTCATGCCCTTACAATTTGTATAGAGCATCCCGAAATAACGCGGCGGCAAAATTTTGCAATTGGAAAATCCGATTTTGACAGCG
Source organism: Lypha dubia (assembly GCA_947311025.1). NCBI lineage: Eukaryota > Metazoa > Arthropoda > Insecta > Diptera > Tachinidae > Lypha > Lypha dubia. The sequence goes on along the minus strand of OX371262.1, from coordinate 21,543,131 downwards.
CGTTTAATAGTGAATTTAGCTGCAAAAGACAAGCACTCATGATACAATGACTATAAGGTAGTCTTACAAGCCCAGCTGACAATTCTTGTAAATTACTTGTTTTTTATTTCAAGTATGAAATTTTGATTTGTATTTATTTTTTCGTATTTGAATGAATAATTTTTATATATATTTTTGTCACAGGTTGAAACATACACACATACACATTTATACTTTTGACTTCAGAGGAATTTTTTTGTTGTGTTTGTTGTAGAGATGCATGTATTATTAGGTTATGAGTATACTATTATAATCAGGGTTGTTATATATTTTGTAATAACCCTGTTTTTATGACAAAGCGTTGACGCTCTTGTTTAGGTATGGCTGTTTGGTAGAATTTAATTTCTTTAGTTTGTGAAAAGTATTGAAACCATTAAGTCAAGAGCTCTAAGCACATCAGCAAAATAACTAAAAAGTAAAAATTGTGGTCCGCGCCTGAATAAATTCACAAGATTAAAAATTCCAGACAAGTTTTTACAAATAATTGCAAACACACAGTAAAAACTAGAGACACGTGAAGCCATAAGGAAGATAAATTATATTGATTAACCTGTGGAAAAGAAAAAAATCCGAGAAAGAAGTGGAAAGATGGAAAATCGAAACAGTGACACATCACAGTATCTACAAAAAATTCTGTCGTCATCAAATGATTTGTGGATAAACAACTCAATCTCTTCCAAATTGAACCAGAAAATCTTGCGCAGCATTAAGAATTCTTTTCCCGATCTTGAGACTGAAACTAAATTAAAAATATTAGCAAGCTTCATAAATATTCCTCACCTTCTTGTGGAAAAATGGAAATCTGAATTGGAGGAAATTATCGAAGTTGCTAGTCGAGATTCTGAATCGTGGGTTTCAATGTTTGCCGAAACTATGAAAACATTTCCAGCGACCAGCTCCCTCAATACAGCGATCCCGAACCATGAGGACAATCGTAATATATTTACTGATATAATCAACGATTTGAGGAAACAAAAGTCCAGTCACAATGATATGGGAATGTTGCCTTTAGAATGCCAGTATCTTAATAAAAATGTTCTTGAAGATCGATTGCCCCAACAAGAACAGAAGCCGGTAAAGCATTTTGTCATCAAACGCGAATCGAAGTGTGCTACTTTTCGTACAGAACTTTTACGAAAATCCGCTGAAGCGCAATCTTCGTTAAGAAAGACTTCAGCTCCCACCGTACCATCAAGATCTTGCACTATGCCACGAAAAATAATACCACGTACAGCGCCATCAATCGTGAATACATCAGTTCTTAGTGGTTCCAGTATTCATGGGTCGTATGGACGGCAACCAAATATAATTAAAACACCACCAGGACGAAAATATGGTGCCACCAAACTCATTGAGCTGCCTGAACAACCATTAGGACATCCGCCCGCAACAAAACGCAAACGCTATCAGCACCGTAAATAGATAGAAAACCAAACACACAAACTGCACGTCATCACACAACAAGCGATGAAATCATTTTTTTTTAACATATAAATTCGAAGATTACATTTTGTTCTTATTTAACTTTTTTTATTCAACATTCCTATTTTTCTTATTTAAAAAAACATTTATCATATTTTAATAAACAAATATAGTACTCTATTGAATAAGAAAAATTCTTGATATTTTTATTCTGGAGAAATAGACTCGATCGCAGCAATTGGGAATCCCAACCGAATTGTATGCAAATAGTAGTAAGTATTTAACTGTGATAGTTTAAGCCACCGCTAAATAACTCGTCAAAAATTCCAATATTCTTGAGGAATTATGAGGGCAAATATGAAAAATGAAATGAAAGTATGAATTGTGTCGTCGTTTCCGTATGATCAATATTCAGCCCATTGCGTTGAAATGTTACTTAGGCTTAGATCCCACTATCGGCACAATGTACCGAATTTTGTCGGCTCACTGAAATAATGTTATAAGAAATAACCTAAATGAGCCTTATTTGTCAACTAATTGAAATATAAGGAATTATTGCATTGGTAATAGCCATATAGACTTTTTCCACAATTAATTGAGAAATAACTCAATTTTGGTTTACTACTTATAAATTTTTTGCAGTGAGCCGACGAAAATCGGTACATTGTGCCGATAGTGGGATCTCAGCTTTATACGCAAACACATGTAATAAAACTGTTGCATATGTTGTGTTGTTAATATTTTATTGGCCAAGTCAATTTTTGTTGTTTGTTTATTTTCTTTTTTTAAATAAAATCAAATAAGTTGCAACACACACAGACACAAAAAATACCCTTTGGCCGGGCTTAGGGATTTCCTCCACCATGGTATTTTCCGACACGGCGATGTTTAGTAAAGACTTTCTGCATTGCATTGGGGTGGTATGTCACAATAAAATTAGGTATGTTCTTATGTAATGCAATGCTTTAATACTTTAATATGAATACCAACATATACATGGTTGATTCTGAGATTACGGGCTAATTTGCTATATTTGTATTTAAAAGGGAAAAAAGAAATATATTCCACTTTATTATTTACTTCACAGCAACGTTTTATAGGTCTTTTGTTGTCTCTGAAATAATTTTTCCTAAAATTGTTTTTGTTTTCGCAAAATTGTCTGCTAAAGTGTTAAAAAGACATTACCCTGTCTGTCCCTAACAATACTTTTCTTAAATATATCAAAATTTTTAACAAAATAGTATATAATATTTTAATAAAATGATTGTATAATAAAAAATAATATTAAATGATCTATTTTTTCACGTAATATATATTATATTTTATCAATTAATATTTTTGTGAATGATAATATTTTGTCCCTCAAGTTTCACGTCATTCCCCTGTAAAATCGTATCCGAAATATTAGTGATTAGCAATAATATAAATTTGAAAGAACATTAGCCGTATTCACAATCTTGTGCATTTGATATTGCAAATTTATGCAATTGCACATTTATTCTATCGATTGTGAATGATATCTTTGGGTTAGGTTGCAATGCTTGATGCAAAACACAAAATTCACAGCTGACTGATAAATAAAAAAATTTTTTTCCACTGAAGTTTTGGCTAAAAATACATATCAGAAATTACTCAAGTATCAAAACATTCTAATAATTCTAATTTTTATTATAAAAATAAGGGTTAATTTGTTAGTTAGTCAGGATTTTAAATAATATGTAAATTTAAATAATTGAATAATTTGATTTCAGATGTTTTGCGTTTTGCGTTTTGTTAATTTTTGCTTTTTGTTATTAAAATTTTTTATTTCCATAATTAAGTTATGCATTTTTTTATTTCATTAATTTTTAATTGTCTGGTTAATTTCCTTATGCTTGAAATATTTTTGTTTTATAATTTTGAATAAAATTATTAATATTTGAATAAGCAAAATCGGCTTAGCTCACTGCGTATCAGCTGTCGTTTTGCAATTAAGTGTTGCATAAGTAGAGTAAATATATGCTACTGGTTTTTGGTGTTGCTTATTTGTAAAGATATAGCGTGTGCATTTCTCTGTATTTTGTTAGTGTAGACTAAAAATATCCTACACCATTTTGCAAATGCAATGATGCAAGACCATTTGCACAAGATTGTGAATAGGGCTATTATGTTTTCTGCGTATACGTGTTGCAGTGTTTTCACCAACAATATTAATAAAGAGAGGTCAGTGCTATTTTGCCTTACGTATCGAGCATTCGCACTTACTTTGGTCATTCCACGGTATTGTTTAAATAACAAAATTCTTAATATTTTATGTTTTTTTAGCTCATTTTGATTATCAGCTTCCAGGTCAGCCAAATTTAATTACAGGTAATTACCAGCAAAGAAAATTTTTTTAGATATTCGTCATTCCCCTGCCATCATTCCCCTGTCAAATATATAATAAAAGTGATATATCTTACATTTCTTTATATCAAGTTCTGGGTATATTGCCAACACCAATCGTTATTGTGCACGAATGTGGCGTTAAATACAAGTTTCCATACAAAATAGACTCTGACAACTAATAATTATTAATTATTAATAGTTTATAACATAATAAGAATAAGCCTTTTTTATAATTCTAATAAATGAACTGAATTAAAATAATTGATTTTAAATGAAATAAAATGATTTTATTTGTTATCGTATTTTCCCTGCCCAATAAGTAATTGCACATAATTCGGTTAATCATTAAGAAATTGATGTGACGATAATTAAGTAGCTATTCTTTGAAGGATTAAAGCTACATACTTGAAAAACTCAATTCCGCAAAAAACTTATATGCCGAAAAATTATGTCTAAATTAGCCGGTAATCTCAGAATCAGCCACATATTTCCTAAGAATATTTCTTCAACAAATTAGAAAAACCAATTTCAACATCATAATACTATAAAAAACTCGTGACTTTGTAATCATCGTCGCCGTTTAATAATAATATTTTGAAAACGCACTATTTGATATAAAGAGCTGTTTGTGGTATTTATATCATTTACACTATTTTGGAGTCATTTTTCATTCTAGTTTGGGGCCATTTTTCATATTTTGTTAAATGAAAAATGGTCCCAAACAAAAAGTAAAATGTCCCCAAAATAGGAAAAAATGGTCTCAAAAATAATTATTATTGTTATTTTTTATTTATAAATTTAGCTATTGGCCTACCGTATTTTATGTAAATAAAAGTAAAATTTTTTATTTCATATTTTCCCTTCGTGAATTGTATGTTCACTTTTTCAAGGGATTCCTTAATTCTATTAAAAGGAAAAACATCAACAATTTTTTGATAATATTAAATATGTAATAATAATAATGTAAAATAGCTTACACTATGACGTTACATGAATATAATTTTTTAAATTTTTAGTGGGTGAAGTACCACTTTGAAAATTATACTTTAAAAAAAGTTTGTTTTTTATACTTTATAAAAAATGTTTTTTTAAAAAAGGTAAACAGTTACAACAACTATGTATCTTATTTGATTGCTATTTTATAGCTCTCGCTCAAATTGTCTGTGTCTGCATTGATGTTCATTGTTTTGTTTATTTTTTGTTGTATTCTTAAACTTTCTTTTATATACATATCTCTTTCTTGTATTGTTTACTTTGTCAAAAATTTTTACACTGTCAAAGTCTGGTTTGTGCTTTTGGTATGTTGGGATAATGCAATGTTTTCTTGTTGTTTTACTTTCCCAGGGTATTTCCACTTCGGTTCTGTTTTCAAACCAATGTTCGTTATAGATTAGTCCCTCTTTCTCAAAAAATATTTCTTTGAGTTTATTCAACTTTTTAATTTGTTTTTCCCTTGTATTTTTAGTTATATTGTTAGCTCTTTCTGTTTGGTTAAAAATAAAAAAACAAATAGGAAAAATGGCCCCAAACATTTTACATTCGTACCAACAACAAAATTGTTTTCGGCCATTTTTCCTATTTTGGGTCCATTTTTCAGTTTTTTCATTTTTTAGTTTGGGAACATTTTTCATGGAGCCAGCAAAAATTAACAATCTGTAGTCATTTCATATATGTATACTCGTATGTATATAACATGTGTAAATACAACTAAATATTTAGAGTATTTTTAGTCAAGATAATATTTTAGTAGATTTTGAAAGGTTGAAAGTCACCGCATTTAGAAAAAATATTATATAATCCATGATACAATGAATTTAAGGTACATACTTATATGCAGAAATATAAAACAGCCAAATCTATGTATTTTGTTGGTAGAAAATTTAATTTCGGAAGTCAAAAGTATACATACATATGTATGTGTGTATGTTTTAAACTATGACAAAATATTAATAAAATAATAATTTAATCATATTAAAGAAAACGAAATACAACATTTGCTATGAAATGTTTTCTGACGATTTCTCTTCACGATTTTAGTTTGGTTTTATCTTTTGAAACTTCAAAAAATGTTCCTTTCCAATACCTCAACTCTTTTTTAAATATCACACCCACTTTGCACATACATACAAACTCATATTTATTTTGTAATCATTTTCAAAAATTTTACAATTTTCTTCATAAACGAATATTTTTTAATTTAAATATAATAAATAAGCAAAAATCAAAATTTGACACCCTAAATTAAAAACAAGTGGTTTACAACAATTGTCAGCTGGGCTTGTAAGACTACCTTATATTCATTGAATCATGATATAATCATACAGCAGTTCAGTTCAGCTTCCCAATACCCTTTTCTAAATACTCTTTTTAATAATTTCTTTTTATTTCTTAAAAACTCAGATAGCAGGGTTTAAAATTAGTTTTTTATATGAGTTTTCGTGGATAGAATTCTTTACTGTGTTTTACAATCACACTGAATTTTTTACTGAAACATTTTTAAAACAATAATGAGGGAATTTCGTACTAACCAGCACTGTTTCAAGGTAGAATAAAAAATGAATTAAAAATTAATTCTCATATTCTATTTCTCTTGAAAACTAATTAAATAGTTTATATTCTTCTCAATTAGTATCCACTTTACGAAAATTGTAAAGATGGACAATTGAACGCTGATGAGAAGTGTAGCGGCCTTGAAATCAGTACTGATACGTTCTGCTGAAAACTGATTGGATATAAATAATAATATTTTCCAACATAAAAAAACTCTTAGTAATTTTGAATTTTCATTAATTCAATAAAACTGAACTTGAGCCTGATAATATTACTTTTCATATATACATCAATATAAGTTCAAATAATAATAATAATAATATAAAAATATTTTTAAAAATTCTTTATTATAAATTTTAAAAAGTTAATTTTCCTTAATAACTTCGTGATATGAAGATACGAATCACAAGAGTTTAGGACTTTAGGTTTTTATCACCAAAAGTCATAAAATCATTTCTATAAATAGAATAATTATTGGTACACCAAAATCTGTACAAAAAAATGTAGTTGATTACCGTAAAAAGATCAGTCGGATCGACATGTTAGGAAATGTCCATTTAAAGAGTAACACCCAATTCACATGATGACTTTTGCGACGTCGTTTTTCCTGAATTCCCTTTTAAAGTTGCTACCAAAATCTTTTTGTGTTCAGACGATGTCTTTCAGTTTCATGTCTTTTTTCCCATTTTTGTTTTGAAATAATGTAAGTAACAAATATAAATAACAAAAGTAAGAAAAATAATGAAAAGTAACAATGAGAAATGGAAGAAAAGTCTTGAAAAACACAAATCAAGACTTTTTATTTACCCCTCTTTCTTCCCAACACCGCTCACCGACAAGCAAAAAGAGACGTCGAAAAAGCGACGTCGCAAAAGTAATCATGTAAATCGGGTGTAAGTGAAGTGAACGACATTAACCACATCATGGGACATAACGGACATAAAGATTATACGTTAGATGCAAACTTGACATTGTGAGATCCCTTAATAACACTGGTATAGAGTCCACAAAGGAGTAGCTAGAGATACTCAGGATACGTGAGTGTTTATTAAAATCAGCAGTAGAAATACTATTAGTTCAAAACGGGTACCTCACACGAAGGAGTGTAACCCTTGTTTTGATGGTTGTAACTGCATGATAGTTCTTTTAGGTCATATAGAAGGGATTCATACTAGACACAAAATGCTTCCAATTAGAAATGAGGAAACAAATTGTGTGAACATTGGTTTTTATTGTAGTTTAAAGGGGAAAATTATCAACTTTTTGAATAACACATCACTGTAACAGATAATTACGTGTAAATTTCGATAGAACATAAATGCGAAGCAACATAACAAATTGTTATTCCTTGATAACTTTCCTTGAATATTCCAAAAGTAAAAGATCACAAAATTAAGTATTTTTGTTAGAATATTTCCTCTGATTTTAACAATTACTTCAGAATAATTTTTGGTAATTTTCATACAAAACAAAATGTTGTTTTGCTTTTCCTTAAAATTCTTTATTTATTTCTTAAGATCAGCCAAATCTTGAAGTTGATCCACTCATGGGTACAGAAACATCGTTCATTTCTATTTTTCATACAATTCGGATTGCATTGCAATCTACCTGTCTAAGTTAATTACTTACTCGTACACACGTGTGTTTTAATCATTAAATTTGGGAAGCTACAATAAAATGTACAGATTTAAAAGGACAAATAATTATTCTATTTTTTTTTAAAATGATTTTATGACTTTTAGTGGTAATAACTTAGTCATAAACTCTTATGCATTAAACACATTTGGCACAGCAGGCTACCGAATGATTATATTGACGACAGCAATGCAACACGGCAACAGGTTTTTGTCCATTCGTAAATGTTTATAAACAGAGAAATATTAGGAAGACATTGTTAACATATTTCAAGCAACAAAAGAAAAATTTAATATTTATACATCCCTTTTGTAGATTTTTCAACAGCACTGGCTGAATAGAACAAACGTTGTTTTCAGTAGAAGCCACTAAACCTTGTCAGTATTCATGTGCAAATGCTTTCACTACTTGCTAGGTAGCTTCGTTAAACTAATTTTAATTTTTAGTGGCGAAAATAAACAATAAAGTGATATCAATGCAATAAACCATTTCAAATAAATTGATGGTTAAAATCTTCTATTCTGCAGAACGAAAACAGTAAAAATTTAATAAATTATAGTGTTATTTAATAAAAGATTGAAGTATATTTTATGTAAGTCATTTTACTGTTTTAAAGTAATTTTAAACACTTATGTTTCTGTTTGATGTCATAGAACTCTAAAGCTTTCAACACTTTCTGTTTTTAGTATTTGCTGTTAAAGTGGCCATTGGCCAAGCAACTTCATTTTATTTACATTTTACACAATACTGCAATAATTATTGTTTCCGAGATATACTCCAAAATATTTTAAATTTTAATGACACGCCTAACGAAAAATATTTTGCTCTTCTAATAGCCTCTTACACAATAAATAAAAAAATGAGATTCTTTTGAAAAAAATTAAACTAAATTTAAAGTGACATCACAATAATATTATAATATTATGTCGCTGCCGCTCTTAAAATAATTAATTAATAATTAATTAAAATGTTTTCAGAAGAAAAAGTACAAGAAGAATATTACTAATGCATACGCACTATGTATGTATGTATGCATATAAAACACATAACATATCTCACTCTTGCTACAACAATAACATAATAAAAGAAGTTTGGTAGAAAACGAGTTTAATTATTTTTATCTAGAAAGACATTAAAGAAAATGTTTAATAAAAATTGCTTGTGTGGAGGATTTATGAAGTATAGTGTTTGTATTTAATAAATAGAAGTGTCGGCGCTTAAGAACGCCACTGGCTAGTGTATATTTAAGGCAGATTAAATGCCTGTGTATTAAATAAGAATAAGAAGCCGATTTGAGGCTGAGTGAAGAGTGGTGCCGATTCAAGGCAAAGTATATATTGATTTATTTTATAAATATTTGTTCCTTATATACAAAAATAACAGTACCTTAAAACTACAAAAATTACTTATTCAATAACATAATTTGTGGTATACACTAACAATGTAATGTATAATAAAAGTAGCAAAAGTTGTTGTGTAAAATAACAATTAAAATAAGGTATACTAGTTGTTGTATTTTTACATTACAGGAATTTGTTTAATTTTAGCATAGCATTGTTGTTGTGTATTGTTATTAAAGGAATTTACTTAAAACTAAGGTTACGAGGGCAGATCTAAAATTACAAATGTAATAATCAAAGTAAGATTCACTACACTTGTCAAATTATAACATTTTATTCTTGTAGGTACCATGGCATAATAAATTAGGTAGTATTGCCCCTAATACATATACAACGTCACAAAAACAACAGGCATTTTGTTAGTGTAAAAGGTTTTCTGTGCGTCAAAAACAGAGAAACAAACCGATCGCTTCGAAGCCATCCATCTCTGCAGCTTTTGCAAATTCGAACATACACATTGGTTTTTTACTACTTTTACAGGTAGCTCGGCTGATAAAAATGCATTATTAGGTTTATGTTTCTTTATGTGACTTTTAGACTTTTCTTTACAGCAGTTTGTTTTATTTAATATACATATAAAATTTCCAAATAAAATTTTACACTTCACCGGCGAGTTGAAATTATTTTGTTTAGCTTAGACGCCGCTACAAATTTTTAGTCAGCTTGTTACACTGCTACATGCAATTTGACATTTGTAAAACAAAATTACACGTCTACAGCAGGCCGACGATTTCATCTGTTTTTATTATAAATACCATGGTAGATTCTTGAAAAATTATGTTTTCAAAAACTATTATATATAAAATAAATTGAAAAAAATAGATTAAAAAACATAATTTGGTATACTGAATTTGATTTTTAAAAAATTGCCACTTTATTTTTGTCAAATCCTCCTCTTGGTGCCACTTTTTTCGTAAATATCGCCTTTGTTGGTACTTTTTGAAACAATCGAACGGTAACGCTGCTCCGAACACAGTACCTGCTCTTTCTATGTTTCTATCAGATCACAATTAGTGAGAATATTTAAGGGTTGTTTGTTTGTAAAGGCAGATTCATACAATATTTCAAAAGAGTACCTGAAAAGTATTTATTAAATGTATGTATGTAAGTATTATGTATGTTTGTATGTACATTCTACATAATATTTCACAAATATTGTTTTATGTCTTTTTAAATTAATTACGGTCTTTAACACTCTAATTACGTGCATGTATTTCTTACAGGTAGTAAAATGATGGAAAACCCGCCATAAACCTTTTAAAAAAATTTTCCATGAAAATTTACATATTTTAATCCAAATAAATATTAATTGTTCTGACTTTTGTTCGCATAATTTAATTTTTGACTTTACTGAAGGTTAGATTGACATCCTGATTCTAGTCGCCTTAAGCCTCACTGCTAATCACTTGTAAGTTTATAGTGATTTTGTTCCATATTAGTGGTTCAAAAAATTATTATTTTCCAGCTTATGGTCTAGCGGGCGCGGAATATTTTTGAAGAATTATTTGGTGTATAAAAGTTTTAAGCCAGAACAATTAAAATATCTGCGGAGGTGGAAGTGTTAATAAATTCACATACACATTGCATAATAGTATTAATGATAATATTCTGCAGAGTTTTGTTTCATTCTCGCATAATTAGTCTGTGATCATCAGCAGAGAATTTAAGTCCTCACACAGAGAGGTGTGTCTAAGTCCGCGAAGGCCAAATCGACAATTCGTGTCGAACAGCATTCGGTTTCTTATATGTAGATTCTCTTTTATTCTTTTTTTTCCCGAGACTTGCCTAAGTTGTCATTGGTGTATTCTCTCTTCATTAAAGAAATTAGGATTGGCAGGACAACATATATGAAGCCTTTGATAGAATTGAATTTCTTTAGTTTACGAAAAGTATTGAAACCATTAAGTCAAGAGCTCTAAGCACATCAGCAAAATAACTGAAAAGTAAAAATTGTGGTCCGCGCCTGAATAAATTCACAAGATTAAAAACTCCAAACAAGTTTTTACAAATAATTGCAAACGCGAAGTTAAAACTAGAGACACCTGAAGCCATAAAGAAGATAAATTATATTGATTAACCTGTGGAAAAGAAAAAAATCCGAGAAAGAAGTGGAAAGATGGCCAATCGAAACAGCGACACATCACAGTATCTACAAAAAATTCTGTCGTCATCAAATGATTTGTGGATAAACAACTCAATCTCTTCCAAATTGAACCAGAAAATCTTGCGCAGCATTAAGAATTCTTTTCCCGATCTTGAGACTGAAACTAAATTAAAAATATTAGCAAGCTTCATAAATATTCCTCACCTTCTTGTGGAAAAATGGAAATCTGAATTGGAGGAAATTATCGAAGTTGCTAGTCGAGATTCTGAATCGTGGGTTTCAATGTTTGCTGAAACTATGAAAACATTTCCAGCGACCAGCTCCCTCAATACAGCGATCCCGAACCATGAGGACAATGGTAATATAATTAGTGATATAACCAACAATTTGAGGAAACAAAAGTCCAGCCACAATGATATGGGAATGTTGCCCTTAGAATGGCAGTATCTTAATAAAAATGTTCTTGAAGATAGATTGCCCCAACAAGAAGAAAAGCCGGTAAAGCATTTTGTCATCAAACGCGAATCGAAATCTGCTAATTTTCGTACAGAGCTTTTGCGAAAATCCGCTGAAGCGCAATCTTCGTTAAGAAAGACTTCAGCTCCCACCGTACCATCAAGATCTTGCACTATGCCACGAAAAATAATACCACGTACAGCGCCATCAATCGTGAATACATCAGTTTTTAGTGGTTCCAGTATTCATGGGTCGTATGGACGGCAACCAAATATAATTAAAACACCACCAGGACGAAAATATGGTGCCACAAAACTCATTGAGCTGCCTGAACAACCATTAGGACATCCGCCCGCAACAAAACGCAAACGCTATCAGCACCGTAGATAGATAGAAAACTAAATACACAAACTGCACGTCATTAACAAGCGAAGAAATCAACTTTTTCACAAATAAATTCCAAAATTATATTTATTTTCTTATTTACTCGTAACTTTTTTATTAAAAATTCCTATATTTCTTACTTGAAACATTTATCGTAATTTAATCAACAAGTGTAAATAATTATTATTAATAAACAAATATTGTACTCTATTGAATAAGAAAAATTCTTGACTTTTTTATTCTGGAGAAATAGACTCGATCGCAGCAATTAGGAATCCCATCCGAATTGTATACAAATAGTAGTAAGTATTAAACTGTGATACTTAGTTCACTCCACGGTTAAATAACTCGTCAAAAACTTCAGTATTCTTGAGAAATTATAAGGGAAAATCAAATAAAAAAGTAAAGCAAAAAAATTAGCGCGCGTGCTTAGAATTTCAAAAATCGCCCGACACTGGTTTAAACTCTAGAACTGTACAGACGCGTTCTTTATAGTCATCGCAACTGAATATTAAAAATTAAAAGTTAGTCACAAAAAACAGACAAATAAAACAATTATTAAACAGTTATTTTACTTGTTTAATATAGAGCTGCATGAACGTGGTCATCAATGAACATATTCATATGTTCATTGACTAAAACTCTATTTCGAATAAGAATCAGAACACCAAACAAACTGTTGCTTTGTTCATAGTATGAGTGAGAACATTTTGTTTCACTTCGTTAACACAAAGAGTTTGTTCATTGGTCTTCCGCACACGAGATGAATTTTTAAGCCGCACATTTTTGTTCTTTTTTTTACACACGAGACTAATTCATCTGGCATAAAATGTATACGTGTACTCAGCTTTGTGTGTGTTAGTGTTTTTTGTATTCATTTGATGTTTGTAAATGTGTATGTATTAGTTTTGTGCTGTTTGTGCGGGTATGAGGCTGGTTGAAAAATTGTTCCAACGAAAAACCGCTCTCTTCACCCCTCTCGCCTAAAAACTCTCATGTTATGCCAGCATAATTAGACTCGTGTGCGGAAGACCATTGAAATGATTTTTATTTCGAAGTTCTCGCTCCTATCTCATATTTTCTTATTAATACGCAATAGCAATGTTGCCAATTTGGTGAAATCATGTAATCTTTTGCATGCGCTGCCCATTTTAATTACTTGCATATGTAATTTCAAGTTTTAGCCTTTACACGCACGTACTTATGTATGTATATACTATTCATATTACGAGCACTAGTAGTAAATCAAATTCAATATGTATTTTAGTTTGTTATTTGCATTTCTAAATAACATAAACCTTCAATAAACGTTAATAAATGAAATAAATCATTAATAATTAAACTGTAAATTTTTTAGAGTTTTTTGCCTTCTTTTTTTGCGATTTAGTTCATTGTGTATGTTTAACGTATGTATTTCTTAAATGATTTTCCATTTTCCTACAACTGGCAACACTGATCTTTGAAAGCATATTGTTTTTGCATGAACATTATTGATATTTATTCAAGCTATGTTCGGTTTCACATTTGTAAATGTTCGTTCGCTCTTGTATAAGTGAACACACAAACTTCATTACACTCGTCTCTTAACTATCGAGTGTTGATTGTTCTCTGTTCATAGTTATTCATCTGCATTGAATAGAAACGAATGAATAAAAGATAATGATGAAAGTTTCATGATGCTCATTATTAAGTTTCATGCAGCTCTCTATGGTTTAATCATTATTTTTTTTGTGTAATATACATAAATATATGCATACATAAACACATACATATACTTATAAGTGAACACAAAAAAGAGAACTCTAAATGAGTATGTCTTCTAACAACAACAATAAAACTACAAGCAGTAGGAATGTTTACCTAACCTTTGTTGATGATGACGACAACAAAAAAAAAATATACATATAATTAAATTCAAACTTGAATTTTATACAAAACACAATTACTCGTGCACTATACTGATGAAGAAACAACAAATAACAATTGCAACCGTTGGCCTGTATGATGCAGGAAATATTGAAAATGTAGTCTACCTTGATGCAGGCTGTATTAATCAAGCAATTAACTTAAAAATCGGTTTTAGGAATGCAAACGACATCTACCAACATAAAAACGAAAAACAATATATCCGTTTGGATAAACAAATCAATGTTACGCTTATCTCAGAAACTCATTTAACATCTCGAAGCTATTTTAGAATTAATGGATATACATAGTTTCTACCACACCAAGGATCATAGATGTAGAGCTTGTTCTGACTCGGGAATTCTAATAAAACGCGAATAAAACACTACCTGTTAAATGATCTTTGTGAAGAATATCTTCAAGCAACGAATATCTGTATTAAACATTATTATCAAACCAATGACAAAAAGAGAATAAAAGAGAATCTATATAAGAAACCGATTGATGTTCGTCACGAACATGTCGATTTGGTCTTCGCGGACTTAGACACACCTCTCTGTGTGTCTTACACAGGATTAAAAATTGTTCATGTGTGAGGAAAGAAAATCTCTGCTAACTGCACGTCTACATTAGACATGACATGCTGTTAAGACGTGCTGTTAAAACACGCGAAACATTTAATGGTGGAGTATACGTATGTCATAATTTTTCATTATTTTTGTTCGTCAACGAGTTAACTACGCTAGTTTTGTCATATGTTTGTGGTTGTGTCGAAAAAAAAATACATACATACATATGTACATATGTAGTATATATCTACATATGTATAATTTAATTCTTTTTAACTAAAATTGTAAACTCACATTGTTTTTGTTGTTTATTTTCCTATTCAGGACGTATTTGCTACAAAAATTCAGTTTGCTTCACACTTTTTTTCTAAAATATACACAACTATTACTTTTTCCACAATATTATTTCAGTTTTTTCCCTTAAAATAACAACGAAAACAAAACTTTGACAGCTAAACGTCATTTTCTGTTAAGACGGAGCTTTCAAGACAGACGTCTTAACAGCAATGTTAAGACGGCTAGAAAACATTAACATTTGCGGTCCACACCTGACAGTAACAGGATTTTGCTGTTTCTGTCCGTGTTTTCATGTCAGGTGTAGACCGCACTTAATGATCACAGATTAATTATGCGAGTATGAAACAAAAATCTGCAGAATACATATTATGATTAACACTATTATGCAAAAATTAAATTATGCGAACAAAAGTCAGAACAATTAATATTTATTTGGATTAAAATATGTAAATTTTCATGGACAATTTTTTTAAAATGTTTATGGCGGGTTTTCCATCATTTTACTACCTGAAAGAAATACGCGCACATAGTTAGAGTGTAAAAGACCGTTGTTAATTTAAAAAGCCATAAAACAATAATTGTGAAATATTAAGTGGAATGTACATACAAACATACATAATACTTACATACATACATTTAATAAATACTTTTCAGGTACTCCTTTGAAATATTGTATGCATCTGCCTTTACAAACAAACAACCCTTAAATATTCGCACTAATTGTGATCTGATAGAAACAAAGAAAGAGCAGGTACTGTGTTCGGAGCAGCGTTACCGTTCGATTGTTTCAAAAAGTACCAACAAAGGCGATATTTACGAAAAAAGTGGCACCAAGAGGAGGATTTGACAAAAATAAAGTGGCAATTTTTTAAAAATCAAATTCAGTATACCAAATTATGTTTTTTAATCTATTTTTTTCAATTTATTTTATATATAATAGTTTTTGAAAACATAATTTTTCAAGAATCTACCATGGTATTTATAATAAAAACAGATGAAATCGTCGGCCTGCTGTAGACGTGTAATTTTGTTTTACAAATGTCAAATTGCATGTAGCAGTGTAACAAGCTGACTAAAAATTTGTAGCGGCGTCTAAGCTAAACAAAATAATTTCAACTCGCCGGTGAAGTGTAAAATTTTATTTGGAAATTTTATATGTATATTAAATAAAACAAACTGCTGTAAAGAAAAGTCTAAAAGTCACATAAAGAAACATAAACCTAATAATGCATTTTTATCAGCCGAGCTACCTGTAAAAGTAGTAAAAAACCAATGTGTATGTTCGAATTTGCAAAAGCTGCAGAGATGGATGGCTTCGAAGCGATCGGTTTGTTTCTCTGTTTTTGACGCACAGAAAACCTTTTACACTAACAAAATGCCTGTTGTTTTTGTGACGTTGTATATGTATTAGGGGCAATACTACCTAATTTATTATGCCATGGTACCTACAAGAATAAAATGTTATAATTTGACAAGTGTAGTGAATCTTACTTTGATTATTATATTTGTAATTTTAGAACTGCCCTCGTAACCTTAGTTTTAAGTAAATTCCTTTAATAACAATACACAACAACAATGCTATGCTAAAATTAAACAAATTCCTGTAATGTAAAAATACAACAACTAGTATACCTTATTTTAATTGTTATTTTACACAACAACTTTTGCTACTTTTATTATACATTACATTGTTAGTGTATACCACAAATTATGTTATTGAATAAGTAATTTTTGTAGTTTTAAGGTACTGTTATTTTTGTATATAAGGAACAAATATTTATAAAATAAATCAATATATACTTTGCCTTGAATCGGCACCACTCTTCACTCAGCCTCAAATCGGCTTCTTATTCTTATTTAATACACAGGCATTTAATCTGCCTTAAATATACACTAGCCAGTGGCGTTCTTAAGCGCCGACACTTCTATTTATTAAATACAAACACTATACTTCATAAATCCTCCACACAAGCAATTTTTATTAAACATTTTCTTTAATGTCTTTCTAGATAAAAATAATTAAACTCGTTTTCTACCAAACTTCTTTTATTATGTTATTGTTGTAGCAAGAGTGAGATATGTTATGTGTTTTATATGCATACATACATACATAGTGCGTATGCATTAGTAATATTCTTCTTGTACTTTTTCTTCTGAAAACATTTTAATTAATTATTAATTAATTATTTTAAGAGCGGCAGCGACATAATATTATAATATTATTGTGATGTCACTTTAAATTTAGTTTCATTTTTTTCAAAAGAATCTCATTTTTTTATTTATTGTGTAAGAGGCTATTAGAAGAGCAAAATATTTTTCGTTAGGCGTGTCATTAAAATTTAAAATATTTTGGAGTATATCTCGGAAACAATAATTATTGCAGTATTGTGTAAAATGTAAATAAAATGAAGTTGCTTGGCCACTACAACAGCAAATACTAAAAACAGAAAGTGTTGAAAGCTTTAGAGTCCAATGGCATCTAACAGAAACATAAGTGTTTAAAATTACTTATAAACAATAAATTGACTTACATAAAATATACTTAAATCTTTTATTAAATAATACCATAATTTATTTGAAATGGTTTATTGCATTGATATCACTTTATTGTTTATTTTCGCCACTAAAAATTAAAATTAGTTTAACGAAGCTACCTAGCAAGTAGTGAAAGCATTTGCACATGAATACTGACAAGGTTTAGTGGCTACTACTGAAAACAACGGTTGTTCTATTCAGCCAGTGCTGTTGAAAATTCTACAAAATTCTATGAATGATAAATTTTTCCTTTGTTGCTCGAAATATGTTAACAATGTTTACCTAATATTTCTCTGATTATAAACATTTACGAATGGACAAAAACCTGTTGCCGTGTTGCAATGCTGTCGTCAATATAATCATTCGGTAGCCTGCTGTGGCAAATATGTTTAATGCATAAGAGTTTATGACTAAGTTATTACCACTAAAAGTCATAAAATCATTTAAAAAAAAAATAGAATAATTATTTGTCCTTTTAAATCTGTACATTTTATTGTAGCTTCCCAAATTTAATGATTAAAACACACGAGTGTACGAGTAAGTAATTAACTTAGACAGGTAGATTGCAATGCAATCCGAATTGTATGAAAAATAGAAATGAACGATGTTTCTGTACCCATGAGTGGATCAACTTCAAGATTTGGCTGATCTTAAGAAATAAATAAAGAATTTTAAGGAAAATCAAAACAACATTTTGTTTTGTATGAAAATTACCAAAAATTACTTCCGAAGTAATTGGTAAAAACAGAGGAAATATTCTAACAAAAATACTTAATTTTGTGATCTTTTACTTTTGGAATATTCAAGGAAAACTATCATAGAATAACAATTTGTTATGTTGCTTTGCATTTATGTTCTATCGAAATTTACACGTAATTATCTGTTACAGTGATGTGTTATTCAAAAAGTTGGTAATTTTCCCCTTTAAACTACAATAAAAACCAATGTTCACACAATTTGTTTCCTCATTTCTATTTGGAGGCATTTTGAGTCCATTATGAATCCCTTCTATATGACCTAAAAGAACTATCATGCAGTTACAACCATCAAAACAAGGGTTACACTCCTTCGTGTGAGGAACCCCTAGTCAGAATATCACTTCCCGTTTCGGACTAATAGTATTTCTGCTGCTGATTTTAATAAACATTCACGTATCCTGAGTATCTCTAGCTAGTCCTTTGTGGTCTCGAGTGTTATTAAGGGATCTCACAATGTCGAAGTTTGCATCTAACGAATAATCTTTATGTCCCTTAAAGTCCTTAATCACATCATGCTTCACTTACTCTTAAAACGGACATTTCCTAACATGTCGATCCGACTAATATTTTTACGGTAATCAACTTCATTTTTTGTACAGATTTTGCTGAACGAATAATTATTCTATTTTTAGAAATGATTTTCTGACTTTTGGTGATAAAAACCTAAAGTCCTAAACTCTTGTGATTCGGATCTTCATATCACGAAGTTATATCGGTCTCCGAACACAGTAGCTGCTCTTTTTATGTTTCTTTCAGATCACAATTATTGAGAATAATTTAAGCGTTGTTTGTTTTAAAGCAAATGTGGACAAAAGTTGTTTGCATCTGTATTTCTGTTGTAACACATTTATAATACAACACAAAAAGTATGCGCACTGCTTATTGTAAAACAGTAAATGATTAAATTTATAATAAAAAATTTTTAAAAATGTTTCAGTTTTACTACGTAAAAGAATTCAGTGTGATTGCAAAAAACATTAAAGAATTCTATCCACGAAAACTCAAATAAAATCGTCTATTTTAATGCTTTCATGACAGTTTCGAACAGGGATTAAAATTAGTTTTTTATTTTTATTTATTATACTGCCGACTACTAAAAATATATGTAGAATCTGCAATTTTCAAGACATATTTTTTCCGTTCAGAAATATATTTTCCTTGAACCTAATCATAATTTGAGTAATTTTTAGGGTTGCTAGTTGTTGATGCAAAGATAACAATTTTCAAATAATATTCATTTTTAGATCGCCATGTTTATCATAATAATAATCGAAGTTGTGTTCCGTTGGACTGGCATATATTTTTTTGTTTGATTATTTTTATAGCGGCATATTTTTTGTGTGTGTTTTTTCACATTTTTGTGTGGATAGCTATTTTTCATTGACAAGAAATATTTGCTGCGCAATATATTACATATACATATTTGTGGCGTGTAAGCTACTTAATATTTTATTTAGTTTGCAAGTATAAAATTCTTTTTAGAAAACTGCAAATGTATTTGTTATCAAGTAAATATATTTAGTTTCTCTACTATCAAAAATGGAAACGGATCATATTTTCTCAGTAGTCGGTAGTATAATAAATAAAAATTAAAAAAGTAATTTTAAACCCTGCTATTTGGGTTTTTAAAAAATAAAAGGAAATTATTAAAAAGAGTATTTAGAAGTGTGAATCGGGAAACTCGAGGTATGCTGTGTGATTATATAATATTTTTTCTAAATGCGGTGACTTTCAACCTTTCAAAATCTACTAAAATATTATCTTGACTAAAAATACTGTAAATATTTAGTTGTATTTACACATGTTATATACATACGAGCACAAATATATGAAATGACTACAGATTGTTAATTTTTGCTGGCTCCATGAAAAATGTTCCCAAACTAAAAAATGAAAAATGGCCACAAAATAGGAAAAATGGCCGAAAAGAATTTTGTTGTTGTTTTGAATGTAAAAAGTTTGACACCATTTTTCCTATTTGTTTTTTTTTTAAACCAAACAGAAAGAGCTAACAATATAACTAACAATGCAAAGGAAAAACCATGGTACAATAATATACAGGTAGCCGCACAACTACAACAAGGCAACAATAAAAAACCAACAGGGCTTTTTATTGTTGCTCATGAGCTCGATGTGTCAATAGGAATAAAGGAAAAAAGAAAAATTACAACCCAATTTCATAATTTGTTTTGTGTTTATTATTTTGTTATTGAGAAATAATATTTTTTAACAGTTTTTTTTTTGTATTTTTAACCCATTCCTGCCTAATCGGTATTTAAATACCCAAAAAAGTGACAACAGTTAAAAAATTCTAGTGACGACCAGATTATAGATCATGAAAAAATTAAAAAACTTGAAATTTTTACGTTTTGCCTTAATCATCCATATAGATAAAATTAAGATTTTTTTTCTAAGTCGGAAAATGATCGGGAAAAGCGTTGCGAAATCAAGGACAGAGCGAAAAACAGAAAACACCCACCCTTTATAGATTTAAAAAATTTATTATATGATTAAAGTTATTAGTTAAGGTTGTGAACTAAAGTTATTTAATTAAAGTCATAAATTATTTAGCCTTTGCGATTTTTGATTTATCTGGAGCTGCTCTAATGTGATAGTTCTGGAAGCATGGAGCTGGGCTTAAATTCATCTGGCACTTCAGATATCCGTATTCGGTTTGGCTTATGGGTAGTAAAAAAATGTCAAACGTTTTCATATGCTTGACAGGGGCTTCCAGATGCGATAGGAGCGATAGTATCAACCTTTCTCCTAACTGTAAGTGTGAACAATCCTGGTCCGATGCACCAGCGTATGGAATTAACTGATACAAGTAGCCTTCGTAAGACACCAAACAGCAGTACTTGTAACCAAACCGAATGCGCTTCGATAAACATTTTGCATGAATGTCGGTCATAGTATGCAATCATTTGCTCATCAAGAGAAATATTGTGGGAAATTTCTAAAATTGAAGAAACTGTTTGTTTATCAAATTACTCAATGGGGCGACTTCAGCAAATTTGTTGTTTGGTTCAAACGCAGTTTTATCACAAACATGTAAAAATTGTTTGATCCGTTTGAATCTGTCTCTTGAAATACATTATTTTATCATCGCACATCCCAGTGATTCCTAAGAACGTTTTCATTTCGGTACTTGTTGTTATAAATGATGAACAATTGGTTGTTGCAGCATATTTGTTCGTATAATCCATTATTAGATTCAACACATCATCATCGATAAACTTTCCTCAAAGATCCATGGCACGGATACTTTCATAGAAAGCCTTACATTCACTCGCGCTATCATCAAAAGGCACCTTGTCAAACTTGTAATTTTGTCGCCGATACCATTTTGGTAATGTCCCTTTATCAATTTTAGGTCGCAATGAAAAATTCCAACAGCATTGAGAAAAAGAAACAAAAGGTGATTCCCCTTTTTTTGATTTATCTAACAAGCTGCAGAACTCGAAACCGGATTAATTTTTGACGACGCAATCGCTTACAATTATAACGCAGTTGGAAATAATTTTCGGCGCTTTAATGGCCATATAATATATATTTAAATAAAAAAAAGTTATTTTTTCAACTAAAATAAAAGAAATATTTTTTTTAAAATATTAAAAAAAATATCACACTAAAGCCTGTTAGGTATTTAAATACCCATGTCCTATCAAGGAGCTAAAAATGATTTTTTCATTCCGCACAACTTCTATAGGCTACCAGGTACATGTTTAAAAATTTTATTAAAATCGTGCGAGCGGATCTATGTTCAGGCATTAATGGGTTAATGGATTACAATTTTTTTATTTTTGTTAATGTTTTTTTTTTTAACTTTTTGACTTTGAATTAATATTTTACAAATTTTTCACAGACTAAATTTTTTCAATATTATTTTTTTATTATTATCTTCTTCGTAAACAACTTATGAAACACCAAGCCACAAAAAAAAAGTCAGCTGGCGTTGCGAGACTACCTGTTTACTATTGTACCATGGGAAAAACAAATTAAAAAGTTGAATACACTCAAAGAAATATTTTTTGAGAAAGAGGGACTAATCTATAACGAACATTGGTTTGAAAACAGAACCGAAGTGGAAATACCCTGAGAAAGTAAATGGCTGTTGTCTCTGGGAAAAAAGTATTCTTTACCGATTAGTCGCCAAAGTTTTTTACCTGACAAGTACTGAAAACGGAAGGAAACACGTATTATGAAAAAGAGGAAAGAAAAACAAAAGTAGCTAATATGATAACGTATTTTAAAAGAAACATTAAAAATAGTCCAAGAGAAAAGTTCATCTTAGCAATTTTTGCAAAAACAAAACTTTTTCTAAAAAAACATAAAAATATAATAACAACACAAGCAGACAAAGGCAACAGAACAGTTGCATTATACAAAGAGGAGCATAATACCAAAATCGAGAAAATACTAGAAGATAAGCAAACTTACAGAGTTTTGAGTACAGATCCTACCAATCAGGGCTGGGCAGTATTTGAAATACATGTATTTTGTATTTGTATTTTAAATACATAACCTGAAAGTATTTTGTATTTTAAATACATACAATAAATAGAAGTAGTTTGTATTTTGTATTTTAAAAACATAGTTAACAAAATATATTTTGTCAGTTTATTGATGGTTGTTTGCATTTTGATCTATTTATAATGTATCATGCGTCAAACCAATAACCAAAAACTAGAATCGCTAAAAAACGTAACTATACAAATTCTTAGAGTTGGCATCACCGCAATACAGTTGTCAATTCTAAAATATTTTTTCACAATGCGATTTTATTTTGCAGGTAGTACTGTTACGACAACAAGTTTAACAATGAAAAATATAACATGGTTCTTTTTGCATTGGGAGTCAACATAAGGGCGAAAAATTTTCAACGTGTGGAGCAATGGCGAATTCATAAATTGTCAAATTTTGTAATATTTCATTTTCTATTAAATTCTTTGTTTACAAACAAATTGTATATACTAAATAGAAAATTTTATTTGCTTTTGGGTTACCTTTTGTAATTTGTATTCTACACTTTCATTCCATTATCTCCTAAAATCCCCAAATTTGTTTTTTGAAAACAAATTTAAATATACGAAGAATATTGACTTTGTTAGAAATTTATATTGTTTACTAAAATAATACATTTTTATCATTAAAATATTCCTATTAATTAGGGTTAACTCAATACACACAATTTACATATATCTATGTATATACTTAGGACTTCGAAATCTTCAAAACAAAAACATTTTGATGTAGAATTTTAAAAGATGGTTTGAGTATCCGATTAAATATATGTATTTTTTATATAAGAATTGTGTATATGTATACCAAAAACAGAGAATTACGCGGTTTATGTTTGTTTGTAAACAATATATTTGTTATGCAATAGCATTCAAAATATTTCCAAATTTACTTGACGAAAATTTTTTAAATGAAATAGGTATGTAACATTTAGAGCCTAGCTGAAGCATTCATTAAAAATCAATATAAATTTGATTTGTTTTACAAAAAAAAATTTTAATGGACATTTTTCATTAAAACTTGTACATATTTCAAAATTATTTTACTTTTTATGAACATTGCAATAGTTGTAGTATAGAGTACATTTTTTAATCCCAACTACAAAAAAATATCACCAGTTTTTGGATATGGATTTCTAGATGGGAGCAGTAATACATATTTCATTTCTTTATTTCTCACTTTCTTTACAAAACAAATCTGACAATCATTTGGAAATTTAAACAAACAAAATGCCTGTTGTTTCTCGTGTTGTATTTGTTTTATTCTGGCTCCCAACTTATAATAAATTCGCCTTGATTTTGTCATAGTTTAAAACATACACACATCCATATGTACATATGTATACTTGACTTCCGAAATTAAATTTTCTACCAACAAAATACATAGATTTGGTTGTTTTATATTTCTGCATATAAGTATGTACCTTAAATTCATTGTATCATGGATTATATAATATTTTTTCTAAATGCGGTGACTTTTAACCTTTCAAAATCTACTAAAATATTCTCTTGACCAAAAATACTGTGAATAGTTATAACTATTTACACATCTATATATATAAAATTAAGTGCAAAACTTCCTGTGCGCATACTCCTACTATACGGCTTGCCCGATTTCAATGAAATTTTCAGGGGTGATTGGGGTCTGTGTGGAGGGTGCACATAAGAAATTTAGTGGGCGTGGCCCCTCCCACATAAATTAAATAACATCATATATCTTGACTATTGTGATAGCAAGAGTTTTGAAACATTGCAATAGTACATATGTTACTCATGTGATAATCAGGACAAAAATTGGCGGGATCGGACAAATGGGCGTGGCAGCTCTCATATAAAATTACTATTTAATATCAAATATCTAGAGTTATATAATAGTTAGAGCCTTCAAACTTTGTAGGAGTGCATAAATTAATAATATTAGCAGCTGAAGTGAAAATGGGCGTGATTGAACAAGTGGGCGTGGTAGATCTCATACAAAGTTTTTTTTTTTTTTTTTTTTTTTTTTTTTTTAATTAGGACCAGCACTCAGGGGATGACCCCTACGTATGCAGTGCACTGTGCCGGAACTCAGAATGAGGGATAGAGAAGAGAAGATAGATGTTGAAAATGTAGAAGGCTTAACTGTTTTACAACTCTGCTTTGCGCGTTATGTTAATTTTTATAGCGTGTTGAGGCGCCTCCGGTGTTAGGTAGACGCATTAACTTTGTTAAGCTGTATTGGCAGGCATTTTATTAATTGTTTTACTTCGCCGATGTTTCTGCTAACCGACGAAGGAGGGCGATGTTGTGTACATTAGCTAGGACCAGCATCAATCGCTATCGGAACATTTTTTTAGTGACCAGTGCTATGCCTTCATCACTTAAATATTCCGACAACAATTAATACAATGTCTCACTAATGTACATTACAGAACATAATGATGTTGATCGACTTGCACTGGTGAGGGTTTGAACCCAGGCCCCACGTCATTGTTTGCTTAGTAGTCAACGCGCTAACCACTTCAGCCAACACCACCCTAATCTGAAGAGTTTAAAAAAAATGGGCGGGATCGGGCTAATGGGCGTGGCAGCTCCCATACAAAGTAAATATTTAATATCATATATCTACAGTACTATAATAGCCATAGTCTTACAAATTTGTGCACGTTGATTATATTATGAATAGTCATGGGAAAATTGGGCGGGATCATACCAGTGGGCGTGGCAGCTCCCATACAAAGTGAATATTTAGCTCATATACACAATTAATATTAAATATCTAGGGCTCTATATTAGCTATATAGCCTTCAAATTTTGTACGAGTCCATCAATCTATATATATAAAAATTAATCCCTTTTTTCCTTGGTCACGGCATCACACGTGAATGGCTGGACCGATTTGGACGATTTTTTCTTTCTAATGATCGCCATGGTCCAACTTTTTTCGATTTACCTAAAATCAGAAAACGGCTCCATCGATTTGACTAATTCTTCTTTCAAATGTTCGTATTAATCCATTTTAAGTTTTCATCGAACGAAAAATTTACCACGCCTACTTTTACGCACGCCCCTTTTTAGGAAAATAAAAATCGTAATTTGGTCTTAACTACTGGACCGATCGTCATTAACTTTTCACAATAGGATATTCTTACGAAATAATAAATACATGACTATATAAATACTTTCAGTTTTATTTTATAACGATGGGGGTAGCGAAGCACACGGGTTTTTTCGGATTTTTATTATTGTTTTGCCGCAAGATTGGCAGTCCTGCCTTTTACTAATAAATAAACAGAGACAGCAGGCGAATGTTTACAATTATTAAAAAACATTGACATCGCAACATTGTGTGTTTTTTCCACATTTAATTCAATCGATTTGCTACATTTATTCGAAAAGAATACTTTATCGGACTTACATAGTCTATAAGTATGGATCCTTGGCTTTAATTTCCCATTGGTCCAAATGAGTGACAAACATAAATGTGCCCACAAATAGCCAAATTCCCATAGAGCTCAACAAAATTTACACAATTTTAATCTTTAAAATTTTATAGAAAAATTCTTAAATACAATTGAGAAATCAGACTTACATAGTCTATAAGTATGGATCCTTGGCTTTAATTTCCAATTGGTCCAAATGAGTGACAAACATAAACGTGCCCACAAATAGCCAAATTCCCATAGAGCTCAACAAAATTTACACAATTTTAATTTTTAAAATTTTATAGAAAAATTCTTAAATACAATTGAGAAATCAGACTTACATAGTCTATAAGTATGGATCCTTGGCTTTAATTTCCCATTGGTCCAAATGAGTGACAAACATAAATGTGCTTACAAATAGCCAAATTCCCATAGAGCTCAACAAAATTTACACAATTTTAATCTGTAAAATTTTATAGAAAAATTCTTAAATACAATTGAGAAATCAGACTTACATAGTCTATAAGTATGGATCCTTGGCTTTAATTTCCCATTGGTCCAAATGAGTGACAAACATAAATTTGCCCACAAATAGCCAAATTCCCATAGAGCTCAACAAAATTTACACAATTTTAATCTTTAAAATTTTATAGAAAAATTCTTAAATACAATTGAGAAATCAGACTTACATAGTCTATAAGTATGGATCCTTGGCTTTAATTATCCATTGGTCCAAATGAGTGACAAACATAAATGTGCCCACAAATAGCCAAATTCCCATAGAGCTCAACAAAATTTACACAATTTTAATCTTTAAAATTTTATAGAAAAATTCTTAAATACAATTGAGAAATCAGACTTACATAGTCTATAAGTATGGATCCTTGGCTTTAATTTCCCATTGGTCCAAATGAGTGACAAACATAAATGTGCCCACAAATAGCCAAATTCCCATAGAGCTCAACAAAATTTACACAATTTTAATCTTTAAAATTTTATAGAAAAATTCTTAAATACAATTGAGAAATCAGACTTACATAGTCTATAAGTATGGATCCTTGGCTTTAATTTCCCATTGGTCCAAATGAGTGACAAACATAAATGTGCCCACAAATAGCCAAATTCCCATAGAGCTCAACAAAATTTACACAATTTTAATCTTTAAAATTTTATAGAAAAATTCTCAAATACAATTGAGAAATCAGACTTACATAGTCTATAAGTATGGATCCTTGGCTTTAATTTCCCATTGGTCCAAATGAGTGACAAACATAAATGTGCCCACAAATAGCCAAATTCCCATAGAGCTCAACAAAATTTACACAATTTTAATCTTTAAAATTTTATAGAAAAATTCTCAAATACAATTGAGAAATCAGACTTACATAGTCTATAAGTATGGATCCTTGGCTTTAATTTCCCATTGGTCCAAATGAGTGACAAACAAGTGTTATAGAAAAATTCTCAAATACAATTGAGAAATCGGACTTACATAGTCTATAAGTATGGATCCTTGGCTTTAATTTCCCATTGGTCCAAATGAGTGACAAACAAGTGTTATAGAAAAATTCTCAAATACAATTGAGAAATCGGACTTACATAGTCTATAAGTATGGATCCTTGGCTTTAATTTCTTATTGGTCCAAATGAGTGACAAACATAAATGTGCCCACAAATAGCCAAATTCCCGTAGAGCTCAACAAAATTTACACAATTTTAATCTTTAAAATTTTATAGAAAAATTCTCAAATACAATTGAGAAATCAGACTTACATAGTCTATAAGTATGGATCCTTGGCTTTAATTTCCCATTGGTCCAAATGAGTGACAAACAAATTTTATAGAAAAATTCTCAAATACAATAGAGAAATCGGACTTAAATAGTCTATAAGTATGGATCCTTGGCTTTAATTTCCCATTGGTCCAAATGAGTGACAAACAAGTGTTATAGAAAAATTCTCAAATACAATTGAGAAATCAGACTTACATAGTCTATAAGTATGGATCCTTGGCTTTAATTTCCCATTGGTCCAAATGAGTGACAAACAAATTTTATAGAAAAATTCTCAAATACAATAGAGAAATCGGACTTAAATAGTCTATAAGTATGGATCCTTGGCTTTAATTTCCCATTGGTCCAAATGAGTGACAAACAAATGTTATAGAAAAATTCTTAAATACAATTGAGAAATCGGACTTACATAGTCTATAAGTATGGATCCTTGGCTTTAATTTCCCATTGGTCCAAATAAGTGACACACATATATGTGCCCACAAAAAGCCAAATTCCCGTAGAGCTCAACAAAATTTACACAATTTTAATCTTTAAAATTTTATAGAAAAATTCTCAAATACAATTGAGAAATCAGACCTACATAGTCTATAAGTATGGATCCTTGGCTTTAATTTCCCATTGGTCCAAATGAGTGACAAACAAGTGTTATAGAAAAATTCTCAAATACAATTGAGAAATCGGACTTACATAGATAATAAGTATAGATCCTTGGCTTTAATTTCCCATTGGTCCAAATGAGTGACAAACAAGTGTTATAGAAAAATTCTCAAATACAATTGAGAAATCAGACTTACATAGTCTATAAGTATGGATCCTTGGCTTTAATTTCCCATTGGTCCAAATGAGTGACAAACAAATTTTATAGAAAAATTCTCAAATACAATAGAGAAATCGGACTTAAATAGTCTATAAGTATGGATCCTTGGCTTTAATTTCCCATTGGTCCAAATGAGTGACAAACAAATGTTATAGAAAAATTCTTAAATACAATTGAGAAATCGGACTTACATAGTCTATAAGTATGGATCCTTGGCTTTAATTTCCCATTGGTCCAAATAAGTGACACACATATATGTGCCCACAAAAAGCCAAATTCCCGTAGAGCTCAACAAAATTTACACAATTTTAATCTTTAAAATTTTATAGAAAAATTCTCAAATACAATTGAGAAATCAGACTTACATAGTCTATAAGTATGGATCCTTGGCTTTAATTTCCCATTGGTCCAAATGAGTGACAAACAAGTGTTATAGAAAAATTCTCAAATACAATTGAGAAATCGGACTTACATAGATAATAAGTATAGATCCTTGGCTTTAATTTCCCATTGGTCCAAATGAGTGACAATTATACATAAATGTGCCCACAAATAGCCAAATTCCCGTAGAGCTCAACAAAATTTACACAATTTTAATCTTTAAAATTTTATAGAAAAATTCTCAAATACAATTGAGAAATCGGACTTACTTAGCCTATAAGTATGGATCCTTGGCTTTAATTTCTTATTGGTCCAAATGAGTGACAAACATAAATGTGCCCACAAATAGCCAAATTCCCGTAGAGCTCAACAAAATTTACACAATTTTAATCTTTAAAATTTTATAGAAAAATTCTTAAATACAATTGAGAAATGAGACTTATATAGTCTATAAGTATGGATCCTTGGCTTTAATTTCCCATTGGTCGATATGAGTGACAAACAAATGTTATAGAAAAATTCTCAAATACAATTGAGAAATCGGACTTACATAGATAATAAGTATAGATCCTTGGCTTTAATTTCCCATTGGTCCAAATGAGTGACAATTATACATAAATGTGCCCACAAATAGCCAAATTCCCGTAGAGCTCAACAAAATTTACACAATTTTAATCTTTAAAATGTTATAGAAAAATTCTCAAATACAATTGAGAAATCGGACTTACATAGATAATAAGTATGGACCCTTGGCTTTAATTTCCCATTGGTCCAAATGAGTGACAAACATAAATGTGCCCACAAATAGCCAAATTCCCGTAGAGCTCAACAAAATTTACACAATTTTAATCTTTAAAATGTTATAGAAAAATTCTCAAATACAATTGAGAAATCGGACTTACATAGCCTATAAGTATGGATCCTTGGCTTTAATTTCCCATTGGTCCAAATGAGTGACAAACAAATGTTATAGAAAAATTCTCAAATACAATTGAGAAATCGGACTTACATAGATAATAAGTATAGATTCTTGGCTTTAATTTCCCATTGGTCCAAATGAGTGACAATTATACATAAATGTGCCCACAAATAGCCAAATTCCCGTAGAGCTCAACAAAATTTACACAATTTTAATCTTTATTATGTTATAGAAAAATTCTCAAATACAATTGAGAAATCGGACTTACATAGATAATAAGTATGGACCCTTGGCTTTAATTTCCCATTGGTCCAAATGAGTGACAAACATAAATGTGCCCACAAATAGCCAAATTCCCGTAGAGCTCAACAAAATTTACACAATTTTAATCTTTAAAATGTTATAGAAAAATTCTCAAATACAATTGAGAAATCGGACTTACATAGCCTATAAGTATGGATCCTTGGCTTTAATTTCCCATTGGTCCAAATGAGTGACAAACAAATGTTATAGAAAAATTCTCAAATACAATTGAGAAATCGGACTTACATAGATAATAAGTATAGATCCTTGGCTTTAATTTCCCATTGGTCCAAATGAGTGACAATTATACATAAATGTGCCCACAAATAGCCAAATTCCCGTAGAGCTCAACAAAATTTACACAATTTTAATCTTTAAAATGTTATAGAAAAATTCTCAAATACAATTGAGAAATCGGACTTACATAGATAATAAGTATGGACCCTTGGCTTTAATTTCCCATTGGTCCAAATGAGTGACAAACATAAATGTGCCCACAAATAGCCAAATTCCCGTAGAGCTCAACAAAATTTACACAATTTTAATCTTTAAAATTTTATAGAAAAATTCTCAAATACAATTGAGAAATCGGACTTACATAGCCTATAAGTATGGATCCTTGGCTTTAATTTCCCATTGGTCCAAATGAGTGACAAACAAGTGTTATAGAAAAATTCTCAAATACAATTGAGAAATCAGACTTACATAGTCTATAAGTATGGATCCTTGGCTTTAATTTCCCATTGGTCCAAATGAGTGACAAACAAGTGTTATAGAAAAATTCTCAAATACAATTGAGAAATCAGACTTACATAGCCTATAAGTATGGATCCTTGGCTTTAATTTCCCATTGGTCCAAATGAGTGACAAACAAGTGTTATAGAAAAATTCTCAAATACAATTGAGAAATCAGACTTACATAGTCTATAAGTATGGATCCTTGGCTTTAATTTCCCATTGGTCCAAATGAGTGACAAAAAAAGAAGAGAGGTGTCTTAGGACACCCGGTTATAGCTTTGCTCATTTTTTTTTTATAAGGAACGAAGGCGAATAAGAAGAAGTAAGTATGTATGTACATATGTATGTACACATAATATTTTCGGTTTTTTGTTAAAGTTGAAATCAAAATCAAAAAAAGGGATTTCGTTTCTTGCAAGGCGAATATGATGTAAATTTGCCAAATTGTGGTGGTTTTTTACTTGCATACACACATACATATGTACATATACATACATATATATACATACTTGATAAATTCTGATATATTGCAGATATTATAGTGATAAAATACAAACGATCACTGAAAACAAACATACATACATATGTATTCATATGAGTATATTTATTGTTTTGTTTTTGTTATTGCGGTTGAATGTGAGTAACACACTATATATGTACATACATATTTTCTCGTCTTGATTTTAAAAAACAACAACAAAGTCGCTTTTAAAGGATGAGTTAATCAAAACAAAAAAAGAAAAACATAACGGGAATAGTGTCGATTATTTATCTTACGAAAAATAAAATTCAACCCCTACCGCGCCATAAATAGCAAAGCTATAACAAGTGTTATAGAAAAATTCTCAAATACAATTGAGAAATCGGACTTACATAGATAATAAGTATGGATCCTTGGCTTTAATTTCCCATTGGTCCAAATGAGTGACAAACAAGTGTTATAGAAAAATTCTCAAATACAATTGAGAAATCAGACTTACATAGTCTATAAGTATGGATCCTTGGCTTTAATTTCCCATTGGTCCAAATGAGTGACAAACAAGTGTTATAGAAAAATTCTCAAATACAATTGAGAAATCAGACTTACATAGCCTATAAGTATGGATCCTTGGCTTTAATTTCCCATTGGTCCAAATGAGTGACAAACAAGTGTTATAGAAAAATTCTCAAATACAATTGAGAAATCAGACTTACATAGTCTATAAGTATGGATCCTTGGCTTTAATTTCCCATTGGTCCAAATGAGTGACAAACAAGTGTTATAGAAAAATTCTCAAATACAATTGAGAAATCAGACTTACATAGTCTATAAGTATGGATCCTTGGCTTTAATTTCCCATTGGTCCAAATGAGTGACAAACAAATGTTATAGAAAAATTCTTAAATACAATTGAGAAATCGGACTTACATAGTCTATAAGTATGGATCCTTGGCTTTAATTTCCCATTGGTCCAAATGAGTGACAAACAAATGTTATAGAAAAATTCTTAAATACAATTGAGAAATCGGACTTACATAGTCTATAAGTATGGATCCTTGGCTTTAATTTCCCATTGGTCCAAATAAGTGACACACATATGTGTGCCCACAAAAAGCCAAATTCCCGTAGAGCTCAACAAAATTTACACAATTTTAATCTTTAAAATTTTATAGAAAAATTCTCAAATACAATTGAGAAATCAGACTTACATAGTCTATAAGTATGGATCCTTGGCTTTAATTTCCCATTGGTCCAAATGAGTGACAAACAAGTGTTATAGAAAAATTCTCAAATACAATTGAGAAATCGGACTTACATAGATAATAAGTATAGATCCTTGGCTTTAATTTCCCATTGGTCCAAATGAGTGACAAACATAAATGTGCCCACAAATAGCCAAATTCCCGTAGAGCTCAACAAAATTTACACAATTTTAATCTTTAAAATTTTATAGAAAAATTCTTAAATACAATTGAGAAATCGGACTTACATAGATAATAAGTATGGACCCTTGGCTTTAATTTCCCATTGGTCCAAATGAGTGACAAACATAAATGTGCCCACAAATAGCCAAATTCCCGTAGAGCTCAACAAAATTTACACAATTTTAATCTTTAAAATTTTATAGAAAAATTCTTAAATAGAATTGAGAAATCAGACTTATATAGTCTATAAGTATGGGATCCTTGGCTTTAATTTCCCATTGGTCCAAATGAGTGACAAACAAATGTTATAGAAAAATTCTCAAATACAATTGAGAAATCGGACTTACATAGATAATAAGTATAGATCCTTGGCTTTAATTTCCCATTGGTCCAAATGAGTGACAAACATAAATGTGCCCACAAATAGCCAAATTCCCGTAGAGCTCAACAAAATTTACACAATTTTAATCTTTAAAATTTTATAGAAAAATTCTCAAATACAATTGAGAAATCGGACTTACATAGATAATAAGTATGGACCCTTGGCTTTAATTTCCCATTGGTCCAAATGAGTGACAAACATAAATGTGCCCACAAATAGCCAAATTCCCGTAGAGCTCAACAAAATTTACACAATTTTAATCTTTAAAATTTTATAGAAAAATTCTCAAATACAATTGAGAAATCGGACTTACATAGATAATAAGTATGGACCCTTGGCTTTAATTTCCCATTGGTCCAAATGAGTGACAAACATAAATGTGCCCACAAATAGCCAAATTCCCGTAGAGCTCAACAAAATTTACACAATTTTAATCTTTAAAATTTTATAGAAAAATTCTTAAATAGAATTGAGAAATCAGACTTATATAGTCTATAAGTATGGGATCCTTGGCTTTAATTTCCCATTGGTCCAAATGAGTGACAAACAAATGTTATAGAAAAATTCTCAAATACAATTGAGAAATCGGACTTACATAGATAATAAGTATAGATCCTTGGCTTTAATTTCCCATTGGTCCAAATGAGTGACAATTATACATAAATGTGCCCAAAAATAGCCAAATTCCCGTAGAGCTCAACAAAATTTACACAATTTTAATCTTTAAAATGTTATAGAAAAATTCTCAAATACAATTGAGAAATCGGACTTACATAGATAATAAGTATGGACCCTTGGCTTTAATTTCCCATTGGTCCAAATAAGTGACACACATATGTGTGCCCACAAATAGCCAAATTCCCGTAGAGCTCAACAAAATTTACACAATTTTAATCTTTAAAATTTTATAGAAAAATTCTCAAATACAATTGAGAAATCGGACTTACATAGATAATAAGTATGGACCCTTGGCTTTAATTTCCCATTGGTCCAAATGAGTGACAAACATAAATGTGCCCACAAATAGCCAAATTCCCGTAGAGCTCAACAAAATTTACACAATTTTAATCTTTAAAATTTTATAGAAAAATTCTTAAATAGAATTGAGAAATCAGACTTATATAGTCTATAAGTATGGGATCCTTGGCTTTAATTTCCCATTGGTCCAAATGAGTGACAAACAAATGTTATAGAAAAATTCTCAAATACAATTGAGAAATCGGACTTACATAGATAATAAGTATAGATCCTTGGCTTTAATTTCCCATTGGTCCAAATGAGTGACAATTATACATAAATGTGCCCAAAAATAGCCAAATTCCCGTAGAGCTCAACAAAATTTACACAATTTTAATCTTTAAAATGTTATAGAAAAATTCTCAAATACAATTGAGAAATCGGACTTACATAGATAATAAGTATGGACCCTTGGCTTTAATTTCCCATTGGTCCAAATAAGTGACACACATATGTGTGCCCACAAATAGCCAAATTCCCGTAGAGCTCAACAAAATTTACACAATTTTAATCTTTAAAATTTTATAGAAAAATTCTCAAATACAATTGAGAAATCGGACTTACTTAGCCTATAAGTAAGGATCCTTGGCTTTAATTTCTTATTGGTCCAAATGAGTGACAAACATAAATGTGCCCACAAATAGCCAAATTCCCGTAGAGCTCAACAAAATTTACACAATTTTAATCTTTAAAATTTTATAGAAAAATTCTTAAATACAATTGAGAAATCAGACTTATATAGTCTATAAGTATGGATCCTTGGCTTTAATTTCCCATTGGTCCAAATGAGTGACAAACAAATGTTATAGAAAAATTCTCAAATACAATTGAGAAATCGGACTTACATAGATAATAAGTATAGATCCTTGGCTTTAATTTCCCATTGGTCCAAATGAGTGACAATTATACATAAATGTGCCCACAAATAGCCAAATTCCCGTAGAGCTCAACAAAATTTACACAATTTTAATCTTTAAAATGTTATAGAAAAATTCTCAAATACAATTGAGAAATCGGACTTACTTAGCCTATAAGTATGGATCCTTGGCTTTAATTTCCCATTGGTCCAAATGAGTGACAAACAAATGTTATAGAAAAATTCTCAAATACAATTGAGAAATCGGACTTACATAGTCTATAAGTATGGATCCTTGGCTTTAATTTCCCATTGGTCCAAATGAGTGACAATTATACATAAATGTGCCCACAAATAGCCAAATTCCCGTAGAGCTCAACAAAATTTACACAATTTTAATATTTAAAATGTTATAGAAAAATTCTCAAATACAATTGAGAAATCGGACTTACATAGCCTATAAGTATGGATCCTTGGCTTTAATTTCCCATTGGTCCAAATGAGTGACAAACATAAATGTGCCCACAAATAGCCAAATTCCCGTAGAGCTCAACAAAATTTACACAATTTTAATCTTTAAAATGTTATAGAAAAATTCTCAAATACAATTGAGAAATCGGACTTACATAGCCTATAAGTATGGATCCTTGGCTTTAATTTCCCATTGGTCCAAATGAGTGACAAACATAAATGTGCCCACAAATAGCCAAATTCCCGTAGAGCTCAACAAAATTTACACAATTTTAATCTTTAAAATGTTATAGAAAAATTCTCAAATACAATTGAGAAATCGGACTTACATAGATAATAAGTATGGACCCTTGGCTTTAATTTCCCATTGGTCCAAATGAGTGACAAACATAAATGTGCCCACAAATAGCCAAATTCCCGTAGAGCTCAACAAAATTTACACAATTTTAATCTTTAAAATTTTATAGAAAAATTCTCAAATACAATTGAGAAATCGGACTTACATAGTCTATAAGTATGGATCCTTGGCTTTAATTTCCCATTGGTCCAAATGAGTGACAAACAAGTGTTATAGAAAAATTCTCAAATACAATTGAGAAATCAGACTTACATAGTCTATAAGTATGGATCCTTGGCTTTAATTTCCCATTGGTCCAAATGAGTGACAAACAAGTGTTATAGAAAAATTCTCAAATACAATTGAGAAATCAGACTTACATAGCCTATAAGTATGGATCCTTGGCTTTAATTTCCCATTGGTCCAAATGAGTGACAAACAAGTGTTATAGAAAAATTCTCAAATACAATTGAGAAATCAGACTTACATAGTCTATAAGTATGGATCCTTGGCTTTAATTTCCCATTGGTCCAAATGAGTGACAAACAAGTGTTATAGAAAAATTCTCAAATACAATTGAGAAATCGGACTTACATAGATAATAAGTATGGATCCTTGGCTTTAATTTCCCATTGGTCCAAATGAGTGACAAACAAGTGTTATAGAAAAATTCTCAAATACAATTGAGAAATCAGACTTACATAGCCTATAAGTATGGATCCTTGGCTTTAATTTCCCATTGGTCCAAATGAGTGACAAACATAAATGTGCCCACAAATAGCCAAATTCCCGTAGAGCTCAACAAAATTTACACAGTTTTAATCTTTAAAATTTTATAGAAATATTCTCAAATACAATTGAGAAATCAGACTTACATAGTCTATAAGTATGGACCCTTGGCTTTAATTTCCCATTGGTCCAAATGAGTGACAAACAAGTGTTATAGAAAAATTCTCAAATACAATTGAGAAATCGGACTAACATAGTCTATAAGTATGGATCCTTGGCTTTAATTTCCCATTGGTCCAAATGAGTGACAAACATAAATGTGCCCACAAATAGCCAAATTCCCGTAGAGCTGAACAAAATTTACACAATTTTAATCTTTAAAATTTTATAGAAAAATTCTCAAATACAATTGAGAAATCAGACTTACATAGTCTATAAGTACGGATCCTTGGCTTTAATTTCCTATTGGTCCAAATGAGTGACAAACTTACATGTGGCCACAAATAGCCAAATTCCCGTAGAGCTGAACAAAATTTACACAATTTTAATCTTTAAAATTTTATAGAAAAATTCTCAAATACAATTGAGAAATCAGACTTACATAGTGTAAGTATGGATCCTTGGCTTTAATTTCCCATTGGTCCAAATGAGTGACAAACAAATTTTATAGAAAAATTCTCAAATACAATTGAGAAATCAGACTTACATAGTGTAAGTATGGATCCTTGGCTTTAATTTCCCATTGGTCCAAATGAGTGACAAACAAATTTTATAGAAAAATTCTCAAATACAATTGAGAAATCAGACTTACATAGCCTATAAGTATGGATCCTTGGCTTTAATTTCCCATTGGTCCAAATGAGTGACAAACAAGTGTTATAGAAAAATTCTCAAATACAATTGAGAAATCAGACTTACATAGTCTATAAGTATGGATCCTTGGCTTTAATTTCCCATTGGTCCAAATGAGTGACAAACATAAATGTGCCCACAAATAGCCAAATTCCCGTAGAGCTCAACAAAATTTACACAATTTTAATCTTTAAAATTTTATAGAAAAATTCTCAAATACAATTGAGAAATCGGACTTACATAGATAATAAGTATGGACCCTTGGCTTTAATTTCATATTGGTCCAAATGAGTGACAAACATAAATGTGCCCACAAATAGCCAAATTCCCGTAGAGCTGAACAAAATTTACACAATTTTAATCTTTAAAATTTTATAGAAAAATTCTCAAATACAATTGAGAAATCGGACTTACATAGATAATAAGTATGGACCCTTGGCTTTAATTTCCCATTGGTCCAAATGAGTGACAAACATAAATGTGCCCACAAATAGCCAAATTCCCGTAGAGCTCAACAAAATTTACACAATTTTAATCTTTAAAATTTTATAGAAAAATTCTCAAATACAATTGAGAAATCGGACTTACATAGATAATAAGTATGGACCCTTGGCTTTAATTTCATATTGGTCCAAATGAGTGACAAACATAAATGTGCCCACAAATAGCCAAATTCCCGTAGAGCTGAACAAAATTTACACAATTTTAATCTTTAAAATTTTATAGAAAAATTCTCAAATACAATTGAGAAATCGGACTTACATAGTCTATAAGTATGGATCCTTGGCTTTAATTTCCCATTGGTCCAAATGAGTGACAAACATAAATGTGCCCACAAATAGCCAAATTCCCGTAGAGCTCAACAAAATTTACACAATTTTAATCTTTAAAATTTTATAGAAAAATTCTCAAATACAATTGAGAAATCGGACTTACATAGATAATAAGTATGGATCCTTGGCTTTAATTTCCCATTGGTCCAAATGAGTGACAAACATAAATGTGCCCACAAATAGCCAAATTCCCGTAGAGCTGAACAAAATTTACACAATTTTAATCTTTAAAATTTTATAGAAAAATTCTCAAACACAATTGAGAAATCGGACTTACATAGTCTATAAGTATGGATCCTTGGCTTTAATTTCCCATTGGTCCAAATGAGTGACAAACTTACATGTGGCCACAAATAGCCAAATTCCCGTAGAGCTGAACAAAATTAACACAATTTTAATCTTTAAAATTTTATAGAAAAATTCTCAAATA
The DNA here is from genome assembly GCA_947311025.1 of Lypha dubia. Taxonomy (NCBI): domain Eukaryota; kingdom Metazoa; phylum Arthropoda; class Insecta; order Diptera; family Tachinidae; genus Lypha; species Lypha dubia. Next base: position 21,504,021 of record OX371262.1, on the reverse strand, counting down.
CAATTGAGAAATCGGACTTACATAGTCTATAAGTATGGATCCTTGGCTTTAATTTCCCATTGGTCCAAATGAGTGACAAACATAAATGTGCCCACAAATAGCCAAATTCCCGTAGAGCTCAACAAAATTTACACAATTTTAATCTTTAAAATTTTATAGAAAAATTCTCAAATACAATTGAGAAATCGGACTTACATAGATAATAAGTATGGACCCTTGGCTTTAATTTCCCATTGGTCCAAATGAGTGACAAACATAAATGTGCCCACAAATAGCCAAATTCCCGTAGAGCTCAACAAAATTTACACAATTTTAATCTTTAAAATTTTATAGAAAAATTCTCAAATACAATTGAGAAATCGGACTTACATAGATAATAAGTATGGACCCTTGGCTTTAATTTCATATTGGTCCAAATGAGTGACAAACAAATTTTATAGAAAAATTCTCAAATACAATAGAGAAATCGGACTTACATAGTCTATAAGTATGGATCCTTGGCTTTAATTTCCCATTGGTCCAAATGAGTGACAAACAAATGTTATAGAAAAATTCTCAAATACAATTGAGAAATCGGACTTACATAGATAATAAGTATGGACCCTTGGCTTTAATTTCCCATTGGTCCAAATGAGTGACAAACATAAATGTGCCCACAAATAGCCAAATTCCCGTAGAGCTCAACAAAATTTACACAATTTTAATCTTTAAAATTTTATAGAAAAATTCTCAAATACAATAGAGAAATCGGAATTACATAGTCTATAAGTATGGATCCTTGGCTTTAATTTCCCATTGGTCCAAATGAGTGACAAACAAATGTTATAGAAAAATTCTCAAATACAATTGAGAAATCGGACTTACATAGATAATAAGTATGGATCCTTGGCTTTAATTTCCCATTGGTCCAAATGAGTGACAAACAAATGTTATTGAAAAATTCTCAAATACAATTGAGAAATCGGACTTACATAGTCTATAAGTATGGATCCTTGGCTTTAATTTCCCATTGGTCCAAATAAGTGACAAACATATGTGTGCCCACAAAAAGCCAAATTCCCGTAGAGCTCAACAAAATTTACACAATTTTAATCTTTAAAATTTTATAGAAAAATTCTCAAATACAATTGAGAAATCAGACTTACATAGTCTATAAGTATGGATCCTTGGCTTTAATTTCCCATTGGTCCAAATGAGTGACAAACAAGTGTTATAGAAAAATTCTCAAATACAATTGAGAAATCGGACTTACATAGATAATAAGTATGGATCCTTGGCTTTAATTTCCCATTGGCCCAAATAAGTGACAAACATAAATGTGCCCACAAAAAGCCAAATTCCCGTAGAGCTCAACAAAATTTACACAATTTTAATCTTTAAAATTTTATAGAAAAATTCTCAAATACAATTGAGAAATCAGACTTACATAGTCTATAAGTATGGATCCTTGGCTTTAATTTCCCATTGGTCCAAATGAGTGACAAACAAGTGTTATAGAAAAATTCTCAAATACAATTGAGAAATCGGACTTACATAGATAATAAGTATAGATCCTTGGCTTTAATTTCCCATTGGTCCAAATGAGTGACAATTATACATAAATGTGCCCACAAATAGCCAAATTCCCGTAGAGCTCAACAACATTTACACAATTTTAATCTTTAAAATGTTATAGAAAAATTCTCAAATACAATTGAGAAATCGGACTTACATAGCCTATAAGTATGGATCCTTGGCTTTAATTTCCCATTGGTCCAAATGAGTGACAAACATAAATGTGCCCACAAATAGCCAAATTCCCGTAGAGCTCAACAAAATTTACACAATTTTAATCTTTAAAATCTTATAGAAAAATTCTCAAATACAATTGAGAAATCGGACTTACATAGATAATAAGTATGGACCCTTGGCTTTAATTTCCCATTGGTCCAAATGAGTGACAAACATAAATGTGCCCACAAATAGCCAAATTCCCGTAGAGCTCAACAAAATTTACACAATTTTAATCTTTAAAATTTTATAGAAAAATTCTCAAATACAATTGAGAAATCGGACTTACATAGATAATAAGTATGGACCCTTGGCTTTAATTTCCCATTGGTCCAAATGAGTGACAAACAAATTTTATAGAAAAATTCTCAAATACAATTGAGAAATCAGACTTACATAGTCTATAAGTATGGATCCTTGGCTTTAATTTCCCATTGGTCCAAATGAGTGACAAACAAGTGTTATAGAAAAATTCTCAAATACAATTGAGAAATCGGACTTACATAGATAATAAGTATAGATCCTTGGCTTTAATTTCCCATTGGTCCAAATGAGTGACAATTATACATAAATGTGCCCACAAATAGCCAAATTCCCGTAGAGCTCAACAAAATTTACACAATTTTAATCTTTAAAATGTTATAGAAAAATTCTCAAATACAATTGAGAAATCAGACTTACATAGCCTATAAGTATGGATCCTTGGCTTTAATTTCCCATTGGTCCAAATGAGTGACAAACATAAATGTGCCCACAAATAGCCAAATTCCCGTAGAGCTCAACAAAATTTACACAATTTTAATCTTTAAAATGTTATAGAAAAATTCTCAAATACAATTGAGAAATCGGACTTACATAGATAATAAGTATGGACCCTTGGCTTTAATTTCCCATTGGTCCAAATGAGTGACAAACAAATTTTATAAAAAAATTCTCAAATACAATTGAGAAATCAGACTTACATAGTCTATAAGTATGGATCCTTGGCTTTAATTTCCCATTGGTCCAAATGAGTGACAAACAAATTTTATAGAAAAATTCTCAAATACAATTGAGAAATCAGACTTACATAGATAATAAGTATGGACCCTTGGCTTTAATTTCCCATTGGTCCAAATGAGTGACAAACATAAATGTGCCCACAAATAGCCAAATTCCCGTAGAGCTCAACAAAATTTACACAATTTTAATCTTTAAAATTTTATAGAAAAATTCTCAAATACAATTGAGAAATCAGACTTACATAGTCTATAAGTATGGATCCTTGGCTTTAATTTCCCATTGGTCCAAATGAGTGACAAACATAAATGTGCCCACAAATAGCCAAATTCCCGTAGAGCTCAACAAAATTTACACAATTTTAATCTTTAAAATTTTATAGAAAAATTCTCAAATACAATTGAGAAATCAGACTTACATAGTCTATAAGTATGGATCCTTGGCTTTAATTTCCCATTGGTCCAAATGAGTGACAAACAAATGTTATAGAAAAATTCTCAAATACAATTGAGAAATCGGACTTACATAGCCTATAAGTATGGATCCTTGGCTTTAATTTCCCATTGGTCCAAATGAGTGACAAACATAAATGTGCCCACAAATAGCCAAATTCCCGTAGAGCTCAACAAAATTTACACAATTTTAATCTTTAAAATTTTATAGAAAAATTCTCAAATACAATTGAGAAATCGGACTTACATAGATAATAAGTATGGACCCTTGGCTTTAATTTCCCATTGGTCCAAATGAGTGACAAACAAATTTTATAGAAAAATTCTCAAATACAATTGAGAAATCAGACTTACATAGTCTATAAGTATGGATCCTTGGCTTTAATTTCCCATTGGTCCAAATGAGTGACAAACAAGTGTTATAGAAAAATTCTCAAATACAATTGAGAAATCGGACTTACATAGATAATAAGTATAGATCCTTGGCTTTAATTTCCCATTGGTCCAAATGAGTGACAATTATACATAAATGTGCCCACAAATAGCCAAATTCCCGTAGAGCTCAACAAAATTTACACAATTTTAATCTTTAAAATGTTATAGAAAAATTCTCAAATACAATTGAGAAATCGGACTTACATAGCCTATAAGTATGGATCCTTGGCTTTAATTTCCCATTGGTCCAAATGAGTGACAAACATAAATGTGCCCACAAATAGCCAAATTCCCGTAGAGCTCAACAAAATTTACACAATTTTAATCTTTAAAATGTTATAGAAAAATTCTCAAATACAATTGAGAAATCGGACTTACATAGATAATAAGTATGGACCCTTGGCTTTAATTTCCCATTGGTCCAAATGAGTGACAAACATAAATGTGCCCACAAATAGCCAAATTCCCGTAGAGCTCAACAAAATTTACACAATTTTAATCTTTAAAATTTTATAGAAAAATTCTCAAATACAATTGAGAAATCGGACTTACATAGATAATAAGTATGGACCCTTGGCTTTAATTTCCCATTGGTCCAAATGAGTGACAAACATAAATGTGCCCACAAATAGCCAAATTCCCGTAGAGCTCAACAAAATTTACACAATTTTAATCTTTAAAATTTTATAGAAAAATTCTCAAATACAATTGAGAAATCGGACTTACATAGATAATAAGTATGGACCCTTGGCTTTAATTTCCCATTGGTCCAAATGAGTGACAAACAAATTTTATAGAAAAATTCTCAAATACAATTGAGAAATCAGACTTACATAGTCTATAAGTATGGATCCTTGGCTTTAATTTCCCATTGGTCCAAATGAGTGACAAACAAATTTTATAGAAAAATTCTCAAATACAATAGAGAAATCGGACTTACATAGTCTATAAGTATGGATCCTTGGCTTTAATTTCCCATTGGTCCAAATGAGTGACAAACAAATGTTATAGAAAAATTCTCAAATACAATTGAGAAATCGGACTTACATAGATAATAAGTATGGATCCTTGGCTTTAATTTCCCATTGGTCCAAATAAGTGACAAACATATGTGTGCCCACAAAAAGCCAAATTCCCGTAGAGCTCAACAAAATTTACACAATTTTAATCTTTAAAATTATATAGAAAAATTCTCAAATACAATTGAGAAATCAGACTTACATAGTCTATAAGTATGGATCCTTGGCTTTAATTTCCCATTGGTCCAAATGAATGACAAACAAACAAGTGTTATAGAAAAATTCTCAAATACAATTGAGAAATCGGACTTACATAGTCTATAAGTATGGATCCTTGGCTTTAATTTCCCATTGGTCGAAATGAGTGACAAACAAATTTTATAGAAAAATTCTCAAATACAATAGAGAAATCGGACTTACATAGATAATAAGTATGGACCCTTGGCTTTAATTTCCCATTGGTCCAAATGAGTGACAAACATAAATTTGCCCACAAATAGCCAAATTCCCGTAGAGCTCAACAAAATTTGCACAATTTTAATCTTTAAAATTTTATAAAAAAATTCTCAAATACAATTGAGAAATCAGACTTACATAGTCTATAAGTATGGATCCTTGGCTTTAATTTCCCATTGGTCCAAATGAGTGACAAACAAATTTTATAGAAAAATTCTCAAATACAATTGAGAAATCAGACTTACATAGATAATAAGTATGGACCCTTGGCTTTAATTTCCCATTGGTCCAAATGAGTGACAAACATAAATGTGCCCACAAATAGCCAAATTCCCGTAGAGCTCAACAAAATTTACACAATTTTAATCTTTAAAATTTTATAGAAAAATTCTCAAATACAATTGAGAAATCAGACTTACATAGTCTATAAGTATGGATCCTTGGCTTTAATTTCCCATTGGTCCAAATGAGTGACAAACATAAATGTGCCCACAAATAGCCAAATTCCCGTAGAGCTCAACAAAATTTACACAATTTTAATCTTTAAAATTTTATAGAAAAATTCTCAAATACAATTGAGAAATCAGACTTACATAGTCTATAAGTATGGATCCTTGGCTTTAATTTCCCATTGGTCCAAATGAGTGACAAATGAATTTTATAGAAAAATTCTCAAATACAATTGAGAAATCAGACTTACATAGTCTATAAGTATGGACCCTTGGCTTTAATTTCCCATTGGTCGAAATGAGTGACAAACAAATTTTATAGAAAAATTCTCAAATACAATAGAGAAATCGGACTTACATAGTCTATAAGTATGGATCCTTGGCTTTAATTTCCCATTGGTCCAAATGAGTGACAAACAAATGTTATAGAAAAATTCTCAAATACAATTGAGAAATCGGACTTACATAGTCTATAAGTATGGATCCTTGGCTTTAATTTCCCATTGGTCCAAATGAGTGACAATTATACATAAATGTGCCCACAAATAGCCAAATTCCCGTAGAGCTCAACAAAATTTATACAATTTTAATCTTTAAAATTTTATAGAAAAATTCTCAAATACAATTGAGAAATCGGACTTACATACATAGCCTATAAGTATGGATCCCTGGCTTTAATTTCCCATTGGTTCAAATGAGTGACAAACATAAATGTGCCCGCAAATAGCCAAATTCCCGTAGAGCTCAACAAAATTTACACAATTTTAATCTTTAAAATTTTATAGAAAAATTCTTAAATACAATTGAGAAATCAGACTTACATAGATAATAAGTATGGACCCTTGGCTTTAATTTCCCATTGGTCCAAATGAGTGACAAACATAAATGTGCCCACAAATAGCCAAATTCCCGTAGAGCTCAACAAAATTTACACAATTTTAATCTTTAAAATTTTATAGAAAAATTCTCAAATACAATTGAGAAATCAGACTTACATAGTCTATAAGTATGGATCCTTGGCTTTAATTTCCCATTGGTCCAAATGAGTGACAAACAAATGTTATAGAAAAATTCTCAAATACAATTGAGAAATCGGACTTACATAGATAATAAGTATGGATCCTTGGCTTTAATTTCCCATTGGTCCAAATGAGTGACAAACATAAATGTGCCCACAAATAGCCAAATTCCCGTAGAGCTCAACAAAATTTACACAATTTTAATCTTTAAAATTTTATAGAAAAATTCTCAAATACAATTGAGAAATCAGACTTACATAGTCTATAAGTATGGATCCTTGGCTTTAATTTCCCATTGGTCCAAATGAGTGACAAATGAATTTTATAGAAAAATTCTCAAATACAATTGAGAAATCAGACTTACATAGTCTATAAGTATGGACCCTTGGCTTTAATTTCCCATTGGTCGAAATGAGTGACAAACAAATTTTATAGAAAAATTCTCAAATACAATAGAGAAATCGGACTTACATAGTCTATAAGTATGGATCCTTGGCTTTAATTTCCCATTGGTCCAAATGAGTGACAAACAAATGTTATAGAAAAATTCTCAAATACAATTGAGAAATCGGACTTACATAGTCTATAAGTATGGATCCTTGGCTTTAATTTCCCATTGGTCCAAATGAGTGACAATTATACATAAATGTGCCCACAAATAGCCAAATTCCCGTAGAGCTCAACAAAATTTATACAATTTTAATCTTTAAAATTTTATAGAAAAATTCTCAAATACAATTGAGAAATCGGACTTACATACATAGCCTATAAGTATGGATCCCTGGCTTTAATTTCCCATTGGTTCAAATGAGTGACAAACATAAATGTGCCCGCAAATAGCCAAATTCCCGTAGAGCTCAACAAAATTTACACAATTTTAATCTTTAAAATTTTATAGAAAAATTCTTAAATACAATTGAGAAATCAGACTTACATAGATAATAAGTATGGACCCTTGGCTTTAATTTCCCATTGGTCCAAATGAGTGACAAACATAAATGTGCCCACAAATAGCCAAATTCCCGTAGAGCTCAACAAAATTTACACAATTTTAATCTTTAAAATTTTATAGAAAAATTCTCAAATACAATTGAGAAATCAGACTTACATAGTCTATAAGTATGGATCCTTGGCTTTAATTTCCCATTGGTCCAAATGAGTGACAAACAAGTGTTATAGAAAAATTCTCAAATACAATTGAGAAATCGGACTTACATAGTCTATAAGTATGGACCCTTGGCTTTAATTTCCCATTGGTCCAAATGAGTGACAAACATATGTGTGCCCACAAATAGCTAAATTCCCGTAGAGCTAAACAAAATTTACACAATTTTAATCTTTAAAATTTTATAGAAAAATTCTCAAATACAATTGAGAAATCGGACTTACATAGTCTATAAGTATGGATCCTTGGCTTTAATTTCCCATTGGTCCAAATGAGTGACAAACAAGTGTTATAGAAAAATTCTCAAATACAATTGAGAAATCGGACTTACATAGTCTATAAGTATGGACCCTTGGCTTTAATTTCCCATTGGTCCAAATGAGTGACAAACATATGTGTGCCCACAAATAGCTAAATTCCCGTAGAGCTGAACAAAATTTACACAATTTTAATCTTTAAAATTTTATAGAAAAATTCTCAAATACAATTGAGAAATCGGACTTACATAGTCTATAAGTATGGATCCTTGGCTTTAATTTCCCATTGGTCCAAGTGAGTGACAAACAAGTGTTATAGAAAAATTCTCAAATACAATTGAGAAATCGGACTTACATAGTCTATAAGTATGGACCCTTGGCTTTAATTTCCCATTGGTCCAAATGAGTGACAAACATATGTGTGCCCACAAAAAGCCAAACTCCCGTAGAGCTCAACAAAATTTACACAATTTTAATCTTTAAAATTTTATAGAAAAATTCTCAAATACAATTGAGAAATCAGACTTACATAGTCTATAAGTATGGATCCTTGGCTTTAATTTCCCATTGGTCCAAATGAGTGACAAACAAGTGTTATAGAAAAATTCTCAAATACAATTGAGAAATCGGACTTACATAGTCTATAAGTATGGATCCTTGGCTTTAATTTCCCATTGGTCCAAATGAGTGACAATTATACATAAATGTGCCCACAAATAGCCAAATTCCCGTAGAGCTCAACAAAATTTACACAATTTTAATCTTTAAAATTTTATAGAAAAATTCTCAAATACAATTGAGAAATCGGACTTACATAGATAATAAGTATGGACCCTTGGCTTTAATTTCCCATTGGTCCAAATGAGTGACAAACATAAATGTGCCCACAAATAGCCAAATTCCCGTAGAGCTCAACAAAATTTACACAATTTTAATCTTTAAAATTTTATAGAAAAATTCTTAAATAGAATTGAGAAATCAGACTTATATAGTCTATAAGTATGGGATCCTTGGCTTTAATTTCCCATTGGTCCAAATGAGTGACAAACAAATGTTATAGAAAAATTCTCAAATACAATTGAGAAATCGGACTTACATAGATAATAAGTATAGATCCTTGGCTTTAATTTCCCATTGGTCCAAATGAGTGACAAACAAGTGTTATAGAAAAATTCTCAAATACAATTGAGAAATCGGACTTACATAGTCTATAAGTATGGATCCTTGGCTTTAATTTCCCATTGGTCCAAATGAGTGACAATTATACATAAATGTGCCCACAAATAGCCAAATTCCCGTAGAGCTCAACAAAATTTACACAATTTTAATCTTTAAAATTTTATAGAAAAATTCTCAAATACAATCAAGAAATCAGACTTACATAGATAATAAGTATGGACCCTTGGCTTTAATTTCCCATTGGTCCAAATGAGTGACAAACATAAATGTGCCCACAAATAGCCAAATTCCCGTAGAGCTCAACAAAATTTACACAATTTTAATCTTTAAAATTTTATAGAAAAATTCTCAAATACAATTGAGAAATCAGACTTACATAGATAATAAGTATGGACCCTTGGCTTTAATTTCCCATTGGTCCAAATGAGTGACAAACATAAATGTGCCAACAAATAGCCAAATTCCCGTAGAGCTCAACAAAATTTACACAATTTTAATCTTTAAAATTTTATAGAAAAATTCTCAAAAACAATTGAGAAATCGGACTTACATACATAGCCTATAAGTATGGATCCTTGGCTTTAATTTCCCATTGGTCCAAATGAGTGACAAACATAAATGTGCCCACAAATAGCCAAATTCCCGTAGAGCTCAACAAAATTTACACAATTTTAATCTTTAAAATTTTATAGAAAAATTCTCAAATACAATTGAGAAATCAGACTTACATAGATAATAAGTATGGACCCTTGGCTTTAATTTCCCATTGGTCCAAATGAGTGACAAACATAAATGTGCCCACAAATAGCCAAATTCCCGTAGAGCTCAACAAAATTTACACAATTTTAATCTTTAAAATTTTATAGAAAAATTCTCAAATACAATTGAGAAATCAGACTTACATAGATAATAAGTATGGACCCTTGGCTTTAATTTCCCATTGGTCCAAATGAGTGACAAACATAAATGTGCCCACAAATAGCCAAATTCCCGTAGAGCTCAACAAAATTTACACAATTTTAATCTTTAAAATTTTATAGAAAAATTCTCAAATACAATCAAGAAATCAGACTTACATAGATAATAAGTATGGACCCTTGGCTTTAATTTCCCATTGGTCCAAATGAGTGACAAACATAAATGTGCCCACAAATAGCCAAATTCCCGTAGAGCTCAACAAAATTTACACAATTTTAATCTTTAAAATTTTATAGAAAAATTCTTAAATACAATTGAGAAATCAGACTTACATAGTCTATAAGTATGGATCCTTGGCTTTAATTTCCCATTGGTCCAAATGAGTGACAAACAAATATTATAGAAAAATTCTCAAATACAATTGAGAAATCAGACTTACATAGATAATAAGTATGGACCCTTGGCTTTAATTTCCCATTGGTCCAAATGAGTGACAAACATAAATGTGCCCACAAATAGCCAAATTCCCGTAGAGCTCAACAAAATTTACACAATTTTAATCTTTAAAATTTTATAGAAAAATTCTCAAATACAATCAAGAAATCAGACTTACATAGATAATAAGTATGGACCCTTGGCTTTAATTTCCCATTGGTCCAAATGAGTGACAAACATAAATGTGCCCACAAATAGCCAAATTCCCGTAGAGCTCAACAAAATTTACACAATTTTAATCTTTAAAATTTTATAGAAAAATTCTCAAATACAATTGAGAAATCAGACTTACATAGATAATAAGTATGGACCCTTGGCTTTAATTTCCCATTGGTCCAAATGAGTGACAAACATAAATGTGCCAACAAATAGCCAAATTCCCGTAGAGCTCAACAAAATTTACACAATTTTAATCTTTAAAATTTTATAGAAAAATTCTCAAATACAATCAAGAAATCAGACTTACATAGATAATAAGTATGGACCCTTGGCTTTAATTTCCCATTGGTCCAAATGAGTGACAAACATAAATGTGCCCACAAATAGCCAAATTCCCGTAGAGCTCAACAAAATTTACACAATTTTAATCTTTAAAATTTTATAGAAAAATTCTCAAATACAATCAAGAAATCAGACTTACATAGATAATAAGTATGGACCCTTGGCTTTAATTTCCCATTGGTCCAAATGAGTGACAAACATAAATGTGCCCACAAATAGCCAAATTCCCGTAGAGCTCAACAAAATTTACACAATTTTAATCTTTAAAATTTTATAGAAAAATTCTTAAATACAATTGAGAAATCAGACTTACATAGATAATAAGTATGGACCCTTGGCTTTAATTTCCCATTGGTCCAAATGAGTGACAAACATAAATGTGCCCACAAATAGCCAAATTCCCGTAGAGCTCAACAAAATTTACACAATTTTAATCTTTAAAATTTTATAGAAAAATTCTCAAATACAATCAAGAAATCAGACTTACATAGATAATAAGTATGGACCCTTGGCTTTAATTTCCCATTGGTCCAAATGAGTGACAAACATAAATGTGCCCACAAATAGCCAAATTCCCGTAGAGCTCAACAAAATTTACACAATTTTAATCTTTAAAATTTTATAGAAAAATTCTCAAATACAATTGAGAAATCAGACTTACATAGATAATAAGTATGGACCCTTGGCTTTAATTTCCCATTGGTCCAAATGAGTGACAAACATAAATGTGCCCACAAATAGCCAAATTCCCGTAGAGCTCAACAAAATTTACACAATTTTAATCTTTAAAATTTTATAGAAAAATTCTCAAATACAATCAAGAAATCAGACTTACATAGATAATAAGTATGGACCCTTGGCTTTAATTTCCCATTGGTCCAAATGAGTGACAAACATAAATGTGCCCACAAATAGCCAAATTCCCGTAGAGCTCAACAAAATTTACACAATTTTAATCTTTAAAATTTTATAGAAAAATTCTTAAATACAATTGAGAAATCAGACTTACATAGTCTATAAGTATGGATCCTTGGCTTTAATTTCCCATTGGTCCAAATGAGTGACAAACAAATATTATAGAAAAATTCTCAAATACAATTGAGAAATCAGACTTACATAGATAATAAGTATGGACCCTTGGCTTTAATTTCCCATTGGTCCAAATGAGTGACAAACATAAATGTGCCCACAAATAGCCAAATTCCCGTAGAGCTCAACAAAATTTACACAATTTTAATCTTTAAAATTTTATAGAAAAATTCTCAAATACAATCAAGAAATCAGACTTACATAGATAATAAGTATGGACCCTTGGCTTTAATTTCCCATTGGTCCAAATGAGTGACAAACATAAATGTGCGCACAAATAGCCAAATTCCCGTAGAGCTCAACAAAATTTACACAATTTTAATCTTTAAAATTTTATAGAAAAATTCTTAAATACAATTGAGAAATCAGACTTACATAGATAATAAGTATGGACCCTTGGCTTTAATTTCCCATTGGTACAAATGAGTGAGTAGCGAAGCACACCGGGATAAGCTAGTGTTATATACATACGAGTATATATGAAATGACTAAAGATTGTTAATTTTTGTTGGCTGCATGAAAAATGCCCCAATGAGAAATGTTCCCAAACTAAAAAATGAAAAATGGCCACAACATAGAAAAAATGGCCGAAAACAATTTCTTGTTGTTTTAAATGTAAAAAGTTTAGAGCCATTTTTCCTCAGTACACACAAGAACAGAAAATAGTGGAAACACGCATGGGGAAAAAGAGGAGAGAAGAATAAACGTAGCTAATATGAAACCTTTTTTAAAAGAAAACATTAAAAATAGTCCAAGAGAAAAGTTCATCTTAGCAATTTTTGAAAAAACAAAACTTTTTCTAAAAAAACATAAAAATATAATAATAACACAAGCAGACAAAGGCAACAGTTGCATTATACAAAGAGGAGTATAATTCCAAAATCGAGAAATTACTAGAAGATAAGCAACTTACATGTTCTGCTGGTACTGCGCCAAGAATTTATGGACTACCAAAAATACATAAAAACGATATGTCCCTATGACCCATAGTGTCCTCAATACAACTACCATGCTATCAGCTCAGCAAATACATAAGAAGAATCCTCAAAAATATAATTTCAACGAAATACAATATCAAAAATTCCTTTCAAGTAAAAAAAGAAATAAGCATTTCAAAACTTAATGAAAAAGACTCACTAGTATCCTTTGACGTAGTCTCGCTCTTCACTAACATCCCTCTACATACTGCAATAAATAATATAGTGGAAAAATGGTCAACAATCAAAACAAATACAACAATACCACGCCTAAAATTTTTAGAAATGATTCGGTGTGCCCATGGGCAATCCTTTGTCCCCAGCAATAGCAGATATAGTACTAGACAACCTATTGAATACTGCATTACAAGAACTTAAACATAAAAACATCTACGTAAAATACATAACCACGTATGCAGATGATATTTTAGCTGTTATTAATATCGACGACAAAGATGAAATACTAAAAACACTCAACAGTTACCTCCCTAAAATAAAATTTACCACTGAAGAGGAACAAAAACAAGAACTAGCATACCTGGATATAAAACTACACAAAGCCAATCATAAAATGCACATCAACAGGCAGAATTATAAACTTCAACTCAACACAACCAAAATCACAAATAATCAACACCGCAAAAAGTTTTCAACAGAAATAAAATACGAGAATTAATTTAATTCATTTTTATTCTATTTTTACATATTGAAACAATTTTGGTTAGTACGAAATTCCCCTTCACTGGGTGGTAATTTGAATTTTCTTTAATTCAATAAAACTGAACTTGAGCCTGATAATATTACTTCTCATATGTACAATATTTGATTTGTATTACAAATCAATTTTCGCGTAGTTTGGGGCTTAAAGATTTTCTCCACCATGGTAATATCCGACACAGCGGTGGGTACAAACTACTCTCTGACCCAAAAATCGACCAACATGTACAAGTTTGGGGATTTATTTCATTTTTTTTTTTGGGGACCTTGTTTATTTAGACCATTTCTCGGCGAAGGTTCTAACAGAGAGTCGTTTACTAACGGATTTTCGCATTGCTGTCCTTCGGTGGGGCTCAAGGTTTCTCGCATGCATGAAATTTCGGGCAACGTCGCCATTTAGTAAAAATTCTCAAAAAGCAGTTTTTGATATAAAAATTTTTTTTGCGGTATATTTTATTTACTCTGTTTTGGGGCGATTTTTCATTATTGTTTTGGGGCCATTTTTCACTGGGGCCATTTTTGCTTTCTTCTTTATAAAAAATTAATAAAAACCTAGTCAATACATAATTTCAATTTTGCCGATTTTCAAAATTAATGTGCCGAAAGTGCAGAAAACTTGAGAATACAACCAAAATTAAATAAAAGATTGAGCATCTGACAATTTAAACGCTAACTTATAGATTAGCAATAATATGAATATTAAGACGAGCCTGTGATATTAGCTTACATGTATTTTTTGTGTCTGTGTGTGTTGTAACTTATTTGATTTTATTTAAAAAAAAGAAAATAAACAAACAATAAAAATTGACTTTGCCAATAAAATATTAACAAAACAACATTTGCAACAGTTTTATTACATTTGTTCGCGTATACATAAGTAACAATTCAACGCAATGGGCTGAATATTGCTCATACGGAAGTTGCGACACAATTCATACTATTTTTCACATTTGCCCTCAGAATAACTGTCACAGTTTAATACTTACTACTATTTGCATACAATTCGGATGGGATTCCTTAATTGCTGCGATCGAGTCTATTTCTCCAGAATAAAAAAATCAAGAATTTTTCTTATTCAATAGAGTACAATATTTGTTTATTAATAATAATTATTTACATTTGTTGATTAAATTACGATAAATGTTTTTTCAAGTAAGAAAAATAGGAATTTTTAATAAAAAAGTTAAATAAGAAAAATTTATATAATTTTGGAATTTATTTGTGAAAAAGTTGATTTCTTCGCTTGTTAATGACGTGCAGTTTGTGTATTTAGTTTTCTATCTATCTACGGTGCTGATAGCGTTTGCGTTTTGTTGCGGGCGGATGTCCTAATGGTTGTTCAGGCAGCTCAATGAGTTTTGTGGCACCATATTTTCGTCCTGGTGGTGTTTTAATTATATTTGGTTGCCGTCCATACGACCCATGAATACTGGAACCACTAAAAACTGATGTATTCACGATTGATGGCGCTGTACGTGGTATTATTTTTCGTGGCATAGTGCAAGATCTTGATGGTACGGTGGGAGCTGAAGTCTTTCTTAACGAAGATTGCGCTTCAGCGGATTTTCGCAAAAGTTCTGTACGAAAAGTAGCACATTTCGATTCGCATTTGATGACAAAATGCTTTACCGGCTTTTGTTCTTGTTGGGGCAATCGATCTTCAAGAACATTTTTATTAAGGTACTGCCATTCTAAGGGCAACATTCCCATATCATTGTGACTGGACTTTTGTTTCCTCAAATCGTTGATTATATCAGTAAATATATTACCATTGTCCTCATGGTTCGGGAACGCTGTATTGAGGGAGCTGGTCGCTGGAAATGTTTTCAAAGTTTCGGCAAACATTGAAACCCACGATTCAGAATCTCGACCAGCAACTTCGATAATTTCCTCCAATTCAGATTTCCATTTTTCCACAAGAAGGTGAGGAATATTTATGAAGCTTGCTAATATTTTTAATTTTGTTTCAGTCTCAAGGTCGGGAAAGGAATTCTTAATGCTGCGCAAGACTTTCTGGTTTAATTTGTAAGAGATTGGGTTGTTTATCCACAAATCATTTGGTGTCGACAGAATTTTTTGTAGATACTGTGATGTGTCGCTGTTTTGATTGGTCATCTTTCCACTTCTTTCTAGGATTTTTTTCTTTTCCACAGGTTAATCAATATAATTTATCTTCTTTATGGCTTCAGGTTTCTAGTTTTTACTTTGTGTTTGCAATTATTTGTAAAAACTTGTTTGGAATTTTTAATCTTGTGAATTTATTCAGGCGCGAACCACAATTTTTACTTTTCAGTTATTTTGCTGATGTGTTTAGAGCTCTTGACTTAATGGTTTCAATACTTTTCGTAAACTAAAGAAATTAAATTCTATCAAAGGCTTCATATATGTTGTCCTGCCAATCCTAATTTCTTTAATGAAGAGAGAATACACCAATGACAACTTAGGCAAGTCTCGGGTAAAAAGAGAATAAAAGAGAATCTACATATAAGAAACTGAATGATGTTCGACACGAACGTGTCGATTTTGCCTCCGCGGACTTAGACACACCTCTCTGTGTGAGGACTGAAATTCTCTGCTGATGATCACAGATTAATTATGCGAGAATGAAACAAAACTCTGCAGAATATTATCATTAATACTATTATGCAATGTGTATGTGAATTTATTAACACTTCCACCTCCGAAGATATTTTAATTGTTCTGGCTTAAAACTTTTATACACCAAATAATTCTTCAAAAATATTCCGCGCCCGCTAGACCATAAGCTGGAAAATAATAATTTTTCGAACCACTAATATGGAACAAAATCACTATAAATTTACAAGTGATTAGCAGTGAGGCTTAAGGCGACCAGAATCAGGATGTCAATCTCACCTTCAGTAAAGTCAAAAATTAAATTATGCGAACAAAAGTCAGAACAATTAATATTTATTTGGATTGAAATAAATTTTCATGGAAAATTTTTTTAAAAGGTTTATGGCGGGTTTTCCATCCTTTTACTACCTGAAAGAAATACGCGCACGTAGTTAGAGTGTAAAAGACCGTAGTTAATTTAAAAAGACATAAAACAATATTTGTGAAATATTATGTAGAATGTACATACAAACATACATAATACTTACATAAGTACATACATTTAATAAATACTTTTCAGGTACTCCTTTGAAATATTGTATGCATCTGCCTTTACAAACAAACAACCCTTAAATATTCTCACTAATTGTGATCTGATAGAAACATAGAAAGAGCAGGTACTGTGTTCGGAGCAGCGTTACCGTTCGATTGTTTCAAAAAGTACCAACAAAGGCGATATTTACGAAAAAAGTGGCACCAAGAGGAGGATTTGACAAAAATAAAGTGGCAATTTTTTAAAAATCAAATTCAGTATACCAAATTATGTTTTTTAATCTATTTTTTTCAATTTATTTTATATATAATAGTTTTTGAAAACATAATTTTTCAAGAATCTACCATGGTATTTAAAATAAAAACCGATGAAATCATCCTACCTGCTGTAGATGTTTATTTTTGTTTTACAAATATCAAATTGCATGTAGCAGAGTAACAAGCTGACTAAAAATTTGTAGCGGCGTCTAAGCAAAAATAAATAATTTCAACCCGCCGGTGAATTGTAAAATTTTATTTGGAAATTTTATATATAAAACAAACTGCTGTAATGAAAAGTCTAATATCACATAAAGAAACTTGAACTTAACAATGCATTTTTATCAGCCGAGCTACCTGTAAAAGTAGTAAAAAACAAATGTTTATGTTTGGCAGCGGTTCGAATTTGAAAAAGCTGCAGAGATGGATGGCTTCGAAGGGATCGGCTTGTTTCTCTGTTTTTGACGCACAGAAAACCTTTTACACTAACAAAATGCCTGTTGTTTTTGTGACGTTGTATATGTATTAGGGGCAATACTACCTAATTTATTATGCCATGGAACCTACTAGAATAAAATGTTATAATTTGACAAGCAATTTGTATTAAACATTTTCTTTAATGTTTTACTAGATAAAAATAATTAAACTCGTTTTCTACCAAACTTCTTTTATTATGTTATTGTTGTAGCAAGAGTGAGATATGTTATGTGTTTTATATGCATACATACATACAGAGTGCGTATGGATTAGTAATATACTTCTTGTACTTTTTCTTCTGAAAACATTTTAATTAATTATTAATTAATTATTTTAAGAGCGGCAGCGACATAATATTATAATATTATTGTGATGTCACTTTAAATTTAGTTTAACTTTTTTCAAAAGAATCTCATTTTTTAATTTATTTTGTAAGAGGCTATTAGAAGAGCAAAATATTTTTCGCTAGGCGAGTCATTAAAATTTAAAATATTTTAGAGTATATCTCGGAAACAATAATTATTGCAGTATTGTGTAAAATGTAAATAAAATGAAGTTGCTTGGCCACTACAACAGCAAATACTAAAAACAGAAAGTGTTGAAAGCTTTAGAGTTCTATGGCATCTAACAGAAACATAAGTGTTTAAAATTACTTTAAAACAGTAAAATGACTTACATAAAATATACTTCAATCTTTTATTAAATAACACTATAATTTATTAAATTTTTACTGTTTTCGTTCTGCAGAATAGAAGATTTTAAACATCAATTTATTTTAGATGGTTTATTGCATTGATATCACTTTATTGTTTATTTTCGCCACTAAAATTATAAATTAGTTTAACGAAGCTACCTAGCAAGTAGTGAAAGCATTTGCACATGAATACTGACAAGGTTTAGTGGCTACTACTGAAAACAACGGTTGTTCTATTCAGCCAGTGCGGTTGAAAAATCTACAAAAGGGATGTATAAATATTAAATTTTTCCTTTGTTGCTCGAAATATGTTAACAATGTCTACCTAATATTTCTCTGTTTACAAACATTTACGAACTTTAGCCTGTATAAATATTAACAAATAAATTAGTTTAATTGGACAGCTACGACAAAATCAGAATGGACAAAAACCTGTTGCCGCGTTGGTTTGCTGACGTCAATATAATCATTCGGTAGCCTGCTGTGGCAAATGTGTTTAATGCATAAGAGTTTATGACTTAGTTATTACAGCTAGAAGTCATAAAATCATTAAAAAAATGCAGCAATGCAACTTCAAGATTTGGCTGATCTTAAGAAATAAATAAAGAACTTTAAGGAAAACATTTTGTTTTGTATGAAAATTACCAAAAATTACTACCGAAGTAATTGTTAAAATCAGAGGAAATATTCTAACAAAAATACTTAATTTTGTGATCTTTTACTTTTGGAATATTCAAGGAAAACTATCATAGAATAACAATTTGTTATGTGTCTTCGCATTTATGTTCTATCGAAATTGACACGTAATTATCTGTTACAGTGATGTGTTATTCAAAAAGTTGGTAATTTTCCCCTTTAAACTACAATAAAAACCAATGTCCACACAATTTGTTTCCTCATTTCTATTTGGAGGCATTTTGAGTCCATTATGAATCCCTTCTATATGACCTAAAAGAACTATTATGCTGTTACAACCATCAAAACAAGGGTAACACTCCTTCGTGTGAGGTACCCGTTTAGAACTAATAGTATTTCTACTGCTGATTTTAATAAACAGTCACGTATCCTGAGTATCTCTAGCTACTCCTTGTGGTCTCTATACGAGTGTTATTAAGGGATTTCACAATGTCGAAGTTTGCATCTAACGAATAATCTTTATGTCCCTTAATGTCATTAATCACATCATGCTTGACATACTCTTAAAGTGGACATTTCCTTACATCCTTAAGTCCTAAACTCTTGTGATTCGGATCTTCATATCACGAAGTTATATCGGTCTCCGAACACAGTAGCTGCTCTTTTTATGTTTCTTTCAGATCACAATTAGTGAGAATAATTTAAGCGTTGTTTGTTTTAAAGCAAATGTGGACAAAAGTTGTTTGCATCTGTATTTCTGTTGTAACACATTTAAAATACGACACAAAAAGTATGCGCACTGCTTATTGTAAAACAGTAAATTATTAAAGAAAAAAAATTAACCTTTTCAAATTTATAATAAAAAATGCATAAAATTGTTTCAATTTTACTACGTAAAGAAGTCAGTGTGATTGTAAAGAGTTCTATCCACGAAAACTCAAGTAAAATCGTTAATGCTTTTATGACAATATATTACAGATATATGTATATTAGTGATGTTACAAATATCAATTTTTAGTATTCGCGAATACGAATACGAATATTTAAAACAGTATTCGCCGAATACGAATACGAATACGAATATCTTAAAACAGGCGAATAGTCGAATACGAATACGAGTATTCGTAACATCACTAATGTATATTACAGATACATATTTCTGGCGTGTAAACTACTTCATTTTTTATTTAGTTTGCAAGTATAAAATTTTTTTTAGAAAACTGTAAATGTATTTGTTATCAAGAAAATATTTTTATTTTCTCTACTAGTAAAAATGGAAACGGATCATATTTTCTCAGTATTCGGTAGTATAATAAATAAAAATAAAAAACTAATTTTAAACCCTGCTATTTGGGTTTTTAAAAAAATAAAAGTAAATTATTAAAAAGAGTATTTAGAAGTGTGAATTGGGAAACTGGAGGTATGCTGTGTGATTATATAATATTTTTTCTAAATGCGGTGACTTTCAACCTTTCAATATCTACTAAAATATTATCTTGACTAAAAATACTGTAAATATTTAGTTGTATTTACACATGTTATATACATACGAGCACAAATATATGAAATGACTACAGATTGTTAATTTTTGCTGGCTCCATGAAAAATGTTCCCAAACTAAAAAATGAAAAATGGCCACAAAATAGGAAAAATGGCCGAAAACAATGTTGTTGTTGTTTTGAATGTAAAAAGTTTGACGCCATTTCTCCTATTTGTTTTTTTTTTAAACCAAACAGAAGGAGCTAACAATATAACTAAAAATACAAAGGAAAAACCATGGTACAATAATATACAGGTAGCCGCACAACAAAAACAAGGCAACAATAAAAAAACAACAGGGATTTTTATTGTTGCTCATGAGCTAGATGTGTCAATAGGTATAAAGGAAAAAAGAAAAATTACACCCAATTTCATAGTTTGTTTTGTAAATACCCAAAAAAGTGACAACAGTAAAAAAATTCTAGTGACGACCAGATTATAGATCATGAAAAAATTAAAAAACTTAAAATTTTTACGTTTTGCCTTAATCATCCATATAGATAAAATTAAGATTTTTTTCTAAGTCGGAAAATGATCGGGAAAAGCGTTGCGAAATCAAGGACAGAGCGAAAAACAGAAAACACCCACCCTTTATAGATTTAAAAAATTTATTATATGATTAAAGTTATTAGTTAAGGTTGTGAACTAAAGTTATTTAATTAAAGTCATAAATTATTTAGCCTTTGCGATTTTTTATTTATCTGGAGCTGCTCTACTGTGATAGTTCTGGAAGCATGGAGCTGGGCTTAAATTCATCTGGCACTTCAGATATCCGTATTCGGTTTGGCTTATGGGTAGTAAAAAAATGTCAAACGTTTTCATATGCTTGACAGAGGCTTCCAGATGCGATAGGAGCGATAGTATCAACCTTTCTCCTAACTGTAAGTGTGAACAATCCTGGTCCGATGCACCAGCGTATGGAATTAACTGATACAAGTAGCCTTCGTAAGACACCAAACAGCAGTACATACTTGTAACCAAACCGAATGCGCTTTGATAAACATTTTGCATGAATGTCGGTCATAGTATGCAATCATTTGCTCATCAATAGAAAGATTGTGGGAAAATACCTAAAATTGAAGAAACTGTTTGTTTATCAAATTACTCAATGGGGCGACTTCAGCAAATTTGTTGTTTGGATCCACCGCAGTTTTATCACAAACATGTAAAAATTGTTTGATCCATTTGAAACTGTCTCTTGAAATACATTATTTTATCATCGCACATCCCAGTGATTCCTAAGAACGTTTTCATTTCGGTACTTGTTGTTATAAATGATGAACAATTGCTTGTTGCAGCATATTTGTTCTATTAGATTCAACACATCATCATCGATAAACTTTCCTCAAAGCTCCAAGGCACCGATACTTTCATAGAAAGCCTTACATTCACTCGCGCTATCATCAAAAGGCACCTTGTCAAACTTGTAATTTTGTCGCCGATTCCATTTTGGTAATGTCGCTTTATCAATTTTAGGTCGCAATGAAAAATTCCAACAGCATTGAGAAAAAGAAACAAAAGGTGATTCCCCTTTTTTTGATTTATCTAACAAGCTGCAGAACTCGAAACCGGATTAATTTTTGACGACGCAATCGCTTACAATTATAACGCAGTTGGAAATAATTTTCGGCGCTTTAATGGCCATATAATATATATTTAAATAAAAAAAAGTTATTTTTTCAACTAAAATAAAAGAAATATTTTTTTTAAAATATTAAAAAAAATATCACACTAAAGCCTGTTAGGTATTTAAATACCCATGTCCTATCAAGGAGCTAAAAATGATTTTTTCATTCCGCACAACTTCTATAGGCTACCAGGTACATGTTTAAAAATTTTATTAAAATCGTGCGAGCGGATCTATGTTCAGGCATTAATGGGTTAATGGATTACAATTTTTTTATTTTTGTTAATGTTTTTTTTTTAACTTTTTGACTTTGAATTAATATTTTACAAATTTTTCACAGACTAAATTTTTTCAATATTATTTTTTTATTATTATCTTCTTCGTAAACAACTTATGAAACACCAAGCCACAAAAAAAAAGTCAGCTGGCGTTGCGAGACTACCTGTTTACTATTGTACAATGGGAAAAACAAATTAAAAAGTTGAATACACTAAAAGAAATATTTTTTGAGAAAGAGGGACTAATCTATAACGAACATTGGTTTGAAAACAGAACCGAAGTGGAAATACCCTGAGAAAGTAAATGGCTGTTGTCTCTGGGAAAAAAGTATTCTTTACCGATTAGTCGCCAAAGTTTTTTACCTGACAAGTACTGAAAACGGAAGGAAACACGTATTATGAAAAAGAGGAAAGAAAAACAAAAGTAGCTAATATGATAACGTATTTTAAAAGAAACATTAAAAATAGTCCAAGAGAAAAGTTCATCTTAGCAATTTTTGCAAAAACAAAACTTTTTCTAAAAAAACATAAAAATATAATAACAACACAAGCAGACAAAGGCAACAGAACAGTTGCATTATACAAAGAGGAGCATAATACCAAAATCGAGAAAATACTAGAAGATAAGCAAACTTACAGAGTTTTGAGTACAGATCCTACCAATCAGGGCTGGGCAGTATTTGAAATACATGTATTTTGTATTTGTATTTTAAATACATAACCTGAAAGTATTTTGTATTTTAAATACATACAATAAATAGAAGTAGTTTGTATTTTGTATTTTAAAAACATAGTTAAAAAAATATATTTTGTCAGTTTATTGATGGTTGTTTGCATTTTGATCTATTTATAATGTATCATGCGTCAAACCAATAACCAAAAACTAGAATCGCTAAAAAACGTAACTATACAAATTCTTAGAGTTGGCATCACCGCAATACAGTTGTCAATTCTAAAATATTTTTTCACAATGCGATTTTATTTTGCAGGTAGTACTGTTACGACAACAAGTTTAACAATGAAAAATATAACATGGTTCTTTTTGCATTGGGAGTCAACATAAGGGCGAAAAATTTTCAACGTGTGGAGCAATGGCGAATTCATAAATTGTCAAAGTTTGTAATATTTCATTTTCTATTAAATTCTTTGTTTACAAACAAATTGTATATACTAAATAGAAAATTTTATTTGCTTTTGGGTTACCTTTTGTAATTTGTATTCTACACTTTCATTCCATTATCTCCTAAAATCCCCAAATTTGTTTTTTGAAAACAAATTTAAATATACGAAGAATATTGACTTTGTTAGAAATTTATATTGTTTACTAAAATAATACATTTTTATCATTAAAATATTCCTATTAATTAGGGTTAACTCAATACACACAATTTACATATATCTATGTATATACTTAGGACTTCGAAATCTTCAAAACAAAAACATTTTGATGTAGAATTTTAAAAGATGGTTTGAGTATCCGATTAAATATATGTATTTTTTATATAAGAATTGTGTATATGTATACCAAAAACAGAGAATTACGCGGTTTATGTTTGTTTGTAAACAATATATTTGTTATGCAATAGCATTCAAAATATTTCCAAATTTACTTGACGAAAATTTTTTAAATGAAATAGGTATGTAACATTTAGAGCCTAGCTGAAGCATTCATTAAAAATCAATATAAATTTGATTTGTTTTACAAAAAAAAATTTTAATGGACATTTTTCATTAAAACTTGTACATATTTCAAAATTATTTTACTTTTTATGAACATTGCAATAGTTGTAGTATAGAGTACATTTTTTAATCCCAACTACAAAAAAATATCACCAGTTTTTGGATATGGATTTCTAGATGGGAGCAGTAATACATATTTCATTTCTTTATTTCTCACTTTCTTTACAAAACAAATCTGACAATCATTTGGAAATTTAAACAAACAAAATGCCTGTTGTGTCTCGTGTTGTATTTGTTTTATTCTGGCTCCCAACTTATAATAAATTCGCCTTGATTTTGTCATAGTTTAAAACATACACACATCCATATGTACATATGTATACTTGACTTCCGAAATTAAATTTTCTACCAACAAAATACATAGATTTGGTTGTTTTATATTTCTGCATATAAGTATGTACCTTAAATTCATTGTATCATGGATTATATAATATTTTTTCTAAATGCGGTGACTTTTAACCTTTCAAAATCTACTAAAATATTCTCTTGACCAAAAATACTGTGAATAGTTATAACTATTTACACATCTATATATATAAAATTAAGTGCAAAACTTCCTGTGCGCATACTCCTACTATACGGCTTGCCCGATTTCAATGAAATTTTCAAGGGTGATTGGGGTCTGTGTGGAGGGTGCACATAAGAAATTTAGTGGGCGTGGCCCCTCCCACATAAATTAAATAACATCATATATCTTGACTATTGTGATAGCAAGAGTTTTGAAACATTGCAATAGTACATATGTTACTCATGTGATAATCAGGATAAAAATGGACGGAATCGGACAAGTGGGCGTGGTAAATCTCATACAAAGTTTTAACATATAATATCTGGAGTACTATGACAGCAAGAGTTCTGAAACTTTGCACATGTACATATTAAACTAATCTGAAGAGTTTAAAAAAAATGGGCGGGATCGGGCTAATGGGCGTGGCAGCTCCCATACAAAGTAAATATTTAATATCATATATCTACAGTACTATAATAGCCATAGTCTTAGAAATTTGTGCACGTTGATTATATTATGAATAGTCATGGGAAAATTGGGCGGGATCATACCAGTGGGCGTGGCAGCTCCCATACAAAGTGAATATTTAGCTCATATACAAAATTAATATTAAATATCTAGGGCTCTATATTAGCTATATAGCCTTCAAATTTTGTACGAGTCCATCAATCTATATATATAAAAATGAATCCCTTTTTTCCTTGGTCACGGCATCACGCGTGAATGGCTGGACCGATTTGGACGATTTTTTCTTTCTAATGATCGCCAGGGTCCAACTTTTTTCGATTTACCTAAAATCAGAAAACGGCTCCATCGATTTGACTTTCAAATGTTCGTATTAATCCATTTTAAGTTTTCATCGAACGAAAAATTTACCACGCCTACTTTTACGCACGCCCCTTTTTAGGAAAATAAAAATCGTAATTTGGTCTTAACTACTGGACCGATCGTCATTAACTTTTCACAATAGGATATTCTTACGAAATAATAAATACATGACTATATAAATACTTTCAGTTTTATTTTATAACGATGGGGGTAGCGAAGCACACGGGTTTTTTCGGATTTTTATTATTGTTTTGCCGCAAGATTGGCAGTCCTGCCTTTTACTAATAAATAAACAGAGACAGCAGGCGAATGTTTACAATTATTAAAAAACATTGACATCGCAACATTGTGTGTTTTTTCCCCATTTAATTCAATCGATTTGCTACATTTATTCGAAAAGAATACTTTATCGGACTTACATAGTCTATAAGTATGGATCCTTGGCTTTAATTTCCCATTGGTCCAAATGAGTGACAAACATAAATGTGCCCACAAATAGCCAAATTCCCATAGAGCTCAACAAAATTTACACAATTTTAATCTTTAAAATTTTATAGAAAAATTCTTAAATACAATTGAGAAATCAGACTTACATAGTCTATAAGTATGGATCCTTGGCTTTAATTTCCCATTGGTCCAAATGAGTGACAAACATAAATGTGCCCACAAATAGCCAAATTCCCATAGAGCTCAACAAAATTTACACAATTTTAATTTTTAAAATTTTATAGAAAAATTCTTAAATACAATTGAGAAATCAGACTTACATAGTCTATAAGTATGGATCCTTGGCTTTAATTTCCCATTGGTCCAAATGAGTGACAAACATAAATGTGCTTACAAAAAGCCAAATTCCCATAGAGCTCAACAAAATTTACACAATTTTAATCTGTAAAATTTTATAGAAAAATTCTTAAATACAATTGAGAAATCAGACTTACATAGTCTATAAGTATGGATCCTTGGCTTTAATTTCCCATTGGTCCAAATGAGTGACAAACATAAATGTGCCCACAAATAGCCAAATTCCCGTAGAGCTCAACAAAATTTACACAATTTTAATCTTTAAAATTTTATAGAAAAATTCTCAAATACAATTGAGAAATCGGACTTACATAGCCTATAAGTATGGATCCTTGGCTTTAATTTCCCATTGGTCCAAATGAGTGACAAACATAAATGTGCCCACAAATAGCCAAATTCCCGTAGAGCTCAACAAAATTTACACAATTTTAATCTTTAAAATTTTATAGAAAAATTCTCAAATACAATTGAGAAATCGGACTTACATAGTCTATAAGTATGGATCCTTGGCTTTAATTTCCCATTGGTCCAAATGAGTGACAAACAAATGTTATAGAAAAATTCTCAAATACAATTGAGAAATCGGACTTACATAGTCTATAAGTATGGATCCTTGGCTTTAATTTCCCATTGGTCCAAATAAGTGACAAACATATGTGTGCCCACAAAAAGCCAAATTCCCGTAGAGCTCAACAAAATTTACACAATTTTAATCTTTAAAATTTTATAGAAAAATTCTCAAATACAATTGAGAAATCGGACTTACATAGTCTATAAGTATGGATCCTTGGCTTTAATTTCCCATTGGTCCAAATGAGTGACAAACAAATGTTATAGAAAAATTCTCAAATACAATTGAGAAATCGGACTTACATAGTCTATAAGTATGGATCCTTGGCTTTAATTTCCCATTGGTCCAAATAAGTGACAAACATATGTGTGCCCACAAAAAGCCAAATTCCCGTAGAGCTCAACAAAATTTACACAATTTTAATCTTTAAAATTTTATAGAAAAATTCTCAAATACAATAGAGAAATCGGACTTACATAGTCTATAAGTATGGATCCTTGGCTTTAATTTCCCATTGGTCCAAATGAGTGACAAACAAATGTTATAGAAAAATTCTCAAATACAATTGAGAAATCGGACTTACATAGTCTATAAGTATGGATCCTTGGCTTTAATTTCCCATTGGTCCAAATAAGTGACAAACATATGTGTGCCCACAAAAAGCCAAATTCCCGTAGAGCTCAACAAAATTTACACAATTTTAATCTTTAAAATTTTATAGAAAAATTCTCAAATACAATTGAGAAATCAGACTTACATAGTCTATAAGTATGGATCCTTGGCTTTAATTTCCCATTGGTCCAAATGAGTGACAAACAAATGTTATAGAAAAATTCTCAAATACAATTGAGAAATCGGACTTACATAGTCTATAAGTATGGATCCTTGGCTTTAATTTCCCATTGGTCCAAATAAGTGACAAACATATGTGTGCCCACAAAAAGCCAAATTCCCGTAGAGCTCAACAAAATTTACACAATTTTAATCTTTAAAATTTTATAGAAAAATTCTCAAATACAATTGAGAAATCAGACTTACATAGTCTATAAGTATGGATCCTTGGCTTTAATTTCCCATTGGTCCAAATGAGTGACAAACAAATGTTATAGAAAAATTCTCAAATACAATTGAGAAATCGGACTTACATAGCCTATAAGTATGGATCCTTGGCTTTAATTTCCCATTGGTCCAAATAAGTGACAAACATATGTGTGCCCACAAAAAGCCAAATTCCCGTAGAGCTCAACAAAATTTACACAATTTTAATCTTTAAAATTTTATAGAAAAATTCTCAAATACAATTGAGAAATCGGACTTACATAGTCTATAAGTATGGATCCTTGGCTTTAATTTCCCATTGGTCCAAATAAGTGACAAACATATGTGTGCCCACAAAAAGCCAAATTCCCGTAGAGCTCAACAAAATTTACACAATTTTAATCTTTAAAATTTTATAGAAAAATTCTCAAATACAATTGAGAAATCGGACTTACATAGCCTATAAGTATGGATCCTTGGCTTTAATTTCCCATTGGTCCAAATGAGTGACAAACATAAATGTGCCCACAAAAAGCCAAATTCCCGTAGAGCTCAACAAAATTTACACAATTTTAATCTTTAAAATTTTATAGAAAAATTCTCAAATACAATAGAGAAATCGGACTTACATAGTCTATAAGTATGGATCCTTGGCTTTAATTTCCCATTGGTCCAAATGAGTGACAAACAAATGTTATAGAAAAATTCTCAAATACAATTGAGAAATCGGACTTACATAGTCTATAAGTATGGATCCTTGGCTTTAATTTCCCATTGGTCCAAATAAGTGACAAACATATGTGTGCCCACAAAAAGCCAAATTCCCGTAGAGCTCAACAAAATTTACACAATTTTAATCTTTAAAATTTTATAGAAAAATTCTCAAATACAATTGAGAAATCAGACTTACATAGTCTATAAGTATGGATCCTTGGCTTTAATTTCCCATTGGTCCAAATGAGTGACAAACAAATGTTATAGAAAAATTCTCAAATACAATTGAGAAATCGGACTTACATAGTCTATAAGTATGGATCCTTGGCTTTAATTTCCCATTGGTCCAAATAAGTGACAAACATATGTGTGCCCACAAAAAGCCAAATTCCCGTAGAGCTCAACAAAATTTACACAATTTTAATCTTTAAAATTTTATAGAAAAATTCTCAAATACAATAGAGAAATCGGACTTACATAGTCTATAAGTATGGATCCTTGGCTTTAATTTCCCATTGGTCCAAATGAGTGACAAACAAATGTTATAGAAAAATTCTCAAATACAATTGAGAAATCGGACTTACATAGTCTATAAGTATGGATCCTTGGCTTTAATTTCCCATTGGTCCAAATAAGTGACAAACATATGTGTGCCCACAAAAAGCCAAATTCCCGTAGAGCTCAACAAAATTTACACAATTTTAATCTTTAAAATTTTATAGAAAAATTCTCAAATACAATTGAGAAATCAGACTTACATAGTCTATAAGTATGGATCCTTGGCTTTAATTTCCCATTGGTCCAAATGAGTGACAAACAAATGTTATAGAAAAATTCTCAAATACAATTGAGAAATCGGACTTACATAGTCTATAAGTATGGATCCTTGGCTTTAATTTCCCATTGGTCCAAATAAGTGACAAACATATGTGTGCCCACAAAAAGCCAAATTCCCGTAGAGCTCAACAAAATTTACACAATTTTAATCTTTAAAATTTTATAGAAAAATTCTCAAATACAATAGAGAAATCGGACTTACATAGTCTATAAGTATGGATCCTTGGCTTTAATTTCCCATTGGTCCAAATGAGTGACAAACAAATGTTATAGAAAAATTCTCAAATACAATTGAGAAATCGGACTTACATAGTCTATAAGTATGGATCCTTGGCTTTAATTTCCCATTGGTCCAAATAAGTGACAAACATATGTGTGCCCACAAAAAGCCAAATTGCCGTAGAGCTCAACAAAATTTACACAATTTTAATCTTTAAAATTTTATAGAAAAATTCTCAAATACAATTGAGAAATCGGACTTACATAGATAATAAGTATGGACCCTTGGCTTTAATTTCCCATTGGTCCAAATGAGTGACAAACAAATTTTATAGAAAAATTCTCAAATACAATAGAGAAATCGGACTTACATAGTCTATAAGTATGGATCCTTGGCTTTAATTTCCCATTGGTCCAAATGAGTGACAAACAAATGTTATAGAAAAATTCTCAAATACAATTGAGAAATCGGACTTACATAGTCTATAAGTATGGATCCTTGGCTTTAATTTCCCATTGGTCCAAATGAGTGACAATTATACATAAATGTGCCCACAAATAGCCAAATTCCCGTAGAGCTCAACAAAATTTATACAATTTTAATCTTTAAAATTTTATAGAAAAATTCTCAAATACAATTGAGAAATCGGACTTACATACATAGCCTATAAGTATGGATCCCTGGCTTTAATTTCCCATTGGTCCACATGAGTGACAAACATAAATGTGCCCACAAATAGCCAAATTCCCGTAGAGCTCAACAAAATTTACACAATTTTAATCTTTAAAATTTTATAGAAAAATTCTTAAATACAATTGAGAAATCAGACTTACATAGATAATAAGTATGGACCCTTGGCTTTAATTTCCCATTGGTCCAAATGAGTGACAAACATAAATGTGCCCACAAATAGCCAAATTCCCGTAGAGCTCAACAAAATTTACACAATTTTAATCTTTAAAATTTTATAGAAAAATTCTCAAATACAATAGAGAAATCGGACTTACATAGTCTATAAGTATGGATCCTTGGCTTTAATTTCCCATTGGTCCAAATGAGTGACAAACAAATGTTATAGAAAAATTCTCAAATACAATTGAGAAATCGGACTTACATAGTCTATAAGTATGGATCCTTGGCTTTAATTTCCCATTGGTCCAAATGAGTGACAAACAAGTGTTATAGAAAAATTCTCAAATACAATTGAGAAATCGGACTTACATAGTCTATAAGTATGGATCCTTGGCTTTAATTTCCCATTGGTCCAAATGAGTGACAAACAAGTGTTATAGAAAAATTCTCAAATACAATTGAGAAATCGGACTTACATAGTCTATAAGTATGGATCCTTGGCTTTAATTTCCCATTGGTCCAAATGAGTGACAAACATAAATGTGCCCACAAATAGCCAAATTCCCGTAGAGCTCAACAAAATTTACACAATTTTAATCTTTAAAATTTTATAGAAAAATTCTTAAATACAATTGAGAAATCAGACTTACATAGATAATAAGTATGGACCCTTGGCTTTAATTTCCCATTGGTCCAAATGAGTGACAAACATAAATGTGCCCACAAATAGCCAAATTCCCGTAGAGCTCAACAAAATTTACACAATTTTAATCTTTAAAATTTTATAGAAAAATTCTTAAATACAATTGAGAAATCAGACTTACATAGTCTATAAGTATGGATCCTTGGCTTTAATTTCCCATTGGTCCAAATGAGTGACAAACAAATGTTATAGAAAAATTCTCAAATACAATTGAGAAATCGGACTTACATAGTCTATAAGTATGGATCCTTGGCTTTAATTTCCCATTGGTCCAAATGAGTGACAAACAAGTGTTATAGAAAAATTCTCAAATACAATTGAGAAATCGGACTTACATAGTCTATAAGTATGGATCCTTGGCTTTAATTTCCCATTGGTCCAAATGAGTGACAAACAAGTGTTATAGAAAAATTCTCAAATACAATTGAGAAATCGGACTTACATAGCCTATAAGTATGGATCCCTGGCTTTAATTTCCCATTGGTCCACATGAGTGACAAACATAAATGTGCCCACAAATAGCCAAATTCCCGTAGAGCTCAACAAAATTTACACAATTTTAATCTTTAAAATTTTATAGAAAAATTCTTAAATACAATTGAGAAATCAGACTTACATAGATAATAAGTATGGACCCTTGGCTTTAATTTCCCATTGGTCCAAATGAGTGACAAACATAAATGTGCCCACAAATAGCCAAATTCCCGTAGAGCTCAACAAAATTTACACAATTTTAATCTTTAAAATTTTATAGAAAAATTCTCAAATACAATAGAGAAATCGGACTTACATAGTCTATAAGTATGGATCCTTGGCTTTAATTTCCCATTGGTCCAAATGAGTGACAAACAAATGTTATAGAAAAATTCTCAAATACAATTGAGAAATCGGACTTACATAGTCTATAAGTATGGATCCTTGGCTTTAATTTCCCATTGGTCCAAATGAGTGACAAACAAGTGTTATAGAAAAATTCTCAAATACAATAGAGAAATCGGACTTACATAGTCTATAAGTATGGATCCTTGGCTTTAATTTCCCATTGGTCCAAATGAGTGACAAACAAATGTTATAGAAAAATTCTCAAATACAATTGAGAAATCGGACTTACATAGTCTATAAGTATGGATCCTTGGCTTTAATTTCCCATTGGTCCAAATGAGTGACAAACAAGTGTTATAGAAAAATTCTCAAATACAATTGAGAAATCGGACTTACATAGTCTATAAGTATGGATCCTTGGCTTTAATTTCCCATTGGTCCAAATGAGTGACAAACAAGTGTTATAGAAAAATTCTCAAATACAATTGAGAAATCGGACTTACATAGATAATAAGTATGGATCCTTGGCTTTAATTTCCCATTGGTCCAAATGAGTGACAAACATAAATGTGCCCTCAAATAGCTAAATTCCCGTAGAGCTAAACAAAATTTACACAATTTTAATCTTTAAAATTTTATAGAAAAATTCTCAAATACAATTGAGAAATCGGACTTACATAGTCTAAAAGTATGGATCCTTAGCTTTAATTTCCCATTGGTCCAAATGAGTGACAAACATAAATGTGCCCACAAATAGCCAAATTCCCGTAGAGCTGAACAAAATTTACACAATTTTAATCTTTAAAATTTTATAGAAAAATTCTCAAATACAATTGAGAAATCGGACTTACATAGCCTATAAGTATGGATCCTTGGCTTTAATTTCCCATTGATCCAAATGAGTGACAAACAAGTGTTATAGAAAAATTCTCAAATACAATTGAGAAATCGGACTTACATAGTCTATAAGTATGGACCCTTGGCTTTAATTTCCCATTGGTCCAAATGAGTGACAAACATATGTGTGCCCACAAAAAGCCAAACTCCCGTAGAGCTCAACAAAATTTACACAATTTTAATCTTTAAAATTTTATAGAAAAATTCTCAAATACAATTGAGAAATCGGACTTACATACATAGCCTATAAGTATGGATCCCTGGCTTTAATTTCCCATTGGTCCAAATGAGTGACAATTATACATAAATGTGCCCACAAATAGCCAAATTCCCGTAGAGCTGAACAAATTTTCCAAATTTTAATCTTTAAAATTTTATAGAAAAATTCTCAAATACAATTGAGAAATCGGACTTACATAGCCTATAAGTATGGATCCTTGGCTTTAATTTTCCATTGATCCAAATGAGTGACAAACAAGTGTTATAGAAAAATTCTCAAATACAATTGAGAAATCGGACTTACATAGTCTATAAGTATGGACCCTTGGCTTTAATTTCCCATTGGTCCAAATGAGTGACAAACAAGTGTTATAGAAAAATTCTCAAATACAATTGAGAAATCGGACTTACATAGATAATAAGTATGGATCCTTGGCTTTAATTTCCCATTGGTCCAAATGAGTGACAAACATAAATGTGCCCACAAATAGCTAAATTCCCGTAGAGCTCAACAAAATTTACACAATTTTAATCTTTAAAATTTTATAGAAAAATTCTCAAATACAATTGAGAAATCGGACTTACATACATAGCCTATAAGTATGGATCCCTGGCTTTAATTTCCCATTGGTCCAAATGAGTGACAATTATACATAAATGTGCCCACAAATAGCCAAATTCCCGTAGAGCTGAACAAAATTTACACAATTTTAATCTTTAAAATTTTATAGAAAAATTCTCAAATACAATTGAGAAATCGGACTTACATAGCCTATAAGTATGGATCCTTGGCTTTAATTTCCCATTGATCCAAATGAGTGACAAACAAGTGTTATAGAAAAATTCTCAAATACAATTGAGAAATCGGACTTACATAGTCTATAAGTATGGACCCTTGGCTTTAATTTCCCATTGGTCCAAATGAGTGACAAACAAGTGTTATAGAAAAATTCTCAAATACAATTGAGAAATCGGACTTACATAGATAATAAGTATGGATCCTTGGCTTTAATTTCCCATTGGTACAAATGAGTGACAAACATAAATGTGCCCACAAATAGCTAAATTCCCGTAGAGCTAAACAAAATTTACACAATTTTAATCTTTAAAATTTTATAGAAAAATTCTCAAATACAATTGAGAAATCGGACTTACATAGTCTAAAAGTATGGATCCTTAGCTTTAATTTCCCATTGGTCCAAATGAGTGACAAACATAAATGTGCCCACAAATAGCCAAATTCCCGTAGAGCTGAACAAAATTTACACAATTTTAATCTTTAAAATTTTATAGAAAAATTCTCAAATACAATTAAGAAATCGGACTTACATAGCCTATAAGTATGGATCCTTGGCTTTAATTTCCCATTGATCCAAATGAGTGACAAACAAGTGTTATAGAAAAATTCTCAAATACAATTGAGAAATCGGACTTACATAGTCTATAAGTATGGACCCTTGGCTTTAATTTCCCATTGGTCCAAATGAGTGACAAACAAGTGTTATAGAAAAATTCTCAAATACAATTGAGAAATCAGACTTACATAGCCTATAAGTATGGATCCCTGGCTTTAATTTCCCATTGGTCCAAATGAGTGACAAACATAAATGTGCCCACAAATAGCCAAATTCCCGTAGAGCTCAACAAAATTTACACAATTTTAATGTTTAAAATTTTATAGAAAAATTCTTAAATACAATTGAGAAATCAGACTTACATAGATAATAAGTATGGACCCTTGGCTTTAATTTCCCATTGGTCCAAATGAGTGACAAACATAAATGTGCCCACAAATAGCCAAATTCTCGTAGAGCTCAACAAAATTTACACAATTTTAATCTTTAAAATTTTATAGAAAAATTCTCAAATACAATTGAGAAATCAGACTTACATAGCCTATAAGTATGGATCCTTGGCTTTAATTTCCCATTGGTCCAAATGAGTGACAAACAAGTGTTATAAAAAAATTCTCAAATACAATTGAGAAATCGGACTTACATAGATAATAAGTATGGATCCTTGGCTTTAATTTCCCATTGGTCCAAATGAGTGACAAACATAAATGTGCCCACAAATAGCTAAATTCCCGTAGAGCTAAACAAAATTTACACAATTTTAATCTTTAAAATTTTATAGAAAAATTCTCAAATACAATTGAGAAATCGGACTTACATAGTCTAAAAGTATGGATCCTTAGCTTTAATTTCCCATTGGTCCAAATGAGTGACAAACATAAATGTGCCCACAAATAGCCAAATTCCCGTAGAGCTGAACAAAATTTACACAATTTTAATCTTTAAAATTTTATAGAAAAATTCTCAAATACAATTGAGAAATCGGACTTACATAGCCTATAAGTATGGATCCTTGGCTTTAATTTCCCATTGATCCAAATGAGTGACAAACAAGTGTTATAGAAAAATTCTCAAATACAATTGAGAAATCGGACTTACATAGTCTATAAGTATGGACCCTTGGCTTTAATTTCCCATTGGTCCAAATGAGTGACAAACATATGTGTGCCCACAAAAAGCCAAACTCCCGTAGAGCTCAACAAAATTTACACAATTTTAATCTTTAAAATTTTATAGAAAAATTCTCAAATACAATTGAGAAATCAGACTTACATAGTCTATAAGTATGGATCCTTGGCTTTAATTTCCCATTGGTCCAAATGAGTGACAAACAAGTGTTATAGAAAAATTCTCAAATACAATTGAGAAATCGGACTTACATAGATAATAAGTATGGATCCTTGGCTTTAATTTCCCATTGGTCCAAATGAGTGACAATTATACATAAATGTGCCCACAAATAGCCAAATTCCCGTAGAGCTCAACAAAATTTACACAATTTTAATCTTTAAAATTTTATAGAAAAATTCTCAAATACAATTAAGAAATCGGACTTACATACATAGCCTATAAGTATGGATCCTTGGCTTTAATTTCCCATTGGTCCAAATGAGTGACAAACATAAATGTGCCCACAAATAGCCAAATTCCCGTAGAGCTCAACAAAATTTACACAATTTTAATCTTTAAAATTTTATAGAAAAATTCTCAAATACAATTGAGAAATCAGACTTACATAGATAATAAGTATGGACCCTTGGCTTTAATTTCCCATTGGTCCAAATGAGTGACAAACATAAATGTGCCCACAAATAGCCAAATTCCCGTAGAGCTCAACAAAATTTACACAATTTTAATCTTTAAAATTTTATAGAAAAATTCTCAAATACAATTGAGAAATCGGACTTACATAGTCTATAAGTATGGACCCTTGGCTTTAATTTCCCATTGGTCCAAATGAGTGACAAACAAGTGTTATAGAAAAATTCTCAAATACAATTGAGAAATCAGACTTACATAGATAATAAGTATGGATCCCTGGCTTTAATTTCCCATTGGTCCAAATGAGTGACAAACATAAATGTGCCCACAAATAGCCAAATTCCCGTAGAGCTCAACAAAATTTACACAATTTTAATCTTTAAAATTTTATAGAAAAATTCTTAAATACAATTGAGAAATCAGACTTACATAGATAATAAGTATGGACCCTTGGCTTTAATTTCCCATTGGTCCAA
This sequence comes from Lypha dubia, assembly GCA_947311025.1. Classification (NCBI taxonomy): domain Eukaryota; kingdom Metazoa; phylum Arthropoda; class Insecta; order Diptera; family Tachinidae; genus Lypha; species Lypha dubia. The sequence continues at coordinate 21,467,144 of OX371262.1, read as the reverse complement.
ATGAGTGACAAACATAAATGTGCCCACAAATAGCCAAATTCCCGTAGAGCTCAACAAAATTTACACAATTTTAATCTTTAAAATTTTATAGAAAAATTCTCAAATACAATTGAGAAATCAGACTTACATAGCCTATAAGTATGGATCCTTGGCTTTAATTTCCCATTGGTCCAAATGAGTGACAAACAAGTGTTATAAAAAAATTCTCAAATACAATTGAGAAATCGGACTTACATAGATAATAAGTATGGATCCTTGGCTTTAATTTCCCATTGGTCCAAATGAGTGACAAACATAAATGTGCCCACAAATAGCTAAATTCCCGTAGAGCTAAACAAAATTTACACAATTTTAATCTTTAAAATTTTATAGAAAAATTCTCAAATACAATTGAGAAATCGGACTTACATAGCCTATAAGTATGGATCCTTGGCTTTAATTTCCCATTGATCCAAATGAGTGACAAACAAGTGTTATAGAAAAATTCTCAAATACAATTGAGAAATCGGACTTACATAGTCTAAAAGTATGGATCCTTAGCTTTAATTTCCCATTGGTCCAAATGAGTGACAAACATAAATGTGCCCACAAATAGCCAAATTCCCGTAGAGCTGAACAAAATTTACACAATTTTAATCTTTAAAATTTTATAGAAAAATTCTCAAATACAATTGAGAAATCGGACTTACATAGCCTATAAGTATGGATCCTTGGCTTTAATTTCCCATTGATCCAAATGAGTGACAAACAAGTGTTATAGAAAAATTCTCAAATACAATTGAGAAATCGGACTTACATAGTCTAAAAGTATGGATCCTTAGCTTTAATTTCCCATTGGTCCAAATGAGTGACAAACATAAATGTGCCCACAAATAGCCAAATTCCCGTAGAGCTGAACAAAATTTACACAATTTTAATCTTTAAAATTTTATAGAAAAATTCTCAAATACAATTGAGAAATCGGACTTACATAGCCTATAAGTATGGATCCTTGGCTTTAATTTCCCATTGATCCAAATGAGTGACAAACAAGTGTTATAGAAAAATTCTCAAATACAATTGAGAAATCGGACTTACATAGTCTATAAGTATGGACCCTTGGCTTTAATTTCCCATTGGTCCAAATGAGTGACAAACATATGTGTGCCCACAAAAAGCCAAACTCCCGTAGAGCTCAACAAAATTTACACAATTTTAATCTTTAAAATTTTATAGAAAAATTCTCAAATACAATTGAGAAATCAGACTTACATAGTCTATAAGTATGGATCCTTGGCTTTAATTTCCCATTGGTCCAAATGAGTGACAAACAAGTGTTATAGAAAAATTCTCAAATACAATTGAGAAATCAGACTTAGATAGTCTATAAGTATGGATCCTTGGCTTTAATTTCCCATTGGTCCAAATGAAAGACAAACAAATGTTATAGAAAAATTCTCAAATACAATTGAGAAATCGGACTTAGATAGTCTATAAGTATGGATCCTTGGCTTTAATTTCCCATTGGTCCAAATGAGTGACAAACATAAATGTGCCCACAAATAGCCAAATTCCCGTAGAGCTCAACAAAATTTACACAATTTTAATCTTAAAAATTTTATAGAAAAATTCTCAAATACAATTGAGAAATCGGACTTACATAGCCTATAAGTATGGATCCTTGGCTTTAATTTCCCATTGATCCAAATGAGTGACAAACAAGTGTTATAGAAAAATTCTCAAATACAATTGAGAAATCGGACTTACATAGTCTAAAAGTATGGATCCTTAGCTTTAATTTCCCATTGGTCCAAATGAGTGACAAACATAAATGTGCCCACAAATAGCCAAATTCCCGTAGAGCTGAACAAAATTTACACAATTTTAATCTTTAAAATTTTATAGAAAAATTCTCAAATACAATTGAGAAATCGGACTTACATAGCCTATAAGTATGGATCCTTGGCTTTAATTTCCCATTGATCCAAATGAGTGACAAACAAGTGTTATAGAAAAATTCTCAAATACAATTGAGAAATCGGACTTACATAGTCTAAAAGTATGGATCCTTAGCTTTAATTTCCCATTGGTCCAAATGAGTGACAAACATAAATGTGCCCACAAATAGCCAAATTCCCGTAGAGCTGAACAAAATTTACACAATTTTAATCTTTAAAATTTTATAGAAAAATTCTCAAATACAATTGAGAAATCGGACTTACATAGCCTATAAGTATGGATCCTTGGCTTTAATTTCCCATTGATCCAAATGAGTGACAAACAAGTGTTATAGAAAAATTCTCAAATACAATTGAGAAATCGGACTTACATAGTCTAAAAGTATGGATCCTTAGCTTTAATTTCCCATTGGTCCAAATGAGTGACAAACATAAATGTGCCCACAAATAGCCAAATTCCCGTAGAGCTGAACAAAATTTACACAATTTTAATCTTTAAAATTTTATAGAAAAATTCTCAAATACAATTGAGAAATCGGACTTACATAGCCTATAAGTATGGATCCTTGGCTTTAATTTCCCATTGATCCAAATGAGTGACAAACAAGTGTTATAGAAAAATTCTCAAATACAATTGAGAAATCGGACTTACATAGTCTAAAAGTATGGATCCTTAGCTTTAATTTCCCATTGGTCCAAATGAGTGACAAACATAAATGTGCCCACAAATAGCCAAATTCCCGTAGAGCTGAACAAAATTTACACAATTTTAATCTTTAAAATTTTATAGAAAAATTCTCAAATACAATTGAGAAATCGGACTTACATAGCCTATAAGTATGGATCCTTGGCTTTAATTTCCCATTGATCCAAATGAGTGACAAACAAGTGTTATAGAAAAATTCTCAAATACAATTGAGAAATCGGACTTACATAGTCTATAAGTATGGACCCTTGGCTTTAATTTCCCATTGGTCCAAATGACTGACAAACATATGTGTGCCCACAAAAAGCCAAACTCCCGTAGAGCTCAACAAAATTTACACAATTTTAATCTTTAAAATTTTATAGAAAAATTCTCAAATACAATTGAGAAATCAGACTTACATAGTCTATAAGTATGGATCCTTGGCTTTAATTTCCCATTGGTCCAAATGAGTGACAAACAAGTGTTATAGAAAAATTCTCAAATACAATTGAGAAATCGGACTTACATAGATAATAAGTATGGATCCTTGGCTTTAATTTCCCATTGGTCCAAATGAGTGACAATTATACATAAATTTGCCCACAAATAGCCAAATTCCCGTAGAGCTCAACAAAATTTACACAATTTTAATCTTTAAAATTTTATAGAAAAATTCTCAAATACAATTGAGAAATCAGACTTACATAGTCTATAAGTATGGATCCTTGGCTTTAATTTCCCATTGGTCCAAATGAGTGACAAACAAGTGTTATAGAAAAATTCTCAAATACAATAGAGAAATCGGACTTACATAGTCTATAAGTATGGATCCTTGGCTTTAATTTCCCATTGGTCCAAATAAGTGACAAACATATGTGTGCCCACAAAAAGCCAAACTCCCGTAGAGCTCAACAAAATTTACACAATTTTAATCTTTAAAATTTTATAGAAAAATTCTCAAATACAATTGAGAAATCAGACTTACATAGTCTATAAGTATGGATCCTTGGCTTTAATTTCCCATTGGTCCAAATGAGTGACAAACAAGTGTTATAGAAAAATTCTCAAATACAATTGAGAAATCGGACTTACATAGATAATAAGTATGGATCCTTGGCTTTAATTTCCCATTGGTCCAAATGAGTGACAATTATACATAAATTTGCCCACAAATAGCCAAATTCCCGTAGAGCTCAACAAAATTTACACAATTTTAATCTTTAAAATTTTATAGAAAAATTCTCAAATACAATTGAGAAATCAGACTTACATAGTCTATAAGTATGGATCCTTGGCTTTAATTTCCCATTGGTCCAAATGAGTGACAAACAAGTGTTATAGAAAAATTCTCAAATACAATTGAGAAATCAGACTTACATAGTCTATAAGTATGGATCCTTGGCTTTAATTTCCCATTGGTCCAAATGAGTGACAAACAAATGTTATAGAAAAATTCTCAAATACAATTGAGAAATCGGACTTACATAGTCTATAAGTATGGATCCTTGGCTTTAATTTCCCATTGGTCCAAATAAGTGACAAACATATGTGTGCCCACAAAAAGCCAAACTCCCGTAGAGCTCAACAAAATTTACACAATTTTAATCTTTAAAATTTTATAGAAAAATTCTCAAATACAATTGAGAAATCAGACTTACATAGATAATAAGTATGGACCCTTGGCTTTAATTTCCCATTGGTCCAAATGAGTGACAAACATAAATGTGCCCACAAATAGCCAAATTCCCGTAGAGCTCAACAAAATTTACACAATTTTAATCTTTAAAATTTTATAGAAAAATTCTCAAATACAATTGAGAAATCAGACTTACATAGATAATAAGTATGGACCCTTGGCTTTAATTTCCCATTGGTCCAAATGAGTGACAAACATAAATTTGCCCACAAATAGCCAAATTCCCGTAGAGCTCAACAAAATTTACACAATTTTAATCTTTAAAATTTTATAGAAAAATTCTCAAATACAATTGAGAAATCAGACTTACATAGTCTATAAGTATGGATCCTTGGCTTTAATTTCCCATTGGTCCAAATGAGTGACAAACAAATATTATAGAAAAATTCTCAAATACAATTGAGAAATCAGACTTACATAGATAATAAGTATGGACCCTTGGCTTTAATTTCTCATTGGTCCAAATGAGTGACAAACATAAATGTGCCCACAAATAGCCAAATTCCCGTAGAGCTTAACAAAATTTACACAATTTTAATCTTTAAAATTTTATAGAAAAATTCTTAAATACAATTGAGAAATCAGACTTACATAGTCTATAAGTATGGATCCTTGGCTTTAATTTCCCATTGGTCAAAATGAGTGACAAACAAATGATATAGAAAAATTCTCAAATACAATTGAGAAATCAGACTTACATAGATAATAAGTATGGACCCTTGGCTTTAATTTCTCATTGGTCCAAATGAGTGACAAACATAAATGTGCCCACAAATAGCCAAATTCCCGTAGAGCTTAACAAAATTTACACAATTTTAATCTTTAAAATTTTATAGAAAAATTCTTAAATACAATTGAGAAATCAGACTTACATAGTCTATAAGTATGGATCCTTGGCTTTAATTTCCCATTGGTCAAAATGAGTGACAAACAAATGATATAGAAAAATTCTCAAATACAATTGAGAAATCAGACTTACATAGATAATAAGTATGGACCCTTGGCTTTAATTTCTCATTGGTCCAAATGAGTGACAAACATAAATGTGCCCACAAATAGCCAAATTCCCGTAGAGCTTAACAAAATTTACACAATTTTAATCTTTAAAATTTTATAGAAAAATTCTTAAATACAATTGAGAAATCAGACTTACATAGTCTATAAGTATGGATCCTTGGCTTTAATTTCCCATTGGTCAAAATGAGTGACAAACAAATGATATAGAAAAATTCTCAAATACAATTGAGAAATCAGACTTACATAGATAATAAGTATGGACCCTTGGCTTTAATTTCTCATTGGTCCAAATGAGTGACAAACATAAATGTGCCCACAAATAGCCAAATTCCCGTAGAGCTTAACAAAATTTACACAATTTTAATCTTTAAAATTTTATAGAAAAATTCTTAAATACAATTGAGAAATCAGACTTACATAGTCTATAAGTATGGATCCTTGGCTTTAATTTCCCATTGGTCAAAATGAGTGACAAACAAATGATATAGAAAAATTCTCAAATACAATTGAGAAATCAGACTTACATAGATAATAAGTATGGACCCTTGGCTTTAATTTCTCATTGGTCCAAATGAGTGACAAACATAAATGTGCCCACAAATAGCCAAATTCCCGTAGAGCTTAACAAAATTTACACAATTTTAATCTTTAAAATTTTATAGAAAAATTCTTAAATACAATTGAGAAATCAGACTTACATAGTCTATAAGTATGGATCCTTGGCTTTAATTTCCCATTGGTCAAAATGAGTGACAAACAAATGATATAGAAAAATTCTCAAATACAATTGAGAAATCAGACTTACATAGATAATAAGTATGGACCCTTGGCTTTAATTTCTCATTGGTCCAAATGAGTGACAAACATAAATGTGCCCACAAATAGCCAAATTCCCGTAGAGCTTAACAAAATTTACACAATTTTAATCTTTAAAATTTTATAGAAAAATTCTTAAATACAATTGAGAAATCAGACTTACATAGTCTATAAGTATGGATCCTTGGCTTTAATTTCCCATTGGTCCAAATGAGTGACAAACAAATATTATAGAAAAATTCTCAAATACAATTGAGAAATCAGACTTACATAGATAATAAGTATGGACCCTTGGCTTTAATTTCTCATTGGTCCAAATGAGTGACAAACATAAATGTGCCCACAAATAGCCAAATTCCCGTAGAGCTTAACAAAATTTACACAATTTTAATCTTTAAAATTTTATAGAAAAATTCTTAAATACAATTGAGAAATCAGACTTACATAGTCTATAAGTATGGATCCTTGGCTTTAATTTCCCATTGGTCAAAATGAGTGACAAACAAATGATATAGAAAAATTCTCAAATACAATTGAGAAATCAGACTTACATAGATAATAAGTATGGACCCTTGGCTTTAATTTCTCATTGGTCCAAATGAGTGACAAACATAAATGTGCCCACAAATAGCCAAATTCCCGTAGAGCTTAACAAAATTTACACAATTTTAATCTTTAAAATTTTATAGAAAAATTCTTAAATACAATTGAGAAATCAGACTTACATAGTCTATAAGTATGGATCCTTGGCTTTAATTTCCCATTGGTCCAAATGAGTGACAAACAAATATTATAGAAAAATTCTCAAATACAATTGAGAAATCAGACTTACATAGATAATAAGTATGGACCCTTGGCTTTAATTTCTCATTGGTCCAAATGAGTGACAAACATAAATGTGCCCACAAATAGCCAAATTCCCGTAGAGCTTAACAAAATTTACACAATTTTAATCTTTAAAATTTTATAGAAAAATTCTTAAATACAATTGAGAAATCAGACTTACATAGTCTATAAGTATGGATCCTTGGCTTTAATTTCCCATTGGTCAAAATGAGTGACAAACAAATGATATAGAAAAATTCTCAAATACAATTGAGAAATCAGACTTACATAGATAATAAGTATGGACCCTTGGCTTTAATTTCTCATTGGTCCAAATGAGTGACAAACATAAATGTGCCCACAAATAGCCAAATTCCCGTAGAGCTTAACAAAATTTACACAATTTTAATCTTTAAAATTTTATAGAAAAATTCTTAAATACAATTGAGAAATCAGACTTACATAGTCTATAAGTATGGATCCTTGGCTTTAATTTCCCATTGGTCCAAATGAGTGACAAACAAATATTATAGAAAAATTCTCAAATACAATTGAGAAATCAGACTTACATAGATAATAAGTATGGACCCTTGGCTTTAATTTCTCATTGGTCCAAATGAGTGACAAACATAAATGTGCCCACAAATAGCCAAATTCCCGTAGAGCTTAACAAAATTTACACAATTTTAATCTTTAAAATTTTATAGAAAAATTCTTAAATACAATTGAGAAATCAGACTTACATAGATAATAAGTATGGACCCTTGGCTTTAATTTCCCATTGGTCCAAATGAGTGACAAACATAAATTTGCCCACAAATAGCCAAATTCCCGTAGAGCTCAACAAAATTTACACAATTTTAATCTTTAAAATTTTATAGAAAAATTCTCAAATACAATTGAGAAATCAGACTTACATAGTCTATAAGTATGGATCCTTGGCTTTAATTTCCCATTGGTCCAAATGAGTGACAAACATAAATGTGCCCACAAATAGCCAAATTCCCGTAGAGCTCAACAAAATTTACACAATTTTAATCTTTAAAATTTTATAGAAAAATTCTTAAATACAATTGAGAAATCAGACTTACATAGATAATAAGTATGGACCCTTGGCTTTAATTTCCCATTGGTCCAAATGAGTGACAAACATAAATGTGCCCACAAATAGCCAAATTCTCGTAGAGCTCAACAAAATTTACACAATTTTAATCTTTAAAATTTTATAGAAAAATTCTCAAATACAATTGAGAAATCAGACTTACATAGTCTAAAAGTATGGATCCTTAGCTTTAATTTCCCATTGGTCCAAATGAGTGACAAACATAAATGTGCCCACAAATAGCCAAATTCCCGTAGAGCTGAACAAAATTTACACAATTTTAATCTTTAAAATTTTATAGAAAAATTCTCAAATACAATTAAGAAATCGGACTTACATAGCCTATAAGTATGGATCCTTGGCTTTAATTTCCCATTGATCCAAATGAGTGACAAACAAGTGTTATAGAAAAATTCTCAAATACAATTGAGTAATCGGACTTACATAGTCTATAAGTATGGACCCTTGGCTTTAATTTCCCATTGGTCCAAATGAGTGACAAACAAGTGTTATAGAAAAATTCTCAAATACAATTGAGAAATCAGACATACATAGCCTATAAGTATGGATCCCTGGCTTTAATTTCCCATTGGTCCAAATGAGTGACAAACATAAATGTGCCCACAAATAGCCAAATTCCCGTAGAGCTCAACAAAATTTACACAATTTTAATCTTTAAAATTTTATAGAAAAATTCTTAAATACAATTGAGAAATCAGACTTACATAGATAATAAGTATGGACCCTTGGCTTTAATTTCCCATTGGTCCAAATGAGTGACAAACTTAAATGTGCCCACAAATAGCCAAATTCCCGTAGAGCTGAACAAAATTTACACAATTTTAATCTTTAAAATTTTATAGAAAAATTCTCAAATACAATTGAGAAATCAGACTTACATAGTCTATAAGTATGGATCCTTGGCTTTAATTTCCCATTGGTCCAAATAAGTGACAAAAATAAATGTGCCCACAAATTGCCAAATTCCGGTAGAGCTGAACAAAATTTACACAATTTTAATATAAATAGTTTTAATTTTATTTTATAACAAGGGGGGTAGCGAAGCACACCGGGATAAGCTAGTGTTATATACATACGAGTATATATGAAATGACTAAATATTGTTAATTTTTGCTGGCTGCATGAAAAATGCCCCAATGAGAAATGTTCCCAAACTAAAAAATGAAAAATGGCCACAACATAGAAAAAATGGCCGAAAACAATTTCTTGTTGTTTTAAATTTAAAAAGTTTAGAGGCATTTTTCATTGAGGCCATTTTTCCTCAGTACACACAAGTACAGAAAATAGTGGAAACACGAATGGTGAAAAAGAGGACAGAAGAACAAACGTTAAAAATAGTCCAAGAGAAAAGTTCATCTTAGCAATTTTTAAGAAAACAAAACTTTTTCTAAAAAAACATAAAAATATAATAATAAAACAATCAGACAAAGGCAACAAAACAGTTCCATTATACAAAGAGGAGTATAATTCCAAAATCGAGAAAATACTAGAAGATAAGCAAACTTACATGTTCTGCTGGTACTGCGCCAAGAATTTATGGACTACCAAAAATACATAAAAACGATATGTCCATACGACCCATAGTGTCCTCAATACAACTGCCATGCTATCAGTTCAGCAAATACATAAGAAGAATCCTCAAAAATATAATTTCAACGAAATACAATATCAAAAATTCCTTTTAAGTAAAAAAAGCATTAAGCATTTCAAAACTTAATGAAAAAGACTCACTAGTATCCTTTGACGTAGTCTCGCTCTTCACTAACATCCCTCTACATACTGCAATAAATAATATAGTGGAAAAATGGTCAACAATCAAAACAAATACAACAATACCACGCTTAAAATTTTTAGAAATGATTCGGTGTGCCCATGGGCAATCCTTTGTCCCCAGCAATAGCAGATACAGTGTAATGTACAATCCGCAAATATCTTATTGTATATATATATATATATATATATATATATATATATATATATATATATATATATATATATATATATATATATATATATATATATATATATATATATATATATTTATTTAAACCTGATTCTAACTTATTTTAAAATAAAACCTTCATTAGGAAAAAATTTAAAACTTAACGGTTAGCAACTGTTAGATTCAGTGGCAATATGAATATTATTATTAATATCTCTGTTGTTATATCGACAATAACTAAGTGGTGAAAATACATCTGTCACAATAGAGAACAGTAATTGTTGTCAATTAAATTTCGAAAAAACCAAAATGAACCGGAAAAGGCAAACGATCTGCTTTTCCAATTTTGATCGTCATTGTGATCACACGCACTGAATAGAAATTAACTGCCTGGCTCGCGATGTCGAACGATGTCGATCGCTTGATTTTTAGACGTAAAAAATCCAGCTTGCGTTCTACTAATAACCGTTTTTATTTAACTTATTAATTGTTTACTGGAAGAAAAGCTAAACAAATAAATAAAATAGATGGTTTGAAGGTCACAAATCATTTGTTTTTCGTTTACAATTTCAGCATTATCGATCGGTCGACATCGTGAGCCAGGCAGTAATAATTTGAAGAAATATTTAAAAAGTTTTTTTTTGTCATCCAAAAACATCTTCTTAAGGGTAAAAGGAAGACATACATTTTATTTCATTTTTGTGGAAATCAATCCCTATAATAAATAGAACTAGATTTATTTCTGCTCAATCATCAATAATAAAATCAGTATGAAATTCCGGAATCTCTTGCTTCAGGATTGAGTGTACATACAAAAAGAAACATAATTATTATATAATAAGGTAAATTATCATAAAACTATAGGCCATATACATATTTCTTTTAGAACAAATAAAGAAACCTTAATTTTTATAGATCATATCCCTGATAGTCATCCAATCACATTTCGATGTCCAACAAATTGCAGTATTTTCAGATTTCCAGGGATAAATAAAAGCAAAAATAATAAAAAAGCACTACCTAGCAAAATCAATAGGCATCGATTCAGTTGTTAAGAGATTCGAGTGGTAAAAATAGAACTTCAAAGCTATTTTACACAAGCGGTCAGACGGCAGTTACAACAAAAGACATTAAACAAAGTTTAGAATTTAATTTGAAAAAAAAAAGAAATATTATCACATAGTAATTAGTAAATAATTGTGTTAGTTTGTCGAAGAAAGAATTGTGTGAAACAAAACAAGTAAAGTAACTAAAATTATCGGAGAAGAGAAAGAACATATATATAATATATGTAACAAAGTAAAATTGCTGTCGTTCATTGGACAAATTTTAAAAGAAGAGAATTAATATAACGCAAGCAGCAAGATATAATATTAAAAAGAAAAAAAAAATAAGTAACTGGAATCCGTGAGACAAAATTCGCACGCAACTAGTTATATTTAAACTTTTAGTAGAGCTTTATTTTATTCCCCATCATTACAGTGCTACGCAGTCTGGAAGGCCTTTCATCATTGCAGTTGCAGCGTGAGTAAATTGTGAATTATTGATATTATATGCTCTTTAACATGTGGATTTAATCATACTCTATTAAAGGTAATAAAACTAAAGAAACAAAAAAAAAAAAAACAAGAAAGAAATATTTGAATAAATGAAATACATTTATTTTAGTGGATTGTATACTTTGTTCAACAAAAAAAAAAAACAATAATAATAATAACTTTTTTTTTGAACATAAATTAGTAAAGAAAGTACTTGATAATAGCAAGAATTTTGAATAAAAAATTGTTACACCATTCTTTCTGCTCAGGCAATTTAAATTCTGTGTACTTGTAAAAGTACAATTAATAGAACCTTTGATCAATCAAAATTTGAAACAATAACTTAAATTCAAGTATAAAATTTTTTTTCAAATTTAGAATAAATATCTATATCATATAGTTAGTTTTGAAGAAAGGGTGTTTAAAAATTCAAAGAATTTTAAGCAATATGTGTTAAGTTTTGTTACTAATTGAATAAAAGTGATAATTATGGAATAAATAGCTAACTTTCGTTTCCATTTGTTAATGAGTGGATAGCTACATGGCGGGTTTCAACAAGTTACAACAGGAACATTGTAGAGTGGGTTTAGAATATACGGGTAATTACATCTTCTCCCGGAATAAAAATTGGTAATTTAGTATGTATTCAGTTAAAGTTCAATTAGATTAATTTGTTTTAGGGACTCTGATAATAAAATATAGTAGTGTGTAGAACGAAATGGTAAGAGGCCTGAATCTCCCCGAGCCGATGAAGCTAGCTTTACAGAAGGGTCCCGTTAGACTCGAACCTTTCCTAGGCATGAAAGAATATTAAAAAATTTCACATTACAACAGTACTAGACAACCTATTGGATACTGCATTAGAAGAACTTAAACGTAAAAACATCTACGTAAAATACATAACCACGTATGCAGATGATATTTTAGCTATTATTAATATCGACGACAAAGATGAAATACTAAAAATACTCAACAATTACCACCCTAAAATAAAATTTACCATTGAAGTGGAACAAAAACAAGAACTAGCATACCTGGATATAAAACTACACAAAGCCAATCATAAAATGCACATCATCAGGCAGAGTTATAAACTTCAACTCAACACAACCAAAATCACAAATAATCAACACCGCAAAAAGTTTTCAACAGAAATAAAATACGAGAATTAATTTAATTCATTTTTATTCTATTTTTACATATTGAAACAATTTTGGTTAGTACGAAATTCCCCATCACTGGATGGTAATTTGAATTTTCTTTAATTCAATAAAACTGAACTTGAGCCTGATAATATTACTTTTCATATGTACAATATTTGATTTGTATTACAAATCAATTTTCGCGTAGTTTGGGGCTAAGGGATTTTCTCCACCATGGTATTTTCCGACACAGCGGTGGGTACAAGAGACTCTATGACCTAAAAATCGACCAACATGTACAAGTTTCGGGATTTATTTCACTCTTTTTTTGGGGACCTTGTTTATTTAGACAATTTCTCGGTGCGATTTGTCATTATTGTTTTGGGGCCATTTTTCACTGGGGCCATTTTAGCTTGATTGACTTGGCCAACAAAATATTAACAAAACAACATTTGCAACAGTTTTATTACATTTGTTCGCGTATACATAAGTAACAATTCAACGCAATGGGCTGAATATTGCTCATACGGAAGTTGCGACACAATTCATACTATTTTTCACATTTGCCCTCATAATAACTGTCACAGTTTAATACTTACTACTATTTGCATACAATTCGGATGGGATTCCTTAATTGCTGCGATCGAGTCTATTTCTCCAGAATAAAAATATCAAGAATTTTTCTTATTCAATAGAGTACAATATTTGTTTATTAATAATAATTATTTACATTTGTTGATTAAATTACGATAAATGTTTCAAGTAAGAAAAATAGAAATTTTTAATAAAAAAGTTAAATAAGAAAAAATATATAATTTTGGAATTTATTTGTGAAAAAGTTGATTTCTTCGCTTGTTGATGACGTGCAGTTTGTGTATTTGGTTTTCTATCTATCTACGGTGCTGATAGCGTTTGCGTTTTGTTGCGGGCGGATGTCCTAATGGTTGTTCAGGCAGCTCAATGAGTTTTGTGGCACCATATTTTCGTCCTGGTGGTGTTTTAATTATATTTGGTTGCCGTCCATACGACCCATGAATACTGGAACCACTAAAAACTGATGTATTCACGATTGATGGCGCTGTACGTGGTATTATTTTTCGTGGCATAGTGCAAGATCTTGATGGTACGGTGGGAGCTGAAGTTTTTCTTAACGAAGATTGCGCTTCAGCGGATTTTCGCAAAAGTTCTGTACGAAAAGTAGCACATTTCGATTCGCATTTGATGACAAAATGCTTTACCGGCTTCTGTTCTTGTTGGGGCAATCGATCTTCAAGAACATTTTTATTAAGATACTGCCATTCAAAGGGCAACATTCCCATATCATTGTGGCTGGACTTTTGTTTCCTCAAATCGTTGATTATATCAGTAAATATATTACCATTGTCCTCATGGTTCGGGAACGCTGTATTGAGGGAGCTGGTCGCTGGAAATGTTTTCAAAGTTTCGGCAAACATTGAAACCCACGATTCAGAATCTCGACCAGCAACTTCGATAATTTCCTCCAATTCAGATTTCCATTTTTCCACAAGAAGGTGAGGAATATTTATGAAGGTTGCTAATATTTTTAATTTTGTTTCAGTCTCAAGGTCGGGAAAGGAATTCTTAATGCTGCGCAAGACTTTCTGGTTTAATTTGTAAGAGATTGAGTTGTTTATCCACAAATCATTTGGTGTCGACAGAATTTTTTGTAGATACTGTGATGTGTCGCTGTTTCGATTGGTCATCTTTCCACTTCTTTCTAGGATTTTTTTCTTTTTCACAGGTTAATCAATATAATTTATCTTCTTTATGGCTTCAGGTGTCTCTAGTTTTTACTTCGTGTTTGCAATTATTTGTAAAAACTTGTTTGGAATTTTTAATCTTGTGAATTTATTCAGGCGCGAACCACAATTTTTACTTTTCAGTTATTTTGCTGATGTGTTTAGAGCTCTTGACTTAATGGTTTCAATACTTTTCGTAAACTAAAGAAATTAAATTCTATCAAAGGCTTCATATATGTTGTCCTGCCAATCCTAATTTCTTTAATGAAGAGAGAATACACCAATGACAACTTAGGCAAGTCTCGGGTAAAAAGAGAATAAAAGAGAATCTACATATAAGAAGCCGAATGATGTTCGACACGAACGTGTCGATTTTGCCTCCGCGGACTTAGACACACCTCTCTGTGTGAGGACTGAAATTCTCTGCTGATGATCACAGATTAATTATGCGAGAAATAAACAAAACTCTGCAGAATATTATCATTAATACTATTATGCAATGTGTATGTGAATTTATTAACACTTCCACCTTCGCAGATATTTTAATTGTTCTGGCTTAAGACTTTTATACACCAAATCATTTTTCAAAAATATTCCGCGCCCACTAGACCATAAGCTGGAAAATAATAATTTTTCAAACCACTAATATGGAACAAAATCACTATAAACTTACAAGTGATTAGCAGTGAGGCTTAAGGCGACCAGAATCAGGATGTCAATCTCACCTTCAGTAAAGTCAAAAATTAAATTATGCGAACAAAAGTCAGAACAATTAATATTTATTTGGATTAAAATATGTAAATTTTCATGGAAAATTTTTTTAAAAGGTTTATGGCGGGTTTTCCATCATTTTACTAGGTGTAAGAAATACATGCACGTAATTAGAGTGTTAAAGACCGTAATTAATTTAAAAAGACATAAAACAATAATTGTGAAATATAAAGTAGAATAAACATACAAACATACATAATACTTACATATGTACATTTAATAAATACTTTTCAGGTAATCCTTTGAAATATTGTATGCATCTGCCTTTACAAACAAACAACCCTTAAATATTCGCACTAATTGTGATCTGATAGAAACAAAGAAAGAGCAGGTACCGGAGCAGCGTTTCCATTCGATTATCAAAAGAGGATTTGACAAAAATAAAGTTGCATTTCTTTAAAAATCAATTTCAGTATTCCAAATTATGTTTTTTCATCTATTTTTTTAAATTTATTTTATATTGAATAGTTTTTGAAAACATAATTTCTCAAGAATCTACCATGGCATTTAAAATAAGAACCGATGAAATAATCCTGCCTGCTGTAGACGTGTATTTTTGTTTTACAAATGTCAAATTGCATGTAGCAGAGTAACAAGCTGACTAAAAATTTTTAGCGGCGTCTAAGCAAAAAAAATTTATTTCAAACCGCCGGTGAAGTGTAAAATTTTATTTGGAAAAGAAGAAAAGTCTAATATCACATAAAGAAACTTAAACCTAAGAATGCATTTTTATCAGCCGAGCTACCTGTAAAAGTAGTAAAAAACCAATGTGTATGTTTGGCAGCGGGTAGAATTCGCGAAAGCTGCAGAGAAATGCCGTCATTGAAGCGACCGGTTTGTTTCTTTGTTTTTGACGCACAGAAAACCTTTTACACTAACAAAATGCCTGTTGTTTTTGTGACGTTGTATATGTATTAGGGGCAATACTACCTAATTTATTATGCCATGGAACCTACAAGAATAAAATGTTATAATTTGACACGCAATTTTTATTAAACATTTTCTTTAATGTCTTTCTAGATAAAAATAATTAAACTCATTTTCTACCAAACTTCTTTTATTATGTTATTGTTGTAGCAAGAGTGAGATATGTTATGTGTTTTATATGCATACATACATACATAGTGCGTATGCATTAGTAATATACTTCTTGTACTTTTTCTTCTGAAAACATTTTAATTAATTATTAATTAATTATTTTAAGAGCGGCAGCGACATAATATTACATTATTATTGTGTTGTCACTTTAAATTTAGTTTAACTTTTTTCAAAAGAATCTCATTTTTTAATTTATTTTGTAAGAGGCTATTGGAAGAGCAAAATATTTTTCGCTAGGCGAGTCATTAAAATTTTAAATATTTTGGAGTATATCTCGGAAACAATAATTATTGCAGTATGTATTGTGTAAAATGTAAATAAAATGAAGTTGCTTGGCCACTTTAACAGCAAATACTAAAAACAGAAAGTGTTGAAAGCTATAAAGTTCTATGGCATCTAACAGAAACATAAGTGTTTAAAATTACTCCAAAACAGTAAAATGACTTACATAAAATATACTTCAATCTTTTATTAAATAACACTATAATTTATTAAATTTTTACTGTTTTCGTTCTGCTGAATAGAAAATTTTAAACATCAATTTATTTTAGATGGTTTATTGCATTCATATCACTTTATTGTTGATTTTCGCCACTAAAATTATAAATTAGTTTAACGAAGCTACCTAGCAAGTAGTGAAAGCATTTGCACATGAATACTGACAAGGTTTGGTGGCTTCTACCGAAAACAAAGTTTGTGATATTCCAACAAAAATACTTAATTTTTGATCTTTTACTTTTGGAATATTCAAGGAAAACTATCAAGGAATAACAATTTGTTATGTTGCTTTGCATTTATATCGAAATTTACACGTAATTATCTGTTACAGTGATGTGTTATTCAAAAAGTTGCTAATTTTCCCCTTTAAACTGCAATAAAAACCAATGTTCACACAATTTGTTTCCTCATTTCTATTTGGAGGCATTTTGATTCCATTATGAATCCCTTCTATATGACCTAAAAGAACCATCTTGCATTTACAACCATCAAAATTAGGGGGCACTCCTTCGTGTGAGGTACCCCTAGTCAGAATATCACTACCCCGTTTCAAACTAAAATTTCTAATGCTGATTTTAATAAACAGTCACGTATCCTGAGTATCTCTAGTAGTGATGTTACGAATACTCGTATTCGTATTCGACTATTCGCCTGTTTTAAGATATTCGTATTCGTATTCGTATTCGCCAAATTCAAGCGAATATTTTTCGAATAATTTTCCCATACATTTTCCAAAAAAAAAATCATACAAAAGTTTAAAAAAAGTACATAAAATGTAAAAAAATATATTAATTTTTATTAAAAATACCCATTGTATTTCACGCAGAGTAAGAAAAACGAAATCTGAAAGTATGTAGTAAAATAATTAAAAAATGTTCTGTAGAGGTTTTCAAATTCGGCATCTTAATGCAATAATAATGTCACTAAATTTTTTTTTCATTTATAGTTACTAACGCAAAGGCAGGGATTTTTTCCAATTAAATTTGAAATATAAACCTCAAAAGAAATATTCGTATTCGTATTCGGCGAATACTGTTTTAAATATTCGTATTCGTATTCGTATTCGCGAATACTAAAAATTGATATTCGTAACATCACTAATCTCTAGCTACTCCTTTGTGGACTCTATACCAGTGTTATTAAGGGATCTCACAATGTCAAGTTTGCATCTAACGTATAATCTTTATGTCCGTTATGTCCCATGATGTGGTTAATGTGATTAACATGATTACTTTTGCGACGTCGCTTTTTCGACGTCTCTTTTTGCTTGTCGGTGAGCGGTGTTGGGAAGAAAGAGGGGTAAATAAAAAATCTTGATTTGTGTTTTTCAAGACTTTTCTTCTATTATCATTAATACTATTATACAATGTGTATGTGAATTTATTAACACTTCCACCTCCGCAGATATTTTAATTGTTCTGGCTTAAAACTTTTATACACCAAATAATTCTTCAAAAATATTCCGCGCCCGCTAGACCATAAGCTGGAAAATAATAATTTTTCGAACCACTAATATGGAACAAAAACACTATAAACTTACTAGTGATTAGCAGCGAGGCTTAAGGCGATCAGTAGTGCGATTCAGTAACTTTTAACACCTTAAAAGCTGGTTAATTTATAACACATATTTTGGGGTTTGCACTAACCACTTTGTTATTCACTAACTTATTTTTAACCATAGCTTGGGAATAATGATTAGTAATTCTAATGATTAGCAATTGGATTAGAAATTTTAATTGTGCTGAAAAACTAATTAATTATGATTAGTTAGCCATTTTAGACGATTACTAATTGATTAGATTAGAAATAATCAAAAATCTAATCACAATTAGTGACGATTAGCGTTTCTAATCAAAAAAATAATTGATTAGATTTTTTTATTATTTTTGATTAGATTTGATTAGCTCCACTATTTTTAACTATTTTTTTGAAAAGAAAATATTTATTTATCACATTTGTTGCTATATTTACATAATGTAACAGTTTTTAAATATTGCATAAAATTGCATACGGTGCATGTGTGCTGATTCTGCTTATATATAATTAAAAAAAAATCTAATCACAATTAGTGACGATTAGCATTTGTAATCAAATCTAATCAAAAATAATCAAAAAATCTAATCAATTATTTTTTTGATTAGTTTTGATTAGATTTGATTAGAAATGCTAATCGTCACTAATTGTGATTAGATTTTTGATTATTTCTAATCTAATCAATTAGTAATCTGAAACTTTTATCAAAATTCAATTCTAATGATTATATTATTTTATTTCTCTGATCGTAATGATTTCTAATTTAATAATAAATAGGTTTATTACTACAGAAAATCAGGCGTAGTGCAGCAGTTTTTGAAACAAAATAATTCCTGCTCTAATATTGCTTTCAAATTTGAATAAGAATTTTTTAATACTTTTATAGCGTAGTGTCACAGCCCGGGCATACGATAGAATATTATAAAACCAAGCATATGTACTATGTATATGGTTGAGCCAATATGAAATGCACAATAAAATTAATATCGACATACATATATGATGAAAAAGTGCGCAATTATCTAGCAATTGTATTGGTGCCATTAGACGCATATTAATATGCAAACATATCTGATATATTTCCAATAAATTTCTCTAAGCTCTTTTCGAAATTTTATGATCTTACATTATCTATTTAAAAATGCATTCTTTCAATACAACTAATAAATATCGATACATCAAGCATATTGAGACTTTTAAATAACATACAAATCTTATTAATTTCATACATTAGTACAGAAATAATACAACTTTAATAAAATTATCTAATATTCTGGCAACTAAACAATTTTATAAACAAATTAAACCACACCAAAAATATTGGTGTTAATAAACCCCAATTTGTGTGGTTAAAAATAACATCTGACTGAAACAAATGACTTTAACACCTGCAGATGTGGTTTAAAATGTTTTTGAATAGCAAAAAGGGTTAATTTTGGTGTTAACGTTTTTAAACCCAATTATGGTGGTTAAAAAAGCATAGTGAATCGCACTACAGAATCAGGATGTCAATCTCACCTTAAGTAAAGTCAAAAATTAAATTATGCGAACAAAAGTCAGAACAATTAATATTTATTTGGATTAAAATATGTAAATTTTCATGGAAAATTTTTTTAAAAGGTTTATGGCGGGTTTTCCATCATTTTACTACCTGTAAGAAATACATGCACGTAATTAGAGTGTTAAAGACCGTAATTAATTTAAAAAGACATAAAACAATATTTGTGAAATATTATGTAGAATGTACATACAAACATACATAATACTTACATACATACATTTAATAAATACTTTTCAGGTACTCATTTGAAATATTGTATGAATCTGCCTTTACAAACAAACAACCCTTAAATATTCTCACTAATTGTGATCTGATAGAAACATAGAAAGAGCAGGTACCGGAGCAGCGTTACCATTCGATTGTTTCAAAAAGTACCAACATACGAAAAAAGTGGCACCAAGAGGAGGATTTGACAAAAATAAAGTGGCATTTCTTTAAAAATATTAAATAAAACAAACTGCTGTAAAGAAAAGTCTAATATCACATAAAGAAACTTAAACCTAACAATGCATATTAATCAGCCGAGCTACCTGTAAAAGTAGTAAAAAACCAATGTGTATGTTTGGCAGCGGGTCGAATTTGCAAAAGACTTTTGCGTAGAGAAAATTTCAAAATAAAAAAACAAATTTTATTTCTTTTCGGCTTTCGCTTTTATTTGGAATCTATCTTAAGACTGAGTTAAAAACTAAAAATTCTTAATATTAAATACGAAGTTAAAATGTCTAACAAAGAAAATGCTTATTAATTTATTGATCTACTTAGGGTTTATTGGTTTTGGAGTTCTTGGGAAAATCATACTTCAACTGTAATAAAATATAGGGCAATAGAGTTAAAGTGCCTTTATGTTTAAATATGCATGTTTGTGCACAATTGTTGTGGACAAAAATGCATTTCAATAGAGAAGTGTAATGAAAACCAATTTCAAGTACACGTAAGTATATTTATTGAATTTGGGTTTCTTATGAAAATCATATTTTATACGGCAATAAAATATGGGGCAATAAAATATGGGGCAAGAAAGTTGAAGTGTCTTTATATTTAAATATGCATGTTTGTGCACAATTGTTGTGGACAAAAATGCATTTCGACAAAGAAGTGTAAAGAAAATAAGTCTCGTTTATATGTTTGTATATTTGTATATGAGAACTAATTTCAAGTGTTTCAAGTGTTAGTATATTTGAATGTTTGTACGCTTTATTGTGGACAAACATTCTTCACTAAGAAAATCATGAAATGGTCATTAAATTATGATTTTCCTAGGGGTTATTATAACTCCCCCATCGTTAGAGTGAGGCTCCGACGAAACATGTAATATGGACATTTTACTTCTTATATTACGTAGGAAAAATATTGTTAATAAAATTATCGTAATTATAATTATGATATTAATGCTTACATTTAGTAAATTTGAGTACACACTTTGATTAATAATTTTTTGAATTGAATTTGCATGTTTAACTTGTTCTACATATAAAGTTTCCAGCTTCAAGTTAGCCATATTGTCATTTTTCAGAGTTTTTTCTTTAATTTTTGTAATAAAATTTGGTAAAATAAATTTGTCGTAAGTTTTTATTTTTATATTAGAAAATGTTTTGTTAAGTGTTTTGATTTCACAATTTTCAAACTTTATCAAAAAGTTTCCTTTCAATTTAATATTTATTTTGTTACAATTATGTTCTATCTTTGAATAGAAATTCTTAAATACAAGATGAAGTTGCTTGGCCACTACAACAGCAAATACTAAAAACATAAAGTGTTGAAAGCTTTAGAGTTCTATGACATCTAACAGAAACATAAGTGTTTAAAATTACTTATAAACAATAAAATAACTTAGATAAAATATACTTAAATCTTTTATTAAATAATACCATAATTTATTTGAAATGGTTTATTGCATTGATATCACTTTATTGTTTATTTTCGCCACTAAAATTAGTTTAACGAAGCTAACTAGCAAGTAGTGAAAGCATTTGCACATGACTACTGACAAGGTTTAGTGGCTTCTACTGAAAACAACGGTTGTTCTATTCAGCCAGTGCTGTTGAAAAATCTACAAAAGGGATGTATAAATATTAAATTTTTCCTTTGTTGCTCGAAATATGTTAACAATGTCTACCTAATATTTCTCTGTTTATAAACATTTACGAATGGACAAAAACCTGTTGCCGTGTTGCAATGCTGTCGTATATATAATCATTCGGTAGCCTGCTGTGGCAAATATGTTTAATGCATAAGAGTTTATGACTAAGTTATTACCACTAAAAGTCATAAAATCATTTAAAAAAATAGAATATTTATTCGTCCATAAAAATCTGTACAATAAAATGCAGTTGCATGACATCTGCATACGCATCCCAAATTTAATGGTTAAAGCACACGTGTGTGCGAGTACGTAATTAACTTAGACAGGTAGATTGCAATGCAATCCGAATTGTATGAAAAATAGAAATGAACGATGTTTCTGTACCCATGAGTGGATCAACTTCAAGATTTGGCTGATCTTAAGAAATAAATAAAGAATTTTAAGGAAAAGCAAAACAACATTTTGTTTTATATGAAAATTACCAAAAATTACTTCTGAAGTAATTGTTAAAAACAGAGGAAATATTCTAACAAAAATACTTAATTTTGTGATCTTTTACTTTTGGAATATTCAAGGAAAACTATCATAGAATAACAATTTGTTATGTTGCTTTGCATTTATGTTCTATCGAAATTTACACGTAATTATCTGTTACAGTGATGTGTTATTCAAAAAGTTGCTAATTTTCCCCTTTAAACTGCAATAAAAACCAATGTTCACACAATATGTTTCCTCATTTCTATTTGGAGGCATTTTGAGTCCATTATGAATCCCTTCTATATTACCTAAAAGAACTATCATGCAGTTACAACCATCAAAACAAGGGTTACACTCTTTCGTGTGAGGTAACAGTTTTGAACTAATAGTTGCTGATTTTAATAAACATTCACGTATCCTGAGTATCTCTAGCTAGTCCTTTGTGGTCTCTATACGAGTGTTATTAAGGGATCTCACAATGTCGAAGTTTGCATCTAACGAATAATGTTTATGTCCCATAATGTCCTTAATCCGATAATTTTCCGACTTAGAAAAAAATCTTAATTTTTTCTATATGGATGATTAAGGCAAAACGTAAAAATTTTAAGTTTTTTAATATTTTCATTATCTATAATCTGGTCGTCACTAGAATTTTTTTACTGTTGTCACTTTTTTGGGTATTTAAATACCCATTAGGCAGGAATGGGTTAAAATACCAAAAAATCTGTTAAAAAATATTATTTCTCAATAACAAAATAATAAACACAAAACAAATTATGAAATTGGGTTGTAATTTTTCTTTTTTCCTTTATTCCTATTGACACATCTAGCTCATGAGCAACAATAACAATCCCTGTTGTTTTTTTATTGTTGCCTTGTTGTAGTTGTGCGGCTACCTGTATATTATTGTACCATGGTTTTTCCTTTGCATTGTTAGTTATATTGTTAGCTCTTTCTGTTTGGTTTAAAAAAAAAACAAATAGGAAAAATGGTGTCAAACTTTTTACATTCAAAACAACAACAAAATTGTTTTCGGGCATTTTTCCTATTTTGTGGCCATTTTTCATTTTTTAGTTTGGGAATATTTTTCATGGAGCCAGCTAAAATTAACAATCTGTACTCATTTCATATATGTATGTATACTCGTATGTATGTATATAACATGTGTAAATACAACTAAATATTTACAGTATTTTTAGTCAAGATAATATTTTAGTAGATTTTGAAAGATTGAAAGTCACCGCATTTAGAAAAAATATTATATAATCACACAGCATACCTCGAGTTTCCCTATTCACACTTCTAAATACTCTTTTTAATAATATCCTTTATTTCTTAAAAACACAAATAGCAGGGTTTAAAATTACTTTTTTAATTTTTATTTATTATACTACCGACTACTGAGAAAATATGATTCGTTTCCATTTTTACTAGTAGAGAAACTAAAAATATATACTTGATAACAAATACATTTGCAGTTTTCTAAAAAGAATTTTATACTTGCAAACTAAATAAAATATTAAGTAGCTTACACGCCACAAATATGTATCTGTAATATATTGCGGAGCAAATATTTCTTGTCAATGAAAAATAGCTTTCCACACAAAAATGCAAAAAAAACACACAAAATTATTCTTTCAAAAAATATGCCGCTATAAAAATTACCAAACAAAAAAAATATATGCCATTCCAACCGAACACAACTTCGATTATTATGACAAACATCGCGATCTAAAAATGAATATTATTTGAAAATTGTTCTCTTTGCATCAACAACTAGCAACCCTAAAAATTTCTCAAATTATGATTAGGTTCAAGGAAAATATATTTCTGAACGGCAAAAAGAATGTGTATGGAAATTGCAGATTCTACATATTTTTTTTTTTAGTCGGCAGTACCTATAATAAATAAAAATAAAAAACCAATTTTAATCCCTGTTAGAAACTGTCATGAAAGCATTAATATGGACGATTTTATTTGAGTTTTCGTGGATAGAATTCTTTACTGTGTTTTACAATCACACTGACTTCTTTACGTAGTAAAATTGAAACATTTTTATAAATTTTTTATTATAAATTTGAAAAAGTTAATTTTTTTACTTTAATCATTTACTGTTTTACGATAAGCAGTGCGCATACTTTTTGTGTTGTATTATAAATGTGTTACAACAGAAATACAGATGCAAACAACTTTTGTCCACATTTGCTTTAAAACAAACAACGCTTAAATTATTCTCAATAATTGTGATCTGAAAGAAACATAAAAAGAGCAGCTACTGTGTTCGGAGACCGATATAACTTCGTGATATGAAGATCCGAATCACAAGAGTTTAGGACTTTAGGTTTTTATCACCAAAAGTCAGAAAATCATTTCTAAAAATAGAATAATTACACTGTGATAGTCGAAAAAATGAACTTCGATGAATCCTTTTTAAACTATTAGGGGGGAGTTCCCTGTGTGCGAAAGTACATTTGAAAGTGTCAGATTGGCTCCAGTTTTAGAGAAATCGTTATATATCCATTTTTCATGGGTATATACCGATTTCTCAAAAACTGGAGCCAATCTGACACTTCCAAATGTACTTTCGCACCCAGGGGACTCCCCCTAATAGTTCGATAAGGATTCATCGACGTTAATTTTTTTTCGGGTCAAAAACTATCACAGTGTTATTATTCCTTGTTTTCCTTGAACACAGCACTTGTGGGACTGTGAAATTGTCACACAGCTGTTAAGAAAACGAAAGTTAATTTTTAGTTGTCTGATTTAATTTCACATATTCGTCATCAGATTCCAAAAGTAAAAGATCGCAAAATTAAGTATTTTTGTTAGAATATTTCCTCTGATTTTAACAATTACTTCGGTAGTAATTTTTGGTAATTTTCATACAAAACAAAATGTTTTCCTTAAAATTCTTTATTTATTTCTTAAGATCAGCCAAATCTTGATGTTGATCCACTCATGGGTACAGAAACATCGTTCATTTCTATTTTTCATACAATTCGGATTGCATTGCAATCTACCTGTCTAAGTTAATTACTTACTCGTACACACGTGTGCTTTAATCATTAAATTTGGGAAGCTGCATTTTATTGTACAGATTTAAAAGGACAAATAATTGTTCTATTTTTTTTTAAATGATTTTATGACTTTTAGTGGTAATAACTTAGTCATAAACTCTTATGCATTAAACATATTTGCCACAGCAGGCTACGGAATGATTATATTGACGACAGCAATGCAACACGGCAACAGGTTTTTGTCCATTCGTAAATGTTTATAAACAGAGAAATATTAGGTAGACATTGTTAACATATTTCGAGCAACAAAGGAAAAATTTAATATTTATACATCCCTTTTGTAGATTTTTCAACAGCACTGGCTGAATAGAACAACCGTTGTTTTCAGTAGAAGCCACTAAACCTTGTCAGTAGTCATGTGCAAATGCTTTCACTACTTGCTAGTTAGCTTCGTTAAACTAATTTTAATTTTTAGTGGCGAAAATAAACAATAAAGTGATATCAATGCAATAAATTGTGTAAAATAAATGAATGTTTAAAAAGCTCTTATTCTGCAGAACGAAAACAGTAAAAATTTAATAAATTATAGTGTTATTTAATAAAAGATTTAAGTATATTTTATGTAAGTCATTTTATTGTTTATAAGTAATTTTAAACACTTATGTTTCTGTTAGATGCCATAGAACTCTAAAGCTGAATTCACCCATTGTTTCGGAACAAAATTTTTGTCCGGACAAAATTTTTTGTTCTGAAACAATTTTGCAACACGATTCACTCATTTCGAACAATTTGTCTGGAAAATCAAAGCTACCGTATGAAATACATGTGTTTTATTAATTTTGCAAGGTGGCAGTACAGTGACAGATGAATTTAATTTGCTGTTTTATTTGTCAAACGCACTTATTTTTTATTGTTTAATAAGAAAATTACATGTTAAAAAAAATTAATAAAAGTCAGTTAGTTTTTTTACTAGCAATTGAGCTTTACTTTATTTTTATTTTACTGGATATAAGTTACTATGTGCTTTTATTATACATACTTATAACATTATGTGGCAGCTCGCTTCAACTTTGCTGAGAAAATAAAATAGGTGGCAGCTTATTTCAATTTTGTCCGGACAAAATTTAAAATTAAACCAATTCAACCAAAAAATGTTCCGAACAAATTTTGTTCTCTTTTTCTCTCACTCTCAAAAAGAGAAACCTCAAACTTCATATAAAAAAAATTTTGTCCGGACAAAAATTTTGTTCCGAAACAATGGGTGAATTCAGCTTAAAGCTTTCAACACTTTCTGTTTTTAGTATTTGCTGTTGTAGTGGCCAAGCAACTTCATTTTATTTACATTTTACACAATACTGCAATAATTATTGTTTCCGAGATATACTCCAAAATATTTTAAATTTTAATGACACGCCTAACGAAAAATATTTTGCTCTTCCAATAGCCTCTTACAAAATAAATTAAAAAATGAGATTCTTTTGAAAAAAATGAAACTAAATTTAAAGTGACATCACAATAATATTATAATATTATGTCGCTGCCGCTCTTAAAATAATTAATTAATAATTAATTAAAATGTTTTCAGAAGAAAAAGTACAAGAAGTATATTACTAATCCATACGCACTATGTATGTATGTATGTATATAAAACACATAACATATCTCACTCTTGCTACAACAATAACATAATAACAGAAGTTTGGTAGAAAACGAGTTTAATTATTTTTATCTAGAAAGACATTAAAGAAAATGTTTAATAAAAATTGCTTGTCAAATTATAACATTTTATTCTAGTAGGTTCCATGGCATAATAAATTAGGTAGTATTGCCCCTAATACATATACAACGTCACAAAAACAAC
Source organism: Lypha dubia (assembly GCA_947311025.1). Lineage (NCBI taxonomy): Eukaryota > Metazoa > Arthropoda > Insecta > Diptera > Tachinidae > Lypha > Lypha dubia. Next base: position 21,439,761 of record OX371262.1, on the reverse strand, counting down.
AGGCATTTTGTTAGTGTAAAAGGTTTTCTGTGCGTCAAAAACAGAGAAACAAGCCGATCGCTTCGAAGCCATCCATCTCTGGAGCTTTTGCGATTTCGAACATACACATTGGTTTTTTACTACTTTTACAGGTAGCTCGGCTGATAAAAATGCATTGTTAGGTTTAAGTTTCTTTATGTGATATTAGACTTTTGTTCCTTTCCAAATAAAATTTTACACTTCACTGGCGGGTTGAAATTATTTTTTTTTTTCTTAGACGCCGCTACAAATTTTTAGTCAGCTTGTTACTCTGCTACATGCAATTTGACATTTGTAAAACAAAATTACACGTCTACAGCAGGCAGGATTATTTCATCGGTTTTTATTTTAAATACCATGGTAGGTACTTGAGAAATTATGTTTTCAAAAACTATTCAATATAAAATAAATTGAAAAAACATAATTTGGAATACTGAATTTGATTTTTAAAGAAATGCAACTTTATTTTTGTCAAATCCTCCTCTTGGTGCCACTTTTTTCGTAAATATCGCCTTTGTTGGTACTTTTTGAAACAGTCGAACGGTAACGCTGCTCCGGTACCTGCTCTTTCTATGTTTCTATCAGATCACAATTAGTGACAATATTTAATATATGTTTGTTTGTAAATGCAGATGCACACAATATTTCAAAGGAGTACCTGAAAATTATTTATTAAATGTAAGTATTATGTATGTTTGTATGTACATACATTCTACATAATATTTCACAATTATTGTTTTATGGCTTTTTAAATTAATTACGGTCTTCAACACTCTACGTATTTCTTACAGGTAGTAAAATGATGGTAAGCCCGCCATAAACGATAACCTTTTTAAAGAACCTTCCATGAAAATTTATTTTAATCCAAATAAATCTTAATTGTTCTGACTTTTGTTTGCATAATTAAATTTTTGCATAATAGTATTAATGATAATATTCTGCAGAGTTTTGTTTCATTCTCGCATAATTAGTCTGTGATCATCAGCAGAGAATTTAAGTCCTCACACAGAGAGGTGTGTATAAGTCCGCGGAGGCAAAATCGACACGTTCGTGCCGAACATCATTCGGCTTCTTATATGTAGATTCTCTTTTTTTCTCTTTTTACCCGAGACTTACCTAAGTTGTTATTGGTGTTGGTGTATTCTCTCTTCATTAAAGAAATTAGGATTGGCAGGACAACATATATGAAGCCTTTGATAGAATTTAATTTCTTTAGTTTACGAAAAGTATTGAAACCATTAAGTCAAGAGCTCTAAACACATCAGCAAAATAACTGAAAAGTAAAAATTGTGGTCCGCGCCTGAATAAATTCACAAGATTAAAAAACTCCAAACAAGTTTTTACAAATAATTGCAAACACGAAGTAAAAACTAGAGACACCTGAAGCCATAAAGAAGATAAATTATATTGATAAGCCTGTGGTAAAGAAAAAAAATCCTAGAAAGAAGTGGAAAGATGACCAATCAAAACAGCGACACATCACAGTATCTACAAAAAATTCTGTCGACACCAAATGATTTGTGGATAAACAACCCAATCTCTTACAAATTAAACCAGAAAGTCTTGCGCAGCATTAAGAATTCCTTTCCCGACCTTGAGACTGAAACAAAATTAAAAATATTAGCAAGCTTCATAAATATTCCTCACCTTCTTGTGGAAAAATGGAAATCTGAATTGGAGGAAATTATCGAAGTTGCTAGACGAGATTCTGAATCGTGGGTTTCAATGTTTGCCGAAACTATGAAAACGTTTCCAGCGACCAGCTCCCTCAATACAGCGATCCCGAACCATGAGGACAATGGTAATATATTTACTGATATAATCAACGATTTGAGGAAACAAAAGTCCAGCCACAATGATATGGGAATGTTGCCCTTAGAATGGCAGTATCTTAATAAAAATGTTCTTGAAGATCGATTGCCCCAACAAGAACAGAAGCCGGTAAAGCATTTTGTCATCAAATGCGAATCGAAATGTGCTACTTTTCGTACAGAACTTTTGCGAAAATCCGCTGAAGCGCAATCTTCGTTAAGAAAGACTTCAGCTCCCACCGTACCATCAAGATCTTGCACTATGCCACGAAAAATAATACCACGTACAGCGCCATCAATCGTGAATACATCAGTTTTTAGTGGTTCCAGTATTCATGGGTCGTATGGACGGCAACCAAATATAATTAAAACACCACCAGGACGAAAATATGGTGCCACAAAACTCATTGAGCTGCCTGAACAACCATTAGGACATCCGCCCGCAACAAAACGCAAACGCTATCAGCACCGTAGATAGATAGAAAATTAAATACACAAACTGCACGTCATTAACAAGCGAAGAAATCAACTTTTTCACAAATAAATTCCAAAATTATATTTATTTTCTTATTTACTCGTAACTTTTTTATTAAAAATTCCTATATTTCTTACTTGAAACATTTATCGTAATTTAATCAACAAGTGTAAATAATTATTATTAATAAACAAATATTGTACTCTATTGAATAAGAAAAATTCTTGACTTTTTTATTCTGGAGAAATAGACTCGATCGCAGCAATTAGGAATCCCATCCGAATTGTATACAAATAGTAGTAAGTATTAAACTGTGATAGTTCACTCCACGGTTAAATAACTCGTCAAAAACTTCAGTATTCTTGAGAAATTATAAGGGAAAATCAAATAAAAAAGTAAAGCAAAAAAAATTAGCGCGCGTGCTTAGAATTTCAAAAATCGCCCGACACTGGTTTAAACTCTAGAACTGTGCAGACGCGTTCTTTATAGTCATCGCAAATGAATATTAAAAATTAAAAGTTAGTCACAAAAAACAGACAAATAAAACAATTATTAAACAGTTATTTTACTTGTTTTATATAGAGCTGCATGAACGTGGTCATCAATGAACATATTCATATGTTCATTGACTAAAACTCTATTTCGAATAAAAATCAGAACACCAAACAAACTGTTGCTTTGTTCATAGTATGAGTGAGAACATTTTGTTTCACTTCGTTAACACAAAGAGTTTGTTCATTGGTCTTCCGCACACGAGATGAATTTTTAAGCCGCACATTTTTGTTCTTTTTTTTACACACGAGACTAATTCATCTGGCATAAAATGTATACGTGTACTCAGCTTTGTGTGTGTTAGTGTTTTTTGTATTCATTTGATGTTTGTAAATGTGTATGTATTAGTTTTGTGCTGCTTGTGCGGGTATGAGGCTGGTTGAAAAATTGTTCCAACGAAAAACCGCTCTCTTCACCCCTCTCGCCTAAAAACTCTCATGTTATGCCAGCATAATTAGACTCGTGTGCGGAAGACCATTGAAATGATTTTTATTTCGAAGTTCTCGCTCCTATCTCATATTTTCTTATTAATACGCAATAGCAATGTTGCCAATTTGGTGAAATCATGTAATCTTTTGCATGCGCTGCCCATTTTAATTACTTGCATATGTAATTTCAAGTTTTAGCCTTTACACGCACGTACTTATGTATGTATATACTATTCATATTACGAGCACTAGTAGTAAATCAAATTCAATATGTATTTTAGTTTGTTATTTGCATTTCTAAATAACATAAACCTTCAATAAACGTTAATAAATGAAATAAATCATTAATGATTAAACTGTAAATTTTTTAGAGTTTTTTGCCTTCTTTTTTTGCGATTTAGTTCATTGTGTATGTTTAACGTATGTATTTCTTATATGATTTTCCATTTTCCTACAACTGGCAACACTGATCTTTGAAAGCATATTGTTTTTGCATGAACATTATTGATATTTATTCAAGCTATGTTCGGTTTCACATTTGTAAATGTTCGTTCGCTCTTGTATAAGTGAACACACAAACTTCATTACACTCGTCTCTTAACTATCGAGTGTTGATTGTTCTCTGTTCATAGTTATTCATCTGCATTGAATAGAAACGAATGAATAAAAGATAATGATGAAAGTTTCATGATGCTCATTATTAAGTTTCATGCAGCTCTCTATTGTTTAATCATTATTTTTTTTGTGTAATATACATAAATATATGCATACATAAACACATACATATACTTATAAGTGAACACAAAAAAGAGAACTCTAAATGAGTATGTCTTCTAACAACAACAATAAAACTACAAGCAGTAGGAATGTTTACCTAACCTTTGTTGATGATGACGACAACAAAAAAAAATATACATATAATTAAATTCAAACTTGAATTTTATACAAAACACAATTACTCGTGCACTATACTGATCAAGAAACAACAAATAACAATTGCAACCGTTGGCCTGTATGATGCAGGAAATATTGAAAATGTAGTCTACCTTGATGCAGGCTGTATTAATCAAGCCATTAACTTAAAAATCGGTTTTAGGAATGCAAACGACATCTACCAACATAAAAACGAAAAACAATATATCCGTTTGGATAAACAAATCAATGTTACGCTTATCTCAGAAACTCATTTAACATCTCGAAGCTATTTTAGAATTAATGGATATACATAGTTTCTACCACACCAAGGATCATAGATGTAGAGCTTGTTCTGACTCGGGAATTCTAATAAAACGCGAATAAAACACTACCTGTTAAATGATCTTTGTGAAGAATATCTTCAAGCAACGAATATCTGTATTAAACATTATTATCAAACCAATGACAACTTAGACATGTCTCGGCCAAAAAGAGAATAATTGATTGATGTTCGGCACGAACATGTCGATTTGGTCTTCGCGGACTTAGACACACCTCTCTGTGTGTGTTACACAGGATTAAAAATTGTTCATTGGTGAGGAAAGAAAATCTCTGCTAACTGCACGTCTACATTAGACATGACATGCTGTTAAGACGTGCTGTTAAAACACGCGAAACATTTAATGGTGGAGTATACGTATGTCATAATTTTTCATTATTTTTGTTTCGTCAACGAGTTAACTACGCTAGTTTTGTCATATGTTTGTGGTTGTGTCGAAAAAAAAATACATACATACATATGTACATATGTAGTATATATCTACATATGTTTAATTTAATTCTTTTTAACTAAAATTGTAAACTCACATTGTTTTTGTTGTTTATTTTCCTATTCAGGACGTATTTGCTACAAAAATTCAGTTTGCTTCACACTTTTTTTCTAAAATATACACAACTATTACTTTTTCCACAATATTATTTCAGTTTTTTCCCTTAAAATAACAACGAAAACAAAACTTTGACAGCTAAACGTCATTTTCTGTTAAGACGGAGCTTTCAAGACAGACGTCTTAACAGCAATGTTAAGACGGCTAGAAAACATTAACATTTGCGGTCCACACCTGACAGTAACAGGATTTTGCTGTTTCTGTCCGTGTTTTCATGTCAGGTGTAGACCGCACTTAATGATCACAGATTAATTATGCGAGTATGAAACAAAAATCTGCAGAATACATATTATGATTAACACTATTATGCAAAAATTGAATTATGCGAACAAAAGTCAGAACAATTAATATTTATTTGGATTAAAATATGTAAATTTTCATGGAAAATTTTTTTAAAAGGTTTATGGCGGGTTTTCCATCATTTTACTACCTGAAAGAAATACGCGCACATAGTTAGAGTGTAAAAGACCGTAGTTAATTTAAAAAGCCATAAAACAATAATTGTGAAATATTAAGTGGAATGTACATACAAACATACATAATACTTACATACATACATTTAATAAATACTTTTCAGGTACTCCTTTGAAATATTGTATGCATCTGCCTTTACAAACAAACAACCCTTAAATATTCGCACTAATTGTGATCTGATAGAAACAAAGAAAGAGCAGGTACCGGAGCAGCGTTTCCATGCGATTTTCAAAAGAGGATTTGACAAAAATAAAGTTGCATTTCTTTAAAAATCAATTTCAGTATTCAAAATTATGTTTTTTCATCTATTTTGTTCAATTTATTTTATATTGAATAGTTTTTGGAAACATAATTTCTCAAGTACCTACCATGGTATTTAAAATAAAAACCGATGAAATAATCCTGCCTGCTGTAGACGTGTAATTTTGTTTTACAAATGTCAAATTGCATGTAGCAGAGCAACAAGCTGACTAAAAATTTGTAGCGGCGTCTAAGAAAAAAAAAATAATTTCAACCCGCCAGTGAAGTGTAAAATTTTATTTGGAAAAGAACAAAAGTCTAATATCACATAAAGAAACTTAAACCTAACAATGCATTTTTATCAGCCGAGCTACCTGTAAAAGTAGTAAAAAACCAATGTGTATGTTCGAAATCGCAAAAGCTCCAGAGATGGATGGCTTCGAAGCGATCGGCTTGTTTCTCTGTTTTTGACGCACAGAAAACCTTTTACACTAACAAAATGACTGTTGTTTTTGTGACGTTCTTTTTGTATTAGGGACAATACTACCTAATTTATTATGCCATGGAATCTACTAGAATAAAATGTTATAATTTGACAAGCAATTTTTATTAAACATTTTCTTTAATGTTTTACTAGATAAAAATAATTAAACTCGTTTTCTACCAAACTTCTGTTATTATGTTATTGTTGTAGCAAGAGTGAGATATGTTATGTGTTTTATATGCATACATACATACATAGTGCGTATGGATTAGTAATATACTTCTTGTACTTTTTCTTCTGAAAACATTTTAATTAATTATTTTAAGAGCGGAAGCGTCATAATATTATAATATTATTGTGATGTCACTTTAAATTTAGTTTAACTTTATTTAAAAGAATCTCAATTTTTAATTCGAAGAGCAAAATATTTTTCGTTAGGCGTGTCATTAAAATTGAAAATATTTTGGAGTATATCTCGGAAAAAATTATTATTGCAGTATTGTGTAAAATGTAAGTAAAAAGTAGTTTCTTGGCCACTACAACAGCAAATACTAAAAACAGAATGTGTTGAAAGCTTTAGAGTTCTATGGCATCTAACAGAAACATAAGTGTTTAAAATTACTTATAAACAATAAAATGACTTACATAAAATAGACTTAAATCTTTTATTAAATATACCATAATTTATTAAATTTTTACTGTTTTTGTTCTGCAGAATAAGAGCTTTTTAAACATTCATTTATTTTACACAATTTATTGCATTGATATCACTTTATTGTTTATTTTCGCCACTAAAAATTAAAATTAGTTTAACGAAGCTAACTAGCAAGTAGTGAAAGCATTTGCACATGACTACTGACAAGGTTTAGTGGCTTCTACTGAAAACAACGGTTGTTCTATTCAGCCAGTGCTGTTGAAAAATCTACAAAAGGGATGTATAAATATTAAATTTTTCCTTTGTTGCTTGAAATATGTTAACAATGTCTTCCTAATATTTCTCTGTTTATAAACATTTACGAATGGACAAAAACCTGTTGCCGTGTTGCATTGCTGTCGTCAATATAATCCTTCGGTAGCCTGCTGTGCCAAATGTGTTTAATGCATAAGAGTTTATGACTAAGTTATTACCACAAAAGTCATAAAATCATTTAAAAAAAAAATAGAATAATTATTCGTCCTTTTAAATCTGTACAATAAAATACAGCTTCCCAAATTTAATGATATTATTGCACCATGGTTTTTCCCTTGTATTTTTAGTTATATTGTTAGCTCTTTCTGTTTGGTTTAAAAAAAAAAACAAATAGGAGAAATGGCGTCAAACTTTTTACATTCAAAACAACAACAACATTGTTTTCGGCCATTTTTCCTATTTTGTGGCCATTTTTCATTTTTTAGTTTGGGAACATTTTTCATGGAGCCAGCAAAAATTAACAATCTGTAGTCATTTCATATATTTGTGCTCGTATGTATATAACAGTGATGGAATTTGAGTTTTTTTGTTTTGGGCCAAATTGACAATTTGAAAGGGCCAAAATAGCTTCGAGAGGGCCAATATATTTGATAACACGCTTTTTATTTAAATAAAAACAATAGTGCAGTACACACAGTATAAAACTAATACAGTATATGTGTTTTATTTTATTTAGAACAAAAAAGTTTAAAAGTGTTTTTTTAAGGTTATATTTAAAGCAAATACATATTTTAATATGTAGTTAAAAAAAATATTGTAGTTAAAAAACATATTTTCTATGTAATTCTAATTTTATTGTATATAATCCCCAAGATTTTAGTTCAAAGTTCCTCAATGGTGATATTACTGTTTGTAACATTTTTCTTTGTTATAAGTTTTAAAATATCTTTATCATAACAATTACCAGAATTATATTTAATTAAATCTTTCGATTGCATTAAAGATGACACGGTATTTACATGAAGACGATTCCTTATATTGGTTTTAATCATATTTTGGGTAGAAAAAATTCTTTTTACGCATGCTGAGGAGTGTAGAATGTCATGAAACAAATAGTGTATTTTAACATTCGACAATGATGAAAAAGCTAAAAACAAGTTAACAGCTGTGCTTACAAGTTCACCTGAAAGGATTCGCCTTGGGTACTAGCACAAGACAGGTTTGCAAATAAAAGTAAGGAGTTTTTTTCTTGACAAACAAAACAATGTTGTATATAAAAGTATCGTTCGAAACAGTACATTTCAAACCGTTCGAACGATTTGAATCAGTTAGTTGAATTTTGAGCTGAAAGGGCCAAAATAGATTAGAAAGTACCACAGGGCCATCAAACACTCAAAAGTGCCAAAAATGGCACAATTGTGCCACATTTTCCATCACTGGTATATAATAGTGATGTTACGAATATCAATTTTTAGTATTCGCGAATACGAATACGAATACGAATACGAATATTTAAAACAGTATTCGCCGAATACGAATACGAATATTTCTTTTGAGGTTTATATTTCAAATTTAATTGAAAAAAATCCCTTTCTTTGCGTTAGTAACTATAAATGAAAAAAAAAAATTTTGTGATTTAACATTATTATTGCATTAAGATGTCGAATTTGAAAACCTCTACAGAACATTTTTTAATTATTTTACTTACATACTTTCAGATTTCGTTTTTCTTACTCTGTTTGGGTTTTTAATTAATAATTCAGTGCTGTTTAGCGAACATATTTTTGCAGAAGGCGCATCCACCTGTGTCAGTGGAATTTCATATATAAAAAGTTTTAGTTTGATTCCTGTAGCTTCCCACCCTTATACATTTACATATAAACAGAATCAAAACATCTCACCGAGTTTCTTTAAATATCATGCATTTAAGTTATACGAGTATATTCCAATTTATTGCCGATAGATGATGTACTTTGTTCAATTCACTGCTGCGAAGGCATTTTTAATTTTATTAATACATTTGAGACAACTTAAATTATAATTTATATATATTTTTGTTTGTTTTTTAAGAAGGTTATTACTTTGCGTGATATACAATGGGTTTTTTTAATAAAAATTAATATATTTTATATTTTATTTATTTGTTGCGGGTTAGCAATATCTAGATATATATTTCGTTGGTAGCTATACCAATTCATCAGTAGATGTTTTACCCTTTATGTTTAAAAAATTCCAAAGCTCATCTATTTATACAAAAACTCACAAATATATTTTTTGTGAATAACAAAGCATAAAAATAGCCTTTAAAAAAATTTTTTCAAACACAAAGCAACAAATAAATAAAATATAAAACATAAATACTTGAGTACATGCTCAAATAAATGTAAAATTTTTTAAAAATTAATATATTTTTTTACATTTTATGTACTTTTTTTAAACTTTTGTATGATTTTTTTTTGGAAAATGTATGGGAAAATTATTCGAAAAATATTCGCTTGAATTTGGCGAATACGAATACGAATATCTTAAAACAGGCGAATAGTCGAATAGTCGAATACGAATACGAGTATTCGTAACATCACTAGTTTATAACATGTGTAAATACAACTAAATATTTACAGTATTTTTAGTCAAGATAATATTTTAGTAGATTTTGAAAGGTTGAAAGTCACCGCATTTAGAAGAAATATTATATAATCACACAGCATACCTCGAGTTTCAGGATTCACACTTCTAAATACTCTTTTTAATAATATCCTTTATTTCTTAAAAACACAAATAGCAGGGTTTAAAATTACTTTTTTAATTTTTATTTATTATACTACCGACTACTGAGAAAATATGATCCGTCTCCATTTTTGATAGTAGAGAAACTAAAAATATTTACTTGATAACAAATACATTTGCAGTTTTCTAAAAAGAATTTTATACTTGCAAACTAAATAAAATATTAAGTAGCTTACACGCCACAAATATGTATATGTAATATATTGCGCAGCAAATATTTCTTGTCAATGAAAAATAGCTTTCCACACAAAAATGTGAAAAAACACACACAAAATTATTATTTCAAAAAATATGCCGCCATAAAAAATACCAAACAAAAAAATATATGCCATCCCAAACGAACACAACTTCGATTATTATTATGATAAACATGGCGATCTAAAAATGAATATCATTTGAAAATTGTTCTCTTTGCATCAACAACTAGCAACCCTAAAAATTACTCAAATTATGATTAGGTTCAAGGAAAATATATTTCTGAACGGAAAAAAATATGTCTTGAAAATTGTAGATTCTACATATATTTTTAGTAGTCGGCAGTATAATAAATAAAAATAAAAAACTAATTTTAATCCCTGTTCGAAACTGTCATGAAAGCATTAATATGGACGATTTTATTTGAGTTTTCGTGGATAGAATTCTTTAATGTGTTTTGCAATCACACTGAATTCTTTTACGTAGTAAAACTGAAACATTTTTAAAAATTTTTTATTATAAATTTAATCATTTACTGTTTTACAATAAGCAGTGCGCATACTTTTTGTGTTGTATTATAAATGTGTTACAGCAGAAATACAGATGCAAACAACTTTTGTCCACCTTTGCTTTAAAACAAACAACCCTTAAATTATTCTCACTAATTGTGATCTGAAAGAAACATAAAAAGAGAGGTACTGTGATCGGAGGACGAAATAACTTCGTGATATGAAGATCCGAATCATAAGAGTTTAGGACTTTAGGTTTTTATCACTAAAACTCATAAAATCAGTTCTAAAAATAGAATAATTATTCGTTCAGCAAAATCTGTACAAAAAAAAATAAAGTTGATTACGTGTAAATTTCGATAGAACATAAATGCAAAGCAACATAACAAATTGTTATTCTATGATAGTTTTCCTTGAATATTCCAAAAGTAAAAGATCACAAAATTAAGTATTTTTGTTAGAATATTTCCTCTGTTTTTAACAATTACTTCGGAAGTAATTTTTGGTAATTTTCATATAAAACAAAATTTTTCCTTAAAATTCTTTATTTATTTCTTAAGATCAGCCAAATCTTGAAGTTGATCCACTCATGGGTACAGAAACATCGTTCATTTCTCTTTTTCATACAATTCGGATTGCATTGCAATCTACCTGTCTAAGTTAATTACTTACTCGTACACACGTGTGCTTTAATCATTAAATTTGGGATGCGTATGCAGATGTCATGCAACTGCATTTTATTGTACAGATTTTTATGGACGAATAAATATTCTATTTTTTTAAATGATTTTATGACTTTTGTGGTAATAACTTAGTCATAAACTCTTATGCATTAAACACATTTGGCACAGCAGGCTACCGAATGATTATATTGACGACAGCAATGCAACACGGCAACAGGTTTTTGTCCATTCGTAAATGTTTATAAACAGAGAAATATTAGGAAGACATTGTTAACATATTTCAAGCAACAAAGGAAAAATTTAATATTTATACATCCCTTTTGTAGATTTTTCAACAGCACTGGCTGAATAGAACAACCGTTGTTTTCAGTAGAAGCCACTAAACCTTGTCAGTAGTCATGTGCAAATGCTTTCACTACTTGCTTCGTTAAACTAATTTTAATTTTTAGTGGCGAAAATAAACAATAAAGTGATATCAATGCAATAAATTGTGTAAAATAAATGAATGTTTAAAAAGCTCTTATTCTGCAGAACAAAAACAGTAAAAATTTAATAAATTATGGTATATTTAATAAAAGATTGAAGTATATTTTATGTAAGGCATTTTACTGTTTTAAAGTAATTTTAAACACTTATGTTTCTGTTTGAGGTCATAGAACTCTAAAGCTTTCAACACTTTCTGTTTTTAGTATTTGCTGTTGTAGTGGCCAAGCAACTTCATTTTATTTACATTTTACACAATACTGCAATAACTATTGATTCCGAGATATACTCCAAAATATTTTAAATTTTAATGACACGCCTAACGAAAAATATTTTGCTCTTCCAATAGCCTCTTACAAAATAAATTAAAAAATGAGATTCTTTTGAAAAAAATGAAACTAAATTTAAAGTGACATCACAATAATATTATAATATTATGTCGCTGCCGCTCTTAAAATAATTAATTAATAATTAATTAAAATGTTTTCAGAAGAAAAAGTACAAGAAGTATATTACTAATGCATACGCACTATGTATGTATGTATGTATATAAAACACATAACATATCTCACTCTTGCTACAACAATAACATAATAAAAGAAGTTTGGTAGAAAATGAGTTTAATTATTTTTATCTAGTAAGACATTAAAAAAAATGTTTAATAAAAATTGCGTGTCAAATTATAACATTTTATTCTTGTAGGTTCCATGGCATAATAAATTAGGTAGTATTGCCCCTAATACAAAAAGAACGTCACAAAAACAACAGTCATTTTGTTAGTGTAAAAGGTTTTCTGTGCGTCAAAAACAAAGAAACAAGCCGATCGTTTCAATGCCGGCATTTCTCTGCAGCTTTTGCGAATTCGACCCGCTGTCAAACATACACATTGGTTTTTTACTACTTTTACAGGTAGCTCGGCTGATAAAAATGCATTCTTAGGTTTAAGTTTCTTTATGTGATATTAGACTTTTCTTCTTTTCCAAATAAAATTTTACACTTCACCGGCGGTTTGAAATAAATTTTTTTTTTGCTTAGACGCCGCTACAAATTTTTAGTCAGCTTGTTACACTGCTCCATGCAATTCGACATTTGTAAAACAAAAATACACGTCTACAGCAGGCCGACGATTTCATCTGTTTTTATTATAAATACCATGGTAGGTACTTGAGAAATTATGTTTTCAAAAACTATTCAATATAAAATAAATTGAAAAAATAGATGAAAAAAACATAATTTGGAATACTGAATTAGATTTTTAAAGAAATGCAACTTTATTCTTGTCAAATCCTCTTTTGAAAATCGAATGGTAACGCTGCTCCGGTACCTGCTCTTTCTATGTTTCTATCAGATCACAATTAGTGAGAATATTTAAGGGTTGTTTGTTTGTAAAGGCAGATGCATACAATATTTCAAAGGAGTACCTGAAAAGTATTTATTAAATGTATGTATGTAAGTATTATGTATGTTTGTATGTACATTCTACATAATATTTCAGCGTTATTGTTTTATGGCTTTTTAAATTAATTACGGTCTTTAACACTCTAATTACGTGCATGTATTTCTTACAGGTAGTAAAATGATGGAAAACCCGCCATATACCTTTTAAAAAAAATTTCCATGAAAATTTACATATTTTAATCCAAATAAATATTAATTGTTTTGACTTTTGTTCGCATAATTCAATTTTTGACTTTACTGAAGGTGAGATTGACATCCTGATTCTAGTCGCCTTAAGCCTCACTGGTAATCACTTGTAAGTTTATAGTGATTTTGTTCCATATTAGTGGTTCAAAAAATTATTATTTTCCAGCTTATGGTCTAGCGGGCGCGGAATATTTTTGAAGAATTATTTGGTGTATAAAAGTTTTAAGCCAGAACAATTAAAATATCTTCGGAGGTGGAAGTGTTAATAAATTCACATACACATTGCATAATTAATCTGTGATCATCAGCAGAGTATTTCAGTCCTCACACAGAGAGGTGTGTCTAAGTCCGCGGAGGCAAAATCGACTCGTTCGTGCCGAACATCATTCGGCTTCTTATATGTAGATTCTCTTTTATTCTCTTTTTACCCGAGACTTGCCTAAGTTGTCATTGGTGTATTCTCTCTTCATTAAAGAAATTAGGATTGGCAGGACAACATATATGAAGCCTTTGATAGAACTTAATTTCTTTAGTTTACGAAAAGTATTGAAACCATTAAGTCAAGAGCTCTAAGCACATCAGCAAAATAACTGAAAAGTAAAAATTGTGGTCCGCGCCTGAATAAATTCACAAGATTAAAAAACTCCAAATAAGTTCTTACAAATAATTTCAAACACAAAGTAAAAACTAGAGACACCTGAAGCCATAAAGAAGATAAATTATATTGATTAACCTGTGGAAAAGAAAAAACTCCGAGAAAGAAGTGGAAAGATGACCAATCGAAACAGCGACACATCACAGTATCTACAAAAAATTCTGTCGACATCAAATGATTTGTGGATAAACAACTCAATCTCTTCCAAATTGAACCAGAAAGTCTTGCGCAGCATTAATAAATCTTTTTCCGATCTTGAGACTGAAACTAAATTAAAAATATTAGCAAGCTTCATAAATATTCCTCACCTTCTTGTGGAAAAATGGAAATCTGAATTGGAGGAAATTATCGAAGTTGCTGGTCGAGATTCTGAATCGTGGGTTTCAATGTTTGCCGAAACTATGAAAACATTTCCAGCGACCAGCTCCCTCAATACAGCGATCCCGAACCATGAGGACAATGGTAATATATTTACTGATATAATCAACGATTTGAGGAAACAAAAGTCCAGCCACAATGATATGGGAATGTTGCCCTTAGAATGGCAGTATCTTAATAAAAATGTTCTTGAAGATCGATTGCCCCAACAAGAACAGAAGCCGGTAAAGCATTTTGTCATCAAATGCGAATCGAAATGTGCTACTTTTCGTACAGAACTTTTGCGAAAATCCGCTGAAGCACAATCTTCGTTAAGAAAAACTTCAGCTCCCACCGTACCATCAAGATCTTGCACTATGCCACGAAAAATAATACCACGCACAGCGCCATCAATCGTGAATACATCAGTTTTTAGTGGTTCCAGTATTCATGGGTCGTATGGACGGCAACCAAATATAATTAAAACACCACCAGGACGAAAATATGGTGCCACCAAACTCATTGAGCTGCCTGAACAATCATTAGGACATCCGCCCGCAACAAAACGCAAACGCTATCAGCACCGTAGATAGATAGAAAACCAAATACACAAACTGCACGTCATCAACAAGCGAAGAAATCAACTTTTTCACAAATAAATTCCAAAATTATATTTATTTTCTTATTTACTCGTAACTTTTTTATTAAAAATTCCTATTTTTATTACTTGAAACTTTTATCGTTATTTAATCAACAAATGTAAATAATTATTATTAATAAACAAATATTGTACTCTATTGAATAAGAAAAATTCTTGACTTTTTTATTCTGGAGAAATAGACTCGATCGCAATAATTAGGAATCCCATCCGAATTGTATACAAATAGTAGTAAGTATTAAACTGTGATAGTTTACTCCACGGTTAAATAACTCGTCAAAAATTCCAATATCTTTGAGGAATTATGAGGGCAAATGTGAAAAATAGTATGAATTGTGTCGCAGCTTCCGTATGAGCAATATTCAGCCCATTGCATTGAATTGTTACTTATGTATTCGCGAACAAATGTAATAAAACTGTTGCATATGTTGTTTTGTTTATATTTTGTTGGCCAAGTCAATCAAGCTAAAATGGCCCCAAAACAATAATGACAAATCGCACCGAGAAATTGTCTAAATAAACAAGGTCCCCAAAAAAAGAGTGAAATAAATCCCGAAACTTGTACATGTTGGTCGATTTTTAGGTCAGATAGTCTCTTGTACCCACCGCTGTGTCGGAAAATACCATTGTGGAGAAAATCCCTTAGCCCCAAACTACGCGAAAATTGATTTGTAATACAAATCAAATATTGTACATATGAAAAGTAATATTATCAGGCTCAAGTTCAGTTTTATTGAATTAATGAAAATTCAAATTACCAACCAGTGATGGGGAATTTCGTACTAACCAAAATTGTTTCAATATGTAAAAATGAATTAAATTATTTCTGTTGAAAACTTTTTGCGGTGTTGATTATTTGTGATTTTGGTTGTGTTGAGTTGAAGTTTATAACTCTGCCTGTTGATGTGCATTTTAAGATTGGCTTTGTGTAGTTTTATATCCAGGTATGCTAGTTCTTGTTTTTGTTCCACTTCAATGGTAAATTTTATTTTAGGGTGGTAACTGTTGAGTATTTTTAGTATTTCATCTTTGTCGTCGATATTAGTCATAGCTAAAATATCATCTGCATACTTGGTTATGTATTTTACGTGGATGTTTTTACGCTTAAGTGCTTCTAATGCAGTATCCAATAGGTTGTCTAGTACTGTATCTGCTATTGCTGGGGACAAAGGATTGCCCATGGGCACACCGTATCATTTCTAAAAATTTTAAGCGTGGTATTGTTGTATTTGTTTTGATTGTTGACCATTTTTCCAATATATTATTTATTGCAGTATGTATAGGGATGTTAGTGAAGAGCGAGACTACGTCAAAGGATACTTTTTCATTAAGTTTTGAAGTGCTTAATTCTTTTTTTACTTGAAAGGAATTTTTGATATTGTATTTCGTTGAAATTATATTTTTGAGGATTCTTCTTATGTATTTGCTGAGCTGATAGCATGATAGTTGTATTGAGGACACTATGGGTCGTAAGGACATATCGTTTTTATATATTTTTGGTAGTTCATAAATTCTTGGCGCAGTACCAGCAGAACATGTAAGTTGCTTATCTTCTAGATTTTCTCGATTTTTGAATTATACTCCGCTTTGTATAATGCAACTGTTTTGTTGCCTTTGTCTGCTTGTGTTATTATTATATTTTTATGTTTTTTTAGAAAAAATTTTGTTTTTTCAAAACTTGATGAACTTTTCTCTTGGACTATTTTTAATGTTTCTTTTAAAATACGTTAAAATATTAGCTACTTTTGTTTTTCCTTTCCTCTTTTTCCTCATGCGTGTTTCCACTATTTTCTGTACTTGTCAGCTATATTTTCAATAGATGAAAAACTTTGGCGACTAATCGGTAAAGAAAACTTTTTTCCCAGAGACAACAACCATTTACTTTCTTAGGGTATTTCCACTTCGGTTCTGTTTTCAAACCAATGTTCGTTATAGATTAGTCCCTCTTTCTCAAAAAATATTTCTTTGAGTGTATTCAACTTTTTAATTTGTTTTTCCCATGGTACAATAGTAAACAGGTAGTCTCGCAACGCCAGCTGACTTTTTTTTGTGGCTTGGTGTTTCAAAAGTTGTTTACAAAGAAGATAATAATTAAAAAAAATAATATTGAAAAAATTTAGTCTGTGAAAATTTTGTAAAAAATTAATTCAAAGTCAAAAAGTTAAAAAAAAAGAAAAAATTGAACAAAAATAAAAAATTGTAGTCCATTAACCCATTAATGCCTGACCATAGATCCGGTAGCATGATTTTAATAAAATTTTTAAACATGTACCTGGTAGCCTATAGAAGTTGTGCGGAATGAAAAAATCAATTTTAGCTCCTTGATAGGACATGGGTATTTAAATACCTAACAGGCTTTAGTGTGATATTTTTTTTAGTATTTTAAAAAAATTATTTCTTTTATTTTAGTTGAAAAAATAACTTTTTTTATTTAAATATACATATATTATATGGGCATTAAAACGCCGAAAATTATTTCCAACTGCGTTATAATTGTAAGCGATTGCGTCGTCAAAAATTAATCCGGTTACGAGTTCTGCAGCTTGTTAGATAAATCAAAAAAAGGGGAATCACCTTTTGTTTCTTTTTCTCAATGCTGTTGGAATTTTTCATTGCGACCTAAAATTGATAAAGGGACATTACCAAAATGGAATCGGCGACAAAATTACAAGTTTGACAAGGTGCCTTTTGATGATAGCGCGAGTGCATGTAAGGCTTTCTATGAAAGTATCGGTGCTGTTATGAAGGCGGCAATAAGTTACGGCAGTAACTAAATATGGGCTTAGAATTATAATAAAACCACGTGCATTGGCAGTAATGCGTAGAATACTTTTATTGCATATAATGAATTTTATACGGTTTTATATACATAGTTATTCAAGTTTTTGGCTTGGTAGAGTTTTATTATCTAAACGAAATACATATTTCATAAATAATATACATAAATTTTCTTAAAATATATGAACTTACACAATTCTATTCCGCTCAGGTTTTAGGGTTGTTGTAATTCAAAGGCAATACTTTTATACATAAAAGAGTTAAACATAGAACATTAGATACCAAATTTATAAAATTAATGGCGGTCAATCCGAATCGTTGTCTTACAAGGTTGCCACCGGTTAATAAAGTAAAAATAAAATATAATTCAGGTAACACTGAACAGTGTTGACAATAAACCATGGTGGAATAATCATGTGTGCGCAAGAAGGAATATGGTTTTTTGTAGGGTTGTGTTTTGACCGGTAAAAAAATGGAAAAGTATGCTTTTCTTGTCAGAAGTTGTTTACATTTTTGGCCGCCATCATGAATATTTTTGTTTACGTGATGCTTTTTGTTTTTGCATAACCAATAAATACATACAAAACAACTTTTTTTTGTTTTGTATACAGCTTTGTTTTGACAATTTTGAATTAATTTTACACAAACAAAATGCATGTCGTTTTTTATTGTTGTATTCTTACGCGCACCTTATTATTCCACCATGACAATAAACGAACTTTAAAGAAATGATCATTTCAAATTATTTGTTTTAACGAAATTTAAATATAAATAAATGCGAATTCAAAATTAGACGAATTAATTCGTTACAGGTGCCATGGATCTTTGAGGAAAGTGTATCGATGATGATGTGTTGAATCTAATAGAACAAATATGCTGCAACAAGCAATTGTTCATCATTTATAACAACAAGTACCGAAATGAAAACGTTCTTAGGAATCACTGGGATGTGCGATGATAAAATAATGTATTTCAAGAGACAGATTCAAATGGATCAAACAATTTTTACATGTTTGTGATAAAACTGCGGTGAAAGAAATTTGCTGAAGTCGCCCCATTGAGTAATTTGATAAACAAACAGTTTCTTCAATTTTAGGTATTTTTCCACAATCTTTCTCTTGATGAGCAAATGATTGCATACTATGACCGACATTCATGCAAAATGTTTATCAAAGCGTATTCGGTTTGGTTACAAGTACTGCTGTTTGGTTTCTTACGAAGGCTACTTGTATCAGTTAATTCCATACGCTGGTGCATCGGACCAGGATTGTTCACACTTACAGTTCGGAGAAAGGTTGGTGCTATCGCTCCTATCGCATCTGGAAGCCCCTGTCAAGCATATGAAAACGTTTGACATTTTTTTACTAGTCATAAGCCAAACCGAATACGGATATCTGAAGTGCCAGATGAATTTAAGCCCAGCTCCATGCTTCCAGAACTATCACAGTAGAGCAGCTCCAGATAAATCAAAAATCGCAAAGGCTAAATAATTTATGACTTTAATTAAATAACTTTAGTTCACAACCTTAACTAATAACTTTAATCATATAATAAATTTTTTAAATCTATAAAGGGTGGGTGTTCTCTGCTTTTCGCCCTGTCCTTAATTTGGCAACGCTTTTCCCGATCATTTTCCGACTTAGAAAAAATCTTAATTTTTTCTATATGGATGATTAAGGCAAAACGTAAAAATTTTTAGTTTTTTTAATTTTTTCATGATCTATAATCTGGTCGTCACTAAAATTTTTTACTGTTGTTGGGTATTTAAATACCCATTAGGCAGGAATGGGTTAAAATACCAAAAAATCTGTTAAAAAATATTATTTCTCAATAACAAAATAATAAACACAAAACAAACTATGAAATTGGGTTGTAATTTTTCTTTTTTCCTTTATTCCTATTGACACATCTAGCTCATGAGCAACAATAACAATCCCTGTTGTTTTTTTATTGTTGCCTTGTTGTAGTTGTGCGGCTACCTGTATATTATTGTACCATGGTTTTTCCTTTGCATTGTAAGTTATATTGTTAGCTCTTTCTGTTTGGTTTAAAAAAAAAACAAATAGGAAAAATGGTGTCAAACTTTTTACATTCAAAACAACAACAAAATTGTGTTCGGCCATTTTTCCTATTTTGTGGCCATTTTTCATTTTTTAGTTTGGGAATATTTTTCATGGAGCCAGCTAAAATTAACAATCTGTAGTCATTTCATATAAGTATACTCGTATGTATATAACATGTGTAAATACAACTAAATATTTACAGTATTTTTAGTCAAGATAATATTTTAGTTGATTTTGAAAGGTTGAAAGTCACCGCATTTAGAAAAAATATTATATAATCACACAGCATACCTCGAGTTTCCCGATTCACACTTCTAAATACTCTTTTTAATAATTTCCTTTTATTTTTTAAAAACCCAAATAGCAGGGTTTAAAATTAGTTTTTTATTTTTATTTATTATACTACCGAATACTGAGAAAATATGATCCGTTTCCATTTTTGATAGTAGAGAAACTAAAAATATTTACTTGATAACAAATACATTTACAGTTTTCTAAAAAGAATTTTATACTTGAAAACTAAATAAAATATTAAGTAGCTTACACGCCAGAAATGTGTATCTGTAATATATTGCGCAGCAAACATTTATAGCTATCCCCACAAAAATGCAAAAAAAAACACACAAAATTATTCTTTCAAAAAATATGCCGCTATAAAAATTACCAAACAAAAAAAATATATGCCATTCCAACCGAACACAACTTCGATTATTATGACAAACATCGCGATCTAAAAATGAATATTATTTGAAAATTGTTCTCTTTGCATCAACAACTAGCAACCCTAAAAATTTCTCAAATTATGATTAGGTTCAAGGAAAATATATTTCTGAACGGCAAAAAAAATATGTATGGATATTGCAGATTCTACATATTTTTTTGTAGTCGGCAGTATAATAAATAAAAATAAAAAACTAATTTTAATCCCTGAGAGAAACTGTCATGAAAGCATTAATATGGACGATTTTATTTGAGTTTTCGTGGATAGAATTCTTTACTGTGTTTTACAATCACACTGACTTCTTTACGTAGTAAAATTGAAACATTTTTATAAATTTTTTATTATAAATTTGAAAAAGTTAATTTTTTTACTTTAATAATTTACTGTTTTACAATAAGCAGTGCGCAAACTTTTTGTGTTGTATTATAAATGTGTTACAGCAGAAATACAGATGCAAATAACTTTTGTCCACATTTGCTTTAAAACAAACAACCCTTAAATTATTCTCACTAATTGTGATCTGAAAGAAACATAAAAAGAGAGGTACTGTGTTCGGAGACCGATTTAACTTCGTGATATGAAGATCCGAATCACAAGAGTTTAGGACTTAAGGATGTAAGGAAATGTCCACTTTAAGAGTATGTCAACCATGATGTGATTAATGACATTAAGGCCCAAATTCACAGTCATTAGTTAGCTAATAGCAATAGTTTAACTAATAATATTTGATTCACAGCTTCTAGTTTAACATTAGTTAAACATTAAACGTCATTGGTTAACTAACAGTTAGACAACAGCTGATTCGTTGGAATTTATTATTAGTATTTTTGTTTTGTGAAAAATTTTAGATATAGCATGTGAAATTGAAAACACGGAGTCCGATATTGAAAGAGACACTGGTACTGATAATACGCGGAATATTGTTGCTGAGCGTCGCCAACGTAATGTAAAAAGATTTTATGGATATATTCCGTCTTAGCAAGTAGGTGGCGTGGCAAGTTCTTGAATGTATACGCCATTTTTTAAGAAATAATATATCAAATATAAACAAAAGCCATATGCTATAACAGAATTGCCAGTACTGAAAGTTAATAGTTTGAAAGGGTTACCATTTTTTGTTCATATTAAGAGTGTTGGTTAAATAATACACTGTGAATATGAAGTATTAGTTAAACAATAGTTATCATTTTAGTTTACTAATAGCTAACTAATTACTGTAAAAATGGTAACCCTATCAAACTATTAACTTTCAGTACTGGCAATTCTGTTATAGCATATGGCTTTTGTTTATATTTGATATATTATTTCTTAAAAAATGGCGTATACATTCAAGAACTTGCCACGTCACCTACTTGCTAAGACGGATTCTACCCATAAAATCTTTTTAGATTACGTTGGCGACGCTCAACAACAATATTTCGCGTATTATCAGTATCAGTGTCACTTTCAATATCTGACTCCGCGTTTTCAATTTAACATGCCATATCTACAATTTTTCACAAAACAAAAATACTAATAATAAATTCCAACGAATCAGCTGTTGTCTAACTGTTAGTTAACCAATGACGTTTAATGTTTAACTAATGTTAAACTAGAAGCTGTGAATCAAATATTATTAGTTAAACTATTGCTATTAGCTAACTAATGACTGTGAATTTGGGCCTAAGTCATAAACTCTTATGCATTAAACACATTTGCCACAGCAGGCTACAGAATGATTATATTGACGACAGCAAAGCAACACGGCAACAAGTTTTTGTCCATTCGTAAAAGTTTATAATCAGAGAAATATTAGGTAGACATTGTTAACATATTTCGAGCAACAAAGGAAAAATTTAATATTTATACATCCCTTTTGTAGATTTTTCAACAGCACTGGCTGAATAGAACAACCGTTGTTTTCAGTAGAAGCCACTAAACTTGTCAGTAGTCATGTGCAAATGCTTTCACTACTTGCTAGGTAGCTTCGTTAAACTAATTTATAATTTTAATGGCGAAAATAAACAAGAAAGTGATATCAATGCAATAAATTGTGTACAATAAATGAATGTTTAAAAAGCTCTTATTCTGCAGAACAAAAACAGTAAATATTTAATAAATTATGGTATATTTAATAAAAGATTTAAGTATATTTTATGTAAGGCATTTTATTGTTTATAAGTAATTTTAAACACTTATGTTTCTGTTAGATGCCATAGAACTCTAAAGCTGAATTCACCCATTGTTTCGGAACAAAATTTTTGTCCGGACAAAATTTTTTGTTCTGAAACAATTTTGCAACACGATTCACTCATTTCGAACAATTTGTCTGGAAAATCAAAGCTACCGTATGAAATACATGTGTTTTATTAATTTTGCAAGGTGGCAGTACAGTGACAGATGAATTTAATTTGCTGTTTTATTTGTCAAACGCACTTATTTTTTATTGTTTAATAAGAAAATTACATGTTAAAAAAAATTAATAAAAGTCAGTTAGTTTTTTTACTAGCAATTGAGCTTTACTTTATTTTTATTTTACTGGATATAAGTTACTATGTGCTTTTATTATACATACTTATAACATTATGTGGCAGCTCGCTTCAACTTTGCTGAGAAAATAAAATAGGTGGCAGCTTATTTCAATTTTGTCCGGACAAAATTTAAAATTAAACCAATTCAACCAAAAAATGTTCCGAACAAATTTTGTTCTCTTTTTCTCTCACTCTCAAAAAGAGAAACCTCAAACTTCATATAAAAAAAATTTTGTCCGGACAAAAATTTTGTTCCGAAACAATGGGTGAATTCAGCTTAAAGCTTTCAACACTTTCTGTTTTTAGTATTTGCTGTTGTAGTGGCCAAGCAACTTCATTTTATTTACATTTTACACAATACTGCAATAATTATTGTTTCCGAGATATACTCCAAAATATTTTAAATTTTAATGACACGCCTAACGAAAAATATTTTGCTCTTCCAATAGCCTCTTACAAAATAAATTAAAAAATGAGATTCTTTTGAAAAAAATGAAACTAAATTTAAAGTGACATCACAATAATATTATAATATTATGTCGCTGCCGCTCTTAAAATAATTAATTAATAATTAATTAAAATGTTTTCAGAAGAAAAAGTACAAGAAGTATATTACTAATCCATACGCACTATGTATGTATGTATGTATATAAAACACATAACATATCTCACTCTTGCTACAACAATAACATAATAACAGAAGTTTGGTAGAAAACGAGTTTAATTATTTTTATCTAGAAAGACATTAAAGAAAATGTTTAATAAAAATTGCTTGTCAAATTATAACATTTTATTCTAGTAGGTTCCATGGCATAATAAATTAGGTAGTATTGCCCCTAATACATATACAACGTCACAAAAACAACAGGCATTTTGTTAGTGTAAAAGGTTTTCTGTGCGTCAAAAACAGAGAAACAAGCCGATCGCTTCAATGCCGGCATTTCTCTGCAGCTTTTGCAAATTCGACCCGCTGCCAAACATACACATTGGTTTTTTACTACTTTTACAGGTAGCTCGGCTGAAAAAAATGCATTCTTAGGTTTAAGTTCCTTTATGTGATATTAGACTTTTCTTCTTTTCCAAATAAAATTTTACACTTCACTGGCGGGTTGAAATTATTTTTTTTTTCTTAGACGCCGCTACAAATTTTTAGTCAGCTTGTTACTCTGCTACATGCAATTTGACATTTGTAAAACAAAATTACACGTCTACAGCAGGCAGGATTATTTCATCGGTTTTTATTTTAAATACCATGGTAGGTACTTGAGAAATTATGTTTTCAAAAACTATTCAATATAAAATAAATTGCACAAATTAGATGAAAAAACATAATTTGGAATACTGAATTTGATTTTCAAAGAAATGCAACTTTATTTTTGTCAAATCCTCTTTTGAAAATCGAATGGAAACGCTGCTCCGGTACCTGCTCTTTCTTTGTTTCTATCAGATCACAATTAGTGCGAATATTTAAGGGTTGTTTGTTTGTAAAGGCAGATGCATACAATATTTCAAAGGAGTACCTGAAAAGTCTTTTACACTCTAACTACGTGCGCGTATTTCTTTCAGGTAGTAAAAGGATGGAAAACCCGCCATAAACGATAACCTTTTTAAAGAATTTTCCATAAAAATTTATTTTAATCCAAATAAATCTTAATTGTTGTGACTTTTGTTCGCATAATTAAATTTTCGCATAATAGTATTAATGATAATATTCTGCAGATTTTTGTTTCATACTCGCATAATTAATCTGTGATCATTAGCAGAGAATTTCAGTCCTCACACATGAACAATTTTTAATCCTGTGTAACACACACAGAGAGGTGTGTCTAAGTCCGCGAAGGCTAAATCGACATGTTCGTGCCGAACATCAATCGGTTTCTTATATAGATTCTCTTTTATTCTCTTTTTGGCTAGACATGTCTAAGTTGTCATTGGTGTATTCTCTCTTCACTAAAGAAATAAGGATTGGCAGGACAACATATATGAAGCCTTTGATAGAACTTAATTTCTTTAGTTTACGAAAAGTATTGAAACCATTAAGTCAAGAGCTCAGTCAGCAAAATAACTAAAAAGTAAAAATTGTGGTCCGCGCCTGAATAAATTCACAAGATTAAAAATTCCAGACAAGTTTTAACAAATAATTGCAAACACAAAGTTAAAACTAGAGACACCTGAAGCCAAAAGGAAGATAAATTATATTGTTTAGCCTGTGGAAAAGAAAAAAATCCGAGAAAGAAGTGGAAAGATGACCAATCGAAACAGCGACACATCACAGTATCTACAAAAAATTCTGTCGACATCAAATGATTTGTGGATAAACAACTCAATCTCTTCCAAATTGAACCAGAAAATCTTGCGCAGCATTAAGAATTCTTTTCCCGATCTTGAGACTGAAACTAAATTAAAAATATTAGCAAGCTTCTTAAATATTCCTCACCTTCTTGTGGAAAAATGGAAATCTGAATTGGAAGAAATTATCGAAGTTGCTGGTCGAGATTCTGAATCGTGGGTTTCAATGTTTGCCGAAACTATGAAACCATTTCCAGCCACCAGCTCCCTCAATACAGCGATCCCGAACCATGAGGACAATGGTAATATATTTACTGATATAATCAACGATTTGAGGAAACAAAAGTCCAGTCACAATGATATGGGAATGTTGCCCTTAGAATGGCAGTACCTTAATAAAAATGTTCTTGAAGATCGATTGCCCCAACAAGAACAAAAGCCGGTAAAGCATTTTGTCATCAAATGCGAATCGAAATGTGCTACTTTTCGTACAGAACTTTTGCGAAAATCCGCTGAAGCGCAATCTTCCTTAAGAAAGACTTCAGCTCCCACCGTACCATCAAGATCTTGCACTATGCCACGAAAAATAGTACCACGTACAGCGCCATCAATAGTGAATACATCAGTTTTTAGTGGTTCCAGTATTCATGGGTCGTATGGACGGCAACAAAATATAATTAAAACACCACCAGGACGAAAATATGGTGCCACAAAACTCATTGAGTGTCCTGAGCAGCCATTAGGATATGCGCCCGCAACAAAACGCAAACGCTATCAGCACCGTAGATAGATAGAAAACCAAATATACAAAGTGCACGTCATCACACAACAAGCGATGAAATCATTTTTTTTAACATATAAATTCGAAGATTACATTTTGTTCTTATTTAACTTTTTTTTATTAAATATTCCTATTTTTCTTATTTAAAAAAACATTTATCGTAATTTAATAAACAAATATTGTACTCTATTGAATAATAAAAATTCTTGACTTTTTTTATTCTGGAGAAATAGACTCGATCGCAGCAATTGGGAATCCCAACCGAATTGTATGCAAATAGTAGTAAGTATTAAACTGTGATAGTTTAAGCCACCGCTAAATAACTTGTCACAAATTCCAATATTCTTGAGGAATTATGAGGGAAAATATGAAAAATGAAATGAAAGTATGAAGTGTGTGGTCTTTTCCGTATGATCAATATTCAGCCCATTGCGATGAAATGTTACTTAGGCTTAGATCCCACTATCGGCACAATGTACCGAATTTTGTCGGCTCACTGAAATAATGTTATAAGAAATAACCTAAATGAGCCTTATTTGTCAACTAATTGTAATATAAGGAATTATTGCACCACAGTGCATTGGTAATAAAGCCATATAGACTTTTTCCACAATTAATTGATAAATAACTCAATTTTGGTTGTTTGTTTATTTTCTTTTTTTAAATAAAATCAAATAAGTTGCAACACACACAGACACAAAAAATACCCTTTGGCCGGGCTTAGGGATTTCCTCCTCCATGGTATTTTTCGACACGGCGATGTTTACTAAAGACTTTCTGCATTGCATTGGGGTGGTATGTCACAATAAAATTAGGTATGTACTTATGTAATGCAATGCTTTAATACTTTAATATGAATACCAACATACATATTCATGGTTGATTCTGATATTACGGGCTAATTTGCTATATTTGTATTTAAAAGGGAAAAAAGAAATATATTCCACTTTATTATTTACTTCACAGCAACGTTTTATAGGTCTTTTGCTGTCTCTGATATAATTTTTCCTAAAATTGTTTTTCTTTTTCGCAAAATTGTCTGCTAAAGTGTTAAAAAGTCATTACCCTGGCTGTCCCTAACAATACTTTTCTTAAATATAAAAGACACACTACAAATATCTTTTTAAATAAAAACACGTAGTCAGGATTAAATATAAAATATTATAAATTGTTTATTAAATGTAAAGAAAATTAATTAGAATTGTAGTGCATAAATGACGCGACCGTTTATGACGACGCTTGAAATCCAACTGTCAAATATTACGTTTATATCAAAGAACATGAGAACATGAGAATGAAAGAAAATAGTCAACTGACAAAAAAAAAGCATAAATAGGGTTGCCAACATGGCTTTAATTTGTCAGATGCGTAAACTGATGAATAATGTCGTGATGTACGTTTGGAATTTGGAAGATCTTCAATTACATATCGATCATTACCAAGAACTTTAGAAACAATAAATGGACCCTTGTAGCGTGGTTCTAATTTACGTGAAGTACCGGTGCTCGGGGGTTCATTTTCAGCAAGTACAAGTTCGCCAACTTCATAAACGTGAGGCTTGGAGTGTTCTTTATCGAAGCATTCCTTAGCAAGTTGCCTTTTACCATTGATTCGTTCGGCAGTTTCCTGTCTTACAATCTGCATTTCCTCTTCACTAAGGTTAACACCATCATGTACAGCAAGTAGAATTTTATTGTGTAAAATATCTCTTGGAGAATAACAAAATAAAAGTTCATGTGGACTTTTACCAGACGTTTTGTTCATCATCGTGTTCAAAGACCATTGGATGTTCGTTAGATGTTCATCCCAGCGTTTATCGTTCTGCGTTGTTGGTAAAAGCATAGAAAGTTAAGTTCGGTTTGTTCGTTCTGCATGACCATTGGCCCTAGGAGTTTTTACTGCATTTAGTACATGCTTTATGTCGTTTTCAGAACAATACTTTTCGAATTCCTTCGATGTAAAGGACGTCCCTCTGTCGGTAACAATACGTCTTGGGACTCCAAAGTAACTTGAAAATTCATTTAAAATGCTGATAACGTATTTAGTTGACGTGTTCTTAACCGCTTTGACAATCGTAAATTTTGTAAAAGAGTCAACTATGACCAAAATATGCTCGTTACGTTTACTACTTTTTGGAAAAGGTCCTAAGTGATCCATATGGATTGTATCAAATGGTATTGGCTGGATATCACTAAAATGACACTCGCCTTCTGTACGACCACCTTCATGCTTGTTGTAAGCTTATTCAACACAAGATTTCACATAATCTTTTACGAAATTTCTCATTCTGGGGAACCAGACGTAATTCAAAAGTTTTTCCGTTCTTATCGTGGCAATCTTCAACTACTCTCCATCGCAATGCTTTTGGAACTAACCATAACTTTTTCGTTTCGTATTTACGAAATATCCGTCCACCTTCGATGCAGTATTCTTTTCCAACCGTTTTATTTTTAACGTTTAACTTTTCAACAATTCCTTTTATGGAATCATCCTGAATTTGCATACTGTACAGCCAGTCATCTTTATGTAGATTCACTTTATCAACACGTAATATAGCGACATCAATATCGTTTGGAGGTTCGTTTGGTGTTCTGCTAAGAGCATCGACGTGTTCCATGCGTTGGCCTGAACGATGTTCTATAACCAGGTCAAAATCTTGGATTCTTAACCACCAACGGGCAATCCTTGGGATTAGTTCTCGTTTTGTCATAGCAGATTTTACCGCACTGCAATCAGTGACAACTTTAACAGTTTTACCGTATACATAATAACGAAATCTTTCCAACGTTTCGACGACAGCTAAAGTTTCCAGTTCGTAACTGTGAAAATTCTTTTCTGTATTACTCGTTGATCGACTGTAATACGCCACGGGTTTCAATTCAACACCTTCTCGTTGTAGTAGCACGCCTGCCAAACCTATAGAACTCGCGTCGGTGTGAATTTCGTGTTCGGCTTCAAGTCGAAAACCTGTCATTACGGGCTGAGATGATAATTTCGATTTTAATTCGTTGAAAGCTCGTTCCTGTTCATCTTTCCATTCGAAATTAATATCTTTACGTAGTAATCTTCTCAAAGGTTCTGATATCACTGAGTACCCTGGGATAAATTTTCGAAAATATCCGCTAAGACCAAGGAATTTTCTTATTTCGGTAACGTTAGTAGGTTGTTTAAAATTTTCAATAGCCGTTGATTTTATTTTACCAGGTCGTATGCCGTCTGGAGTTAACTGATGACCTAAAAAGTCGACCGTGGTCCTGAAAAATTCACACTTTTGAATGTTCAAGGTCAAGTTCGCATCCTTCAGTACGTTTAGATCGATTCGTAATTTAACAAACATTTCATCTATCGTATTACTTCCAATAAGTAAATCATCCATATAATGCATCATGTTATCTCTACCAGTACGTTCTTGAATTTTTGACATTAGTCGTTGAAAAACCATGGGTGCATTTCGCAACCCGAAAGGCATACGTTTAAATTCATAGAGTCCGTCTGTTGTTATAAAAGCAGTGTACTTACGACTTTCCGGTTCAATTAAAATTTGATAGTATCCGCTGTTGAGATCCAAAGCTGTAAAATATTTGTATTTTTTTGCTTCTTGTAGTGATTCTTCAATATTTGGTAGGGGAAAATTTTCTTTTGGCATTAGTTGATTTATTTGTCTGTAGTCGACGCATAATCGTTCACCACCGTTTTTCTTCTTATGTAGTACGACTGGACTAGCATATTCCGATTCGGATCGCGTAATAATATCATTTTCTAAAAGTTCGTGAATCATATTTGATATTACCATTTTTTTCGGTTCGGAAACGCGATACGGGGGTTGTGCAACGATTTTATTATCCGTAACGTTTATTTTCATTTCGACTAAATCAGTTTTTCCGAGGTTTTTCAAATCACTTGCGAACACACTTTCATATTCCCGAATCAATTCCGTTAATTTAGTTTTTTCGTTTTCATTGTCCAAATCACATTTTAATATTTGTTCATTAATTACATTTTGATTTTCATTAATTACGTTTTGATTTTCATTAATTACATTTTCATTGGGTATTAAATTTGTTTCAGTTTTTCCGTTTATCACTAATTCGTTATCATTATCATAATCGATTTCGACATTACCGTTCCGAATTGTGAGTCTTAAATTTCCGTTTACAAAATTATCGTTCCCGAGTAAAATATCCGTTAATAAAAGTTCATCTTCGACCGAATAAAGTGTTACGGGTAACACAATATCATTTAACATTAAGTTCACAGAAATCATTTCTTTTGCAACACGTATTCCGCCACAAATGCCAGAGATTCTCATATTACATTTTTTTCGCTCACAGTTTACCTGATCGCAAATAGATTTCTTTATCAAACTGCACTGACTACCAGTGTCTATAAAAGCACTAAATGTATTATTGTTCATATTGACTTTTATTTTAAAACGTTCATCATTATTACAAAATGTATTCCGTACCGTAGCATTTTGTTTACAATCGGTTTCATTTTTAGCGTGAACCCTGTTGCACTTTTCACACCGTGGACGTCGCGAAGGTTTAGGACAATTTGTTGAAATGTGCCCGATTTCATTACAGTTAAAACATTTTACTTCTTTTACTGGTTTTACAAAGTTTTTGTTTTTACTATTGACGTTGGCACTAACACTTTTATTCACGTTATCCGTATTAGATTTATTGTCAACATATTTATTTGTGCGTTTTTCTGGTGCATTACGTTCGTATTCATTGATTATAACCCGTAATTGTTTCACTTTGTCGATTTTCTGTGCCGCGATAGCGTTTTGTAGTTCACGACTACGTAGTCCATCACGCGTATACTTTACGATAGCTGATTCGCTCAGTTTATACCGTCGACCTAAAGCACATATACGGAAACAATAATCGGTTACTTTTTCACCATCTTTTCTTGCAGCACTTGCCATTTTGAAATGTACGTCAGCTTCATCATGGGTGGAACCAAATTCATCCTTTAATTCTGCAGAAAATACACCCCAATCAGACGGTAAAGTTTCTACAGAATCCAACCACAAACGTGCAGCTCCTTTCATCTTACTATAAACTGCTAACATTAGACATTTTTCATCCCATCTATAAGCCGTAACAGCACTGTTTACTCTTTCGACGAATTGCTCTGCCGATAAAGAGGATTCACTAGTTGGGTCGTATTCTGGTATAGTTTCTGCAATTTCCCTCACTGAGCAATTTTCAGTTGAGCGTACGTTATGAAAACCATGAAACATTTCCGTTGTATTCAAATTTTCGCTACTGCGCTGCCATGCTTGAGAGTTTTGTCGTTGCATGCCTGCTGCTTGTTGAACGTTTTGCATTAAATTCTGTTCGTTGTTATTTCTTGATAAGTTTTGCTCGATGTTGTTGTTATTTCGTTGTGGTTGTACGTTGTTGTTATTATTTCGTTGCACGTTGTTATCGTTGTTGTTGCAAATTTGTTGAAAATTATCGTTGTTGTTGTTAATTCGTGGTACGTTTTGTTCGTTGCTGTTGATTTGTTGAGCGTTCGTTTGCAAAATGCTCAAAGCATTTTCTAGCAACCCCCTCAACTCATCAACCTGCCGTTGCAAGTTCATGACGCTTGCGTTCTCTTGTGGAACATTCATGACGTTTTCGTTTTGTCGTATGTTGGAGAAAGTAGCCGTAGAAGACGTTTCCTCGAAGGCATCACTATCCTCACCGTTGGAGTTGATTTCATCCGTGCCAAGAATTCTCGATAGACGTACAATTAATTCCGCTTTTGTACCCGACGTTGGTAATTCCCGATCACGAAGCAATTGTTTCAAATGCTCTACTTTTAACGTTGAAAGCTTTTTCATTTTTCTATCGCGACACTTTTCTAATCAATTTTTATGTTTTTTCTTTCGTAATTTTGCACTTTATTTTAACGATTCCGATCCCACTTCTGATCTAAAAGACACACTACAAATATCTTTTTAAATAAAAACACGTAGTCAGGATTAAATATAAAATATTATAAATTGTTTATTAAATGTAAAGAAAATTAATTAGAATTGTAGTGCATAAATGACGCGACCGTTTATGACGACGCTTGAAATCCAACTGTCAAAAAGTACGTTTATATCAAAGAACATGAGAACATGAGAATGAAAGAAAATAGTCAACTGACAAAAAAAAAGCATAAATAGGGTTGCCAACAAATATATCAAAATTTTTAACAAAATAGTATATAATATTTTAATAAAATGATTGTATAATAAAAAATAATATTAAATGATCTATTTTTTCACGTAATATATATTATATTTTATCAATTAATATTTTTGTAAATGATAATATTTTGTCCCTCAAGTTTCACGTCATTCCCCTGTAAAATCGTATCCGAAATATTAGTGATTAGCAATAATATAAATTTGAAAGAACATTATGTTTTCTGCGTATACATGTTGCAGTGTTTTCACCAGTG
Source organism: Lypha dubia (assembly GCA_947311025.1). Lineage (NCBI taxonomy): Eukaryota > Metazoa > Arthropoda > Insecta > Diptera > Tachinidae > Lypha > Lypha dubia. The sequence goes on along the minus strand of OX371262.1, from coordinate 21,406,950 downwards.
CTATTTTGCCTTACGTATCGAGCATTCGCACTTACGTTGGGCATTCCACGGTATTGTTTAAATAACAAAATTCTTAATATTTTATGTTTTTTTAGTTCATTTTGATTATCAGCTTCCAGGTCAGCCAAATTTAATTACAGGTAAGTACTTCAATTACCAGCAAAGAAAATTTTTTTAGATTATCGTCACTCCCCTGCCATCATTCCCCTGTCAAATATATAATAAAAGTGATATATCTTACATTTCTTTATATCGAGTTCTGGGTATATTGCCAACACCAATCGTTGTTGTGCACGAATGTGGCGTTAAATACAAGTTTCCATACAAAATAGACTCTGACAACTAATAATTATTAATTATTAATAGTTTATAACATAATAAGAATAAGCCTTTTTTATAATTCTAATAAATGAACTGAATTAAAATAATTGATTTTAAATGAAATAAAATGATTTTATTTGTTATCGTATTTTCCCTGCCCAATAAGTAATTGCACATAATTCGGTTAATCATTAAGAAATTGATGTGACGATAATTAAGCAGCTATTCTTTGAAGGATTAAAGCTACATAATGGAAAAACTCAATTCCGCAAAAAACTATATGCCGAAAAATGATGTCTGAATTAGCCGGTAATCTCAGAATCAGCCACATATTTCCTAAGAATATTTCTTCAAAAAATTAGAAAAACCAATTTCAACATCATAATACTATAAAAAACTCGTGACTTTGTAATCATCGTCGCCGTTTAATAATAATATTTTGAAAACGCACTATTTGATATAAAGAGCTGTTTGTGGTATTTATATCATTTACACTATTTTGGAGTCATTTTTCATTCTAGTTTGGGGCCATTTTTCATATTTTGTTAAATGAAAAATGGTCCCAAACAAAAATTAAAATGTCCCCAAAATAGGAAAAAATGGTCTCAAAAATAATTATTGTTGTTATATTCCATATTTTTCCCGACGTTTCGTGATTCCTTAATTCTATTAAAAGGAAAAACATCAACAATTTTTTGATAATATTAAATATGTAATAATAATGTATAATAGCTTACACTATGACGTTACATGAATATAATTTTTTAAATTTTTAGTGGGTGAAGTACCACTTTGAAAATTATACTTTATAAAAAGTTTGTTTTTTATACTTTATAAAAAATGTTTTTTTAAAAAAGGTAAACAGTTACAACAACTATGTATCTTATTTGATTGCTATTTTATAGCTCTCGCTCAAATTGTCTGTGTCTGCATTGATGTTCATTGTTTTGTTTATTTTTTGTTGTATTCTTAAACTTTCTTTTATATATCTCTTTCTTGTATTGTTTACTTTGTCAAAAATTTTTACACTGTCAAAGTCTGGTTTGTGCTTGTGGTATGTTGGGATAATGCAATGTTTTCTTGTTGTTTTACTTTCCCAGGGTATTTCCACTTCGGTTCTGTTTTCAAACCAATGTTCGTTATAGATTAGTCCCTCTTTCTCAAAAAATATTTCTTTGATTGTATTCAACTTTTTAATTTGTTTTTCCCTTGTATTTTTAGTTATATTGTTAGCTCTTTCTGTTTGGTTTTTAACAAAAACAAATAGGAAAAATGGCCCCAAACATTTTACATTCGTACCAACAGCAAAATTGTTTTCGGCCATTTTTCCTATTTTGGGTCCATTTTTCAGTTTGGTGTTATTTTTCATTTTTTAGTTTGGGAACATTTTTCATGGAGCCAGCAAAAATTAACAATCTGTAGTCATTTCATGTATGTATACTCGTATGTATATAACATGTGTAAATACAACTAAATATTTACAGTATTTTTAGTCAAGATAATATTTTAGTAGATTTTGAAAGGTTGAAAGTCACCGCATTTAGAAAAAATATTATATAATCCATGATACAATGAATTTAAGGTACATACATATATGCAGAAATATAAAACAGCCAAATCTATGTATTTTGTTGGTAGAAAATTTTATTTCGGAAGTCAAATTTATACATACATATGTATGTGTGTATGTTTTAAACTATGACAAAATATTAATAAAATAATAATTTATTCATATTAAAGAAAACGAAATACAACATTTGCTATGAAATGTTTTCTGACGATTTCTCTTCACGATTTTAGTTTGGTTTTATCTTTTGAAACTTCAAAAAATGTTCCTTTCCAATACCTCAACTCTTTTTTAAATATCACACCCACTTTGCACATATACAAACTCATATTTATTTTGTAATCATTTTCAAAAATTTTACAATTTTCTTCATAAAGGAATATTTTTTAATTTAAATATAATAAATAAGCAAAAATAAAAATTTGACACTCTAAATTAAAAACAAGTGGTTTACAACAATTGTAAGCTGGGCTTGTAAGACTAGCTTATATTCATTGAATCATGATATAATCATACAGCAGTTCAGTTCAGCTTCCCAATACCCTTTTCTAAATACTCTTTTTAATAATTTCTTTTTATTTCTTAAAAACCCAGATAGCAGGGCTTAAAATTAGTTTTTTATATGAGTTTTCGTGGATAGAATTCTTTACTGTGTTTTACAATCACACTGAATTTTTTACTGAAACATTTCAAGGTAGAATAAAAAATGAATTAAAAATTAATTCTCATATTCTATTTCTCTTGAAAACTAATTAAATAGTTTATATTCTTCTCAATTAGTATCCACTTTACGAAAATTGTAAAGATGGACAATTGAACGCTGATGAGAAGTGTAGCGGCCTTGAAATCAGTACTGATACGTTCTGCTGAAAACTGATTGGATATAAATAATAATATTTTCCAACATAAAAAAACTCTTAGTAATTTTGAATTTTCATTAATTCAATAAAACTGAACTTGAGCCTGATAATATTACTTTTCATATATACATCAATATAAGTTCAAATAATAATTACGTTTATTCGTAATAATAATAATATAAAAATATTTTTAAAAATTTTTTATTATAAATTTTAAAAAGTTAATTTTCGTTAATAACTTCGTGATATGAAGATACGAATCACAAGAGTTTAGGACTTTAGGTTTTTATCACCAAAAGTCATAAAATCATTTCTATAAATAGAATAATTATTGGTACACCAAAATCTGTACAAAAAATGTAGTTGATTACCGTAAAAAGATCAGTCGGATCGACATGTTAGGAAATGTCCATTTAAAGAGTAACACCCAATTCACATGATGACTTTTGCGACGTCGTTTTTACTGAATTCCCTTTTAAAGTAGCTACCAAAATCGTTTTGTGTTCAGACGATGTCTTTCAGTTTCATGTCTTTTTTCCCATTTTTGTTTTGAAATAATGTAAGTAACAAATATAAATAACAAAAGTAAGATAAATAATGAAAAGTAACAAAGAGAAATGGAAGAAAAGTCTTGAAAAACACAAATCAAGACTTTTTATTTACCCCTCTTTCTTCCCAACACAATTTTACTTATTTCGCGCAGTGATTTTCCCTATTTTATATAAATCTATAATGATTTCACGAGCATCAATTGAGGTTTGCTTTCCCATTGTCTGTTTTTGATTATTTGATGTTAAAAGTATTGTTTTTATTCTACATACACTTTGGAAGTAACGAGCATTTGGAACGGTACTTTCTCATTATACTTTAAAACAAAAACTGCCACCACTTTTATTTTTGCAGCATATTTTCTTTAAGAATGCTGCCACTGTTAACTTTCATTTGACGCGTTAAATTGGTATATTTAATTTTAAAAACTGATTATTTTATAAATTGACACTTTTTAAATTCATTTTTCTAATTAATTTAATTCTGCTTTTATTAGCAATTAATTATGCATCCTTACTTTTCATAAATACTTGTTTATATAAATGTAATCGATAGAATTTTAAAGTTATATGCATGGTGTAATAAATAAGGTAGTCTTGTCCCTAAAACAAATACAACGTCACAAAAACAACAGGCATTTTGATATTGTAAAAACTTGGCTGTTGTCAAAATGTGATGTGTAAACAAAACAATAATTAAATTTAAAAACAATTGTATAAAATGAAAATAAAAGTTAAAATTATTTATAATACCGAAAAAAAAAATTGTTTATGTTTTCGATAGTGAACATTTTAGAACATTTTAGCTGTAAAACAAAAGGCTCAGCATTTGGCAACAGGCATACTTCTTTCCAACATGTATAATGCATGATGGGAAAAAGTGAGATCTAAAAGAGGAGTTGGTGTGAAATTCCTGCTCCATGTACTACTCAGGAGCTTTTCTTTGGGTACTTGGAACAACTTTCCTTCCTCCTTTGCAATTTTTTTTACAGCCACTATACAAACGCATTTTATACGATATTTTTAATTTTAATTAAATTTAAAAAATTTTTCAGGCATTTTTTTTCAGATTCCTAAATTTTAATTAAATAAAAAAATAATGTCACAATATTTTTATAAAAACACAACAAAGTTTTGACAACAAAAAATCAATCAGCTGATGTCAATTTTAGCTAATGCGACTACCTGATAATTAATATACCTTGGTTATATGTGGTGTTAACTTTCATTTGACGCTCACAGTATGTATTTTGTTGGTAGAAAATTTAATTTCGGAAGTCAAGTATACATATGTTCATATGGATGTGTGTATGTTTTAAACTATGACAAAATCAAGGCGAATTTATTATAAGCTGGTAGCCAGAATAAAACAAATACAACACGAGAAACAACAGGCATTTTGTTTGTTTAAATTTCCAAACGATTGTCAAATTTGTTTTGTAAAGAAAGTGAGAAATAAAGAAATGAAATATATGTATATTAGTGCTCCCATCTAGAAGGCCATATCCAAAAACTGGGGATAATTTTTTGTAGTTGGGATTAAAAAATGTACTCTATACTACAACTTTTGCAATGTTCATAAAAAGTAAAATAATTTTGAAATATGTACAAGTTTTAATGAAAAATGTCCATTAAATTTTTTTTTTATAAAACAAATCAATTTTATATTGATTTTTAATGAATGCTTCAGCTTGGCTCTAAATGTTCCATACCTATTAGAGTTGTCAATTATTCGTCTTTCAACTTTGTTCAAATATGTCAAATAATTGTTTTTGTTCGTTCGATCAAACGATTAAAGCTGAAAAATTATTCGATTAATCGATGAGAACGACGAATAAAAAAAGATTTAAAAAATTTATTGACATAAAATAAACATTTCATACAAAAAACTTAAAAATAAAATAGTTAATATTTTTTGATATTTCTTTTTAATAAAAATGGGCTTTTAAAGAAATATCAAAAACTAACGAAAAAGTTCAAGTAATAAATAGGTACTTAAAAAATAAGTTAATATTTTTATTAACAAAAAAATGCATAAAACTATTAATTCAAATAAACATACTTCATTCAGTCAAAAAAAGCAAATGATTTTTTTTTTGTTTTTGTTAAATCAGACATTTTGTGTTGTTCTTAAGAAATAATCTTTAACAAATAAAAGTTGATTCAATATTTTAGCTTTCAAAGGATTTTTGGTTTTGGTTTTATTTAATTAAATTTTGAACAAACTCTTTCGCTAATTGTCGAGGTAGGTGATATTGTGGGAAGAGCATAAAATAGTTTATATAATTTTTCTGTTCTTTTTTTTAGATTTTTCCAAATATATCATATCGTCTAATATACCGCTGAAGTCCTTTTTCTATTTTGAATTTTGAATTTTTAATACTTTTAATATAATTATTTAATTCGCATAAAAGATTGTTATTTTCATTACTAGTAACATCTTACATTAACATTACTTTCATCTGAATTATTGTGGTTACATTCAACATAAAATAATCTGGAGTATAATTCATTTGGATATTCGTTAGTTTCACTTTTTGAAGAATATTTTAAAAAACTTTCATTGCTCGGAAAATTTCCAGAATTTAAAAAATATTATTAACGTATTTAAAAAATTTATACGTCTCTCATTTATTCTTATTTTAAAACGTTTTCGTAAATCTGTTGCAAAAGAATTATTTAATTTTTTTTTGTTGTTGATCCAGCAATTTTGTATACTTTAGAACACTTGTTACATGTGACTTTGTTTTTTTTTTTTTTTTCATTTTTGTTCTTGGTAAATTACTTCCAAACTGAGCTCAATTTTTTGGCTGTAGTGTATTTCTAACTTATTCACCTGAGAGTGAAAATTGTTTAACGCTCCATTCACGGCTACTAGGTATGCGCAGTTCGACAACAACTACAAACATTCAAAATAACAAATTTAAATAATTTTTTTCAAACTGAAAAAAATTTGTTCGACTAATTGACATTAATTAATCGACTTATTCGTTATTCGGAAATCTACATTTTAAAATTATTCGAACAAGGGTTTCGTTCTGTTTGATCGATTAATCGAATTATTCTTAATCGGTTGACAACTCTAATACCTATATCATTTGAAAAATTTTCGTCGAGTAAATTTGGAAATATTTTGAATGCTATTGCATAACAAATATATTGTTTACAAACAAACATAAACCGCGTAATTCTCTGTTTTTGGTATATACACAATTCTTATATAAAAAATATATGGGGATTTTAGGAGATAATGGAATGAAAGTGTAGAATAAAAATAACAAAAGGTAACCCAGAAACAAACAAAATTATATAAAAATTTTAATTTACAAAATATATAAAATTTGTTTGTAAACAAAGAATTTAATAGAAGAGGAAATATTGCAATATTTGACAATCGTTTGGAAATGGCGAATATTAAAACAAGTTTGGTAGAAAACGAGCAAGGTATAATCAGGTAATCGCATTAGCTAAAATTGACATCAGCTGATTGATTTTTTGTTGTCAAAACTTTATTGTCTTTTTATAAAAATATTGTGACATATTTTTATTTAATTAAAATTTAAGAAATTGAAAAAAAAACGCGTGAAAAATTTTTAAAATTTAATTAAAATTAAAAATATCGATTATAATGCGTGTATATAGTGTCTGCAAAAAAAAAAATTGCAAAGGGGGAAAGTAAAGTTGTTCCAAGTACCCAAAGAAAAGCGCCTGAGAATTATATGGAGCAAAATTTGTTTCAGGAATTTCACACCAACAAAAAAGGTAAAGTCTAATCGTGAATTGTGCATTTGCATCTTTAACATTTTCCGTTGCTCCAACAACAGATTTACAATACGTTCAATATTGTGTTGTTGCAAAATATCCTGGAAAGGAGGATACATAGACTTTCTTTAAATTTACTAGGAATTTTTCGATACATATGTACATATATTTTTGTTTTCTTACCTTTCCTGTAAAAATATCCTGTAATGAAGCAACATTCTTCTCCAATGCCTCTACTACTGGTCATTTTTACGTATACATATATGGGTAGTATTCTCTTATGATCTAATTCCACTTTTCGATGCAGTATAATTATCATAACTCCAGCCTTAAACAAATGCATTTGCTGTATTGTAAAAAATTTTAACTTACATATATTTTTATTTTATGCAATTGTTTTTTTAATTTAATTTTTGTTTTGTTTACACATCGCATTTTGACAACAGCCAAGTTTTTACACTAACAAAATGCCTGTTGTTTTTGTGATGTTGTATTTGTTTTAGGGACAAGACTACCTTATTTAATATACCTTGAAAACGAGTTTAATTATTTTTATCTAGTAAGACATTAAAGAAAATGTTTAATAAAAATTGCTTGCCAAATTATAACATTTTATTCTAGTAGGTACCATGGCATAATAAATTAGGTAGTATTGCCCCTAATACATATACAACGTCACAAAAACAACAGGCATTTTGTCAGTGTAAAAGGTTTTCTGTGTGTCACAAACAAAGAAACAAACCGATCGCTTCGAAGCCGGCCATCTCTGCAGCTTTTGCGAATTCGAACATTGGTTTTTTACTACTTTTACAGGTAGCTCGGCTGATAAAAATGCATTGTTAGGTTTAAGTTTCTTTATGTGATATTAGACTTTTCTTTACAGAAAATATATAAAATATATAAAATTTCCAAATAAAATTTTACACTTCAATCAGCTTGTTACTCTGCTACATGCAATTTGACATTTGTAAAACAAAAATACACGTCTACAGCAGGCAGGACGATTTCATCTGTTTTTACTATAAATACCATGGTGGGTACTTGAGAAATTATGTTTTCAAAAACTATTCAATATAAAATAAATTATAAATACATGAAAAAACATAATTTGGAATACTGAATTTGATTTTCAAAGAAATGCAACTTTATTTTTGTCAAATCCTCTTTTGAAAATCGCATGGAAACGCTGCTCCGGTACCTGCTCTTTCTATGATTCTATCTGATCACAATTAGTGAGAATATTTAAATGTTGTTTGTTTGTAAAGGCAGATGCATAAAATATTTCAAAGGAGTACCTGAAAAGTATTTATTAAATGTATGTACATAAGTATTATGTATGTTTGTATGTTTATTCTACTTAATATTTCACAATTATTGTTTTATGGCTTTTTAAATTAACTACGGTCTTTTACACTCTAACTATGTGCGCGTATTTCTTTCAGGTAGTAAAAGGATGGAAAACCCGCCATAAACGATAACCTTTTTAAAGAATTTTCCATAAAAATTTATTTTAATCCAAATAAATCTTAATTGTTCTGACTTTTGTTCGCATAATTAAATTTTTGCATAATAGTATTAATGATAATATTCTGCAGATTTTTGTTTCATACTCGCATAATTAATCTGTGATCATCAGCAGAGAATTTCAGTCCTCACACATGAACAATTTTTAATCCTGTGTAACACACACAGGGAGGTGTGTCTAAGTCCGCGAAGGCCAAATCGGCAATTCGTGTCGAACATCATTCGGTTTCTTATATGTAGATCAGTGATAGAAAATGCAGTACTTTTGTACTATTTTCAGTACTTTTTCACAACGAAAATACCACAGTACCCCCACGTCAAATTAAGTACTACTTTTTTGTTTTGCTTTGTTCCCTGTTTAGAAATCTGCGTTATTTTTATAATCATTGAAAACATTGGCGTTAAAACAAGAACTAAGGAATGCACAAATTCGTTATTCATGCTGTTGTTAGTGTGTGTTTTTTGCAAAAGTTCTTAAGGGCACTATACACTGTCATTGACATCAAGCGCGTGTACGTATGCTTGATATCAAGCATACCCAATATCTAAATTTTTTGATTTTTCATCAAGCGTCGTCGGTGCCACACATAAAAACAAATTTTTACTGTTACAACTTTAAATGCTTGATGTGATTTTGGCGAATGTATAGTGCCCCTTAATGTTATTGGTCCAATTTACACGAGATTAATTTTTAGTTCCCATAACTTTTGTTCTTTCGAAAACACACGAGACTAAATAATCTGGCATAAAATTGTAAAAATATACATATATGTGTGTAGTTTTTTTTAATGTACATGTATTGGTTTTGTTCTGCTAATACGGGGTTGAACCTGGTTGAAAAATTATGCCAACCAAGCTACATTGTTTTCTTTATTTAATATTTTTTTTATTATAAAATGGATTTTTAATTTTATTTTTGAATAAAAATATATATTTCACAAAAAGTACCACAATGTTGAAAAAAGTACTCTTTTTGTTGTCGGACAGTACCATTTCAATTTTTCATTTTTCCATCACTGATGTAGATTCTCTTTTATTCTCTTTTTTGCCGAGACTTGTCTAAGTTGTCATTGGTATATTCTCTCTTCATTAAAGAAATTAGGATTGGCAGGACAACATATGTATATGAAGCCTTTGATAGAATTTAATTTCTTTAGTTTACGAAAAGTATTGAAACCGTTAAGTCAAGAGCTCTAAACACATCAGCAAAATAACTGAAAAGTAAAAATTGTGGTCCGCGCCTGAATAAATTCACAAGATTAAAAATTCCAGACAAGTTTTTACAAATAATTGCAAATACAAAGTTAAAACTAGAGACACCTGAAGCCATAAAGAAGATAAATTATATTAATTAACCTGTGGAAAAGAAAAAAAATCCTAGAAAGAAGTGGAAAGATGACCAATCAAAACAGCGACACATCACAGTATCTACAAAAAATTCTGTCGACATCAAATGATTTGTGGATAAACAACTCAATCTCTTCCAAATTGAACCAGAAAGTCTTGCGCAGCATTAAGAATTCTTTTCCCGATCTTGAGACTGAAACTAAATTAAAAATATTAGCAAGCTTCTTAAATATTCCTCACCTTCTTGTGGAAAAATGGAAATCTGAATTGGAAGAAATTATCGAAGTTGCTGGTCGAGATTCTGAATCGTGGGTTTCAATGTTTGCCGAAAGTATGAAAACATTTCCAGCGACCAGCTCCCTCAATACAGCGATCCCGAACCATGAGGACAATCGTAATATATTTACTGATATAATCAACGATTTGAGGAAACAAAAGTCCAGCCACAATGATATGGGAATGTTGCCCTTAGAATGGCAGTATCTTAATAAAAATGTTCTTGAAGATCGATTGCCCCAACAAGAACAGAAGCCGGTAAAGCATTTTGTCATCAAATGCGAATCGAAATGTGCTACTTTTCGTACAGAACTTTTGCGAAAATCCGCTGAAGCGCAATCTTCGTTAAGAAAGACTTCAGCTCCCACCGTACCATCAAGATCTTGCACTATGCCACGAAAAATAGTACCACGTACAGCGCCATCAATAGTGAATACATCAGTTTTTAGTGGTTCCAGTATTCATGGGTCGTATGGACGGCAACCAAATATAATTAAAACACCACCAGGACGGAAATATGGTGCCACAAAACTCATTGACTTGCCTGAGCAGCCATTAGGATATGCGCCCGCAACAAAACGCAAACGCTATCAGCACCGTAGGTAGATAGAAAACCAAATACACAAAGTGCACGTCATCACACAACAAGCGATGAAATCATTTTTTTTAACATATAAATTCGAAGATTACATTTTGTTCTTATTTAACTTTTTTTTATTAAATATTGCTATTTTTCTTATTTAAAAAAACATTTATCGTAATTTAATAAACAAATATTGTACTCTATTGAATAATAAAAATTCTTGACTTTTTTTATTCGGGAGAAATAGACTCGATCGCAGCAATTGGGAATCCCAACCGAATTGTATGCAAATAGTAGTAAGTATTTAACTGTGATAGTTTAAGCCACCGCTAAATAACTCGTCAAAAATTCCAATATTCTTGAGGAATTATGAGGGCAAATATGAAAAATGAAATGAAAGTATGAATTGTGTCGTCGTTTCCGTATGATCAATATTCAGCCCATTGCGTTGAAATGTTACTTAGGCTTAGATCCCACTATCGGCACAATGTACCGAATTTTGTCGGCTCACTGAAATAATGTTATAAGAAATAACCTAAATGAGCCTTATTTGTCAACTAATTGAAATATAAGGAATTATTGCATTGGTAATAGCCATATAGACTTTTTCCACAATTAATTGAGAAATAACTCAATTTTGGTTTACTACTTATAAATTTTTTGCAGTGAGCCGACGAAAATCGGTACATTGTGCCGATAGTGGGATCTCAGCTTTATACGCAAACACATGTAATAAAACTGTTGCATATGTTGTGTTGTTAATATTTTATTGGCCAAGTCAATTTTTGTTGTTTGTTTATTTTCTTTTTTTAAATAAAATCAAATAAGTTGCAACACACACAGACACAAAAAATACCCTTTGGCCGGGCTTAGGGATTTCCTCCACCATGGTATTTTCCGACACGGCGATGTTTAGTAAAGACTTTCTGCATTGCATTGGGGTGGTATGTCACAATAAAATTAGGTATGTTCTTATGTAATGCAATGCTTTAATACTTTAATATGAATACCAACATATACATGGTTGATTCTGAGATTACGGGCTAATTTGCTATATTTGTATTTAAAAGGGAAAAAAGAAATATATTCCACTTTATTATTTACTTCACAGCAACGTTTTATAGGTCTTTTGCTGTCTCTGAAATAATTTTTCCTAAAATTGTTTTTCTTTTTCGCAAAATTGTCTGCTAAAGTGTTAAAAAGTCATTACCCTGGCTGTCCCTAACAATACTTTTCTTAAATATATCAAAATTTTTAACAAAATAGTATATAATATTTTAATAAAATGATTGTATAATAAAAAATAATATTAAATGATCTATTTTTTCACGTAATATATATTATATTTTATCAATTAATATTTTTGTGAATGATAATATTTTATCCCTCAAGTTTCACGTCATTCCCCTGAAAAATCGTATCCGAAATATTAGTGATTAGCAATAATATAAATTTGAAAGAACATTAGCCGTATTCACAATCTTGTGCATTTGATATTGCAAATTTATGCAATTGCACATTTATTCTATCGATTGTGAATGATATCTTTGGGTTAGGTTGCAATGCTTGATGCAAAACACAAAATCCACAGCTGACTGATAAATAAAAAAATTTTTTTCCACTGAAGTTTTGGCTAAAAATACATATCAGAAATTACTCAAGTATCAAGACATTCTAATAATTCTAATTTTTATTATAAAAATAAGGGTTAATTTGTTAGTTAGTCAGGATTTTAAATAATATGTAAATTTAAATAATTGAATAATTTGATTTCAGATGTTTTGCGTTTTGCGTTTTGTTAATTTTTGCTTTTTGTTATTAAAATTTTTTATTTCAATAATTAAGTTATGCATTTTTTTATTTCATTAATTTTTAATTGTCTGGTTAATTTCCTTATGCTTGAAATATTTTTGTTTTATAATTTTGAATAAAATTATTAATATTTGAATAAGCAAAATCGGCTTAGCTCACTGCGTATCAGCTGTCGTTTTGCAATTAAGTGTTGCATAAGTAGAGTAAATATATGCTACTGGTTTTTGGTGTTGCTTATTTGTAAAGATATAGCGTGTGCATTTCTCTGTATTTTGTTAGTGTAGACTAAAAATATCCTACACCATTTTGCAAATGCAATGATGCAAGACCATTTGCACAAGATTGTGAATAGGGCTATTATGTTTTCTGCGTATACGTGTTGCAGTGTTTTCACCAACAATATTAATAAAGAGAGGTCAGTGCTATTTTGCCTTACGTATCGAGCATTCGCACTTACTTTGGTCATTCCACGGTATTGTTTAAATAACAAAATTCTTAATATTTTATGTTTTTTTAGCTCATTTTGATTATCAGCTTCCAGGTCAGCCAAATTTAATTACAGGTAATTACCAGCAAAGAAAATTTTTTTAGATATTCGTCATTCCCCTGCCATCATTCCCCTGTCAAATATATAATAAAAGTGATATATCTTACATTTCTTTATATCAAGTTCTGGGTATATTGCCAACACCAATCGTTATTGTGCACGAATGTGGCGTTAAATACAAGTTTCCATACAAAATAGACTCTGACAACTAATAATTATTAATTATTAATAGTTTATAACATAATAAGAATAAGCCTTTTTTATAATTCTAATAAATGAACTGAATTAAAATAATTGATTTTAAATGAAATAAAATGATTTTATTTGTTATCGTATTTTCCCTGCCCAATAAGTAATTGCACATAATTCGGTTAATCATTAAGAAATTGATGTGACGATAATTAAGTAGCTATTCTTTGAAGGATTAAAGCTACATACTTGAAAAACTCAATTCCGCAAAAAACTTGTATGCCGAAAAATTATGTCTAAATTAGCCGGTAATCTCAGAATCAGCCACATATTTCCTAAGAATATTTCTTCAACAAATTAGAAAAACCAATTTCAACATCATAATACTATAAAAAACTCGTGACTTTGTAATCATCGTCGCCGTTTAATAATAATATTTTGAAAACGCACTATTTGATATAAAGAGCTGTTTGTGGTATTTATATCATTTACACTATTTTGGAGTCATTTTTCATTCTAGTTTGGGGCCATTTTTCATATTTTGTTAAATGAAAAATGGTCCCAAACAAAAAGTAAAATGTCCCCAAAATAGGAAAAAATGGTCTCAAAAATAATTATTATTGTTATTTTTTATTTATAAATTTAGCTATTGGCCTACCGTATTTTATGTAAATAAAAGTAAAATTTTTTATTTCATATTTTCCCTTCGTGAATTGTATGTTCACTTTTTCAAGGGATTCCTTAATTCTATTAAAAGGAAAAACATCAACAATTTTTTGATAATATTAAATATGTAATAATAATAATGTAAAATAGCTTACACTATGACGTTACATGAATATAATTTTTTAAATTTTTAGTGGGTGAAGTACCACTTTGAAAATTATACTTTATAAAAAGTTTGTTTTTTATACTTTATAAAAAATGTTTTTTTAAAAAAGGTAAACAGTTACAACAACTATGTATCTTATTTGATTGCTATTTTATAGCTCTCGCTCAAATTGTCTGTGTCTGCATTGATGTTCATTGTTTTGTTTATTTTTTGTTGTATTCTTAAACTTTCTTTTATATACATATCTCTTTCTTGTATTGTTTACTTTGTCAAAAATTTTTACACTGTCAAAGTCTGGTTTGTGCTTTTGGTATGTTGGGATAATGCAATGTTTTCTTGTTGTTTTACTTTCCCAGGGTATTTCCACTTCGGTTCTGTTTTCAAACCAATGTTCGTTATAGATTAGTCCCTCTTTCTCAAAAAATATTTCTTTGAGTTTATTCAACTTTTTAATTTGTTTTTCCCTTGTATTTTTAGTTATATTGTTAGCTCTTTCTGTTTGGTTAAAAAAAAAAAAACAAATAGGAAAAATGGCCCCAAACATTTTACATTCGTACCAACAACAAAATTGTTTTCGGCCATTTTTCCTATTTTGGGTCCATTTTTCAGTTTTTTCATTTTTTAGTTTGGGAACATTTTTCATGGAGCCAGCAAAAATTAACAATCTGTAGTCATTTCATATATGTAAACTCGTATGTATATAACATGTGTAAATACAACTAAATATTTACAGTATTTTTAGTCAAGATAGTATTTTAGTAGATTTTGAAAGGTTGAAAGTCACCGCATTTAGAAAAAATATTATATAATCCATGATACAATGAATTTAAGGTACATACATATATGCAGATATATAAAACAGCCAAATCTATGTGTTTTGTTGGTAGAAAATTTAATTTCGGAAGTCAAAAGTATACATACATATGTATGTGTGTATGTTTTAAACTATGACAAAATATTAATAAAATAATAATTTATTCATATTAAAGAAAACGAAATACAACATTTGCTATGAAATGTTTTCTGACGATTTCTCTTCACGATTTTAGTTTGGTTTTATCTTTTGAAACTTCAAAAAATGTTCCTTTCCAATACCTCAACTCTTTTTTAAATATCACACCCACTTTGCACATATACAAACTCATATTTATTTTGTAATCATTTTCAAAAATTTTACAATTTTCTTCATAAACGAATATTTTTTAATTTAAATATAATAAATAAGCAAAAATCAAAATTTGACACCCGAAATTAAAAACAAGTGGTTTACAACAATTGTCAGCTGGGCTTGTGAGACTACCTTATATTCATTGAATCATGATATAATCACACAGCAGTTCAGTTCAGCTTCCCAATACCCTTTTCTAAATACTCTTTTTAATAATTTCTTTTTATTTCTTAAAAACCCAGATAGCAGGGTTTTAAATTAGTTTTTTATATGAGTTTTCGTGGATAGAATTCTTTACTGTGTTTTACAATCACACTGAATTTTTTACTGAAACATTTTTAAAACAATAATGAGGGAATTTCGTACTAACCAGCACTGTTTCAAGGTAGAATAAAAAATGAATTAAAAATTAATTCTCATATTCTATTTCTCTTGAAAACTAATTAAATAGTTTATATTCTTCTCAATTAGTATCCACTTTACGAAAATTGTAAAGATGGACAATTGAACGCTGATGAGAGGTGTAGCGGCCTTGAAATCAGTACTGATACGTTCTGCTGAAAACTGATTGGATATAAATAATAATATTTTCCAACACAAAAAAACTCTTAGTAATTTTGAATTTTCATTAATTCAATAAAACTGAACTTGAGCCTGATAATATTACTTTTCATTTGTAAATCAATATAAGTTCAAATAATAATTACGTTTATTCGTAATAATAATAATATAAAAATATTTTTAAAAAATTTTTATTATAAATTTTAAAAAGTTAATTTTCGTTAATAACTTCGTGATATGAAGATACGAATCACAAGAGTTTTGGACTTTAGGTTTTTATCACCAAAAATCATAAAATCATTTCTATAAATAGAATAATTATTGGTACACCAAAATCTGTACAAAAAAATGTAGTTGATTACCGTAAAAAGATCAGTCGGATCGACATGTTAGGAAATGTCCATTTAAAGAGTAACACCCAATTCACATGATGACTTTTGCGACGTCGTTTTTACTGAATTCCCTTTTAAAGTTGCTACCAAAATCTTTTTGTGTTCAGACGATGTCTTTTAGTTTCATGTCTTTTTTTCCCATTTTTGTTTTGAAATAATGTAAGTAACAAATATAAATAACAAAAGTAAGAAAAATAATGAAAAGTAACAAAGAGAAATGGAAGAAAAGTCTTGAAGAACACAAATCAAGACTTTTTATTTACCCCTCTTTCTTCCCAACACTGCTCACCGACAAGCAAAAAGAGACGTCGAAAAAGCGACGTCGCAAAAGTAATCATGTAAATCGGGTGTAAGTGAAGTGAATGACATTAACCACATCATGGGACATAGCGGACATAAAGATTATACGTTAGATGCAAACTTGACATTGTGAGATCCCTTAATAACACTGGTATAGAGTTCACAAAGGAGTAGCTAGAGATACTCAGGATACGTGACTGTTTATTAAAATCAGCAGTAGAAATACTATTAGTTCAAAACGGGTACCTCACACGAAGGAGTGTAACCCTTGTTTTGATGGTTGTAACTGCATGATAGTTCTTTTAGGTCATATAGAAGGGATTCATACTAGACACAAAATGCTTCCAATTAGAAATGAGGAAACAAATTGTGTGAACATTGGTTTTTATTGTAGTTTAAAGGGGAAAATTATCAACTTTTTGAATAACACATCACTGTAACAGATAATTACGTGTAAATTTCGATAGAACATAAATGCGAAGCAACATAACAAATTGTTATTCCTTGATAACTTTCCTTGAATATTCCAAAAGTAAAAGATCACAAAATTAAGTATTTTTGTTAGAATATTTCCTCTGATTTTAACAATTACTTCAGAATAATTTTTGGTAATTTTCATACAAAACAAAATGTTGTTTTGCTTTTCCTTAAAATTCTTTATTTATTTCTTAAGATCAGCCAAATCTTGAAGTTGATCCACTCATGGGTACAGAAACATCGTTCATTTCTATTTTTCATACAATTCGGATTGCATTGCAATCTACCTGTCTAAGTTAATTACTTACTCGTACACACGTGTGTTTTAATCATTAAATTTGGGAAGCTACAATAAAATGTACAGATTTAAAAGGACAAATAATTATTCTATTTTTTTTTAAAATGATTTTATGACTTTTAGTGGTAATAACTTAGTCATAAACTCTTATGCATTAAACACATTTGGCACAGCAGGCTACCGAATGATTATATTGACGACAGCAATGCAACACGGCAACAGGTTTTTGTCCATTCGTAAATGTTTATAAACAGAGAAATATTAGGAAGACATTGTTAACATATTTCAAGCAACAAAAGAAAAATTTAATATTTATACATCCCTTTTGTAGATTTTTCAACAGCACTGGCTGAATAGAACAAACGTTGTTTTCAGTAGAAGCCACTAAACCTTGTCAGTATTCATGTGCAAATGCTTTCACTACTTGCTAGGTAGCTTCGTTAAACTAATTTTAATTTTTAGTGGCGAAAATAAACAATAAAGTGATATCAATGCAATAAACCATTTCAAATAAATTGATGGTTAAAATCTTCTATTCTGCAGAACGAAAACAGTAAAAATTTAATAAATTATAGTGTTATTTAATAAAAGATTGAAGTATATTTTATGTAAGTCATTTTACTGTTTTAAAGTAATTTTAAACACTTATGTTTCTGTTTGATGTCATAGAACTCTAAAGCTTTCAACACTTTCTGTTTTTAGTATTTGCTGTTAAAGTGGCCATTGGCCAAGCAACTTCATTTTATTTACATTTTACACAATACTGCAATAATTATTGTTTCCGAGATATACTCCAAAATATTTTAAATTTTAATGACACGCCTAACGAAAAATATTTTGCTCTTCTAATAGCCTCTTACACAATAAATAAAAAAATGAGATTCTTTTGAAAAAAATTAAACTAAATTTAAAGTGACATCACAATAATATTATAATATTATGTCGCTGCCGCTCTTAAAATAATTAATTAATAATTAATTAAAATGTTTTCAGAAGAAAAAGTACAAGAAGAATATTACTAATGCATACGCACTATGTATGTATGTATGCATATAAAACACATAACATATCTCACTCTTGCTACAACAATAACATAATAAAAGAAGTTTGGTAGAAAACGAGTTTAATTATTTTTATCTAGAAAGACATTAAAGAAAATGTTTAATAAAAATTGCTTGTGTGGAGGATTTATGAAGTATAGTGTTTGTATTTAATAAATAGAAGTGTCGGCGCTTAAGAACGCCACTGGCTAGTGTATATTTAAGGCAGATTAAATGCCTGTGTATTAAATAAGAATAAGAAGCCGATTTGAGGCTGAGTGAAGAGTGGTGCCGATTCAAGGCAAAGTATATATTGATTTATTTTATAAATATTTGTTCCTTATATACAAAAATAACAGTACCTTAAAACTACAAAAATTACTTATTCAATAACATAATTTGTGGTATACACTAACAATGTAATGTATAATAAAAGTAGCAAAAGTTGTTGTGTAAAATAACAATTAAAATAAGGTATACTAGTTGTTGTATTTTTACATTACAGGAATTTGTTTAATTTTAGCATAGCATTGTTGTTGTGTATTGTTATTAAAGGAATTTACTTAAAACTAAGGTTACGAGGGCAGATCTAAAATTACAAATGTAATAATCAAAGTAAGATTCACTACACTTGTCAAATTATAACATTTTATTCTTGTAGGTACCATGGCATAATAAATTAGGTAGTATTGCCCCTAATACATATACAACGTCACAAAAACAACAGGCATTTTGTTAGTGTAAAAGGTTTTCTGTGCGTCAAAAACAGAGAAACAAACCGATCGCTTCGAAGCCATCCATCTCTGCAGCTTTTGCAAATTCGAACATACACATTGGTTTTTTACTACTTTTACAGGTAGCTCGGCTGATAAAAATGCATTATTAGGTTTATGTTTCTTTATGTGACTTTTAGACTTTTCTTTACAGCAGTTTGTTTTATTTAATATACATATAAAATTTCCAAATAAAATTTTACACTTCACCGGCGAGTTGAAATTATTTTGTTTAGCTTAGACGCCGCTACAAATTTTTAGTCAGCTTGTTACACTGCTACATGCAATTTGACATTTGTAAAACAAAATTACACGTCTACAGCAGGCCGACGATTTCATCTGTTTTTATTATAAATACCATGGTAGATTCTTGAAAAATTATGTTTTCAAAAACTATTATATATAAAATAAATTGAAAAAAATAGATTAAAAAACATAATTTGGTATACTGAATTTGATTTTTAAAAAATTGCCACTTTATTTTTGTCAAATCCTCCTCTTGGTGCCACTTTTTTCGTAAATATCGCCTTTGTTGGTACTTTTTGAAACAATCGAACGGTAACGCTGCTCCGAACACAGTACCTGCTCTTTCTATGTTTCTATCAGATCACAATTAGTGAGAATATTTAAGGGTTGTTTGTTTGTAAAGGCAGATTCATACAATATTTCAAAAGAGTACCTGAAAAGTATTTATTAAATGTATGTATGTAAGTATTATGTATGTTTGTATGTACATTCTACATAATATTTCACAAATATTGTTTTATGTCTTTTTAAATTAATTACGGTCTTTAACACTCTAATTACGTGCATGTATTTCTTACAGGTAGTAAAATGATGGAAAACCCGCCATAAACCTTTTAAAAAAATTTTCCATGAAAATTTACATATTTTAATCCAAATAAATATTAATTGTTCTGACTTTTGTTCGCATAATTTAATTTTTGACTTTACTGAAGGTTAGATTGACATCCTGATTCTAGTCGCCTTAAGCCTCACTGCTAATCACTTGTAAGTTTATAGTGATTTTGTTCCATATTAGTGGTTCAAAAAATTATTATTTTCCAGCTTATGGTCTAGCGGGCGCGGAATATTTTTGAAGAATTATTTGGTGTATAAAAGTTTTAAGCCAGAACAATTAAAATATCTGCGGAGGTGGAAGTGTTAATAAATTCACATACACATTGCATAATAGTATTAATGATAATATTCTGCAGAGTTTTGTTT
The DNA here is from genome assembly GCA_947311025.1 of Lypha dubia. Classification (NCBI taxonomy): domain Eukaryota; kingdom Metazoa; phylum Arthropoda; class Insecta; order Diptera; family Tachinidae; genus Lypha; species Lypha dubia. The sequence goes on along the minus strand of OX371262.1, from coordinate 21,386,546 downwards.
CATTCTCGCATAATTAGTCTGTGATCATCAGCAGAGAATTTAAGTCCTCACACAGAGAGGTGTGTCTAAGTCCGCGAAGGCCAAATCGACAATTCGTGTCGAACAGCATTCGGTTTCTTATATGTAGATTCTCTTTTATTCTTTTTTTTCCCGAGACTTGCCTAAGTTGTCATTGGTGTATTCTCTCTTCATTAAAGAAATTAGGATTGGCAGGACAACATATATGAAGCCTTTGATAGAATTGAATTTCTTTAGTTTACGAAAAGTATTGAAACCATTAAGTCAAGAGCTCTAAGCACATCAGCAAAATAACTGAAAAGTAAAAATTGTGGTCCGCGCCTGAATAAATTCACAAGATTAAAAACTCCAAACAAGTTTTTACAAATAATTGCAAACGCGAAGTTAAAACTAGAGACACCTGAAGCCATAAAGAAGATAAATTATATTGATTAACCTGTGGAAAAGAAAAAAATCCGAGAAAGAAGTGGAAAGATGGCCAATCGAAACAGCGACACATCACAGTATCTACAAAAAATTCTGTCGTCATCAAATGATTTGTGGATAAACAACTCAATCTCTTCCAAATTGAACCAGAAAATCTTGCGCAGCATTAAGAATTCTTTTCCCGATCTTGAGACTGAAACTAAATTAAAAATATTAGCAAGCTTCATAAATATTCCTCACCTTCTTGTGGAAAAATGGAAATCTGAATTGGAGGAAATTATCGAAGTTGCTAGTCGAGATTCTGAATCGTGGGTTTCAATGTTTGCTGAAACTATGAAAACATTTCCAGCGACCAGCTCCCTCAATACAGCGATCCCGAACCATGAGGACAATGGTAATATAATTAGTGATATAACCAACAATTTGAGGAAACAAAAGTCCAGCCACAATGATATGGGAATGTTGCCCTTAGAATGGCAGTATCTTAATAAAAATGTTCTTGAAGATAGATTGCCCCAACAAGAAGAAAAGCCGGTAAAGCATTTTGTCATCAAACGCGAATCGAAATCTGCTAATTTTCGTACAGAGCTTTTGCGAAAATCCGCTGAAGCGCAATCTTCGTTAAGAAAGACTTCAGCTCCCACCGTACCATCAAGATCTTGCACTATGCCACGAAAAATAATACCACGTACAGCGCCATCAATCGTGAATACATCAGTTTTTAGTGGTTCCAGTATTCATGGGTCGTATGGACGGCAACCAAATATAATTAAAACACCACCAGGACGAAAATATGGTGCCACAAAACTCATTGAGCTGCCTGAACAACCATTAGGACATCCGCCCGCAACAAAACGCAAACGCTATCAGCACCGTAGATAGATAGAAAACTAAATACACAAACTGCACGTCATTAACAAGCGAAGAAATCAACTTTTTCACAAATAAATTCCAAAATTATATTTATTTTCTTATTTACTCGTAACTTTTTTATTAAAAATTCCTATATTTCTTACTTGAAACATTTATCGTAATTTAATCAACAAGTGTAAATAATTATTATTAATAAACAAATATTGTACTCTATTGAATAAGAAAAATTCTTGACTTTTTTATTCTGGAGAAATAGACTCGATCGCAGCAATTAGGAATCCCATCCGAATTGTATACAAATAGTAGTAAGTATTAAACTGTGATAGTTCACTCCACGGTTAAATAACTCGTCAAAAACTTCAGTATTCTTGAGAAATTATAAGGGAAAATCAAATAAAAAAGTAAAGCAAAAAAAAATTAGCGCGCGTGCTTAGAATTTCAAAAATCGCCCGACACTGGTTTAAACTCTAGAACTGTACAGACGCGTTCTTTATAGTCATCGCAAATGAATATTAAAAATTAAAAGTTAGTCACAAAAAACAGACAAATAAAACAATTATTAAACAGTTATTTTACTTGTTTAATATAGAGCTGCATGAACGTGGTCATCAATGAACATATTCATATGTTCATTGACTAAAACTCTATTTCGAATAAAAATCAGAACACCAAACAAACTGTTGCTTTGTTCATAGTATGAGTGAGAACATTTTGTTTCACTTCGTTAACACAAAGAGTTTGTTCATTGGTCTTCCGCACACGAGATGAATTTTTAAGCCGCACATTTTTGTTCTTTTTTTTACACACGAGACTAATTCATCTGGCATAAAATGTATACGTGTACTCAGCTTTGTGTGTGTTAGTGTTTTTTGTATTCATTTGATGTTTGTAAATGTGTATGTATTAGTTTTGTGCTGCTTGTGCGGGTATGAGGCTGGTTGAAAAATTGTTCCAACGAAAAACCGCTCTCTTCACCCCTCTCGCCTAAAAACTCTCATGTTATGCCAGCATAATTAGACTCGTGTGCGGAAGACCATTGAAATGATTTTTATTTCGAAGTTCTCGCTCCTATCTCATATTTTCTTATTAATACGCAATAGCAATGTTGCCAATTTGGTGAAATCATGTAATCTTTTGCATGCGCTGCCCATTTTAATTACTTGCATATGTAATTTCAAGTTTTAGCCTTTACACGCACGTACTTATGTATGTATATACTATTCATATTACGAGCACTAGTAGTAAATCAAATTCAATATGTATTTTAGTTTGTTATTTGCATTTCTAAATAACATAAACCTTCAATAAACGTTAATAAATGAAATAAATCATTAATAATTAAACTGTAAATTTTTTAGAGTTTTTTGCCTTCTTTTTTTGCGATTTAGTTCATTGTGTATGTTTAACGTATGTATTTCTTAAATGATTTTCCATTTTCCTACAACTGGCAACACTGATCTTTGAAAGCATATTGTTTTTGCATGAACATTATTGATATTTATTCAAGCTATGTTCGGTTTCACATTTGTAAATGTTCGTTCGCTCTTGTATAAGTGAACACACAAACTTCATTACACTCGTCTCTTAACTATCGAGTGTTGATTGTTCTCTGTTCATAGTTATTCATCTGCATTGAATAGAAACGAATGAATAAAAGATAATGATGAAAGTTTCATGATGCTCATTATTAAGTTTCATGCAGCTCTCTATGGTTTAATCATTATTTTTTTTGTGTAATATACATAAATATATGCATACATAAACACATACATATACTTATAAGTGAACACAAAAAAGAGAACTCTAAATGAGTATGTCTTCTAACAACAACAATAAAACTACAAGCAGTAGGAATGTTTACCTAACCTTTGTTGATGATGACGACAACAAAAAAAAAATATACATATAATTAAATTCAAACTTGAATTTTATACAAAACACAATTACTCGTGCACTATACTGATGAAGAAACAACAAATAACAATTGCAACCGTTGGCCTGTATGATGCAGGAAATATTGAAAATGTAGTCTACCTTGATGCAGGCTGTATTAATCAAGCAATTAACTTAAAAATCGGTTTTAGGAATGCAAACGACATCTACCAACATAAAAACGAAAAACAATATATCCGTTTGGATAAACAAATCAATGTTACGCTTATCTCAGAAACTCATTTAACATCTCGAAGCTATTTTAGAATTAATGGATATACATAGTTTCTACCACACCAAGGATCATAGATGTAGAGCTTGTTCTGACTCGGGAATTCTAATAAAACGCGAATAAAACACTACCTGTTAAATGATCTTTGTGAAGAATATCTTCAAGCAACGAATATCTGTATTAAACATTATTATCAAACCAATGACAAAAAGAGAATAAAAGAGAATCTATATAAGAAACCGATTGATGTTCGTCACGAACATGTCGATTTGGTCTTCGCGGACTTAGACACACCTCTCTGTGTGTCTTACACAGGATTAAAAATTGTTCATGTGTGAGGAAAGAAAATCTCTGCTAATGATCACAGATTAATTATGTGAGTATGAAACAAAAATCTGCAGAATATTATGATTAACACTATTATGCAAAAATTGAATTATGCGAACAAAAGTCAGAACAATTAATATTTATTTGGATTAAAATATGTAAATTTTCATGGAAAATTTTTTTAAAAGGTTTATGGCGGGTTTTCCATCCTTTTACTACCTGAAAGCAATACGCGCACATAGTTAGAGTGTAAAAGACCATAGTTAATTTAAAAAGCCATAAAACAATAATTGTGAAATATTAAGTAGAATGTACATACAAACATACATAATACTTACATACATACATTTAATAAATACTTTTCAGGTACTCCTTTGAAATATTGTATGCATCTGCCTTTACAAACAAACAACCCTTAAATAGTCGCACTAATTGTGATCTGATAGAAACAAAGAAAGAGCAGGTACTGTGTTCGGAGCAGCGTTACCGTTCGATTGTTTCAAAAAGTACCAACAAAGGCGATATTTACGAAAAAAGTGGCACCAAGAGGAGGATTTGACAAAAATAAAGTGGCAATTTTTTAAAAATCAAATTCAGTATACCAAATTATGTTTTTTAATCTATTTTTTTCAATTTATTTTATATATAATAGTTTTTGAAAACATAATTTTTCAAGAATCTACCATGGTATTTATAATAAAAACAGATGAAATCGTCGGCCTGCTGTAGACGTGTAATTTTGTTTTACAAATGTCAAATTGCATGTAGCAGTGTAACAAGCTGACTAAAAATTTGTAGCGGCGTCTAAGCTAAACAAAATAATTTCAACTCGCCGGTGAAGTGTAAAATTTTATTTGGAAATTTTATATGTATATTAAATAAAACAAACTGCTGTAAAGAAAAGTCTAAAAGTCACATAAAGAAACATAAACCTAATAATGCATTTTTATCAGCCGAGCTACCTGTAAAAGTAGTAAAAAACCAATGTGTATGTTCGAATTTGCAAAAGCTGCAGAGATGGATGGCTTCGAAGCGATCGGTTTGTTTCTCTGTTTTTGACGCACAGATAACCTTTTACACTAACAAAATGCCTGTTGTTTTTGTGACGTTGTATATGTATTAGGGGCAATACTACCTAATTTATTATGCCATGGTACCTACAAGAATAAAATGTTATAATTTGACAAGTGTAGTGAATCTTACTTTGATTATTATATTTGTAATTTTAGAACTGCCCTCGTAACCTTAGTTTTAAGTAAATTCCTTTAATAACAATACACAACAACAATGCTATGCTAAAATTAAACAAATTCCTGTAATGTAAAAATACAACAACTAGTATACCTTATTTTAATTGTTATTTTACACAACAACTTTTGCTACTTTTATTATACATTACATTGTTAGTGTATACCACAAATTATGTTATTGAATAAGTAATTTTTGTAGTTTTAAGGTACTGTTATTTTTGTATATAAGGAACAAATATTTATAAAATAAATCAATATATACTTTGCCTTGAATCGGCACCACTCTTCACTCAGCCTCAAATCGGCTTCTTATTCTTATTTAATACACAGGCATTTAATCTGCCTTAAATATACACTAGCCAGTGGCGTTCTTAAGCGCCGACACTTCTATTTATTAAATACAAACACTATACTTCATAAATCCTCCACACAAGCAATTTTTATTAAACATTTTCTTTAATGTCTTTCTAGATAAAAATAATTAAACTCGTTTTCTACCAAACTTCTTTTATTATGTTATTGTTGTAGCAAGAGTGAGATATGTTATGTGTTTTATATGCATACATACATACATAGTGCGTATGCATTAGTAATATTCTTCTTGTACTTTTTCTTCTGAAAACATTTTAATTAATTATTAATTAATTATTTTAAGAGCGGCAGCGACATAATATTATAATATTATTGTGATGTCACTTTAAATTTAGTTTCATTTTTTTCAAAAGAATCTCATTTTTTTATTTATTGTGTAAGAGGCTATTAGAAGAGCAAAATATTTTTCGTTAGGCGTGTCATTAAAATTTAAAATATTTTGGAGTATATCTCGGAAACAATAATTATTGCAGTATTGTGTAAAATGTAAATAAAATGAAGTTGCTTGGCCACTACAACAGCAAATACTAAAAACAGAAAGTGTTGAAAGCTTTAGAGTCCAATGGCATCTAACAGAAACATAAGTGTTTAAAATTACTTATAAACAATAAATTGACTTACATAAAATATACTTAAATCTTTTATTAAATAATACCATAATTTATTTGAAATGGTTTATTGCATTGATATCACTTTATTGTTTATTTTCGCCACTAAAAATTAAAATTAGTTTAACGAAGCTACCTAGCAAGTAGTGAAAGCATTTGCACATGAATACTGACAAGGTTTAGTGGCTACTACTGAAAACAACGGTTGTTCTATTCAGCCAGTGCTGTTGAAAATTCTACAAAATTCTATGAATGATAAATTTTTCCTTTGTTGCTCGAAATATGTTAACAATGTTTACCTAATATTTCTCTGATTATAAACATTTACGAATGGACAAAAACCTGTTGCCGTGTTGCAATGCTGTCGTCAATATAATCATTCGGTAGCCTGCTGTGGCAAATATGTTTAATGCATAAGAGTTTATGACTAAGTTATTACCACTAAAAGTCATAAAATCATTAAAAAAAAAAATAGAATAATTATTTGTCCTTTTAAATCTGTACATTTTATTGTAGCTTCCCAAATTTAATGATTAAAACACACGAGTGTACGAGTAAGTAATTAACTTAGACAGGTAGATTGCAATGCAATCCGAATTGTATGAAAAATAGAAATGAACGATGTTTCTGTACCCATGAGTGGATCAACTTCAAGATTTGGCTGATCTTAAGAAATAAATAAAGAATTTTAAGGAAAATCAAAACAACATTTTGTTTTGTATGAAAATTACCAAAAATTACTTCCGAAGTAATTGGTAAAAACAGAGGAAATATTCTAACAAAAATACTTAATTTTGTGATCTTTTACTTTTGGAATATTCAAGGAAAACTATCATAGAATAACAATTTGTTATGTTGCTTTGCATTTATGTTCTATCGAAATTTACACGTAATTATCTGTTACAGTGATGTGTTATTCAAAAAGTTGGTAATTTTCCCCTTTAAACTACAATAAAAACCAATGTTCACACAATTTGTTTCCTCATTTCTATTTGGAGGCATTTTGAGTCCATTATGAATCCCTTCTATATGACCTAAAAGAACTATCATGCAGTTACAACCATCAAAACAAGGGTTACACTCCTTCGTGTGAGGAACCCCTAGTCAGAATATCACTTCCCGTTTCGGACTAATAGTATTTCTGCTGCTGATTTTAATAAACATTCACGTATCCTGAGTATCTCTAGCTAGTCCTTTGTGGTCTCGAGTGTTATTAAGGGATCTCACAATGTCGAAGTTTGCATCTAACGAATAATCTTTATGTCCCTTAAAGTCCTTAATCACATCATGCTTCACTTACTCTTAAAACGGACATTTCCTAACATGTCGATCCGACTAATATTTTTACGGTAATCAACTTCATTTTTTGTACAGATTTTGCTGAACGAATAATTATTCTATTTTTAGAAATGATTTTCTGACTTTTGGTGATAAAAACCTAAAGTCCTAAACTCTTGTGATTCGGATCTTCATATCACGAAGTTATATCGGTCTCCGAACACAGTAGCTGCTCTTTTTATGTTTCTTTCAGATCACAATTATTGAGAATAATTTAAGCGTTGTTTGTTTTAAAGCAAATGTGGACAAAAGTTGTTTGCATCTGTATTTCTGTTGTAACACATTTATAATACAACACAAAAAGTATGCGCACTGCTTATTGTAAAACAGTAAATGATTAAATTTATAATAAAAAATTTTTAAAAATGTTTCAGTTTTACTACGTAAAAGAATTCAGTGTGATTGCAAAAAACATTAAAGAATTCTATCCACGAAAACTCAAATAAAATCGTCTATTTTAATGCTTTCATGACAGTTTCGAACAGGGATTAAAATTAGTTTTTTATTTTTATTTATTATACTGCCGACTACTAAAAATATATGTAGAATCTGCAATTTTCAAGACATATTTTTGCCGTTCAGAAATATATTTTCCTTGAACCTAATCATAATTTGAGAAATTTTTAGGGTTGCTAGTTGTTGATGCAAAGATAACAATTTTCAAATAATATTCATTTTTAGATCGCCATGTTTATCATAATAATAATCGAAGTTGTGTTCCGTTGGACTGGCATATATTTTTTTGTTTGATTATTTTTATAGCGGCATATTTTTTGTGTGTGTTTTTTCACATTTTTGTGTGGATAGCTATTTTTTATTGACAAGAAATATTTGCTGCGCAATATATTACATATACATATTTGTGGCGTGTAAGCTACTTAATATTTTATTTAGTTTGCAAGTATAAAATTCTTTTTAGAAAACTGCAAATGTATTTGTTATCAAGTAAATATATTTAGTTTCTCTACTATCAAAAATGGAAACGGATCATATTTTCTCAGTAGTCGGTAGTATAATAAATAAAAATTAAAAAAGTAATTTTAAACCCTGCTATTTGGGTTTTTAAGAAATAAAAGGAAATTATTAAAAAGAGTATTTAGAAGTGTGAATCGGGAAACCCGAGGTATGCTGTGTGATTATATAATATTTTTTCTAAATGCGGTGACTTTCAACCTTTCAAAATCTACTAAAATATTATCTTGACTAAAAATACTGTAAATATTTAGTTGTATTTACACATGTTATATACATACGAGCACAAATATATGAAATGACTACAGATTGTTAATTTCTGCTGGCTCCATGAAAAATGTTCCCAAACTAAAAAATGAAAAATGGCCACAAAATAGGAAAAATGGCCGAAAAGAATTTTGTTGTTGTTTTGAATGTAAAAAGTTTGACGCCATTTTTCCTATTTGTTTTTTTTTTAAACCAAACAGAAAGAGCTAACAATATAACTAAAAATACAAGGGAAAAAACCATGGTACAATAATATACAGGTAGCCGCACAACTACAACAAGGCAACAATAAAAAACCAACAGGGCTTTTTATTGTTGCTCATGAGCTCGATGTGTCAATAGGAATAAAGGAAAAAAGAAAAATTACAACCCAATTTCATAATTTGTTTTGTGTTTATTATTTTGTTATTGAGAAATAATATTTTTTAACAGTTTTTTTTTTGTATTTTTAACCCATTCCTGCCTAATCGGTATTTAAATACCCAAAAAAGTGACAACAGTTAAAAAATTCTAGTGACGACCAGATTATAGATCATGAAAAAATTAAAAAACTTGAAATTTTTACGTTTTGCCTTAATCATCCATATAGATAAAATTAAGATTTTTTTCTAAGTCGGAAAATGATCGGGAAAAGCGTTGCGAAATCAAGGACAGAGCGAAAAACAGAAAACACCCACCCTTTATAGATTTAAAAAATTTATTATATGATTAAAGTTATTAGTTAAGGTTGTGAACTAAAGTTATTTAATTAAAGTCATAAATTATTTAGCCTTTGCGATTTTTGATTTATCTGGAGCTGCTCTACTGTGATAGTTCTGGAAGCATGGAGCTGGGCTTAAATTCATCTGGCACTTCAGATATCCGTATTCGGTTTGGCTTATGGGTAGTAAAAAAATGTCAAACGTTTTCATATGCTTGACAGGGGCTTCCAGATGCGATAGGAGCGATAGTATCAACCTTTCTCCTAACTGTAAGTGTGAACAATCCTGGTCCGATGCACCAGCGTATGGAATTAACTGATACAAGTAGCCTTCGTAAGACACCAAACAGCAGTACTTGTAACCAAACCGAATGCGCTTCGATAAACATTTTGCATGAATGTCGGTCATAGTATGCAATCATTTGCTCATCAAGAGAAATATTGTGGGAAATTTCTAAAATTGAAGAAACTGTTTGTTTATCAAATTACTCAATGGGGCGACTTCAGCAAATTTGTTGTTTGGTTCAAACGCAGTTTTATCACAAACATGTAAAAATTGTTTGATCCGTTTGAATCTGTCTCTTGAAATACATTATTTTATCATCGCACATCCCAGTGATTCCTAAGAACGTTTTCATTTCGGTACTTGTTGTTATAAATGATGAACAATTGGTTGTTGCAGCATATTTGTTCGTATAATCCATTATTAGATTCAACACATCATCATCGATAAACTTTCCTCAAAGATCCATGGCACGGATACTTTCATAGAAAGCCTTACATTCACTCGCGCTATCATCAAAAGGCACCTTGTCAAACTTGTAATTTTGTCGCCGATACCATTTTGGTAATGTCCCTTTATCAATTTTAGGTCGCAATGAAAAATTCCAACAGCATTGAGAAAAAGAAACAAAAGGTGATTCCCCTTTTTTTGATTTATCTAACAAGCTGCAGAACTCGAAACCGGATTAATTTTTGACGACGCAATCGCTTACAATTATAACGCAGTTGGAAATAATTTTCGGCGCTTTAATGGCCATATAATATATATTTAAATAAAAAAAAGTTATTTTTTCAACTAAAATAAAAGAAATATTTTTTTTAAAATATTAAAAAAAATATCACACTAAAGCCTGTTAGGTATTTAAATACCCATGTCCTATCAAGGAGCTAAAAATGATTTTTTCATTCCGCACAACTTCTATAGGCTACCAGGTACATGTTTAAAAATTTTATTAAAATCGTGCGAGCGGATCTATGTTCAGGCATTAATGGGTTAATGGATTACAATTTTTTTATTTTTGTTAATGTTTTTTTTTTTAACTTTTTGACTTTGAATTAATATTTTACAAATTTTTCACAGACTAAATTTTTTCAATATTATTTTTTTATTATATTTGAAATACATGTATTTTGTATTTGTATTTTAAATACATAACCTGAAAGTATTTTGTATTTTAAATACATACAATAAATAGAAGTAGTTTGTATTTTGTATTTTAAAAACATAGTTAACAAAATATATTTTGTCAGTTTATTGATGGTTGTTTGCATTTTGATCTATTTATAATGTATCATGCGTCAAACCAATAACCAAAAACTAGAATCGCTAAAAAACGTAACTATACAAATTCTTAGAGTTGGCATCACCGCAATACAGTTGTCAATTCTAAAATATTTTTTCACAATGCGATTTTATTTTGCAGGTAGTACTGTTACGACAACAAGTTTAACAATGAAAAATATAACATGGTTCTTTTTGCATTGGGAGTCAACATAAGGGCGAAAAATTTTCAACGTGTGGAGCAATGGCGAATTCATAAATTGTCAAATTTTGTAATATTTCATTTTCTATTAAATTCTTTGTTTACAAACAAATTGTATATACTAAATAGAAAATTTTATTTGCTTTTGGGTTACCTTTTGTAATTTGTATTCTACACTTTCATTCCATTATCTCCTAAAATCCCCAAATTTGTTTTTTGAAAACAAATTTAAATATACGAAGAATATTGACTTTGTTAGAAATTTATATTGTTTACTAAAATAATACATTTTTATCATTAAAATATTCCTATTAATTAGGGTTAACTCAATACACACAATTTACATATATCTATGTATATACTTAGGACTTCGAAATCTTCAAAACAAAAACATTTTGATGTAGAATTTTAAAAGATGGTTTGAGTATCCGATTAAATATATGTATTTTTTATATAAGAATTGTGTATATGTATACCAAAAACAGAGAATTACGCGGTTTATGTTTGTTTGTAAACAATATATTTGTTATGCAATAGCATTCAAAATATTTCCAAATTTACTTGACGAAAATTTTTTAAATGAAATAGGTATGTAACATTTAGAGCCTAGCTGAAGCATTCATTAAAAATCAATATAAATTTGATTTGTTTTACAAAAAAAAATTTTAATGGACATTTTTCATTAAAACTTGTACATATTTCAAAATTATTTTACTTTTTATGAACATTGCAATAGTTGTAGTATAGAGTACATTTTTTAATCCCAACTACAAAAAAATATCACCAGTTTTTGGATATGGATTTCTAGATGGGAGCAGTAATACATATTTCATTTCTTTATTTCTCACTTTCTTTACAAAACAAATCTGACAATCATTTGGAAATTTAAACAAACAAAATGCCTGTTGTGTCTCGTGTTGTATTTGTTTTATTCTGGCTCCCAACTTATAATAAATTCGCCTTGATTTTGTCATAGTTTAAAACATACACACATCCATATGTACATATGTATACTTGACTTCCGAAATTAAATTTTCTACCAACAAAATACATAGATTTGGTTGTTTTATATTTCTGCATATAAGTATGTACCTTAAATTCATTGTATCATGGATTATATAATATTTTTTCTAAATGCGGTGACTTTTAACCTTTCAAAATCTACTAAAATATTCTCTTGACCAAAAATACTGTGAATAGTTATAACTATTTACACATCTATATATATAAAATTAAGTGCAAAACTTCCTGTGCGCATACTCCTACTATACGGCTTGCCCGATTTCAATGAAATTTTCAGGGGTGATTGGGGTCTGTGTGGAGGGTGCACATAAGAAATTTAGTGGGCGTGGCCCCTCCCACATAAATTAAATAACATCATATATCTTGACTATTGTGATAGCAAGAGTTTTGAAACATTGCAATAGTACATATGTTACTCATGTGATAATCAGGACAAAAATTGGCGGGATCGGACAAATGGGCGTGGCAGCTCTCATATAAAATTACTATTTAATATCAAATATCTAGAGTTATATAATAGTTAGAGCCTTCAAACTTTGTAGGAGTGCATAAATTAATAATATTAGCAGCTGAAGTGAAAATGGGCGTGATTGAACAAGTGGGCGTGGTAGATCTCATACAAAGTTTTTTTTTTTTTTTTTTTTTTTTTTTTTTAATTAGGACCAGCACTCAGGGGATGACCCCTACGTATGCAGTGCACTGTGCCGGAACTCAGAATGAGGGATAGAGAAGAGAAGATAGATGTTGAAAATGTAGAAGGCTTAACTGTTTTACAACTCTGCTTTGCGCGTTATGTTAATTTTTATAGCGTGTTGAGGCGCCTCCGGTGTTAGGTAGACGCATTAACTTTGTTAAGCTGTATTGGCAGGCATTTTATTAATTGTTTTACTTCGCCGATGTTTCTGCTAACCGACGAAGGAGGGCGATGTTGTGTACATTAGCTAGGACCAGCATCAATCGCTATCGGAACATTTTTTTAGTGACCAGTGCTATGCCTTCATCACTTAAATATTCCGACAACAATTAATACAATGTCTCACTAATGTACATTACAGATATTAATGATGTTGATTGACTTGCTCTGGCCAGGGTTTGAACCCAGGACCCATGTCATTGTTTGCTTAGTAGTCAACGCGCTAACCACTTCAGCCAACACCACCCTAATCTGAAGAGTTTAAAAAAAATGGGCGGGATCGGGCTAATGGGCGTGGCAGCTCCCATACAAAGTAAATATTTAATATCATATATCTACAGTACTATAATAGCCATAGTCTTACAAATTTGTGCACGTTGATTATATTATGAATAGTCATGGGAAAATTGGGCGGGATCATACCAGTGGGCGTGGCAGCTCCCATACAAAGTGAATATTTAGCTCATATACACAATTAATATTAAATATCTAGGGCTCTATATTAGCTATATAGCCTTCAAATTTTGTACGAGTCCATCAATCTATATATATAAAAATTAATCCCTTTTTTCCTTGGTCACGGCATCACACGTGAATGGCTGGACCGATTTGGACGATTTTTTCTTTCTAATGATCGCCATGGTCCAACTTTTTTCGATTTACCTAAAATCAGAAAACGGCTCCATCGATTTGACTAATTCTTCTTTCAAATGTTCGTATTAATCCATTTTAAGTTTTCATCGAACGAAAAATTTACCACGCCTACTTTTACGCACGCCCCTTTTTAGGAAAATAAAAATCGTAATTTGGTCTTAACTACTGGACCGATCGTCATTAACTTTTCACAATAGGATATTCTTACGAAATAATAAATACATGACTATATAAATACTTTCAGTTTTATTTTATAACGATGGGGGTAGCGAAGCACACGGGTTTTTTCGGATTTTTATTATTGTTTTGCCGCAAGATTGGCAGTCCTGCCTTTTACTAATAAATAAACAGAGACAGCAGGCGAATGTTTACAATTATTAAAAAACATTGACATCGCAACATTGTGTATTTTTTCCACATTTAATTCAATCGATTTGCTACATTTATTCGAAAAGAATACTTTATCGGACTTACATAGTCTATAAGTATGGATCCTTGGCTTTAATTTCCCATTGGTCCAAATGAGTGACAAACATAAATGTGCCCACAAATAGCCAAATTCCCATAGAGCTCAACAAAATTTACACAATTTTAATCTTTAAAATTTTATAGAAAAATTCTTAAATACAATTGAGAAATCAGACTTACATAGTCTATAAGTATGGATCCTTGGCTTTAATTTCCCATTGGTCCAAATGAGTGACAAACATAAATGTGCTTACAAATAGCCAAATTCCCATAGAGCTCAACAAAATTTACACAATTTTAATCTGTAAAATTTTATAGAAAAATTCTTAAATACAATTGAGAAATCAGACTTACATAGTCTATAAGTATGGATCCTTGGCTTTAATTTCCCATTGGTCCAAATGAGTGACAAACATAAATTTGCCCACAAATAGCCAAATTCCCATAGAGCTCAACAAAATTTACACAATTTTAATCTTTAAAATTTTATAGAAAAATTCTTAAATACAATTGAGAAATCAGACTTACATAGTCTATAAGTATGGATCCTTGGCTTTAATTTCCCATTGGTCCAAATGAGTGACAAACATAAATGTGCTTACAAATAGCCAAATTCCCATAGAGCTCAACAAAATTTACACAATTTTAATCTTTAAAATTTTATAGAAAAATTCTTAAATACAATTGAGAAATCAGACTTACATAGTCTATAAGTATGGATCCTTGGCTTTAATTATCCATTGGTCCAAATGAGTGACAAACATAAATGTGCCCACAAATAGCCAAATTCCCATAGAGCTCAACAAAATTTACACAATTTTAATCTTTAAAATTTTATAGAAAAATTCTCAAATACAATTGAGAAATCAGACTTACATAGTCTATAAGTATGGATCCTTGGCTTTAATTTCCCATTGGTCCAAATGAGTGACAAACATAAATGTGCCCACAAATAGCCAAATTCCCATAGAGCTCAACAAAATTTACACAATTTTAATCTTTAAAATTTTATAGAAAAATTCTCAAATACAATTGAGAAATCAGACTTACATAGTCTATAAGTATGGATCCTTGGCTTTAATTTCCCATTGGTCCAAATGAGTGACAAACAAGTGTTATAGAAAAATTCTCAAATACAATTGAGAAATCGGACTTACATAGTCTATAAGTATGGATCCTTGGCTTTAATTTCCCATTGGTCCAAATGAGTGACAAACAAGTGTTATAGAAAAATTCTCAAATACAATTGAGAAATCGGACTTACATAGTCTATAAGTATGGATCCTTGGCTTTAATTTCTTATTGGTCCAAATGAGTGACAAACATAAATGTGCCCACAAATAGCCAAATTCCCGTAGAGCTCAACAAAATTTACACAATTTTAATCTTTAAAATTTTATAGAAAAATTCTCAAATACAATTGAGAAATCAGACTTACATAGTCTATAAGTATGGATCCTTGGCTTTAATTTCCCATTGGTCCAAATGAGTGACAAACAAATTTTATAGAAAAATTCTCAAATACAATAGAGAAATCGGACTTAAATAGTCTATAAGTATGGATCCTTGGCTTTAATTTCCCATTGGTCCAAATGAGTGACAAACAAGTGTTATAGAAAAATTCTCAAATACAATTGAGAAATCAGACTTACATAGTCTATAAGTATGGATCCTTGGCTTTAATTTCCCATTGGTCCAAATGAGTGACAAACAAATTTTATAGAAAAATTCTCAAATACAATAGAGAAATCGGACTTAAATAGTCTATAAGTATGGATCCTTGGCTTTAATTTCCCATTGGTCCAAATGAGTGACAAACAAATGTTATAGAAAAATTCTTAAATACAATTGAGAAATCGGACTTACATAGTCTATAAGTATGGATCCTTGGCTTTAATTTCCCATTGGTCCAAATAAGTGACACACATATATGTGCCCACAAAAAGCCAAATTCCCGTAGAGCTCAACAAAATTTACACAATTTTAATCTTTAAAATTTTATAGAAAAATTCTCAAATACAATTGAGAAATCGGACTTACATAGTCTATAAGTATGGATCCTTGGCTTTAATTTCCCATTGGTCCAAATGAGTGACAAACAAATTTTATAGAAAAATTCTCAAATACAATAGAGAAATCGGACTTAAATAGTCTATAAGTATGGATCCTTGGCTTTAATTTCCCATTGGTCCAAATGAGTGACAAACAAGTGTTATAGAAAAATTCTCAAATACAATTGAGAAATCGGACTTACATAGATAATAAGTATAGATCCTTGGCTTTAATTTCCCATTGGTCCAAATGAGTGACAATTATACATAAATGTGCCCACAAATAGCCAAATTCCCGTAGAGCTCAACAAAATTTACACAATTTTAATCTTTAAAATTTTATAGAAAAATTCTCAAATACAATTGAGAAATCGGACTTACTTAGCCTATAAGTATGGATCCTTGGCTTTAATTTCTTATTGGTCCAAATGAGTGACAAACATAAATGTGCCCACAAATAGCCAAATTCCCGTAGAGCTCAACAAAATTTACACAATTTTAATCTTTAAAATTTTATAGAAAAATTCTTAAATACAATTGAGAAATGAGACTTATATAGTCTATAAGTATGGATCCTTGGCTTTAATTTCCCATTGGTCCATATGAGTGACAAACAAATGTTATAGAAAAATTCTCAAATACAATTGAGAAATCGGACTTACATAGATAATAAGTATAGATCCTTGGCTTTAATTTCCCATTGGTCCAAATGAGTGACAATTATACATAAATGTGCCCACAAATAGCCAAATTCCCGTAGAGCTCAACAAAATTTACACAATTTTAATCTTTAAAATGTTATAGAAAAATTCTTAAATACAATTGAGAAATCGGACTTACATAGTCTATAAGTATGGATCCTTGGCTTTAATTTCCCATTGGTCCAAATAAGTGACACACATATGTGTGCCCACAAAAAGCCAAATTCCCGTAGAGCTCAACAAAATTTACACAATTTTAATCTTTAAAATTTTATAGAAAAATTCTCAAATACAATTGAGAAATCAGACTTACATAGTCTATAAGTATGGATCCTTGGCTTTAATTTCCCATTGGTCCAAATGAGTGACAAACAAGTGTTATAGAAAAATTCTCAAATACAATTGAGAAATCGGACTTACATAGATAATAAGTATAGATCCTTGGCTTTAATTTCCCATTGGTCCAAATGAGTGACAATTATACATAAATGTGCCCACAAATAGCCAAATTCCCGTAGAGCTCAACAAAATTTACACAATTTTAATCTTTAAAATTTTATAGAAAAATTCTCAAATACAATTGAGAAATCGGACTTACATAGATAATAAGTATGGACCCTTGGCTTTAATTTCCCATTGGTCCAAATGAGTGACAAACATAAATGTGCCCACAAATAGCCAAATTCCCGTAGAGCTCAACAAAATTTACACAATTTTAATCTTTAAAATTTTATAGAAAAATTCTTAAATAGAATTGAGAAATCAGACTTATATAGTCTATAAGTATGGGATCCTTGGCTTTAATTTCCCATTGGTCCAAATGAGTGACAAACAAATGTTATAGAAAAATTCTCAAATACAATTGAGAAATCGGACTTACATAGATAATAAGTATAGATCCTTGGCTTTAATTTCCCATTGGTCCAAATGAGTGACAATTATACATAAATGTGCCCAAAAATAGCCAAATTCCCGTAGAGCTCAACAAAATTTACACAATTTTAATCTTTAAAATGTTATAGAAAAATTCTCAAATACAATTGAGAAATCGGACTTACATAGATAATAAGTATGGACCCTTGGCTTTAATTTCCCATTGGTCCAAATGAGTGACAAACATAAATGTGCCCACAAATAGCCAAATTCCCGTAGAGCTCAACAAAATTTACACAATTTTAATCTTTAAAATTTTATAGAAAAATTCTCAAATACAATTGAGAAATCGGACTTACTTAGCCTATAAGTAAGGATCCTTGGCTTTAATTTCTTATTGGTCCAAATGAGTGACAAACATAAATGTGCCCACAAATAGCCAAATTCCCGTAGAGCTCAACAAAATTTACACAATTTTAATCTTTAAAATTTTATAGAAAAATTCTCAAATACAATTGAGAAATCAGACTTACATAGCCTATAAGTATGGATCCTTGGCTTTAATTTCCTATTGGTCCAAATGAGTGACAAACATAAATGTGCCCACAAATAGCCAAATTCCCGTAGAGCTCAACAAAATTTACACAATTTTAATCTTTAAAATTTTATAGAAAAATTCTCAAATACAATTGAGAAATCGGACTTACTTAGCCTATAAGTAAGGATCCTTGGCTTTAATTTCTTATTGGTCCAAATGAGTGACAAACATAAATGTGCCCACAAATAGCCAAATTCCCGTAGAGCTCAACAAAATTTACACAATTTTAATCTTTAAAATTTTATAGAAAAATTCTTAAATACAATTGAGAAATCAGACTTATATAGTCTATAAGTATGGATCCTTGGCTTTAATTTCCCATTGGTCCAAATGAGTGACAAACAAATGTTATAGAAAAATTCTCAAATACAATTGAGAAATCGGACTTACATAGATAATAAGTATAGATCCTTGGCTTTAATTTCCCATTGGTCCAAATGAGTGACAATTATACATAAATGTGCCCACAAATAGCCAAATTCCCGTAGAGCTCAACAAAATTTACACAATTTTAATCTTTAAAATGTTATAGAAAAATTCTCAAATACAATTGAGAAATCGGACTTACTTAGCCTATAAGTATGGATCCTTGGCTTTAATTTCCCATTGGTCCAAATGAGTGACAAACAAATGTTATAGAAAAATTCTCAAATACAATTGAGAAATCGGACTTACATAGTCTATAAGTATGGATCCTTGGCTTTAATTTCCCATTGGTCCAAATGAGTGACAATTATACATAAATGTGCCCACAAATAGCCAAATTCCCGTAGAGCTCAACAAAATTTACACAATTTTAATATTTAAAATGTTATAGAAAAATTCTCAAATACAATTGAGAAATCGGACTTACATAG
This sequence comes from Lypha dubia, assembly GCA_947311025.1. Taxonomy (NCBI): domain Eukaryota; kingdom Metazoa; phylum Arthropoda; class Insecta; order Diptera; family Tachinidae; genus Lypha; species Lypha dubia. Next base: position 21,367,327 of record OX371262.1, on the reverse strand, counting down.
CCTATAAGTATGGATCCTTGGCTTTAATTTCCCATTGGTCCAAATGAGTGACAAACATAAATGTGCCCACAAATAGCCAAATTCCCGTAGAGCTCAACAAAATTTACACAATTTTAATCTTTAAAATGTTATAGAAAAATTCTCAAATACAATTGAGAAATCGGACTTACATAGCCTATAAGTATGGATCCTTGGCTTTAATTTCCCATTGGTCCAAATGAGTGACAAACATAAATGTGCCCACAAATAGCCAAATTCCCGTAGAGCTCAACAAAATTTACACAATTTTAATCTTTAAAATGTTATAGAAAAATTCTCAAATACAATTGAGAAATCGGACTTACATAGATAATAAGTATGGACCCTTGGCTTTAATTTCCCATTGGTCCAAATGAGTGACAAACATAAATGTGCCCACAAATAGCCAAATTCCCGTAGAGCTCAACAAAATTTACACAATTTTAATCTTTAAAATTTTATAGAAAAATTCTCAAATACAATTGAGAAATCGGACTTACATAGTCTATAAGTATGGATCCTTGGCTTTAATTTCCCATTGGTCCAAATGAGTGACAAACAAGTGTTATAGAAAAATTCTCAAATACAATTGAGAAATCAGACTTACATAGTCTATAAGTATGGATCCTTGGCTTTAATTTCCCATTGGTCCAAATGAGTGACAAACAAGTGTTATAGAAAAATTCTCAAATACAATTGAGAAATCAGACTTACATAGCCTATAAGTATGGATCCTTGGCTTTAATTTCCCATTGGTCCAAATGAGTGACAAACAAGTGTTATAGAAAAATTCTCAAATACAATTGAGAAATCAGACTTACATAGTCTATAAGTATGGATCCTTGGCTTTAATTTCCCATTGGTCCAAATGAGTGACAAACAAGTGTTATAGAAAAATTCTCAAATACAATTGAGAAATCGGACTTACATAGATAATAAGTATGGATCCTTGGCTTTAATTTCCCATTGGTCCAAATGAGTGACAAACAAGTGTTATAGAAAAATTCTCAAATACAATTGAGAAATCAGACTTACATAGCCTATAAGTATGGATCCTTGGCTTTAATTTCCCATTGGTCCAAATGAGTGACAAACATAAATGTGCCCACAAATAGCCAAATTCCCGTAGAGCTCAACAAAATTTACACAGTTTTAATCTTTAAAATTTTATAGAAATATTCTCAAATACAATTGAGAAATCAGACTTACATAGTCTATAAGTATGGACCCTTGGCTTTAATTTCCCATTGGTCCAAATGAGTGACAAACAAGTGTTATAGAAAAATTCTCAAATACAATTGAGAAATCGGACTAACATAGTCTATAAGTATGGATCCTTGGCTTTAATTTCCCATTGGTCCAAATGAGTGACAAACATAAATGTGCCCACAAATAGCCAAATTCCCGTAGAGCTGAACAAAATTTACACAATTTTAATCTTTAAAATTTTATAGAAAAATTCTCAAATACAATTGAGAAATCAGACTTACATAGTCTATAAGTATGGATCCTTGGCTTTAATTTCCTATTGGTCCAAATGAGTGACAAACTTACATGTGGCCACAAATAGCCAAATTCCCGTAGAGCTGAACAAAATTTACACAATTTTAATCTTTAAAATTTTATAGAAAAATTCTCAAATACAATTGAGAAATCAGACTTACATAGTGTAAGTATGGATCCTTGGCTTTAATTTCCCATTGGTCCAAATGAGTGACAAACAAATTTTATAGAAAAATTCTCAAATACAATTGAGAAATCAGACTTACATAGTGTAAGTATGGATCCTTGGCTTTAATTTCCCATTGGTCCAAATGAGTGACAAACAAATTTTATAGAAAAATTCTCAAATACAAGTGAGAAATCAGACTTACATAGCCTATAAGTATGGATCCTTGGCTTTAATTTCCCATTGGTCCAAATGAGTGACAAACAAGTGTTATGGAAAAATTCTCAAATACAATTGAGAAATCAGACTTACATAGTCTATAAGTATGGATCCTTGGCTTTAATTTCCCATTGGTCCAAATGAGTGACAAACAAGTGTTATAGAAAAATTCTCAAATACAATTGAGAAATCGGACTTACATAGATAATAAGTATAGATCCTTGGCTTTAATTTCCCATTGGTCCAAATGATTGACAAACATAAATGTGCCCACAAATAGCCAAATTCCCGTAGATCTGAACAAAATTTACACAATTTTAATCTTTAAAATTTTATAGAAAAATTCTCAAATACAATTGAGAAATCGGACTAACATAGTCTATAAGTATAGATCCTTGGCTTTAATTTCCCATTGGTCCAAATGATTGACAAACTTAAATGTGCCCACAAATAGCCAAATTCCCGTAGAGCTGAACAAAATTAACACAATTTTAATCTTTAAAATTTTATAGAAAAATTCTCAAATACAATTGAGAAATCGGACTAACATAGTCTATAAGTATGGATCCTTGGCTTTAATTTCCCATTGGTCCAAATGAGTGACAAACATAAATGTGCCCACAAATAGCCAAATTCCCGTAGAGCTGAACAAAATTTACACAATTTTAATCTTTAAAATTTTATAGAAAAATTCTCAAACACAATTGAGAAATCGGACTTACATAGTCTATAAGTATGGATCCTTGGCTTTAATTTCCCATTGGTCCAAATGAGTGACAAACTTACATGTGGCCACAAATAGCCAAATTCCCGTAGAGCTGAACAAAATTAACACAATTTTAATCTTTAAAATTTTATAGAAAAATTCTCAAATACAATTGAGAAATCGGACTTACATAGTCTATAAGTATGGATCCTTGGCTTTAATTTCCCATTGGTCCAAATGAGTGACAAACATAAATGTGCCCACAAATAGCCAAATTCCCGTAGAGCTCAACAAAATTTACACAATTTTAATCTTTAAAATTTTATAGAAAAATTCTCAAATACAATTGAGAAATCGGACTTACATAGATAATAAGTATGGACCCTTGGCTTTAATTTCCCATTGGTCCAAATGAGTGACAAACATAAATGTGCCCACAAATAGCCAAATTCCCGTAGAGCTCAACAAAATTTACACAATTTTAATCTTTAAAATTTTATAGAAAAATTCTCAAATACAATTGAGAAATCGGACTTACATAGATAATAAGTATGGACCCTTGGCTTTAATTTCATATTGGTCCAAATGAGTGACAAACAAATTTTATAGAAAAATTCTCAAATACAATAGAGAAATCGGACTTACATAGTCTATAAGTATGGATCCTTGGCTTTAATTTCCCATTGGTCCAAATGAGTGACAAACATAAATGTGCCCACAAATAGCCAAATTCCCGTAGAGCTCAACAAAATTTACACAATTTTAATCTTTAAAATTTTATAGAAAAATTCTCAAATACAATTGAGAAATCAGACTTACATAGTCTATAAGTATGGATCCTTGGCTTTAATTTCCCATTGGTCCAAATGAGTGACAAACAAATGTTATTGAAAAATTCTCAAATACAATTGAGAAATCGGACTTACATAGTCTATAAGTATGGATCCTTGGCTTTAATTTCCCATTGGTCCAAATAAGTGACAAACATATGTGTGCCCACAAAAAGCCAAATTCCCGTAGAGCTCAACAAAATTTACACAATTTTAATCTTTAAAATTTTATAGAAAAATTCTCAAATACAATTGAGAAATCAGACTTACATAGTCTATAAGTATGGATCCTTGGCTTTAATTTCCCATTGGTCCAAATGAGTGACAAACATAAATGTGCCCACAAATAGCCAAATTCCCGTAGAGCTCAACAAAATTTACACAATTTTAATCTTTAAAATTTTATAGAAAAATTCTCAAATACAATTGAGAAATCGGACTTACATAGATAATAAGTATGGATCCTTGGCTTTAATTTCCCATTGGCCCAAATAAGTGACAAACATAAATGTGCCCACAAAAAGCCAAATTCCCGTAGAGCTCAACAAAATTTACACAATTTTAATCTTTAAAATTTTATAGAAAAATTCTCAAATACAATTGAGAAATCGGACTTACATAGATAATAAGTATGGATCCTTGGCTTTAATTTCCCATTGGTCCAAATGAGTGACAAACATAAATGTGCCCACAAATAGCCAAATTCCCGTAGAGCTCAACAAAATTTACACAATTTTAATCTTTAAAATTTTATAGAAAAATTCTCAAATACAATTGAGAAATCAGACTTACATAGTCTATAAGTATGGATCCTTGGCTTTAATTTCCCATTGGTCCAAATGAGTGACAAACATAAATGTGCCCACAAAAAGCCAAATTCCCGTAGAGCTCAACAAAATTTACACAATTTTAATCTTTAAAATTTTATAGAAAAATTCTCAAATACAATTGAGAAATCGGACTTACATAGATAATAAGTATGGATCCTTGGCTTTAATTTCCCATTGGTCCAAATGAGTGACAAACATAAATGTGCCCACAAAAAGCCAAATTCCCGTAGAGCTCAACAAAATTTACACAATTTTAATCTTTAAAATGTTATAGAAAAATTCTCAAATACAATTGAGAAATCGGACTTACATAGATAATAAGTATGGACCCTTGGCTTTAATTTCCCATTGGTCCAAATGAGTGACAAACAAATTTTATAGAAAAATTCTCAAATACAATTGAGAAATCGGACTTACATAGATAATAAGTATGGATCCTTGGCTTTAATTTCCCATTGGTCCAAATGAGTGACAAACATAAATGTGCCCACAAAAAGCCAAATTCCCGTAGAGCTCAACAAAATTTACACAATTTTAATCTTTAAAATGTTATAGAAAAATTCTCAAATACAATTGAGAAATCGGACTTACATAGATAATAAGTATGGATCCTTGGCTTTAATTTCCCATTGGTCCAAATGAGTGACAAACATAAATGTGCCCACAAAAAGCCAAATTCCCGTAGAGCTCAACAAAATTTACACAATTTTAATCTTTAAAATTTTATAGAAAAATTCTCAAATACAATTGAGAAATCAGACTTACATAGTCTATAAGTATGGATCCTTGGCTTTAATTTCCCATTGGTCCAAATGAGTGACAAACATAAATGTGCCCACAAAAAGCCAAATTCCCGTAGAGCTCAACAAAATTTACACAATTTTAATCTTTAAAATTTTATAGAAAAATTCTCAAATACAATTGAGAAATCGGACTTACATAGATAATAAGTATGGATCCTTGGCTTTAATTTCCCATTGGTCCAAATGAGTGACAAACATAAATGTGCCCACAAAAAGCCAAATTCCCGTAGAGCTCAACAAAATTTACACAATTTTAATCTTTAAAATTTTATAGAAAAATTCTCAAATACAATTGAGAAATCGGACTTACATAGATAATAAGTATGGATCCTTGGCTTTAATTTCCCATTGGTCCAAATGAGTGACAAACATAAATGTGCCCACAAATAGCCAAATTCCCGTAGAGCTCAACAAAATTTACACAATTTTAATCTTTAAAATTTTATAGAAAAATTCTCAAATACAATTGAGAAATCAGACTTACATAGTCTATAAGTATGGATCCTTGGCTTTAATTTCCCATTGGTCCAAATGAGTGACAAACAAATGTTATTGAAAAATTCTCAAATACAATTGAGAAATCGGACTTACATAGTCTATAAGTATGGATCCTTGGCTTTAATTTCCCATTGGTCCAAATAAGTGACAAACATATGTGTGCCCACAAAAAGCCAAATTCCCGTAGAGCTCAACAAAATTTACACAATTTTAATCTTTAAAATTTTATAGAAAAATTCTCAAATACAATTGAGAAATCAGACTTACATAGTCTATAAGTATGGATCCTTGGCTTTAATTTCCCATTGGTCCAAATGAGTGACAAACAAGTGTTATAGAAAAATTCTCAAATACAATTGAGAAATCGGACTTACATAGATAATAAGTATGGATCCTTGGCTTTAATTTCCCATTGGCCCAAATAAGTGACAAACATAAATGTGCCCACAAAAAGCCAAATTCCCGTAGAGCTCAACAAAATTTACACAATTTTAATCTTTAAAATTTTATAGAAAAATTCTCAAATACAATTGAGAAATCAGACTAACATAGTCTATAAGTATGGATCCTTGGCTTTAATTTCCCATTGGTCCAAATGAGTGACAAACAAGTGTTATAGAAAAATTCTCAAATACAATTGAGAAATCGGACTTACATAGATAATAAGTATAGATCCTTGGCTTTAATTTCCCATTGGTCCAAATGAGTGACAATTATACATAAATGTGCCCACAAATAGCCAAATTCCCGTAGAGCTCAACAACATTTACACAATTTTAATCTTTAAAATGTTATAGAAAAATTCTCAAATACAATTGAGAAATCGGACTTACATAGATAATAAGTATGGACCCTTGGCTTTAATTTCCCATTGGTCCAAATGAGTGACAAACATAAATGTGCCCACAAATAGCCAAATTCCCGTAGAGCTCAACAAAATTTACACAATTTTAATCTTTAAAATCTTATAGAAAAATTCTCAAATACAATTGAGAAATCGGACTTACATAGATAATAAGTATGGACCCTTGGCTTTAATTTCCCATTGGTCCAAATGAGTGACAAACATAAATGTGCCCATAAATAGCCAAATTCCCGTAGAGCTCAACAAAATTTACACAATTTTAATCTTTAAAATTTTATAGAAAAATTCTCAAATACAATTGAGAAATCGGACTTACATAGATAATAAGTATGGACCCTTGGCTTTAATTTCCCATTGGTCCAAATGAGTGACAAACAAATTTTATAGAAAAATTCTCAAATACAATTGAGAAATCAGACTTACATAGTCTATAAGTATGGATCCTTGGCTTTAATTTCCCATTGGTCCAAATGAGTGACAAACAAGTGTTATAGAAAAATTCTCAAATACAATTGAGAAATCGGACTTACATAGATAATAAGTATAGATCCTTGGCTTTAATTTCCCATTGGTCCAAATGAGTGACAATTATACATAAATGTGCCCACAAATAGCCAAATTCCCGTAGAGCTCAACAAAATTTACACAATTTTAATCTTTAAAATGTTATAGAAAAATTCTCAAATACAATTGAGAAATCGGACTTACATAGCCTATAAGTATGGATCCTTGGCTTTAATTTCCCATTGGTCCAAATGAGTGACAAACATAAATGTGCCCACAAATAGCCAAATTCCCGTAGAGCTCAACAAAATTTACACAATTTTAATCTTTAAAATGTTATAGAAAAATTCTCAAATACAATTGAGAAATCGGACTTACATAGATAATAAGTATGGACCCTTGGCTTTAATTTCCCATTGGTCCAAATGAGTGACAAACAAATTTTATAGAAAAATTCTCAAATACAATTGAGAAATCAGACTTACATAGTCTATAAGTATGGATCCTTGGCTTTAATTTCCCATTGGTCCAAATGAGTGACAAACAAGTGTTATAGAAAAATTCTCAAATACAATTGAGAAATCGGACTTACATAGATAATAAGTATAGATCCTTGGCTTTAATTTCCCATTGGTCCAAATGAGTGACAATTATACATAAATGTGCCCACAAATAGCCAAATTCCCGTAGAGCTCAACAAAATTTACACAATTTTAATCTTTAAAATGTTATAGAAAAATTCTCAAATACAATTGAGAAATCGGACTTACATAGCCTATAAGTATGGATCCTTGGCTTTAATTTCCCATTGGTCCAAATGAGTGACAAACATAAATGTGCCCACAAATAGCCAAATTCCCGTAGAGCTCAACAAAATTTACACAATTTTAATCTTTAAAATGTTATAGAAAAATTCTCAAATACAATTGAGAAATCGGACTTACATAGATAATAAGTATGGACCCTTGGCTTTAATTTCCCATTGGTCCAAATGAGTGACAAACAAATTTTATAGAAAAATTCTCAAATACAATTGAGAAATCAGACTTACATAGTCTATAAGTATGGATCCTTGGCTTTAATTTCCCATTGGTCCAAATGAGTGACAAACAAATTTTATAGAAAAATTCTCAAATACAATAGAGAAATCGGACTTACATAGTCTATAAGTATGGATCCTTGGCTTTAATTTCCCATTGGTCCAAATGAGTGACAAACAAATGTTATAGAAAAATTCTCAAATACAATTGAGAAATCGGACTTACATAGATAATAAGTATGGATCCTTGGCTTTAATTTCCCATTGGTCCAAATAAGTGACAAACATATGTGTGCCCACAAAAAGCCAAATTCCCGTAGAGCTCAACAAAATTTACACAATTTTAATCTTTAAAATTATATAGAAAAATTCTCAAATACAATTGAGAAATCAGACTTACATAGTCTATAAGTATGGATCCTTGGCTTTAATTTCCCATTGGTCCAAATGAATGACAAACAAACAAGTGTTATAGAAAAATTCTCAAATACAATTGAGAAATCGGACTTACATAGTCTATAAGTATGGATCCTTGGCTTTAATTTCCCATTGGTCGAAATGAGTGACAAACAAATTTTATAGAAAAATTCTCAAATACAATAGAGAAATCGGACTTACATAGATAATAAGTATGGACCCTTGGCTTTAATTTCCCATTGGTCCAAATGAGTGACAAACATAAATTTGCCAACAAATAGCCAAATTCCCGTAGAGCTCAACAAAATTTACACAATTTTAATCTTTAAAATTTTATAAAAAAATTCTCAAATACAATTGAGAAATCAGACTTACATAGTCTATAAGTATGGATCCTTGGCTTTAATTTCCCATTGGTCCAAATGAGTGACAAACAAATTTTATAGAAAAATTCTCAAATACAATTGAGAAATCAGACTTACATAGATAATAAGTATGGACCCTTGGCTTTAATTTCCCATTGGTCCAAATGAGTGACAAACATAAATGTGCCCACAAATAGCCAAATTCCCGTAGAGCTCAACAAAATTTACACAATTTTAATCTTTAAAATTTTATAGAAAAATTCTCAAATACAATTGAGAAATCAGACTTACATAGTCTATAAGTATGGATCCTTGGCTTTAATTTCCCATTGGTCCAAATGAGTGACAAACATAAATGTGCCCACAAATAGCCAAATTCCCGTAGAGCTCAACAAAATTTACACAATTTTAATCTTTAAAATTTTATAGAAAAATTCTCAAATACAATTGAGAAATCAGACTTACATAGTCTATAAGTATGGATCCTTGGCTTTAATTTCCCATTGGTCCAAATGAGTGACAAACAAATGTTATAGAAAAATTCTCAAATACAATTGAGAAATCGGACTTACATAGCCTATAAGTATGGATCCTTGGCTTTAATTTCCCATTGGTCCAAATGAGTGACAAACATAAATGTGCCCACAAATAGCCAAATTCCCGTAGAGCTCAACAAAATTTACACAATTTTAATCTTTAAAATGTTATAGAAAAATTCTCAAATACAATTGAGAAATCGGACTTACATAGATAATAAGTATGGACCCTTGGCTTTAATTTCCCATTGGTCCAAATGAGTGACAAACAAATTTTATAGAAAAATTCTCAAATACAATTGAGAAATCAGACTTACATAGTCTATAAGTATGGATCCTTGGCTTTAATTTCCCATTGGTCCAAATGAGTGACAAACAAGTGTTATAGAAAAATTCTCAAATACAATTGAGAAATCGGACTTACATAGATAATAAGTATAGATCCTTGGCTTTAATTTCCCATTGGTCCAAATGAGTGACAATTATACATAAATGTGCCCACAAATAGCCAAATTCCCGTAGAGCTCAACAAAATTTACACAATTTTAATCTTTAAAATGTTATAGAAAAATTCTCAAATACAATTGAGAAATCGGACTTACATAGCCTATAAGTATGGATCCTTGGCTTTAATTTCCCATTGGTCCAAATGAGTGACAAACATAAATGTGCCCACAAATAGCCAAATTCCCGTAGAGCTCAACAAAATTTACACAATTTTAATCTTTAAAATGTTATAGAAAAATTCTCAAATACAATTGAGAAATCGGACTTACATAGATAATAAGTATGGACCCTTGGCTTTAATTTCCCATTGGTCCAAATGAGTGACAAACATAAATGTGCCCACAAATAGCCAAATTCCCGTAGAGCTCAACAAAATTTACACAATTTTAATCTTTAAAATTTTATAGAAAAATTCTCAAATACAATTGAGAAATCGGACTTACATAGATAATAAGTATGGACCCTTGGCTTTAATTTCCCATTGGTCCAAATGAGTGACAAACAAATTTTATAGAAAAATTCTCAAATACAATTGAGAAATCAGACTTACATAGTCTATAAGTATGGATCCTTGGCTTTAATTTCCCATTGGTCCAAATGAGTGACAAACAAATTTTATAGAAAAATTCTCAAATACAATAGAGAAATCGGACTTACATAGTCTATAAGTATGGATCCTTGGCTTTAATTTCCCATTGGTCCAAATGAGTGACAAACAAATGTTATAGAAAAATTCTCAAATACAATTGAGAAATCGGACTTACATAGATAATAAGTATGGATCCTTGGCTTTAATTTCCCATTGGTCCAAATAAGTGACAAACATATGTGTGCCCACAAAAAGCCAAATTCCCGTAGAGCTCAACAAAATTTACACAATTTTAATCTTTAAAATTATATAGAAAAATTCTCAAATACAATTGAGAAATCAGACTTACATAGTCTATAAGTATGGATCCTTGGCTTTAATTTCCCATTGGTCCAAATGAATGACAAACAAACAAGTGTTATAGAAAAATTCTCAAATACAATTGAGAAATCGGACTTACATAGTCTATAAGTATGGATCCTTGGCTTTAATTTCCCATTGGTCGAAATGAGTGACAAACAAATTTTATAGAAAAATTCTCAAATACAATAGAGAAATCGGACTTACATAGATAATAAGTATGGACCCTTGGCTTTAATTTCCCATTGGTCCAAATGAGTGACAAACATAAATTTGCCCACAAATAGCCAAATTCCCGTAGAGCTCAACAAAATTTACACAATTTTAATCTTTAAAATTTTATAAAAAAATTCTCAAATACAATTGAGAAATCAGACTTACATAGTCTATAAGTATGGATCCTTGGCTTTAATTTCCCATTGGTCCAAATGAGTGACAAACAAATTTTATAGAAAAATTCTCAAATACAATTGAGAAATCAGACTTACATAGATAATAAGTATGGACCCTTGGCTTTAATTTCCCATTGGTCCAAATGAGTGACAAACATAAATGTGCCCACAAATAGCCAAATTCCCGTAGAGCTCAACAAAATTTACACAATTTTAATCTTTAAAATTTTATAGAAAAATTCTCAAATACAATTGAGAAATCAGACTTACATAGTCTATAAGTATGGATCCTTGGCTTTAATTTCCCATTGGTCCAAATGAGTGACAAACATAAATGTGCCCACAAATAGCCAAATTCCCGTAGAGCTCAACAAAATTTACACAATTTTAATCTTTAAAATTTTATAGAAAAATTCTCAAATACAATTGAGAAATCAGACTTACATAGTCTATAAGTATGGATCCTTGGCTTTAATTTCCCATTGGTCCAAATGAGTGACAAACAAATGTTATAGAAAAATTCTCAAATACAATTGAGAAATCGGACTTACATAGATAATAAGTATGGATCCTTGGCTTTAATTTCCCATTGGTCCAAATGAGTGACAAACATAAATGTGCCCACAAATAGCCAAATTCCCGTAGAGCTCAACAAAATTTACACAATTTTAATCTTTAAAATTTTATAGAAAAATTCTCAAATACAATTGAGAAATCAGACTTACATAGTCTATAAGTATGGATCCTTGGCTTTAATTTCCCATTGGTCCAAATGAGTGACAAATGAATTTTATAGAAAAATTCTCAAATACAATTGAGAAATCAGACTTACATAGTCTATAAGTATGGACCCTTGGCTTTAATTTCCCATTGGTCGAAATGAGTGACAAACAAATTTTATAGAAAAATTCTCAAATACAATAGAGAAATCGGACTTACATAGTCTATAAGTATGGATCCTTGGCTTTAATTTCCCATTGGTCCAAATGAGTGACAAACAAATGTTATAGAAAAATTCTCAAATACAATTGAGAAATCGGACTTACATAGTCTATAAGTATGGATCCTTGGCTTTAATTTCCCATTGGTCCAAATGAGTGACAATTATACATAAATGTGCCCACAAATAGCCAAATTCCCGTAGAGCTCAACAAAATTTATACAATTTTAATCTTTAAAATTTTATAGAAAAATTCTCAAATACAATTGAGAAATCGGACTTACATACATAGCCTATAAGTATGGATCCCTGGCTTTAATTTCCCATTGGTTCAAATGAGTGACAAACATAAATGTGCCCGCAAATAGCCAAATTCCCGTAGAGCTCAACAAAATTTACACAATTTTAATCTTTAAAATTTTATAGAAAAATTCTCAAATACAATTGAGAAATCAGACTTACATAGTCTATAAGTATGGATCCTTGGCTTTAATTTCCCATTGGTCCAAATGAGTGACAAACAAGTGTTATAGAAAAATTCTCAAATACAATTGAGAAATCAGACTTACATAGATAATAAGTATGGACCCTTGGCTTTAATTTCCCATTGGTCCAAATGAGTGACAAACATAAATGTGCCCACAAATAGCCAAATTCCCGTAGAGCTCAACAAAATTTACACAATTTTAATCTTTAAAATTTTATAGAAAAATTCTCAAATACAATTGAGAAATCAGACTTACATAGTCTATAAGTATGGATCCTTGGCTTTAATTTCCCATTGGTCCAAATGAGTGACAAACAAGTGTTATAGAAAAATTCTCAAATACAATTGAGAAATCGGACTTACATAGTCTATAAGTATGGACCCTTGGCTTTAATTTCCCATTGGTCCAAATGAGTGACAAACATAAATGTGCCCGCAAATAGCCAAATTCCCGTAGAGCTCAACAAAATTTACACAATTTTAATCTTTAAAATTTTATAGAAAAATTCTCAAATACAATTGAGAAATCAGACTTACATAGTCTAAAAGTATGGATCCTTGGCTTTAATTTCCCATTGGTCCAAATGAGTGACAAACAAGTGTTATAGAAAAATTCTCAAATACAATTGAGAAATCAGACTTACATAGATAATAAGTATGGACCCTTGGCTTTAATTTCCCATTGGTCCAAATGAGTGACAAACATAAATGTGCCCACAAATAGCCAAATTCCCGTAGAGCTCAACAAAATTTACACAATTTTAATCTTTAAAATTTTATAGAAAAATTCTCAAATACAATTGAGAAATCAGACTTACATAGTCTATAAGTATGGATCCTTGGCTTTAATTTCCCATTGGTCCAAATGAGTGACAAACAAATATTATAGAAAAATTCTCAAATACAATTGAGAAATCAGACTTACATAGATAATAAGTATGGACCCTTGGCTTTAATTTCCCATTGGTCCAAATGAGTGACAAACATAAATGTGCCCACAAATAGCCAAATTCCCGTAGAGCTCAACAAAATTTACACAATTTTAATCTTTAAAATTTTATAGAAAAATTCTCAAATACAATCAAGAAATCAGACTTACATAGATAATAAGTATGGACCCTTGGCTTTAATTTCCCATTGGTCCAAATGAGTGACAAACATAAATGTGCCCACAAATAGCCAAATTCCCGTAGAGCTCAACAAAATTTACACAATTTTAATCTTTAAAATTTTATAGAAAAATTCTTAAATACAATTGAGAAATCAGACTTACATAGATAATAAGTATGGACCCTTGGCTTTAATTTCCCATTGGTACAAATGAGTGAGTAGCGAAGCACACCGGGATAAGCTAGTGTTATATACATACGAGTATATATGAAATGACTAAAGATTGTTAATTTTTGTTGGCTGCATGAAAAATGCCCCAATGAGAAATGTTCCCAAACTAAAAAATGAAAAATGGCCACAACATAGAAAAAATGGCCGAAAACAATTTCTTGTTGTTTTAAATGTAAAAAGTTTAGAGCCATTTTTCCTCAGTACACACAAGAACAGAAAATAGTGGAAACACGCATGGGGAAAAAGAGGAGAGAAGAATAAACGTAGCTAATATGAAACCTTTTTTAAAAGAAAACATTAAAAATAGTCCAAGAGAAAAGTTCATCTTAGCAATTTTTGAAAAAACAAAACTTTTTCTAAAAAAACATAAAAATATAATAATAACACAAGCAGACAAAGGCAACAGTTGCATTATACAAAGAGGAGTATAATTCCAAAATCGAGAAATTACTAGAAGATAAGCAACTTACATGTTCTGCTGGTACTGCGCCAAGAATTTATGGACTACCAAAAATACATAAAAACGATATGTCCCTATGACCCATAGTGTCCTCAATACAACTACCATGCTATCAGCTCAGCAAATACATAAGAAGAATCCTCAAAAATATAATTTCAACGAAATACAATATCAAAAATTCCTTTCAAGTAAAAAAAGAAATAAGCATTTCAAAACTTAATGAAAAAGACTCACTAGTATCCTTTGACGTAGTCTCGCTCTTCACTAACATCCCTCTACATACTGCAATAAATAATATAGTGGAAAAATGGTCAACAATCAAAACAAATACAACAATACCACGCCTAAAATTTTTAGAAATGATTCGGTGTGCCCATGGGCAATCCTTTGTCCCCAGCAATAGCAGATATAGTACTAGACAACCTATTGAATACTGCATTACAAGAACTTAAACATAAAAACATCTACGTAAAATACATAACCACGTATGCAGATGATATTTTAGCTGTTATTAATATCGACGACAAAGATGAAATACTAAAAACACTCAACAGTTACCTCCCTAAAATAAAATTTACCACTGAAGAGGAACAAAAACAAGAACTAGCATACCTGGATATAAAACTACACAAAGCCAATCATAAAATGCACATCAACAGGCAGAATTATAAACTTCAACTCAACACAACCAAAATCACAAATAATCAACACCGCAAAAAGTTTTCAACAGAAATAAAATACGAGAATTAATTTAATTCATTTTTATTCTATTTTTACATATTGAAACAATTTTGGTTAGTACGAAATTCCCCTTCACTGGGTGGTAATTTGAATTTTCTTTAATTCAATAAAACTGAACTTGAGCCTGATAATATTACTTCTCATATGTACAATATTTGATTTGTATTACAAATCAATTTTCGCGTAGTTTGGGGCTTAAAGATTTTCTCCACCATGGTAATATCCGACACAGCGGTGGGTACAAACTACTCTCTGACCCAAAAATCGACCAACATGTACAAGTTTGGGGATTTATTTCATTTTTTTTTTTGGGGACCTTGTTTATTTAGACAATTTCTCGGCGAAGGTTCTAACAGAGAGTCGTTTACTAACGGATTTTCGCATTGCTGTCCTTCGGTGGGGCTCAAGGTTTCTCGCATGCATGAAATTTCGGGCAACGTCGCCATTTAGTAAAAATTCTCAAAAACCAGTTTTTGATATAAAAATTTTTTTGCGGTATATTTCATTTACTCTGTTTTGGGGCGATTTTTCATTATTGTTTTGGGGCCATTTTTCACTGGGGCCATTTTTGCTTTCTTCTTTATAAAAAATTAATAAAAACCTAGTCAATACATAATTTCAATTTTGCCGATTTTCAAAATTAATGTGCCGAAAGTGCAGAAAACTTGAGAATACAACCAAAATTAAATAAAAGATTGAGCATCTGACAATTTAAACGCTAACTTATAGATTAGCAATAATATGAATATTAAGACGAGCCTGTGATATTAGCTTACATGTATTTTTTGTGTCTGTGTGAGTTGTAACTTATTTGATTTTATTTAAAAAAAAGAAAATAAACAAACAATAAAAATTGACTTTGCCAATAAAATATTAACAAAACAACATTTGCAACAGTTTTATTACATTTGTTCGCGTATACATAAGTAACAATTCAACGCAATGGGCTGAATATTGCTCATACGGAAGTTGCGACACAATTCATACTATTTTTCACATTTGCCCTCAGAATAACTGTCACAGTTTAATACTTACTACTATTTGCATACAATTCGGATGGGATTCCTTAATTGCTGCGATCGAGTCTATTTCTCCAGAATAAAAAAATCAAGAATTTTTCTTATTCAATAGAGTACAATATTTGTTTATTAATAATAATTATTTACATTTGTTGATTAAATTACGATAAATGTTTTTTCAAGTAAGAAAAATAGGAATTTTTAATAAAAAAGTTAAATAAGAAAAATTTATATAATTTTGGAATTTATTTGTGAAAAAGTTGATTTCTTCGCTTGTTAATGACGTGCAGTTTGTGTATTTAGTTTTCTATCTATCTACGGTGCTGATAGCGTTTGCGTTTTGTTGCGGGCGGATGTCCTAATGGTTGTTCAGGCAGCTCAATGAGTTTTGTGGCACCATATTTTCGTCCTGGTGGTGTTTTAATTATATTTGGTTGCCGTCCATACGACCCATGAATACTGGAACCACTAAAAACTGATGTATTCACGATTGATGGCGCTGTACGTGGTATTATTTTTCGTGGCATAGTGCAAGATCTTGATGGTACGGTGGGAGCTGAAGTCTTTCTTAACGAAGATTGCGCTTCAGCGGATTTTCGCAAAAGTTCTGTACGAAAAGTAGCACATTTCGATTCGCATTTGATGACAAAATGCTTTACCGGCTTTTGTTCTTGTTGGGGCAATCGATCTTCAAGAACATTTTTATTAAGATACTGCCATTCTAAGGGCAACATTCCCATATCATTGTGACTGGACTTTTGTTTCCTCAAATCGTTGATTATATCAGTAAATATATTACGATTGTCCTCATGGTTCGGGATCGCTGTATTGAGGGAGCTGGTCGCTGGAAATGTTTTCAAAGTTTCGGCAAACATTGTAACCCACGATTCAGAATCTCGACCAGCAACTTCGATAATTTCCTCCAATTCAGATTTCCATTTTTCCACAAGAAGGTGAGGAATATTTATGAAGCTTGCTAATATTTTTAATTTTGTTTCAGTCTCAAGGTCGGGAAAGGAATTCTTAATGCTGCGCAAGACTTTCTGGTTTAATTTGTAAGAGATTGGGTTGTTTATCCACAAATCATTTGGTGTCGACAGAATTTTTTGTAGATACTGTGATGTGTCGCTGTTTTGATTGGTCATCTTTCCACTTCTTTCTAGGATTTTTTTCTTTTCCACAGGTTAATCAATATAATTTATCTTCTTTATGGCTTCAGGTTTCTAGTTTTTACTTTGTGTTTGCAATTATTTGTAAAAACTTGTTTGGAATTTTTAATCTTGTGAATTTATTCAGGCGCGAACCACAATTTTTACTTTTCAGTTATTTTGCTGATGTGTTTAGAGCTCTTGACTTAATGGTTTCAATACTTTTCGTAAACTAAAGAAATTAAATTCTATCAAAGGCTTCATATATGTTGTCCTGCCAATACTAATTTCTTTAATGAAGAGAGAATACACCAATGACAACTTAGGCAAGTCTCGGGTAAAAAGAGAATAAAAGAGAATCTACATATAAGAAACTGAATGATGTTCGACACGAACGTGTCGATTTTGCCTCCGCGGACTTAGACACACCTCTCTGTGTGAGGACTGAAATTCTCTGCTGATGATCACAGACTAATTATGCGAGAATGAAACAAAACTCTGCAGAATATTATCATTAATACTATTATGCAATGTGTATGTGAATTTATTAACACTTCCACCTCCGAAGATATTTTAATTGTTCTGGCTTAAAACTTTTATACACCAAATAATTCTTCAAAAATATTCCGCGCCCGCTAGACCATAAGCTGGAAAATAATAATTTTTCGAACCACTAATATGGAACAAAATCACTATAAATTTACAAGTGATTAGCAGTGAGGCTTAAGGCGACCAGAATCAGGATGTCAATCTCACCTTCAGTAAAGTCAAAAATTAAATTATGCGAACAAAAGTCAGAACAATTAATATTTATTTGGATTAAAATAAATTTTCATGGAAAATTTTTTTAAAAGGTTTATGGCGGGTTTTCCATCCTTTTACTACCTGAAAGAAATACGCGCACGTAGTTAGAGTGTAAAAGACCGTAGTTAATTTAAAAAGACATAAAACAATATTTGTGAAATATTATGTAGAATGTACATACAAACATACATAATACTTACATAAGTACATACATTTAATAAATACTTTTCAGGTACTCCTTTGAAATATTGTATGCATCTGCCTTTACAAACAAACAACCCTTAAATATTCTCACTAATTGTGATCTGATAGAAACATAGAAAGAGCAGGTACTGTGTTCGAAGCAGCGTTACTGTTCGATTGTTTCAAAAAGTACCAACAAAGGCGATATTTAGGAAAAGAGTTGCACCAAGAGGAGGATTTGACAAAACTAAAGTTGCATTTCTTTAAAAACCAAATTCAGTATTCCAAATTATGTTTTTTCATCTATTTTGTTCAATTTATTTTATATTGAATAGTTTTTGAAAACATAATTTCTCAAGTACCTACCATGGTATTTAAAATAAAAACCGATGAAATCATCCTACCTGCTGTAGATGTTTATTTTTGTTTTACAAATATCAAATTGCATGTAGCAGAGTAACAAGCTGACTAAAAATTTGTAGCGGCGTCTAAGCAAAAATAAATAATTTCAACCCGCCGGTGAATTGTAAAATTTTATTTGGAAATTTTATATATAAAACAAACTGCTGTAATGAAAAGTCTAATATCACATAAAGAAACTTGAACTTAACAATGCATTTTTATCAGCCGAGCTACCTGTAAAAGTAGTAAAAAACAAATGTTTATGTTTGGCAGCGGTTCGAATTTGAAAAAGCTGCAGAGATGGATGGCTTCGAAGGGATCGGCTTGTTTCTCTGTTTTTGACGCACAGAAAACCTTTTACACTAACAAAATGCCTGTTGTTTTTGTGACGTTGTATATGTATTAGGGGCAATACTACCTAATTTATTATGCCATGGAACCTACTAGAATAAAATGTTATAATTTGACAAGCAATTTGTATTAAACATTTTCTTTAATGTTTTACTAGATAAAAATAATTAAACTCGTTTTCTACCAAACTTCTTTTATTATGTTATTGTTGTAGCAAGAGTGAGATATGTTATGTGTTTTATATGCATACATACATACAGAGTGCGTATGGATTAGTAATATACTTCTTGTACTTTTTCTTCTGAAAACATTTTAATTAATTATTAATTAATTATTTTAAGAGCGGCAGCGACATAATATTATAATATTATTGTGATGTCACTTTAAATTTAGTTTAACTTTTTTCAAAAGAATCTCATTTTTTAATTTATTTTGTAAGAGGCTATTAGAAGAGCAAAATATTTTTCGCTAGGCGAGTCATTAAAATTTAAAATATTTTAGAGTATATCTCGGAAACAATAATTATTGCAGTATTGTGTAAAATGTAAATAAAATGAAGTTGCTTGGCCACTACAACAGCAAATACTAAAAACAGAAAGTGTTGAAAGCTTTAGAGTTCTATGGCATCTAACAGAAACATAAGTGTTTAAAATTACTTTAAAACAGTAAAATGACTTACATAAAATATACTTCAATCTTTTATTAAATAACACTATAATTTATTAAATTTTTACTGTTTTCGTTCTGCAGAATAGAAGATTTTAAACATCAATTTATTTTAGATGGTTTATTGCATTGATATCACTTTATTGTTTATTTTCGCCACTAAAATTATAAATTAGTTTAACGAAGCTACCTAGCAAGTAGTGAAAGCATTTGCACATGAATACTGACAAGGTTTAGTGGCTACTACTGAAAACAACGGTTGTTCTATTCAGCCAGTGCGGTTGAAAAATCTACAAAAGGGATGTATAAATATTAAATTTTTCCTTTGTTGCTCGAAATATGTTAACAATGTCTACCTAATATTTCTCTGTTTACAAACATTTACGAACTTTAGCCTGTATAAATATTAACAAATAAATTAGTTTAATTGGACAGCTACGACAAAATCAGAATGGACAAAAACCTGTTGCCGCGTTGGTTTGCTGACGTCAATATAATCATTCGGTAGCCTGCTGTGGCAAATGTGTTTAATGCATAAGAGTTTATGACTTAGTTATTACAGCTAGAAGTCATAAAATCATTAAAAAAATGCAGCAATGCAACTTCAAGATTTGGCTGATCTTAAGAAATAAATAAAGAACTTTAAGGAAAACATTTTGTTTTGTATGAAAATTACCAAAAATTACTACCGAAGTAATTGTTAAAATCAGAGGAAATATTCTAACAAAAATACTTAATTTTGTGATCTTTTACTTTTGGAATATTCAAGGAAAACTATCATAGAATAACAATTTGTTATGTGTCTTCGCATTTATGTTCTATCGAAATTGACACGTAATTATCTGTTACAGTGATGTGTTATTCAAAAAGTTGGTAATTTTCCCCTTTAAACTACAATAAAAACCAATGTCCACACAATTTGTTTCCTCATTTCTATTTGGAGGCATTTTGAGTCCATTATGAATCCCTTCTATATGACCTAAAAGAACTATTATGCAGTTACAACCATCAAAACAAGGGTAACACTCCTTCGTGTGAGGTACCCGTTTAGAACTAATAGTATTTCTACTGCTGATTTTAATAAACAGTCACGTATCCTGAGTATCTCTAGCTAGTCCTTTGTGGTCTCTATACGAGTGTTATTAAGGGATTTCACAATGTCGAAGTTTGCATCTAACGAATAATCTTTATGTCCCTTAATGTCATTAATCACATCATGCTTGACATACTCTTAAAGTGGACATTTCCTTACATCCTTAAGTCCTAAACTCTTGTGATTCGGATCTTCATATCACGAAGTTATATCGGTCTCCGAACACAGTAGCTGCTCTTTTTATGTTTCTTTCAGATCACAATTAGTGAGAATAATTTAAGCGTTGTTTGTTTTAAAGCAAATGTGGACAAAAGTTGTTTGCATCTGTATTTCTGTTGTAACACATTTAAAATACGACACAAAAAGTATGCGCACTGCTTATTGTAAAACAGTAAATTATTAAAGAAAAAAAATTAACCTTTTCAAATTTATAATAAAAAATGCATAAAATTGTTTCAATTTTACTACGTAAAGAAGTCAGTGTGATTGTAAAGAGTTCTATCCACGAAAACTCAAGTAAAATCGTTAATGCTTTTATGACAATATATTACAGATATATGTATATTAGTGATGTTACAAATATCAATTTTTAGTATTCGCGAATACGAATACGAATATTTAAAACAGTATTCGCCGAATACGAATACGAATACGAATATCTTAAAACAGGCGAATAGTCGAATACGAATACGAGTATTCGTAACATCACTAATGTATATTACAGATACATATTTCTGGCGTGTAAACTACTTCATTTTTTATTTAGTTTGCAAGTATAAAATTTTTTTTAGAAAACTGTAAATGTATTTGTTATCAAGAAAATATTTTTATTTTCTCTACTAGTAAAAATGGAAACGGATCATATTTTCTCAGTATTCGGTAGTATAATAAATAAAAATAAAAAACTAATTTTAAACCCTGCTATTTGGGTTTTTAAAAAAATAAAAGTAAATTATTAAAAAGAGTATTTAGAAGTGTGAATTGGGAAACTGGAGGTATGCTGTGTGATTATATAATATTTTTTCTAAATGCGGTGACTTTCAACCTTTCAATATCTACTAAAATATTATCTTGACTAAAAATACTGTAAATATTTAGTTGTATTTACACATGTTATATACATACGAGCACAAATATATGAAATGACTACAGATTGTTAATTTTAGCAATTCCATGAAAAATGTTCCCAAACTAAAAAATGAAAAATGGCCACAAAATAGGAAAAATGGCCGAAAACAATGTTGTTGTTGTTTTGAATGTAAAAAGTTTGACGCCATTTCTCCTATTTGTTTTTTTTTTAAACCAAACAGAAGGAGCTAACAATATAACTAAAAATACAAAGGAAAAACCATGGTACAATAATATACAGGTAGCCGCACAACAAAAACAAGGCAACAATAAAAAAACAACAGGGATTTTTATTGTTGCTCATGAGCTAGATGTGTCAATAGGAATAAAGGAAAAAAGAAAAATTACACCCAATTTCATAGTTTGTTTTGTAAATACCCAAAAAAGTGACAACAGTAAAAAAATTCTAGTGACGACCAGATTATAGATCATGAAAAAATTAAAAAACTTAAAATTTTTACGTTTTGCCTTAATCATCCATATAGATAAAATTAAGATTTTTTTCTAAGTCGGAAAATGATCGGGAAAAGCGTTGCGAAATCAAGGACAGAGCGAAAAACAGAAAACACCCACCCTTTATAGATTTAAAAAATTTATTATATGATTAAAGTTATTAGTTAAGGTTGTGAACTAAAGTTATTTAATTAAAGTCATAAATTATTTAGCCTTTGCGATTTTTTATTTATCTGGAGCTGCTCTACTGTGATAGTTCTGGAAGCATGGAGCTGGGCTTAAATTCATCTGGCACTTCAGATATCCGTATTCGGTTTGGCTTATGGGTAGTAAAAAAATGTCAAACGTTTTCATATGCTTGACAGAGGCTTCCAGATGCGATAGGAGCGATAGTATCAACCTTTCTCCTAACTGTAAGTGTGAACAATCCTGGTCCGATGCACCAGCGTATGGAATTAACTGATACAAGTAGCCTTCGTAAGACACCAAACAGCAGTACATACTTGTAACCAAACCGAATGCGCTTTGATAAACATTTTGCATGAATGTCGGTCATAGTATGCAATCATTTGCTCATCAATAGAAAGATTGTGGGAAAATACCTAAAATTGAAGAAACTGTTTGTTTATCAAATTACTCAATGGGGCGACTTCAGCAAATTTGTTGTTTGGATCCACCGCAGTTTTATCACAAACATGTAAAAATTGTTTGATCCATTTGAAACTGTCTCTTGAAATACATTATTTTATCATCGCACATCCCAGTGATTCCTAAGAACGTTTTCATTTCGGTACTTGTTGTTATAAATGATGAACAATTGCTTGTTGCAGCATATTTGTTCTATTAGATTCAACACATCATCATCGATAAACTTTCCTCAAAGCTCCAAGGCACCGATACTTTCATAGAAAGCCTTACATTCACTCGCGCTATCATCAAAAGGCACCTTGTCAAACTTGTAATTTTGTCGCCGATTCCATTTTGGTAATGTCGCTTTATCAATTTTAGGTCGCAATGAAAAATTCCAACAGCATTGAGAAAAAGAAACAAAAGGTGATTCCCCTTTTTTTGATTTATCTAACAAGCTGCAGAACTCGAAACCGGATTAATTTTTGACGACGCAATCGCTTACAATTATAACGCAGTTGGAAATAATTTTCGGCGCTTTAATGGCCATATAATATATATTTAAATAAAAAAAAGTTATTTTTTCAACTAAAATAAAAGAAATATTTTTTTTAAAATATTAAAAAAAATATCACACTAAAGCCTGTTAGGTATTTAAATACCCATGTCCTATCAAGGAGCTAAAAATGATTTTTTCATTCCGCACAACTTCTATAGGCTACCAGGTACATGTTTAAAAATTTTATTAAAATCGTGCGAGCGGATCTATGTTCAGGCATTAATGGGTTAATGGATTACAATTTTTTTATTTTTGTTAATGTTTTTTTTTTAACTTTTTGACTTTGAATTAATATTTTACAAATTTTTCACAGACTAAATTTTTTCAATATTATTTTTTTATTATTATCTTCTTCGTAAACAACTTATGAAACACCAAGCCACAAAAAAAAAGTCAGCTGGCGTTGCGAGACTACCTGTTTACTATTGTACAATGGGAAAAACAAATTAAAAAGTTGAATACACTAAAAGAAATATTTTTTGAGAAAGAGGGACTAATCTATAACGAACATTGGTTTGAAAACAGAACCGAAGTGGAAATACCCTGAGAAAGTAAATGGCTGTTGTCTCTGGGAAAAAAGTATTCTTTACCGATTAGTCGCCAAAGTTTTTTACCTGACAAGTACTGAAAACGGAAGGAAACACGTATTATGAAAAAGAGGAAAGAAAAACAAAAGTAGCTAATATGATAACGTATTTTAAAAGAAACATTAAAAATAGTCCAAGAGAAAAGTTCATCTTAGCAATTTTTGCAAAAACAAAACTTTTTCTAAAAAAACATAAAAATATAATAACAACACAAGCAGACAAAGGCAACAGAACAGTTGCATTATACAAAGAGGAGCATAATACCAAAATCGAGAAAATACTAGAAGATAAGCAAACTTACAGAGTTTTGAGTACAGATCCTACCAATCAGGGCTGGGCAGTATTTGAAATACATGTATTTTGTATTTGTATTTTAAATACATAACCTGAAAGTATTTTGTATTTTAAATACATACAATAAATAGAAGTAGTTTGTATTTTGTATTTTAAAAACATAGTTAACAAAATATATTTTGTCAGTTTATTGATGGTTGTTTGCATTTTGATCTATTTATAATGTATCATGCGTCAAACCAATAACCAAAAACTAGAATCGCTAAAAAACGTAACTATACAAATTCTTAGAGTTGGCATCACCGCAATACAGTTGTCAATTCTAAAATATTTTTTCACAATGCGATTTTATTTTGCAGGTAGTACTGTTACGACAACAAGTTTAACAATGAAAAATATAACATGGTTCTTTTTGCATTGGGAGTCAACATAAGGGCGAAAAATTTTCAACGTGTGGAGCAATGGCGAATTCATAAATTGTCAAAGTTTGTAATATTTCATTTTCTATTAAATTCTTTGTTTACAAACAAATT
This sequence comes from Lypha dubia, assembly GCA_947311025.1. Taxonomy (NCBI): domain Eukaryota; kingdom Metazoa; phylum Arthropoda; class Insecta; order Diptera; family Tachinidae; genus Lypha; species Lypha dubia. Next base: position 21,342,364 of record OX371262.1, on the reverse strand, counting down.
GTATATACTAAATAGAAAATTTTATTTGCTTTTGGGTTACCTTTTGTAATTTGTATTCTACACTTTCATTCCATTATCTCCTAAAATCCCCAAATTTGTTTTTTGAAAACAAATTTAAATATACGAAGAATATTGACTTTGTTAGAAATTTATATTGTTTACTAAAATAATACATTTTTATCATTAAAATATTCCTATTAATTAGGGTTAACTCAATACACACAATTTACATATATCTATGTATATACTTAGGACTTCGAAATCTTCAAAACAAAAACATTTTGATGTAGAATTTTAAAAGATGGTTTGAGTATCCGATTAAATATATGTATTTTTTATATAAGAATTGTGTATATGTATACCAAAAACAGAGAATTACGCGGTTTATGTTTGTTTGTAAACAATATATTTGTTATGCAATAGCATTCAAAATATTTCCAAATTTACTTGACGAAAATTTTTTAAATGAAATAGGTATGTAACATTTAGAGCCTAGCTGAAGCATTCATTAAAAATCAATATAAATTTGATTTGTTTTACAAAAAAAAATTTTAATGGACATTTTTCATTAAAACTTGTACATATTTCAAAATTATTTTACTTTTTATGAACATTGCAATAGTTGTAGTATAGAGTACATTTTTTAATCCCAACTACAAAAAAATATCACCAGTTTTTGGATATGGATTTCTAGATGGGAGCAGTAATACATATTTCATTTCTTTATTTCTCACTTTCTTTACAAAACAAATCTGACAATCATTTGGAAATTTAAACAAACAAAATGCCTGTTGTGTCTCGTGTTGTATTTGTTTTATTCTGGCTCCCAACTTATAATAAATTCGCCTTGATTTTGTCATAGTTTAAAACATACACACATCCATATGTACATATGTATACTTGACTTCCGAAATTAAATTTTCTACCAACAAAATACATAGATTTGGTTGTTTTATATTTCTGCATATAAGTATGTACCTTAAATTCATTGTATCATGGATTATATAATATTTTTTCTAAATGCGGTGACTTTTAACCTTTCAAAATCTACTAAAATATTCTCTTGACCAAAAATACTGTGAATAGTTATAACTATTTACACATCTATATATATAAAATTAAGTGCAAAACTTCCTGTGCGCATACTCCTACTATACGGCTTGCCCGATTTCAATGAAATTTTCAAGGGTGATTGGGGTCTGTGTGGAGGGTGCACATAAGAAATTTAGTGGGCGTGGCCCCTCCCACATAAATTAAATAACATCATATATCTTGACTATTGTGATAGCAAGAGTTTTGAAACATTGCAATAGTACATATGTTACTCATGTGATAATCAGGATAAAAATGGACGGAATCGGACAAGTGGGCGTGGTAAATCTCATACAAAGTTTTAACATATAATATCTGGAGTACTATGACAGCAAGAGTTCTGAAACTTTGCACATGTACATATTAAACTAATCTGAAGAGTTTAAAAAAAATGGGCGGGATCGGGCTAATGGGCGTGGCAGCTCCCATACAAAGTAAATATTTAATATCATATATCTACAGTACTATAATAGCCATAGTCTTAGAAATTTGTGCACGTTGATTATATTATGAATAGTCATGGGAAAATTGGGCGGGATCATACCAGTGGGCGTGGCAGCTCCCATACAAAGTGAATATTTAGCTCATATACAAAATTAATATTAAATATCTAGGGCTCTATATTAGCTATATAGCCTTCAAATTTTGTACGAGTCCATCAATCTATATATATAAAAATGAATCCCTTTTTTCCTTGGTCACGGCATCACGCGTGAATGGCTGGACCGATTTGGACGATTTTTTCTTTCTAATGATCGCCATGGTCCAACTTTTTTCGATTTACCTAAAATCAGAAAACGGCTCCATCGATTTGACTTTCAAATGTTCGTATTAATCCATTTTAAGTTTTCATCGAACGAAAAATTTACCACGCCTACTTTTACGCACGCCCCTTTTTAGGAAAATAAAAATCGTAATTTGGTCTTAACTACTGGACCGATCGTCATTAACTTTTCACAATAGGATATTCTTACGAAATAATAAATACATGACTATATAAATACTTTCAGTTTTATTTTATAACGATGGGGGTAGCGAAGCACACGGGTTTTTTCGGATTTTTATTATTGTTTTGCCGCAAGATTGGCAGTCCTGCCTTTTACTAATAAATAAACAGAGACAGCAGGCGAATGTTTACAATTATTAAAAAACATTGACATCGCAACATTGTGTGTTTTTTCCCCATTTAATTCAATCGATTTGCTACATTTATTCGAAAAGAATACTTTATCGGACTTACATAGTCTATAAGTATGGATCCTTGGCTTTAATTTCCCATTGGTCCAAATGAGTGACAAACATAAATGTGCCCACAAATAGCCAAATTCCCATAGAGCTCAACAAAATTTACACAATTTTAATCTTTAAAATTTTATAGAAAAATTCTTAAATACAATTGAGAAATCAGACTTACATAGTCTATAAGTATGGATCCTTGGCTTTAATTTCCCATTGGTCCAAATGAGTGACAAACATAAATGTGCCCACAAATAGCCAAATTCCCATAGAGCTCAACAAAATTTACACAATTTTAATTTTTAAAATTTTATAGAAAAATTCTTAAATACAATTGAGAAATCAGACTTACATAGTCTATAAGTATGGATCCTTGGCTTTAATTTCCCATTGGTCCAAATGAGTGACAAACATAAATGTGCTTACAAATAGCCAAATTCCCATAGAGCTCAACAAAATTTACACAATTTTAATCTGTAAAATTTTATAGAAAAATTCTTAAATACAATTGAGAAATCAGACTTACATAGTCTATAAGTATGGATCCTTGGCTTTAATTTCCCATTGGTCCAAATGAGTGACAAACATAAATGTGCCCACAAATAGCCAAATTCCCGTAGAGCTCAACAAAATTTACACAATTTTAATCTTTAAAATTTTATAGAAAAATTCTCAAATACAATTGAGAAATCGGACTTACATAGCCTATAAGTATGGATCCTTGGCTTTAATTTCCCATTGGTCCAAATGAGTGACAAACATAAATGTGCCCACAAAAAGCCAAATTCCCGTAGAGCTCATCAAAATTTACACAATTTTAATCTTTAAAATTTTATAGAAAAATTCTCAAATACAATTGAGAAATCGGACTTACATAGTCTATAAGTATGGATCCTTGGCTTTAATTTCCCATTGGTCCAAATGAGTGACAAACAAATGTTATAGAAAAATTCTCAAATACAATTGAGAAATCGGACTTACATAGTCTATAAGTATGGATCCTTGGCTTTAATTTCCCATTGGTCCAAATAAGTGACAAACATATGTGTGCCCACAAAAAGCCAAATTCCCGTAGAGCTCAACAAAATTTACACAATTTTAATCTTTAAAATTTTATAGAAAAATTCTCAAATACAATAGAGAAATCGGACTTACATAGTCTATAAGTATGGATCCTTGGCTTTAATTTCCCATTGGTCCAAATGAGTGACAAACAAATGTTATAGAAAAATTCTCAAATACAATTGAGAAATCGGACTTACATAGTCTATAAGTATGGATCCTTGGCTTTAATTTCCCATTGGTCCAAATAAGTGACAAACATATGTGTGCCCACAAAAAGCCAAATTCCCGTAGAGCTCAACAAAATTTACACAATTTTAATCTTTAAAATTTTATAGAAAAATTCTCAAATACAATTGAGAAATCAGACTTACATAGTCTATAAGTATGGATCCTTGGCTTTAATTTCCCATTGGTCCAAATGAGTGACAAACAAATGTTATAGAAAAATTCTCAAATACAATTGAGAAATCGGACTTACATAGTCTATAAGTATGGATCCTTGGCTTTAATTTCCCATTGGTCCAAATAAGTGACAAACATATGTGTGCCCACAAAAAGCCAAATTCCCGTAGAGCTCAACAAAATTTACACAATTTTAATCTTTAAAATTTTATAGAAAAATTCTCAAATACAATTGAGAAATCAGACTTACATAGTCTATAAGTATGGATCCTTGGCTTTAATTTCCCATTGGTCCAAATGAGTGACAAACAAATGTTATAGAAAAATTCTCAAATACAATTGAGAAATCGGACTTACATAGTCTATAAGTATGGATCCTTGGCTTTAATTTCCCATTGGTCCAAATAAGTGACAAACATATGTGTGCCCACAAAAAGCCAAATTCCCGTAGAGCTCAACAAAATTTACACAATTTTAATCTTTAAAATTTTATAGAAAAATTCTCAAATACAATTGAGAAATCGGACTTACATAGCCTATAAGTATGGATCCTTGGCTTTAATTTCCCATTGGTCCAAATGAGTGACAAACATAAATGTGCCCACAAATAGCCAAATTCCCGTAGAGCTCAACAAAATTTACACAATTTTAATCTTTAAAATTTTATAGAAAAATTCTCAAATACAATTGAGAAATCAGACTTACATAGTCTATAAGTATGGATCCTTGGCTTTAATTTCCCATTGGTCCAAATGAGTGACAAACAAATGTTATAGAAAAATTCTCAAATACAATTGAGAAATCGGACTTACATAGTCTATAAGTATGGATCCTTGGCTTTAATTTCCCATTGGTCCAAATAAGTGACAAACATATGTGTGCCCACAAAAAGCCAAATTCCCGTAGAGCTCAACAAAATCTACACAATTTTAATCTTTAAAATTTTATAGAAAAATTCTCAAATACAATTGAGAAATCGGACTTACATAGTCTATAAGTATGGATCCTTGGCTTTAATTTCCCATTGGTCCAAATGAGTGACAAACAAATGTTATAGAAAAATTCTCAAATACAATTGAGAAATCGGACTTACATAGTCTATAAGTATGGATCCTTGGCTTTAATTTCCCATTGGTCCAAATAAGTGACAAACATATGTGTGCCCACAAAAAGCCAAATTCCCGTAGAGCTCAACAAAATTTACACAATTTTAATCTTTAAAATTTTATAGAAAAATTCTCAAATACAATTGAGAAATCGGACTTACATAGCCTATAAGTATGGATCCTTGGCTTTAATTTCCCATTGGTCCAAATGAGTGACAAACATAAATGTGCCCACAAATAGCCAAATTCCCGTAGAGCTCAACAAAATTTACACAATTTTAATCTTTAAAATTTTATAGAAAAATTCTCAAATACAATTGAGAAATCAGACTTACATAGTCTATAAGTATGGATCCTTGGCTTTAATTTCCCATTGGTCCAAATGAGTGACAAACAAATGTTATAGAAAAATTCTCAAATACAATTGAGAAATCGGACTTACATAGTCTATAAGTATGGATCCTTGGCTTTAATTTCCCATTGGTCCAAATAAGTGACAAACATATGTGTGCCCACAAAAAGCCAAATTCCCGTAGAGCTCAACAAAATTTACACAATTTTAATCTTTAAAATTTTATAGAAAAATTCTCAAATACAATTGAGAAATCGGACTTACATAGTCTATAAGTATGGATCCTTGGCTTTAATTTCCCATTGGTCCAAATGAGTGACAAACAAATGTTATAGAAAAATTCTCAAATACAATTGAGAAATCGGACTTACATAGTCTATAAGTATGGATCCTTGGCTTTAATTTCCCATTGGTCCAAATAAGTGACAAACATATGTGTGCCCACAAAAAGCCAAATTCCCGTAGAGCTCAACAAAATTTACACAATTTTAATCTTTAAAATTTTATAGAAAAATTCTCAAATACAATTGAGAAATCGGACTTACATAGTCTATAAGTATGGATCCTTGGCTTTAATTTCCCATTGGTCCAAATGAGTGACAAACAAATGTTATAGAAAAATTCTCAAATACAATTGAGAAATCGGACTTACATAGTCTATAAGTATGGATCCTTGGCTTTAATTTCCCATTGGTCCAAATAAGTGACAAACATATGTGTGCCCACAAAAAGCCAAATTCCCGTAGAGCTCAACAAAATTTACACAATTTTAATCTTTAAAATTTTATAGAAAAATTCTCAAATACAATAGAGAAATCGGACTTACATAGTCTATAAGTATGGATCCTTGGCTTTAATTTCCCATTGGTCCAAATGAGTGACAAACAAATGTTATAGAAAAATTCTCAAATACAATTGAGAAATCGGACTTACATAGTCTATAAGTATGGATCCTTGGCTTTAATTTCCCATTGGTCCAAATAAGTGACAAACATATGTGTGCCCACAAAAAGCCAAATTCCCGTAGAGCTCAACAAAATTTACACAATTTTAATCTTTAAAATTTTATAGAAAAATTCTCAAATACAATTGAGAAATCAGACTTACATAGTCTATAAGTATGGATCCTTGGCTTTAATTTCCCATTGGTCCAAATGAGTGACAAACAAATGTTATAGAAAAATTCTCAAATACAATTGAGAAATCGGACTTACATAGTCTATAAGTATGGATCCTTGGCTTTAATTTCCCATTGGTCCAAATAAGTGACAAACATATGTGTGCCCACAAAAAGCCAAATTCCCGTAGAGCTCAACAAAATTTACACAATTTTAATCTTTAAAATTTTATAGAAAAATTCTCAAATACAATAGAGAAATCGGACTTACATAGTCTATAAGTATGGATCCTTGGCTTTAATTTCCCATTGGTCCAAATGAGTGACAAACAAATGTTATAGAAAAATTCTCAAATACAATTGAGAAATCGGACTTACATAGTCTATAAGTATGGATCCTTGGCTTTAATTTCCCATTGGTCCAAATAAGTGACAAACATATGTGTGCCCACAAAAAGCCAAATTCCCGTAGAGCTCAACAAAATTTACACAATTTTAATCTTTAAAATTTTATAGAAAAATTCTCAAATACAATTGAGAAATCAGACTTACATAGTCTATAAGTATGGATCCTTGGCTTTAATTTCCCATTGGTCCAAATGAGTGACAAACAAATGTTATAGAAAAATTCTCAAATACAATTGAGAAATCGGACTTACATAGTCTATAAGTATGGATCCTTGGCTTTAATTTCCCATTGGTCCAAATAAGTGACAAACATATGTGTGCCCACAAAAAGCCAAATTCCCGTAGAGCTCAACAAAATTTACACAATTTTAATCTTTAAAATTTTATAGAAAAATTCTCAAATACAATAGAGAAATCGGACTTACATAGTCTATAAGTATGGATCCTTGGCTTTAATTTCCCATTGGTCCAAATGAGTGACAAACAAATGTTATAGAAAAATTCTCAAATACAATTGAGAAATCGGACTTACATAGTCTATAAGTATGGATCCTTGGCTTTAATTTCCCATTGGTCCAAATAAGTGACAAACATATGTGTGCCCACAAAAAGCCAAATTGCCGTAGAGCTCAACAAAATTTACACAATTTTAATCTTTAAAATTTTATAGAAAAATTCTCAAATACAATAGAGAAATCGGACTTACATAGTCTATAAGTATGGATCCTTGGCTTTAATTTCCCATTGGTCCAAATGAGTGACAAACAAATGTTATAGAAAAATTCTCAAATACAATTGAGAAATCGGACTTACATAGTCTATAAGTATGGATCCTTGGCTTTAATTTCCCATTGGTCCAAATAAGTGACAAACATATGTGTGCCCACAAAAAGCCAAATTCCCGTAGAGCTCAACAAAATTTACACAATTTTAATCTTTAAAATTTTATAGAAAAATTCTCAAATACAATTGAGAAATCAGACTTACATAGTCTTTAAGTATGGATCCTTGGCTTTAATTTCCCATTGGTCCAAATGAGTGACAAACAAATGTTATAGAAAAATTCTCAAATACAATTGAGAAATCGGACTTACATAGTCTATAAGTATGGATCCTTGGCTTTAATTTCCCATTGGTCCAAATAAGTGACAAACATATGTGTGCCCACAAAAAGCCAAATTCCCGTAGAGCTCAACAAAATTTACACAATTTTAATCTTTAAAATTTTATAGAAAAATTCTCAAATACAATTGAGAAATCAGACTTACATAGTCTTTAAGTATGGATCCTTGGCTTTAATTTCCCATTGGTCCAAATGAGTGACAAACAAATGTTATAGAAAAATTCTCAAATACAATTGAGAAATCGGACTTACATAGTCTATAAGTATGGATCCTTGGCTTTAATTTCCCATTGGTCCAAATAAGTGACAAACATATGTGTGCCCACAAAAAGCCAAATTCCCGTAGAGCTCAACAAAATTTACACAATTTTAATCTTTAAAATTTTATAGAAAAATTCTCAAATACAATAGAGAAATCGGACTTACATAGTCTATAAGTATGGATCCTTGGCTTTAATTTCCCATTGGTCCAAATGAGTGACAAACAAATGTTATAGAAAAATTCTCAAATACAATTGAGAAATCGGACTTACATAGTCTATAAGTATGGATCCTTGGCTTTAATTTCCCATTGGTCCAAATAAGTGACAAACATATGTGTGCCCACAAAAAGCCAAATTGCCGTAGAGCTCAACAAAATTTACACAATTTTAATCTTTAAAATTTTATAGAAAAATTCTCAAATACAATTGAGAAATCAGACTTACATAGTCTATAAGTATGGATCCTTGGCTTTAATTTCCCATTGGTCCAAATGAGTGACAAACAAGTGTTATAGAAAAATTCTCAAATACAATTGAGAAATCGGACTTACATAGATAATAAGTATGGATCCTTTGCTTTAATTTCCCATTGGTCCAAATGAGTGACAAACATAAATGTGCCCACAAAAAGCCAAATTCCCGTAGAGCTCAACAAAATTTACACAATTTTAATCTTTAAAATTTTATAGAAAAATTCTCAAATACAATTGAGAAATCGGACTTACATAGATAATAAGTATAGATCCTTGGCTTTAATTTCCCATTGGTCCAAATGAGTGACAATTATACATAAATGTGCCCACAAATAGCCAAATTCCCGTAGAGCTCAACAAAATTTAAACAATTTTAATCTTTAAAATTTTATAGAAAAATTCTCAAATACAATTGAGAAATCGGACTTACATAGCCTATAAGTATGGATCCTTGGCTTTAATTTCCCATTGGTCCAAATGAGTGACAAACATAAATGTGCCCACAAATAGCCAAATTCCCGTAGAGCTCAACAAAATTTACACAATTTTAATCTTTAAAATGTTATAGAAAAATTCTCAAATACAATTGAGAAATCGGACTTACATAGATAATAAGTATGGACCCTTGGCTTTAATTTCCCATTGGTCCAAATGAGTGACAAACATAAATGTGCCCACAAATAGCCAATTTCCCGTAGAGCTCAACAAAATTTACACAATTTTAATCTTTAAAATTTTATAGAAAAATTCTCAAATACAATTGAGAAATCGGACTTACATAGATAATAAGTATGGACCCTTGGCTTTAATTTCCCATTGGTCCAAATGAGTGACAAACAAATTTTATAGAAAAATTCTCTAATACAATTGAGAAATCAGACTTACATAGTCTATAAGTATGGATCCTTGGCTTTAATTTCCCATTGGTCTAAATGAGTGACAAACAAATTTTATAGAAAAATTCTCAAATACAATAGAGAAATCGGACTTACATAGTCTATAAGTATGGATCCTTGGCTTTAATTTCCCATTGGTCCAAATGAGTGACAAACAAATGTTATAGAAAAATTCTCAAATACAATTGAGAAATCGGACTTACATAGTCTATAAGTATGGATCCTTGGCTTTAATTTCCCATTGGTCCAAATAAGTGACAAACATATGTGTGCCCACAAAAAGCCAAATTCCCGTAGAGCTCAACAAAATTTACACAATTTTAATCTTTAAAATTTTATAGAAAAATTCTCAAATACAATTGAGAAATCAGACTTACATAGTCTATAAGTATGGATCCTTGGCTTTAACTTCCCATTGGTCCAAATGAGTGACAAACAAGTGTTATAGAAAAATTCTCAAATACAATTGAGAAATCGGACTTACATAGATAATAAGTATGGACCCTTGGCTTTAATTTCCCATTGGTCCAAATGAGTGACAAACATAAATGTGCCCACAAATAGCCAAATTCCCGTAGAGCTCAACAAAATTTACACAATTTTAATCTTTAAAATTTTATAGAAAAATTCTCAAATACAATTGAGAAATCAAACTTACATAGTCTATAAGTATGGATCCTTGGCTTTAATTTCCCATTGGTCCAAATGAGTGACAAACATAAATGTGCCCACAAATAGCTAAATTCCCGTAGAGCTAAACAAAATTTACACAATTTTAATCTTTAAAATTTTATAGAAAAATTCTCAAATACAATTGAGAAATCGGACTTACATAGATAATAAGTATGGACCCTTGGCTTTAATTTCCCATTGGTCCAAATGAGTGACAAATGAATTTTATAGAAAAATTCTCAAATACAATTGAGAAATCAGACTTACATAGATAATAAGTATGGACCGTTGGCTTTAATTTCCCATTGGTCCAAATGAGTGACAAACAAATTTTATAGAAATATTCTTAAATACAATTGAGAAATCGGACTTACATAGTCTATAAGTATGGATCCTTGGCTTTAATTTCCCATTGGTCCAAATGATTGACAAACAAGTGTTATAGAAAAATTCTCAAATACAATTGAGAAATCGGACTTACATAGTCTATAAGTATGGATCCTTGGCTTTAATTTCCCATTGGTCCAAATGAGTGACAAACAAGTGTTATAGAAAAATTCTCAAATACAATTGAGAAATCGGACTTACATAGTCTATAAGTATGGATCCTTGGCTTTAATTTCCCATTGGTCCAAATGAGTGACAAACAAATTTTATAGAAATATTCTTAAATACAATTGAGAAATCGGACTTACATAGTCTATAAGTATGGACCCTTGGCTTTAATTTCCCATTGGTCCAAATGAGTGACAAACATATGTGTGCCCACAAAAAGCCAAACTCCCGTAGAGCTCAACAAAATTTACACAATTTTAATCTTTAAAATTTTATAGAAAAATTCGCAAATACAATTGAGAAATCAAACTTACATAGTCTATAAGTATGGATCCTTGGCTTTAATTTCCCATTGGTCCAAATGAGTGACAAACATAAATGTGCCCACAAATAGCTAAATTCCCGTAGAGCTAAACAAAATTTACACAATTTTAATCTTTAAAATTTTATAGAAAAATTCTCAAATACAATTGAGAAATCGGACTTACATAGATAATAAGTATGGACCCTTGGCTTTAATTTCCCATTGGTCCAAATGAGTGACAAATGAATTTTATAGAAAAATTCTCAAATACAATTGAGAAATCAGACTTACATAGATAATAAGTATGGATCCTTGGCTTTAATTTCCCATTGGTCCAAATGAGTGACAAACATAAATGTGCCCACAAATAGCTAAATTCCCGTAGAGCTCAACAAAATTTACACAATTTTAATCTTTAAAATTTTATAGAAAAATTCTCAAATACAATTGAGAAATCGGACTTACATAGATAATAAGTATGGACCCTTGGCTTTAATTTCCCATTGGTCCAAATGAGTGACAAACAAATTTTATAGAAAAATTCTCAAATACAATAGAGAAATCGGACTTACATAGTCTATAAGTATGGATCCTTGGCTTTAATTTCCCATTGGTCCAAATGAGTGACAAACAAATGTTATAGAAAAATTCTCAAATACAATTGAGAAATCGGACTTACATAGTCTATAAGTATGGATCCTTGGCTTTAATTTCCCATTGGTCCAAATGAGTGACAATTATACATAAATGTGCCCACAAATAGCCAAATTCCCGTAGAGCTCAACAAAATTTATACAATTTTAATCTTTAAAATTTTATAGAAAAATTCTCAAATACAATTGAGAAATCGGACTTACATACATAGCCTATAAGTATGGATCCCTGGCTTTAATTTCCCATTGGTCCACATGAGTGACAAACATAAATGTGCCCACAAATAGCCAAATTCCCGTAGAGCTCAACAAAATTTACACAATTTTAATCTTTAAAATTTTATAGAAAAATTCTTAAATACAATTGAGAAATCAGACTTACATAGATAATAAGTATGGACCCTTGGCTTTAATTTCCCATTGGTCCAAATGAGTGACAAACATAAATGTGCCCACAAATAGCCAAATTCCCGTAGAGCTCAACAAAATTTACACAATTTTAATCTTTAAAATTTTATAGAAAAATTCTCAAATACAATAGAGAAATCGGACTTACATAGTCTATAAGTATGGATCCTTGGCTTTAATTTCCCATTGGTCCAAATGAGTGACAAACAAATGTTATAGAAAAATTCTCAAATACAATTGAGAAATCGGACTTACATAGTCTATAAGTATGGATCCTTGGCTTTAATTTCCCATTGGTCCAAATGAGTGACAATTATACATAAATGTGCCCACAAATAGCCAAATTCCCGTAGAGCTCAACAAAATTTACACAATTTTAATCTTTAAAATTTTATAGAAAAATTCTTAAATACAATTGAGAAATCAGACTTACATAGATAATAAGTATGGACCCTTGGCTTTAATTTCCCATTGGTCCAAATGAGTGACAATTATACATAAATGTGCCCACAAATAGCCAAATTCCCGTAGAGCTCAACAAAATTTACACAATTTTAATCTTTAAAATTTTATAGAAAAATTCTTAAATACAATTGAGAAATCAGACTTACATAGATAATAAGTATGGACCCTTGGCTTTAATTTCCCATTGGTCCAAATGAGTGACAAACATAAATGTGCCCACAAATAGCCAAATTCCCGTAGAGCTCAACAAAATTTACACAATTTTAATCTTTAAAATTTTATAGAAAAATTCTCAAATACAATTGAGAAATCAGACTTACATAGCCTATAAGTATGGATCCTTGGCTTTAATTTCCCATTGGTCCAAATGAGTGACAATTATACATAAATGTGCCCACAAATAGCCAAATTCCCGTAGAGCTCAACAAAATTTACACAATTTTAATCTTTAAAATTTTATAGAAAAATTCTTAAATACAATTGAGAAATCAGACTTACATAGATAATAAGTATGGACTCTTGGCTTTAATTTCCCATTGGTCCAAATGAGTGACAAACATAAATGTGCCCACAAATAGCCAAATTCCCGTAGAGCTCAACAAAATTTACACAATTTTAATCTTTAAAATTTTATAGAAAAATTCTCAAATACAATAGAGAAATCGGACTTACATAGTCTATAAGTATGGATCCTTGGCTTTAATTTCCCATTGGTCCAAATGAGTGACAAACAAATGTTATAGAAAAATTCTCAAATACAATTGAGAAATCGGACTTACATAGTCTATAAGTATGGATCCTTGGCTTTAATTTCCCATTGGTCCAAATGAGTGACAATTATACATAAATGTGCCCACAAATAGCCAAATTCCCGTAGAGCTCAACAAAATTTACACAATTTTAATCTTTAAAATTTTATAGAAAAATTCTTAAATACAATTGAGAAATCAGACTTACATAGATAATAAGTATGGACCCTTGGCTTTAATTTCCCATTGGTCCAAATGAGTGACAAACATAAATGTGCCCACAAATAGCCAAATTCCCGTAGAGCTCAACAAAATTTACACAATTTTAATCTTTAAAATTTTATAGAAAAATTCTCAAATACAATTGAGAAATCAGACTTACATAGATAATAAGTATGGACTCTTGGCTTTAATTTCCCATTGGTCCAAATGAGTGACAAACATAAATGTGCCCACAAATAGCCAAATTCCCGTAGAGCTCAACAAAATTTACACAATTTTAATCTTTAAAATTTTATAGAAAAATTCTCAAATACAATTGAGAAATCAGACTTACATAGATAATAAGTATGGACTCTTGGCTTTAATTTCCCATTGGTCCAAATGAGTGACAAACAAGTGTTATAGAAAAATTCTCAAATACAATTGAGAAATCGGACTTACATAGATAATAAGTATGGATCCTTGGCTTTAATTTCCCATTGGTCCAAATGAGTGACAAACATAAATGTGCCCACAAATAGCTAAATTCCCGTAGAGCTAAACAAAATTTACACAATTTTAATCTTTAAAATTTTATAGAAAAATTCTCAAATACAATTGAGAAATCGGACTTACATAGTCTAAAAGTATGGATCCTTAGCTTTAATTTCCCATTGGTCCAAATGAGTGACAAACATAAATGTGCCCACAAATAGCCAAATTCCCGTAGAGCTGAACAAAATTTACACAATTTTAATCTTTAAAATTTTATAGAAAAATTCTCAAATATAATTGAGAAATCGGACTTACATAGCCTATAAGTATGGATCCTTGGCTTTAATTTCCCATTGATCCAAATGAGTGACAAACAAGTGTTATAGAAAAATTCTCAAATACAATTGAGAAATCGGACTTACATAGTCTATAAGTATGGACCCTTGGCTTTAATTTCCCATTGGTCCAAATGAGTGACAAACATATGTGTGCCCACAAAAAGCCAAACTCCCGTAGAGCTCAACAAAATTTACACAATTTTAATCTTTAAAATTTTATAGAAAAATTCTCAAATACAATTGAGAAATCGGACTTACATACATAGCCTATAAGTATGGATCCCTGGCTTTAATTTCCCATTGGTCCAAATGAGTTACAATTATACATAAATGTGCCCACAAATAGCCAAATTCCCGTAGAGCTGAACAAATTTTCCAAATTTTAATCTTTAAAATTTTATAGAAAAATTCTCAAATACAATTGAGAAATCGGACTTACATAGCCTATAAGTATGGATCCTTGGCTTTAATTTTCCATTGATCCAAATGAGTGACAAACAAGTGTTATAGAAAAATTCTCAAATACAATTGAGAAATCGGACTTACATAGTCTATAAGTATGGACCCTTGGCTTTAATTTCCCATTGGTCCAAATGAGTGACAAACAAGTGTTATAGAAAAATTCTCAAATACAATTGAGAAATCGGACTTACATAGATAATAAGTATGGATCCTTGGCTTTAATTTCCCATTGGTCCAAATGAGTGACAAACATAAATGTGCCCACAAATAGCTAAATTCCCGTAGAGCTCAACAAAATTTACACAATTTTAATCTTTAAAATTTTATAGAAAAATTCTCAAATACAATTGAGAAATCGGACTTACATACATAGCCTATAAGTATGGATCCCTGGCTTTAATTTCCCATTGGTCCAAATGAGTGACAATTATACATAAATGTGCCCACAAATAGCCAAATTCCCGTAGAGCTGAACAAAATTTACACAATTTTAATCTTTAAAATTTTATAGAAAAATTCTCAAATACAATTGAGAAATCGGACTTACATAGCCTATAAGTATGGATCCTTGGCTTTAATTTCCCATTGATCCAAATGAGTGACAAACAAGTGTTATAGAAAAATTCTCAAATACAATTGAGAAATCGGACTTACATAGTCTATAAGTATGGACCCTTGGCTTTAATTTCCCATTGGTCCAAATGAGTGACAAACAAGTGTTATAGAAAAATTCTCAAATACAATTGAGAAATCGGACTTACATAGATAATAAGTATGGATCCTTGGCTTTAATTTCCCATTGGTACAAATGAGTGACAAACATAAATGTGCCCACAAATAGCTAAATTCCCGTAGAGCTAAACAAAATTTACACAATTTTAATCTTTAAAATTTTATAGAAAAATTCTCAAATACAATTGAGAAATCGGACTTACATAGTCTAAAAGTATGGATCCTTAGCTTTAATTTCCCATTGGTCCAAATGAGTGACAAACATAAATGTGCCCACAAATAGCCAAATTCCCGTAGAGCTGAACAAAATTTACACAATTTTAATCTTTAAAATTTTATAGAAAAATTCTCAAATACAATTGAGAAATCGGACTTACATAGCCTATAAGTATGGATCCTTGGCTTTAATTTCCCATTGATCCAAATGAGTGACAAACAAGTGTTATAGAAAAATTCTCAAATACAATTGAGAAATCGGACTTACATAGTCTATAAGTATGGACCCTTGGCTTTAATTTCCCATTGGTCCAAATGAGTGACAAACATATGTGTGCCCACAAAAAGCCAAACTCCCGTAGAGCTCAACAAAATTTACACAATTTTAATCTTTAAAATTTTATAGAAAAATTCTCAAATACAATTGAGAAATCAGACTTACATAGTCTATAAGTATGGATCCTTGGCTTTAATTTCCCATTGGTCCAAATGAGTGACAAACAAGTGTTATAGAAAAATTCTCAAATACAATTGAGAAATCGGACTTACATAGATAATAAGTATGGATCCTTGGCTTTAATTTCCCATTGGTCCAAATGAGTGACAATTATACATAAATGTGCCCACAAATAGCCAAATTCCCGTAGAGCTCAACAAAATTTACACAATTTTAATCTTTAAAATTTTATAGAAAAATTCTCAAATACAATTAAGAAATCGGACTTACATACATAGCCTATAAGTATGGATCCTTGGCTTTAATTTCCCATTGGTCCAAATGAGTGACAAACATAAATGTGCCCACAAATAGCCAAATTCCCGTAGAGCTCAACAAAATTTACACAATTTTAATCTTTAAAATTTTATAGAAAAATTCTCAAATACAATTGAGAAATCAGACTTACATAGATAATAAGTATGGACCCTTGGCTTTAATTTCCCATTGGTCCAAATGAGTGACAAACATAAATGTGCCCACAAATAGCCAAATTCCCGTAGAGCTCAACAAAATTTACACAATTTTAATCTTTAAAATTTTATAGAAAAATTCTCAAATACAATTGAGAAATCGGACTTACATAGTCTATAAGTATGGACCCTTGGCTTTAATTTCCCATTGGTCCAAATGAGTGACAAACAAGTGTTATAGAAAAATTCTCAAATACAATTGAGAAATCAGACTTACATAGATAATAAGTATGGATCCCTGGCTTTAATTTCCCATTGGTCCAAATGAGTGACAAACATAAATGTGCCCACAAATAGCCAAATTCCCGTAGAGCTCAACAAAATTTACACAATTTTAATCTTTAAAATTTTATAGAAAAATTCTTAAATACAATTGAGAAATCAGACTTACATAGATAATAAGTATGGACCCTTGGCTTTAATTTCCCATTGGTCCAAATGAGTGACAAACATAAATGTGCCCACAAATAGCCAAATTCCCGTAGAGCTCAACAAAATTTACACAATTTTAATCTTTAAAATTTTATAGAAAAATTCTCAAATACAATTGAGAAATCAGACTTACATAGCCTATAAGTATGGATCCTTGGCTTTAATTTCCCATTGGTCCAAATGAGTGACAAACAAGTGTTATAAAAAAATTCTCAAATACAATTGAGAAATCGGACTTACATAGATAATAAGTATGGATCCTTGGCTTTAATTTCCCATTGGTCCAAATGAGTGACAAACATAAATGTGCCCACAAATAGCTAAATTCCCGTAGAGCTAAACAAAATTTACACAATTTTAATCTTTAAAATTTTATAGAAAAATTCTCAAATACAATTGAGAAATCGGACTTACATAGCCTATAAGTATGGATCCTTGGCTTTAATTTCCCATTGATCCAAATGAGTGACAAACAAGTGTTATAGAAAAATTCTCAAATACAATTGAGAAATCGGACTTACATAGTCTAAAAGTATGGATCCTTAGCTTTAATTTCCCATTGGTCCAAATGAGTGACAAACATAAATGTGCCCACAAATAGCCAAATTCCCGTAGAGCTGAACAAAATTTACACAATTTTAATCTTTAAAATTTTATAGAAAAATTCTCAAATACAATTGAGAAATCGGACTTACATAGCCTATAAGTATGGATCCTTGGCTTTAATTTCCCATTGATCCAAATGAGTGACAAACAAGTGTTATAGAAAAATTCTCAAATACAATTGAGAAATCGGACTTACATAGTCTAAAAGTATGGATCCTTAGCTTTAATTTCCCATTGGTCCAAATGAGTGACAAACATAAATGTGCCCACAAATAGCCAAATTCCCGTAGAGCTGAACAAAATTTACACAATTTTAATCTTTAAAATTTTATAGAAAAATTCTCAAATACAATTGAGAAATCGGACTTACATAGCCTATAAGTATGGATCCTTGGCTTTAATTTCCCATTGATCCAAATGAGTGACAAACAAGTGTTATAGAAAAATTCTCAAATACAATTGAGAAATCGGACTTACATAGTCTATAAGTATGGACCCTTGGCTTTAATTTCCCATTGGTCCAAATGAGTGACAAACATATGTGTGCCCACAAAAAGCCAAACTCCCGTAGAGCTCAACAAAATTTACACAATTTTAATCTTTAAAATTTTATAGAAAAATTCTCAAATACAATTGAGAAATCAGACTTACATAGTCTATAAGTATGGATCCTTGGCTTTAATTTCCCATTGGTCCAAATGAGTGACAAACAAGTGTTATAGAAAAATTCTCAAATACAATTGAGAAATCAGACTTAGATAGTCTATAAGTATGGATCCTTGGCTTTAATTTCCCATTGGTCCAAATGAAAGACAAACAAATGTTATAGAAAAATTCTCAAATACAATTGAGAAATCGGACTTAGATAGTCTATAAGTATGGATCCTTGGCTTTAATTTCCCATTGGTCCAAATGAGTGACAAACATAAATGTGCCCACAAATAGCCAAATTCCCGTAGAGCTCAACAAAATTTACACAATTTTAATCTTAAAAATTTTATAGAAAAATTCTCAAATACAATTGAGAAATCAGACTTACATAGCCTATAAGTATGTATCCTTGGCTTTAATTTCCCATTGGTCCAAATGAGTGACAAACAAGTGTTATAGAAAAATTCTCAAATACAATTGAGAAATCGGACTTACATAGCCTATAAGTATGGATCCTTGGCTTTAATTTCCCATTGATCCAAATGAGTGACAAACAAGTGTTATAGAAAAATTCTCAAATACAATTGAGAAATCGGACTTACATAGTCTAAAAGTATGGATCCTTAGCTTTAATTTCCCATTGGTCCAAATGAGTGACAAACATAAATGTGCCCACAAATAGCCAAATTCCCGTAGAGCTGAACAAAATTTACACAATTTTAATCTTTAAAATTTTATAGAAAAATTCTCAAATACAATTGAGAAATCGGACTTACATAGCCTATAAGTATGGATCCTTGGCTTTAATTTCCCATTGATCCAAATGAGTGACAAACAAGTGTTATAGAAAAATTCTCAAATACAATTGAGAAATCGGACTTACATAGTCTAAAAGTATGGATCCTTAGCTTTAATTTCCCATTGGTCCAAATGAGTGACAAACATAAATGTGCCCACAAATAGCCAAATTCCCGTAGAGCTGAACAAAATTTACACAATTTTAATCTTTAAAATTTTATAGAAAAATTCTCAAATACAATTGAGAAATCGGACTTACATAGCCTATAAGTATGGATCCTTGGCTTTAATTTCCCATTGATCCAAATGAGTGACAAACAAGTGTTATAGAAAAATTCTCAAATACAATTGAGAAATCGGACTTACATAGTCTATAAGTATGGACCCTTGGCTTTAATTTCCCATTGGTCCAAATGACTGACAAACATATGTGTGCCCACAAAAAGCCAAACTCCCGTAGAGCTCAACAAAATTTACACAATTTTAATCTTTAAAATTTTATAGAAAAATTCTCAAATACAATTGAGAAATCAGACTTACATAGTCTATAAGTATGGATCCTTGGCTTTAATTTCCCATTGGTCCAAATGAGTGACAAACAAGTGTTATAGAAAAATTCTCAAATACAATTGAGAAATCGGACTTACATAGATAATAAGTATGGATCCTTGGCTTTAATTTCCCATTGGTCCAAATGAGTGACAAACATAAATGTGCCCACAAATAGCCAAATTCCCGTAGAGCTCAACAAAATTTACACAATTTTAATCTTTAAAATTTTATAGAAAAATTCTCAAATACAATTGAGAAATCAGACTTACATAGATAATAAGTATGGACCCTTGGCTTTAATTTCCCATTGGTCCAAATGAGTGACAAACATAAATTTGCCCACAAATAGCCAAATTCCCGTAGAGCTCAACAAAATTTACACAATTTTAATCTTTAAAATTTTATAGAAAAATTCTCAAATACAATTGAGAAATCAGACTTACATAGATAATAAGTATGGACCCTTGGCTTTAATTTCCCATTGGTCCAAATGAGTGACAAACATAAATGTGCCCACAAATAGCCAAATTCCCGTAGAGCTCAACAAAATTTACACAATTTTAATCTTTAAAATTTTATAGAAAAATTCTCAAATACAATTGAGAAATCAGACTTACATAGATAATAAGTATGGACCCTTGGCTTTAATTTCCCATTGGTCCAAATGAGTGACAAACATAAATTTGCCCACAAATAGCCAAATTCCCGTAGAGCTCAACAAAATTTACACAATTTTAATCTTTAAAATTTTATAGAAAAATTCTCAAATACAATTGAGAAATCAGACTTACATAGTCTATAAGTATGGATCCTTGGCTTTAATTTCCCATTGGTCCAAATGAGTGACAAACAAATATTATAGAAAAATTCTCAAATACAATTGAGAAATCAGACTTACATAGATAATAAGTATGGACCCTTGGCTTTAATTTCTCATTGGTCCAAATGAGTGACAAACATAAATGTGCCCACAAATAGCCAAATTCCCGTAGAGCTTAACAAAATTTACACAATTTTAATCTTTAAAATTTTATAGAAAAATTCTTAAATACAATTGAGAAATCAGACTTACATAGTCTATAAGTATGGATCCTTGGCTTTAATTTCCCATTGGTCAAAATGAGTGACAAACAAATGATATAGAAAAATTCTCAAATACAATTGAGAAATCAGACTTACATAGATAATAAGTATGGACCCTTGGCTTTAATTTCTCATTGGTCCAAATGAGTGACAAACATAAATGTGCCCACAAATAGCCAAATTCCCGTAGAGCTTAACAAAATTTACACAATTTTAATCTTTAAAATTTTATAGAAAAATTCTTAAATACAATTGAGAAATCAGACTTACATAGTCTATAAGTATGGATCCTTGGCTTTAATTTCCCATTGGTCAAAATGAGTGACAAACAAATGATATAGAAAAATTCTCAAATACAATTGAGAAATCAGACTTACATAGATAATAAGTATGGACCCTTGGCTTTAATTTCTCATTGGTCCAAATGAGTGACAAACATAAATGTGCCCACAAATAGCCAAATTCCCGTAGAGCTTAACAAAATTTACACAATTTTAATCTTTAAAATTTTATAGAAAAATTCTTAAATACAATTGAGAAATCAGACTTACATAGTCTATAAGTATGGATCCTTGGCTTTAATTTCCCATTGGTCAAAATGAGTGACAAACAAATGATATAGAAAAATTCTCAAATACAATTGAGAAATCAGACTTACATAGATAATAAGTATGGACCCTTGGCTTTAATTTCTCATTGGTCCAAATGAGTGACAAACATAAATGTGCCCACAAATAGCCAAATTCCCGTAGAGCTTAACAAAATTTACACAATTTTAATCTTTAAAATTTTATAGAAAAATTCTTAAATACAATTGAGAAATCAGACTTACATAGTCTATAAGTATGGATCCTTGGCTTTAATTTCCCATTGGTCAAAATGAGTGACAAACAAATGATATAGAAAAATTCTCAAATACAATTGAGAAATCAGACTTACATAGATAATAAGTATGGACCCTTGGCTTTAATTTCTCATTGGTCCAAATGAGTGACAAACATAAATGTGCCCACAAATAGCCAAATTCCCGTAGAGCTTAACAAAATTTACACAATTTTAATCTTTAAAATTTTATAGAAAAATTCTTAAATACAATTGAGAAATCAGACTTACATAGTCTATAAGTATGGATCCTTGGCTTTAATTTCCCATTGGTCAAAATGAGTGACAAACAAATGATATAGAAAAATTCTCAAATACAATTGAGAAATCAGACTTACATAGATAATAAGTATGGACCCTTGGCTTTAATTTCTCATTGGTCCAAATGAGTGACAAACATAAATGTGCCCACAAATAGCCAAATTCCCGTAGAGCTTAACAAAATTTACACAATTTTAATCTTTAAAATTTTATAGAAAAATTCTTAAATACAATTGAGAAATCAGACTTACATAGTCTATAAGTATGGATCCTTGGCTTTAATTTCCCATTGGTCCAAATGAGTGACAAACAAATATTATAGAAAAATTCTCAAATACAATTGAGAAATCAGACTTACATAGATAATAAGTATGGACCCTTGGCTTTAATTTCTCATTGGTCCAAATGAGTGACAAACATAAATGTGCCCACAAATAGCCAAATTCCCGTAGAGCTTAACAAAATTTACACAATTTTAATCTTTAAAATTTTATAGAAAAATTCTTAAATACAATTGAGAAATCAGACTTACATAGTCTATAAGTATGGATCCTTGGCTTTAATTTCCCATTGGTCCAAATGAGTGACAAACAAATATTATAGAAAAATTCTCAAATACAATTGAGAAATCAGACTTACATAGATAATAAGTATGGACCCTTGGCTTTAATTTCTCATTGGTCCAAATGAGTGACAAACATAAATGTGCCCACAAATAGCCAAATTCCCGTAGAGCTTAACAAAATTTACACAATTTTAATCTTTAAAATTTTATAGAAAAATTCTTAAATACAATTGAGAAATCAGACTTACATAGTCTATAAGTATGGATCCTTGGCTTTAATTTCCCATTGGTCCAAATGAGTGACAAACAAATATTATAGAAAAATTCTCAAATACAATTGAGAAATCAGACTTACATAGATAATAAGTATGGACCCTTGGCTTTAATTTCTCATTGGTCCAAATGAGTGACAAACATAAATGTGCCCACAAATAGCCAAATTCCCGTAGAGCTTAACAAAATTTACACAATTTTAATCTTTAAAATTTTATAGAAAAATTCTTAAATACAATTGAGAAATCAGACTTACATAGATAATAAGTATGGACCCTTGGCTTTAATTTCCCATTGGTCCAAATGAGTGACAAACATAAATTTGCCCACAAATAGCCAAATTCCCGTAGAGCTCAACAAAATTTACACAATTTTAATCTTTAAAATTTTATAGAAAAATTCTCAAATACAATTGAGAAATCAGACTTACATAGTCTATAAGTATGGATCCTTGGCTTTAATTTCCCATTGGTCCAAATGAGTGACAAACATAAATGTGCCCACAAATAGCCAAATTCCCGTAGAGCTCAACAAAATTTACACAATTTTAATCTTTAAAATTTTATAGAAAAATTCTTAAATACAATTGAGAAATCAGACTTACATAGATAATAAGTATGGACCCTTGGCTTTAATTTCCCATTGGTCCAAATGAGTGACAAACATAAATGTGCCCACAAATAGCCAAATTCTCGTAGAGCTCAACAAAATTTACACAATTTTAATCTTTAAAATTTT
Source organism: Lypha dubia (assembly GCA_947311025.1). Taxonomy (NCBI): domain Eukaryota; kingdom Metazoa; phylum Arthropoda; class Insecta; order Diptera; family Tachinidae; genus Lypha; species Lypha dubia. The sequence continues at coordinate 21,318,771 of OX371262.1, read as the reverse complement.
ATAGAAAAATTCTCAAATACAATTGAGAAATCAGACTTACATAGTCTAAAAGTATGGATCCTTAGCTTTAATTTCCCATTGGTCCAAATGAGTGACAAACATAAATGTGCCCACAAATAGCCAAATTCCCGTAGAGCTGAACAAAATTTACACAATTTTAATCTTTAAAATTTTATAGAAAAATTCTCAAATACAATTAAGAAATCGGACTTACATAGCCTATAAGTATGGATCCTTGGCTTTAATTTCCCATTGATCCAAATGAGTGACAAACAAGTGTTATAGAAAAATTCTCAAATACAATTGAGAAATCGGACTTACATAGTCTATAAGTATGGACCCTTGGCTTTAATTTCCCATTGGTCCAAATGAGTGACAAACAAGTGTTATAGAAAAATTCTCAAATACAATTGAGAAATCAGACTTACATAGCCTATAAGTATGGATCCCTGGCTTTAATTTCCCATTGGTCCAAATGAGTGACAAACATAAATGTGCCCACAAATAGCCAAATTCCCGTAGAGCTCAACAAAATTTACACAATTTTAATCTTTAAAATTTTATAGAAAAATTCTTAAATACAATTGAGAAATCAGACTTACATAGATAATAAGTATGGACCCTTGGCTTTAATTTCCCATTGGTCCAAATGAGTGACAAACTTAAATGTGCCCACAAATAGCCAAATTCCCGTAGAGCTGAACAAAATTTACACAATTTTAATCTTTAAAATTTTATAGAAAAATTCTCAAATACAATTGAGAAATCAGACTTACATAGTCTATAAGTATGGATCCTTGGCTTTAATTTCCCATTGGTCCAAATAAGTGACAAAAATAAATGTGCCCACAAATTGCCAAATTCCGGTAGAGCTGAACAAAATTTACACAATTTTAATATAAATAGTTTTAATTTTATTTTATAACAAGGGGGGTAGCGAAGCACACCGGGATAAGCTAGTGTTATATACATACGAGTATATATGAAATGACTAAATATTGTTAATTTTTGCTGGCTGCATGAAAAATGCCCCAATGAGAAATGTTCCCAAACTAAAAAATGAAAAATGGCCACAACATAGAAAAAATGGCCGAAAACAATTTCTTGTTGTTTTAAATTTAAAAAGTTTAGAGGCATTTTTCATTGAGGCCATTTTTCCTCAGTACACACAAGTACAGAAAATAGTGGAAACACGAATGGTGAAAAAGAGGACAGAAGAACAAACGTTAAAAATAGTCCAAGAGAAAAGTTCATCTTAGCAATTTTTAAGAAAACAAAACTTTTTCTAAAAAAACATAAAAATATAATAATAAAACAATCAGACAAAGGCAACAAAACAGTTCCATTATACAAAGAGGAGTATAATTCCAAAATCGAGAAAATACTAGAAGATAAGCAAACTTACATGTTCTGCTGGTACTGCGCCAAGAATTTATGGACTACCAAAAATACATAAAAACGATATGTCCATACGACCCATAGTGTCCTCAATACAACTGCCATGCTATCAGTTCAGCAAATACATAAGAAGAATCCTCAAAAATATAATTTCAACGAAATACAATATCAAAAATTCCTTTTAAGTAAAAAAAGCATTAAGCATTTCAAAACTTAATGAAAAAGACTCACTAGTATCCTTTGACGTAGTCTCGCTCTTCACTAACATCCCTCTACATACTGCAATAAATAATATAGTGGAAAAATGGTCAACAATCAAAACAAATACAACAATACCACGCTTAAAATTTTTAGAAATGATTCGGTGTGCCCATGGGCAATCCTTTGTCCCCAGCAATAGCAGATACAGTGTAATGTACAATCCGCAAATATCTTATTGTATATATATATATATATATATATATATATATATATATATATATATATATATATATATTTATTTAAACCTGATTCTAACTTATTTTAAAATAAAACCTTCATTAGGAAAAAATTTAAAACTTAACGGTTAGCAACTGTTAGATTCAGTGGCAATATGAATATTATTATTAATATCTCTGTTGTTATATCGACAATAACTAAGTGGTGAAAATACATCTGTCACAATAGAGAACAGTAATTGTTGTCAATTAAATTTCGAAAAAACCAAAATGAACCGGAAAAGGCAAACGATCTGCTTTTCCAATTTTGATCGTCATTGTGATCACACGCACTGAATAGAAATTAACTGCCTGGCTCGCGATGTCGAACGATGTCGATCGCTTGATTTTTAGACGTAAAAAATCCAGCTTGCGTTCTACTAATAACCGTTTTTATTTAACTTATTAATTGTTTACTGGAAGAAAAGCTAAACAAATAAATAAAATAGATGGTTTGAAGGTCACAAATCATTTGTTTTTCGTTTACAATTTCAGCATTATCGATCGGTCGACATCGTGAGCCAGGCAGTAATAATTTGAAGGAAAGGAAGACATACATTTTATTTCATTTTTGTGGAAATCAATCCCTATAATAAATAGAACTAGATTTATTTCTGCTCAATCATCAATAATAAAATCAGTATGAAATTCCGGAATCTCTTGCTTCAGGATTGAGTGTACATACAAAAAGAAACATAATTATTATATAATAAGGTAAATTATCATAAAACCTTTATTTTTATAGATCATATCCCTGATAGTCATCCAATCACATTTCGATGTCCAACAAATTGCAGTATTTTCAGATTTCCAGGGATAAATAAAAGCAAAAATAATAAAAAAGCACTACCTAGCAAAATCAATAGGCATCGATTCAGTTGTTAAGAGATTCGAGTGGTAAAAATAGAACTTCAAAGCTATTTTACACAAGCGGTCAGACGGCAGTTACAACAAAAGACATTAAACAAAGTTTAGAATTTAATTTGAAAAAAAAAAGAAATATTATCACATAGTAATTAGTAAATAATTGTGTTAGTTTGTCGAAGAAAGAATTGTGTGAAACAAAACAAGTAAAGTAACTAAAATTATCGGAGAAGAGAAAGAACATATATATAATATATGTAACAAAGTAAAATTGCTGTCGTTCATTGGACAAATTTTAAAAGAAGAGAATTAATATAACGCAAGCAGCAAGATATAATATTAAAAAGAAAAAAAAAATAAGTAACTGGAATCCGTGAGACAAAATTCGCACGCAACTAGTTATATTTAAACTTTTAGTAGAGCTTTATTTTATTCCCCATCATTACAGTGCTACGCAGTCTGGAAGGCCTTTCATCATTGCAGTTGCAGCGTGAGTAAATTGTGAATTATTGATATTATATGCTCTTTAACATGTGGATTTAATCATACTCTCTTAAAGGTAATAAAACTAAAGAAACAAAAAAAAAAAACAAGAAAGAAATATTTGAATAAATGAAATACATTTATTTTAGTGGATTGTATACTTTGTTCAACAAAAAAAAAAACAATAATAATAATAACTTTTTTTTTGAACATAAATTAGTAAAGAAAGTACTTGATAATAGCAAGAATTTTGAATAAAAAATTGTTACACCATTCTTTCTGCTCAGGCAATTTAAATTCTGTGTACTTGTAAAAGTACAATTAATAGAACCTTTGATCAATCAAAATTTGAAACAATAACTTAAATTCAAGTATAAAATTTTTTTTCAAATTTAGAATAAATATCTATATCATATAGTTAGTTTTGAAGAAAGGGTGTTTAAAAATTCAAAGAATTTTAAGCAATATGTGTTAAGTTTTGTTACTAATTGAATAAAAGTGATAATTATGGAATAAATAGCTAACTTTCGTTTCCATTTGTTAATGAGTGGATAGCTACATGGCGGGTTTCAACAAGTTACAACAGGAACATTGTAGAGTGGGTTTAGAATATACGGGTAATTACATCTTCTCCCGGAATAAAAATTGGTAATTTAGTATGTATTCAGTTAAAGTTCAATTAGATTAATTTGTTTTAGGGACTCTGATAATAAAATATAGTAGTGTGTAGAACGAAATGGTAAGAGGCCTGAATCTCCCCGAGCCGATGAAGCTAGCTTTACAGAAGGGTCCCGTTAGACTCGAACCTTTCCTAGGCATGAAAGAATATTAAAAAGTTTCACATTACAACAGTACTAGACAACCTATTGGATACTGCATTAGAAGAACTTAAACGTAAAAACATCTACGTAAAATACATAACCACGTATGCAGATAATATTTTAGCTATTATTAATATCGACGACAAAGATGAAATACTAAAAATACTCAACAGTTACCTCCCTAAAATAAAATTTACCATTGAAGAGGAACAAACACAAGAACTAGCATACCTGGATATAAAACTACACAAAGCCAGCCAATCATAAAATATTATTTGACTGGCATACAAAATGCACATCAACAGGCAGAATTATAAACTTCAACTCAACACAACCAAAATCGCAAATAATCAACACAGCAAAAAGTTTTCAACAGAAATAAAATACGAGAATTAATTTAATTCATTTTTATTCTATTTTTACATATTGAAACAATTTTGGTTAGTACGAAATTCCCCTTCACTGGATGGTAATTTGAATTTTCTTTAATTCAATAAAACTGAACTTGAGCCTGATAATATTACTTTTCATATGTACAATATTTGATTTGTATTACAAATCAATTTTCGCGTAGTTTGGGGCTAAGGGATTTTCTCCACCATGGTATTTTCCGACACAGCGGTGGGTACAAGAGACTCTATGACCTAAAAATCGACCAACATGTACAAGTTTCGGGATTTATTTCACTCTTTTTTTGGGGACCTTGTTTATTTAGACAATTTCTCGGTGCGATTTGTCATTATTGTTTTGGGGCCATTTTTCACTGGGGCCATTTTAGCTTGATTGACTTGGCCAATAAAATATTAACAAAACAACATTTGCAACAGTTTTATTACATTTGTTCGCGTATACATAAGTAACAATTCAACGCAATGGGCTGAATATTGCTCATACGGAAGTTGCGACACAATTCATACTATTTTTCACATTTGCCCTCATAATAACTGTCACAGTTTAATACTTACTACTATTTGCATACAATTCGGATGGGATTCCTTAATTGCTGCGATCGAGTCTATTTCTCCAGAATAAAAATATCAAGAATTTTTCTTATTCAATAGAGTACAATATTTGTTTATTAATAATAATTATTTACATTTGTTGATTAAATTACGATAAATGTTTCAAGTAAGAAAAATAGAAATTTTTAATAAAAAAGTTATATAAGAAAAAATATATAATTTTGGAATTTATTTGTGAAAAAGTTGATTTCTTCGCTTGTTGATGACGTGCAGTTTGTGTATTTGGTTTTCTATCTATCTACGGTGCTGATAGCGTTTGCGTTTTGTTGCGGGCGGATGTCCTAATGGTTGTTCAGGCAGCTCAATGAGTTTTGTGGCACCATATTTTCGTCCTGGTGGTGTTTTAATTATATTTGGTTGCCGTCCATACGACCCATGAATACTGGAACCACTAAAAACTGATGTATTCACGATTGATGGCGCTGTACGTGGTATTATTTTTCGTGGCATAGTGCAAGATCTTGATGGTACGGTGGGAGCTGAAGTTTTTCTTAACGAAGATTGCGCTTCAGCGGATTTTCGCAAAAGTTCTGTACGAAAAGTAGCACATTTCGATTCGCATTTGATGACAAAATGCTTTACCGGCTTCTGTTCTTGTTGGGGCAATCGATCTTCAAGAACATTTTTATTAAGATACTGCCATTCAAAGGGCAACATTCCCATATCATTGTGGCTGGACTTTTGTTTCCTCAAATCGTTGATTATATCAGTAAATATATTACCATTGTCCTCATGGTTCGGGAACGCTGTATTGAGGGAGCTGGTCGCTGGAAATGTTTTCAAAGTTTCGGCAAACATTGAAACCCACGATTCAGAATCTCGACCAGCAACTTCGATAATTTCCTCCAATTCAGATTTCCATTTTTCCACAAGAAGGTGAGGAATATTTATGAAGGTTGCTAATATTTTTAATTTTGTTTCAGTCTCAAGGTCGGGAAAGGAATTCTTAATGCTGCGCAAGACTTTCTGGTTTAATTTGTAAGAGATTGAGTTGTTTATCCACAAATCATTTGGTGTCGACAGAATTTTTTGTAGATACTGTGATGTGTCGCTGTTTCGATTGGTCATCTTTCCACTTCTTTCTAGGATTTTTTTCTTTTTCACAGGTTAATCAATATAATTTATCTTCTTTATGGCTTCAGGTGTCTCTAGTTTTTACTTCGTGTTTGCAATTATTTGTAAAAACTTGTTTGGAATTTTTAATCTTGTGAATTTATTCAGGCGCGAACCACAATTTTTACTTTTCAGTTATTTTGCTGATGTGTTTAGAGCTCTTGACTTAATGGTTTCAATACTTTTCGTAAACTAAAGAAATTAAATTCTATCAAAGGCTTCATATATGTTGTCCTGCCAATCCTAATTTCTTTAATGAAGAGAGAATACACCAATGACAACTTAGGCAAGTCTCGGGTAAAAAGAGAATAAAAGAGAATCTACATATAAGAAGCCGAATGATGTTCGACACGAACGTGTCGATTTTGCCTCCGCGGACTTAGACACACCTCTCTGTGTGAGGACTGAAATTCTCTGCTGATGATCACAGATTAATTATGCGAGAAATAAACAAAACTCTGCAGAATATTATCATTAATACTATTATGCAATGTGTATGTGAATTTATTAACACTTCCACCTTCGCAGATATTTTAATTGTTCTGGCTTAAGACTTTTATACACCAAATCATTTTTCAAAAATATTCCGCGCCCACTAGACCATAAGCTGGAAAATAATAATTTTTCAAACCACTAATATGGAACAAAATCACTATAAACTTACAAGTGATTAGCAGTGAGGCTTAAGGCGACCAGAATCAGGATGTCAATCTCACCTTCAGTAAAGTCAAAAATTAAATTATGCGAACAAAAGTCAGAACAATTAATATTTATTTGGATTAAAATATGTAAATTTTCATGGAAAATTTTTTTAAAAGGTTTATGGCGGGTTTTCCATCATTTTACTAGGTGTAAGAAATACATGCACGTAATTAGAGTGTTAAAGACCGTAATTAATTTAAAAAGACATAAAACAATAATTGTGAAATATAAAGTAGAATAAACATACAAACATACATAATACTTACATATGTACATTTAATAAATACTTTTCAGGTAATCCTTTGAAATATTGTATGCATCTGCCTTTACAAACAAACAACCCTTAAATATTCGCACTAATTGTGATCTGATAGAAACAAAGAAAGAGCAGGTACCGGAGCAGCGTTTCCATTCGATTATCAAAAGAGGATTTGACAAAAATAAAGTTGCATTTCTTTAAAAATCAATTTCAGTATTCCAAATTATGTTTTTTCATCTATTTTTTTAAATTTATTTTATATTGAATAGTTTTTGAAAACATAATTTCTCAAGAATCTACCATGGCATTTAAAATAAGAACCGATGAAATAATCCTGCCTGCTGTAGACGTGTATTTTTGTTTTACAAATGTCAAATTGCATGTAGCAGAGTAACAAGCTGACTAAAAATTTTTAGCGGCGTCTAAGCAAAAAAAATTTATTTCAAACCGCCGGTGAAGTGTAAAATTTTATTTGGAAAAGAAGAAAAGTCTAATATCACATAAAGAAACTTAAACCTAAGAATGCATTTTTATCAGCCGAGCTACCTGTAAAAGTAGTAAAAAACCAATGTGTATGTTTGGCAGCGGGTAGAATTCGCGAAAGCTGCAGAGAAATGCCGTCATTGAAGCGACCGGTTTGTTTCTTTGTTTTTGACGCACAGAAAACCTTTTACACTAACAAAATGCCTGTTGTTTTTGTGACGTTGTATATGTATTAGGGGCAATACTACCTAATTTATTATGCCATGGAACCTACAAGAATAAAATGTTATAATTTGACACGCAATTTTTATTAAACATTTTCTTTAATGTCTTTCTAGATAAAAATAATTAAACTCATTTTCTACCAAACTTCTTTTATTATGTTATTGTTGTAGCAAGAGTGAGATATGTTATGTGTTTTATATGCATACATACATACATAGTGCGTATGCATTAGTAATATACTTCTTGTACTTTTTCTTCTGAAAACATTTTAATTAATTATTAATTAATTATTTTAAGAGCGGCAGCGACATAATATTACATTATTATTGTGTTGTCACTTTAAATTTAGTTTAACTTTTTTCAAAAGAATCTCATTTTTTAATTTATTTTGTAAGAGGCTATTGGAAGAGCAAAATATTTTTCGCTAGGCGAGTCATTAAAATTTTAAATATTTTGGAGTATATCTCGGAAACAATAATTATTGCAGTATGTATTGTGTAAAATGTAAATAAAATGAAGTTGCTTGGCCACTTTAACAGCAAATACTAAAAACAGAAAGTGTTGAAAGCTATAAAGTTCTATGGCATCTAACAGAAACATAAGTGTTTAAAATTACTCCAAAACAGTAAAATGACTTACATAAAATATACTTCAATCTTTTATTAAATAACACTATAATTTATTAAATTTTTACTGTTTTCGTTCTGCTGAATAGAAAATTTTAAACATCAATTTATTTTAGATGGTTTATTGCATTCATATCACTTTATTGTTGATTTTCGCCACTAAAATTATAAATTAGTTTAACGAAGCTACCTAGCAAGTAGTGAAAGCATTTGCACATGAATACTGACAAGGTTTGGTGGCTTCTACCGAAAACAAAGTTTGTGATATTCCAACAAAAATACTTAATTTTTGATCTTTTACTTTTGGAATATTCAAGGAAAACTATCAAGGAATAACAATTTGTTATGTTGCTTTGCATTTATATCGAAATTTACACGTAATTATCTGTTACAGTGATGTGTTATTCAAAAAGTTGCTAATTTTCCCCTTTAAACTGCAATAAAAACCAATGTTCACACAATTTGTTTCCTCATTTCTATTTGGAGGCATTTTGATTCCATTATGAATCCCTTCTATATGACCTAAAAGAACCATCTTGCATTTACAACCATCAAAATTAGGGGGCACTCCTTCGTGTGAGGTACCCCTAGTCAGAATATCACTACCCCGTTTCAAACTAAAATTTCTAATGCTGATTTTAATAAACAGTCACGTATCCTGAGTATCTCTAGTAGTGATGTTACGAATACTCGTATTCGTATTCGACTATTCGCCTGTTTTAAGATATTCGTATTCGTATTCGTATTCGCCAAATTCAAGCGAATATTTTTCGAATAATTTTCCCATACATTTTCCAAAAAAAAAATCATACAAAAGTTTAAAAAAAGTACATAAAATGTAAAAAAATATATTAATTTTTATTAAAAATACCCATTGTATTTCACGCAGAGTAAGAAAAACGAAATCTGAAAGTATGTAGTAAAATAATTAAAAAATGTTCTGTAGAGGTTTTCAAATTCGGCATCTTAATGCAATAATAATGTCACTAAATTTTTTTTTCATTTATAGTTACTAACGCAAAGGCAGGGATTTTTTCCAATTAAATTTGAAATATAAACCTCAAAAGAAATATTCGTATTCGTATTCGGCGAATACTGTTTTAAATATTCGTATTCGTATTCGTATTCGCGAATACTAAAAATTGATATTCGTAACATCACTAATCTCTAGCTACTCCTTTGTGGACTCTATACCAGTGTTATTAAGGGATCTCACAATGTCAAGTTTGCATCTAACGTATAATCTTTATGTCCGTTATGTCCCATGATGTGGTTAATGTGATTAACATGATTACTTTTGCGACGTCGCTTTTTCGACGTCTCTTTTTGCTTGTCGGTGAGCGGTGTTGGGAAGAAAGAGGGGTAAATAAAAAATCTTGATTTGTGTTTTTCAAGACTTTTCTTCTATTATCATTAATACTATTATACAATGTGTATGTGAATTTATTAACACTTCCACCTCCGCAGATATTTTAATTGTTCTGGCTTAAAACTTTTATACACCAAATAATTCTTCAAAAATATTCCGCGCCCGCTAGACCATAAGCTGGAAAATAATAATTTTTCGAACCACTAATATGGAACAAAAACACTATAAACTTACTAGTGATTAGCAGCGAGGCTTAAGGCGATCAGTAGTGCGATTCAGTAACTTTTAACACCTTAAAAGCTGGTTAATTTATAACACATATTTTGGGGTTTGCACTAACCACTTTGTTATTCACTAACTTATTTTTAACCATAGCTTGGGAATAATGATTAGTAATTCTAATGATTAGCAATTGGATTAGAAATTTTAATTGTGCTGAAAAACTAATTAATTATGATTAGTTAGCCATTTTAGACGATTACTAATTGATTAGATTAGAAATAATCAAAAATCTAATCACAATTAGTGACGATTAGCGTTTCTAATCAAAAAAATAATTGATTAGATTTTTTTATTATTTTTGATTAGATTTGATTAGCTCCACTATTTTTAACTATTTTTTTGAAAAGAAAATATTTATTTATCACATTTGTTGCTATATTTACATAATGTAACAGTTTTTAAATATTGCATAAAATTGCATACGGTGCATGTGTGCTGATTCTGCTTATATATAATTAAAAAAAAATCTAATCACAATTAGTGACGATTAGCATTTGTAATCAAATCTAATCAAAAATAATCAAAAAATCTAATCAATTATTTTTTTGATTAGTTTTGATTAGATTTGATTAGAAATGCTAATCGTCACTAATTGTGATTAGATTTTTGATTATTTCTAATCTAATCAATTAGTAATCTGAAACTTTTATCAAAATTCAATTCTAATGATTATATTATTTTATTTCTCTGATCGTAATGATTTCTAATTTAATAATAAATAGGTTTATTACTACAGAAAATCAGGCGTAGTGCAGCAGTTTTTGAAACAAAATAATTCCTGCTCTAATATTGCTTTCAAATTTGAATAAGAATTTTTTAATACTTTTATAGCGTAGTGTCACAGCCCGGGCATACGATAGAATATTATAAAACCAAGCATATGTACTATGTATATGGTTGAGCCAATATGAAATGCACAATAAAATTAATATCGACATACATATATGATGAAAAAGTGCGCAATTATCTAGCAATTGTATTGGTGCCATTAGACGCATATTAATATGCAAACATATCTGATATATTTCCAATAAATTTCTCTAAGCTCTTTTCGAAATTTTATGATCTTACATTATCTATTTAAAAATGCATTCTTTCAATACAACTAATAAATATCGATACATCAAGCATATTGAGACTTTTAAATAACATACAAATCTTATTAATTTCATACATTAGTACAGAAATAATACAACTTTAATAAAATTATCTAATATTCTGGCAACTAAACAATTTTATAAACAAATTAAACCACACCAAAAATATTGGTGTTAATAAACCCCAATTTGTGTGGTTAAAAATAACATCTGACTGAAACAAATGACTTTAACACCTGCAGATGTGGTTTAAAATGTTTTTGAATAGCAAAAAGGGTTAATTTTGGTGTTAACGTTTTTAAACCCAATTATGGTGGTTAAAAAAGCATAGTGAATCGCACTACAGAATCAGGATGTCAATCTCACCTTAAGTAAAGTCAAAAATTAAATTATGCGAACAAAAGTCAG